>CM052799.1:179889199-179984023 GCA_028533885.1 Nasua narica | reverse complement strand
TGGAGCAATGTCCCTCAGCAGAGCAGACTCTAAAAGTTCCGATTTTGTGCTCCACAGCTCTGTGGCTGCAGGGAGCTGGCCCCTCCCCACGTGGTCTCTCTTCCCATAGCTTTGGATTCACTTTTCCAAACGTCCTACCTTTCAGAAAGTGGTTGATTTTCTGCTCCTAGAATTGTTGTTCTTCTTCTCTTCTCTCTCCTGCCACTTGTTCATTCACCACACATCATCCAAAAAGTCCTTCTTCTTTTGATGTGAGAAGATAAAATTCAAGAGCTGCTGCCACTGGGAACCCGCACCGCCTCACATTCTAGCCTCAGGCCCACATTTTATTTTCTTTAAAATAATTGATGATTTTACGATGTTTTATCATTTTCTCATGAAATGAGTGCCAATTTCCATGATAGAGAACTGGATTGTGTGGCAGGTAGTTTTTCTTTTCCATACCCTTGCACATATTTCACATTCCATAATCATAAGATGTTTTCACATACATGATTTCATTTAATCATCTCAGTAGACGTGTACTGCGGGAAAATGTATTGACTATCCTATAGTTTAGAAAGGAGATCATGGAAGAAAAGAGAGGCTAAATGGCTTGCCCTAAATTGCATACCTAGTTAGTAGTAGAGCTGGGACTGCAACATATTTCTTCTGGCTCTTTCCTTCATGCACTACCTTACATATCCTCCACTGTTAGGTACTTCATATTTGTTCAACCAATTAATCAATACACTTCAGGCCAATAAGAATAGGGTAGATTTTTGTACTTAAATAATTTTCTTTTTTTTTTTTAAGTTTTTTTTATTTATTCATTTATTAGGAAAGAGAGAGAGTGAGAGAGAGAAGGTCAGAGTGAGAAGCGGATTCCCCATGGAGCTGGGAGCCCGATGTGGGACTCGATCCCGGGACTCCGGGATCATGATCTGAGCCGAAGGCAGTCACTCAACCAACTGCGCCACCCAGGGGCCCCTAAATAATTTTCTTGAAAATAAAATATCCTCTTCGTTTGGTAATCTGAGACCTGAAGACAAGAGGATCCTATGGGTATCTTAATGCATAGCCTTTTTTTTTTTAAACCACTAATGCGAGTGAACATTCTGGTTCATTTATGCTATGATGTTAACTTGATCAACATGCTAATGAAATGTAGATTATACCCTCAGTTCCATAAAGTGACACCAACATTTGGGATAGGAAATTACTTTTCCTTTTAGAATGGGGAATATTGGAACTAATCTTTTACATGGATTTCTGAGCAAGTGAATTAAAGAGTTGCTCATAGATGTGATCAATAATTATTTTTAAGGGTTGGTCTATTCCATTCCCATCTAGTCACTGTCAGGTCACTTATAAAAACAGCATGGGTGTTAATTGGGTGTCAGATATGTCATGAGGTAAAGACCTCAAAATCAATTACCTTGTTAGCAGATACAAGAAAGTACTTTTCTCAGATTACAGAGAAGTTTTCACATACCACTGACATTGCCATCATCACTTAGTTTAAACTGATGTTCATCATTAGACAAAATACTCTGAATCAGGTGGTCTGCCAATGAGTGTCAGTACCTGAACTCTTTGCTATCTGTCCACAGGTGGATAAGGACAGACACTGAAACAATTATAGCAAGTTGACAGAATAATCTCATTTCTGTGAAGCCTAAAAATTTTCAAAAAGTGGAGGTGGCACTACTGGGTATTTACCCCAAAGATATAGATGTAGTGAAAAGAAAGGCCACATGTACCCCAATGTTCAGAGCAGCAATGACCACAATCACCAAACTATGGAAAGAGCCAAGTTGCCTTTCGACAGATGAATGGAAAAGAAGATATGGTCCATATATACAATGGATTATTATGCCTCCATCAGAAAGGATGAATACCCAACTTTTGTATCAACATGGACAGGACTGGAAGAGATCATGCAGAGTGAAATAAGTCAAGCAGAAAGAGTCAATTATCATATGGTTTCACTTATGTATGGAGCATAAGGAATAACATGGAGGACATTGGGAGAAGGAAAGGAATGGTTAATTGGGGGAAATCAGAGGGGGAGATGAAACATGAAAGACTGGACACTGAGAAACAAACTGAGGGTTTTGGAGGGGAAGGGGTGGGGAGGTTGGGTGAGCCTAGTGGTGGGTATTGAGGAGGGCACATATTGCATGGAGCACTGGGTGTGGTGCATGAAGAATGAATCTTGGAACACTGAAAAAATAAAGTAAAAAGTGGATATGTACTTTAATATTTTTCATTTTATTTTTCTAGTAATTTGGTTTTTTGTTGAGGTATAATTTACATACATACCCTCATGCCCTCCCCCCATTTTAAGTGTACATTTAAATGAGTTTTGGCAAATTTGTCTACCTATGTAATCATTGACAAAGCATAATGTAGGATATACTCGTCACCTCTCAAAAGTTCATTGTTTCCAATACAGAAAATTACCCCCATCCCTAACCCCAGGTAGCCTGCCACTGATCTGCCTTCTGTTCTTACAGCTTAGATATACCTTTTCTAGAGTTGTTGGTGAAGCAGTTGCTCACTTCTTTTCTATTGCTGAAAGGTATTTCCATTGTATGGATATTCCACGATTTATTTATTCCGTCACAATTTGATGGATATTTGGATTGTTCGGTTTGGGGCCATTTTGAATAAAGCTGCTGTAAATACTAGTGTGTGAGTCCTTCAATGGGTGTGTTCTGTGTCTTTTTTTTTTTTTTTTTAATTTTCTATCTGAGAGAGAAAAAGAGAGAGAGTGAGCGAGTGAGCCTGGGGAGAAGGACAAAGGGGGTGGAAGAGAGAGAATCTCAGGCAGACACTCTGAAGAGCATGGAGCCCCCACATGGGGGCCAATCCCAGGACCCCAGGATCATGACATGAGCTGAAGGCAGTCACTTAACAGATTGAGCCACCCATGTGTCTTCTTACTATAGCTTTGAATAGCAAAACTTTACATAGTGCAAATTCTCTATAATTTTTTCTTGAAATTGTTTTGGTTATTCTGGGTTATTTGCATTTACAAATAAATTTTATAATCAGCTTGTTTATAAAAAAGACTCAATTTTGAGTTGAACTGCACCACTTATGGATCAATTTAGGGACAATTAACATGCACAAATTAAGTCTTCCAACTCACAATTATGGTATACCTTTCCACTCAGATTTTCATTTTTTAGCAATTTCTATTGCTAAAAATTGCTAAAAATTCATTGGACAAGTTTTGCACAAATTTTGTTGTATTGGTCCCTAATTATTTCATGTTTTTTAATACTTTTGCAGATGATAACTTCTAAATTTCAATTTTCAGGTATTTTTTGGTAGCATGTAGATATATGAGTTTATGCATTGGCCTTGTACCTTACTTTACTAAACTCATCAATTCTAGTTTTTTTTTTTTTAAGGATTTTTATTTATTTATTTGACAGAGGGAGAGCATGCGCACAAGCAGGGGAAGAGGCAGGCAGAGGGAGAAACAGACTCCCTGCTGAGCAGGGAGCCCCATGAGGAGCTCGGTCCCGGGACTCTGGGATCATGACTTGAGCTGAAGGCAGCCACTTAACTGACTGAGCCACTCAGGGGCTCAATTCTACTTTTTTTTTTTAAACCTATTCTTTAGAATTTTCAACGTTTGATGTCTTCTGCAGTTTTCTTATAATGTGTATGCTAATTTTCTTATTTCACAGGCTAGGATCTTCAATATAGTGTTGAGCAGAAATGGTTGACAGCAGATCTCTTTGTCTCCCCCCCAAATCTTAGAAGGAAGACAAGACTATTATGTATGATGTTAGCTGCGGGTTTTTCAGACGCTACCATGTTAAGGAAGTTCCTTTTTACTTCTAGTTTGCTCAATTTTTATCATGAATGGATATTAAATTTTACTGTATACTTTTCCTACAACTATTCAGATGATCAGGTTTGTCTCCCTTTATTGTATAATTTGGCGAATTACATTGAGTTATTAAATTCTCCTAGTGATTCATTTTTTTAAGAACATCTAAATCGTGGTAAATATACATAAAATTTACCGTCTTAGCCTTCTTTAAGCGTGTACCATTCAGTAATGTTAAGTATATTCACATTGTTGTGTAATCAATACCCAGAAATTTTTCATCTTGCAAAACTGAAACTCTATGCCTATTAAACAACTCCCCATTTTCCTCCGCCGCCCTATTCAATCAACGGTTTGTTTCAGTCTGACAAACTGGTAATAAAAAAGTGGTCCTTCACCATGGGTTTTAAAATCAGTCTAAGTGTTTTAAATCAGTTTACTAGTAGTAAAAAGCCTTTTAAACATGTGCTTAGCTTGCAAATTAAGCTTTAAAATCATAAACACACACAAAGAAATCAGCATTTTGGGATTATGGATATAACCTAAGTTTCCGATTCTTTTCATAACTTCAAACTAGATAAAATTACATTGTGTTTTTAAAGGAATTTGTTTCACTAAAACCATAATTTTTTTTTTAAAGATTTTATTTATTTATTTATTAGGAAAGAGAGAGAGTGAGAGAGAGCAGGTCAGAGTGAGAAGCGGACTCCCCATGGAGCTGGGAGCCTGATGTGGGACTCGATCCCCGGACTCCGGGATCATGACCTGAGCTGAAAGCAGTCGCTCAACCAACTGCGCCACCCAGGGGCCCTAAAACCATAATTTTGTAAGCATGTCAGTCAGAGTTCCATCATTGCTTGACCATAAATAACACAAAGCACCTTCCCCCCCCCCCCCAGACCTCTTTGATTCCAGAGACTTTGGTCTTGGCTGAAGCAACCTGTTGTTATGCAGAAAACATAAACAGGTAATTTTTTTTAGTTAAAAAAGGTTTCCTAAGTATTTCTATTTTAACAGTCATTGGCTTGCCTTTTGACAAGTACTTAGTATTACCATTTCTTCTCTTTACATTCTAGGAGTTTGGCTCTGTGGATGCGATTTCATTTTTTTTTTTTTTAAAGATTTGAGAGATTAATGTGTGTGGGCACGCCCGTGAGTGCACACTCACGTACACACACACACACACAAGCAGAGGGGAGAGAGAGACTCTCAAGCAGACTCTCGATCCCAAGACTGTAAGGAGATCATGACCTGAGCCAAAATCAAAAGTTGAATGCTCGACTGAGCTACCCAGAAGCCTCTCATTTATTTTCTTAAAGACTAAATTCTATGGGTGCCTGGGTGGCTCAGTGGGTTGGAACCTCTCCCTTCGGCTCAGGTCATGATCTCGGGGTCCTGGGATCAAGTCCCGCATCGGGCTCTCTGCTCAGCAGGGAGCCTGCTTCCCCCTCTCTCTCTGCCTCCCTCTCTGCCTGCTTGTGATCTCTCTCAATGTCAAATAAATAAATAAAATCTTAAAAAAAAAAAAAGACAGACTAAATTCGAACATCTAATTTTAGTTCAGTGGAATCTGTTCTTCCCAAATTGATAGTTTTTAAGTAAAGTATATGGGACTCTTATGTACAATACAGCAGATGTAGACTGTCATATTTTCATCCAACTCAATACTCCAGGAATTTGAGACTATTTTTTTATGCAGGAAAAAAACTTCCCAAAACACAGAAATATACTGTATAATAGTTTTATTTTTCTCATTTTACTATTTTTACATTTTATGCACAAATATTTTTATCTGAGTAAAAATAGAAAATAACTGTTTCATGTAAAATTACAAAAAAAATAAAAACCACAAAGCAATACATAATTGTTATTATGACCGTATAAGTGTCTTTATTTAAAGAGTAAAAATGTATGCAAAAATCCTCCTTCCTTTTACAAAAGACTGAGAATATTTTTTTTCTGGCAGCAAGTGAAATATCACTGAAATATCAATATTTTTACACCTTCTAGATGTGAAGACATTGTTAGTCACAGGTTGTTTTATAATTATGAATTTTAAAACGTTTTTGTGCTATTTCAAAGATACACTAGTTTTTTTTAAAAGGCAGTAGCATAAAATGATGAATATGGAAAACAGCTGACCTCACCAAAAACATTTGGAGGCACAACCCTTTAAAGAATTATCACACTTGAGTTTCGCCATTAAACGGGAGAGAAAAACTAAATCATTTCTCTAATTAACTGACATGGAATGATACAAAAATTAATGTGATGGATGAGTCAATCCATGCGAAGATCAACCACACAATTCTGTTTAATATGTCTGATTTTCCGATATCAACACAATTTCCAAACTTAAAGCTAGATACATATGAAAGCTGGCTCAATAAGAACCTCATGTGGAAAACAAGTTTTAAAACAAAAATGGCCATTTCCTTATTTTTGTACTTAGAGGGTAAAAGATGACCAATCATTTTACCCTTCTTCCTTCAAATACACTGTAAATTCCCTTATGGAAAATTTATTCATAAAAACAGCAAACAATGAATAGCATGAATTATATTTTCTTTTATAACACAAGTTCTCTTTCAATAAATGAAAAGATTGCCTGGCTTTCTGATGATTGTAGCCTCAATAAGGACAATGGAAATAGTTTAATATTTAAGTTGAGAAAAAGTAACTGAAGTTTCTTGAACCAAAAGGGGAAATCAGTCTCATGACTTCACCTGTATTCTGGTATGTAGAATGATGGTGATAGATGAAGAAAAGAAAAATGAAATAGCACCGATCCGGTATGAGAATGATCTTTGTTCAAGTTATAATAGGGAATAAAATAAAAACTGCCAAAGGAAGAAAAATAGAGAGAATATGTTCTCAGAAAAAGGAATCTAAGTAATGCTAAAAGGAGAAGCAGCGTAGTTTGACTTTGGAGATCTAAAAGAAACGTGGGTGCTCCTTGCCTTAAAATATATACATATATAGTTGCAACATAAAGTCTGTTGTCTTTGCTAAAACTTTAAAATAATGTCCTCCCAAAAGCATTTTAAATATTAAAGTCAAAAATTTTAAGCTCTTAATAACATACCAGAAGAGTTTATTATATTTTTTAAAACTATAAGCGACTTGTCAAATTCCCAGACTGAGAGATGGTGCAAAACCTTTTTGGTGATCTATTTGTACTGAACCTAGAGTTTCTATGTATTATTTCATACAGTTATACACTACTCAGATATCCTTATAGCCAGTGCCCAAATTAAACTAATAGTTTGTCAGTCTATTCCATATGTGTTTATAAAAAGGTAAAAATAGAAGTTATGAGTTTTACTCTTTTTAGGCATCCACTGCAGGGTCTTAAATGACTTAAGCATATAAATGAACTAACGTTACATATCGCAGTCCTAGAAGCATAGCACTTCAAGTTGCGATTTGAGGTTACCAGAGAAGAAAGTCAGAGATCCTTTCTCTCCTGCTTGTTCCTAGGATCTCTGCCTTATGGTTCATTCCAGACCACTATCTGGGACCAGTACAGCGACTGCTAGCAATGCCTCCTTGACTTATAATCAAGGCCCTTGCCTCCCAGTTAGTCAGAAGCTTCAATTGAGCTCTTATAACGTTGTTTGGGGATGGATTTAAAGGAAATGATGAGGGAGAAGGTGCATAAAGTAATATGTGACAATCAATCTTCTGCTATAAAAGGATTAAAAGCTCTTTGCCAGTATCTCATGATTCGTGTATAATACCTTAAAACAAAAAAAGAAAAAAAAAAAAAAAAGCAAGCAAGCAAAAAAGAAAGACATTTCTAGCCATTTCTGTTTAGTGTTAGCTGGTGATAAGAGTTTCACATATGAGAATCATATAATTAAAACATTTTTAAAATGAATTATTTTGTTTTAATATATTTTTCCTTTTGAATATCATTATATATATCTATATATATTAAAATGGCCAAGTGGATATGTATACAGATATTTATACTCACACATATATAATATTCAAAAGGAAGAAATTAAGTAAATGAGAAATTTTGTTTTGAGAGAAGACTGCCTAAACTGGAGGCCAGAATTTCTTCTTAAAACTACAGACAATTTGCTCTTGTCTTAAAAGATAAAGTATTGCTGACTGATTAAAGTCTTCATTTCATCAGAAACACAATGACTAATATAAGCTGCTTTTGCATAATACACTGGCAGTATAGGGCAATTTTAAAAAAAGAAAGCAAGCAAGCCATGCCAAACCAAACTAAACCAAACTTTTATTTCTGGCTGAGGTATACCTTTTCAGTTTTTTAAATCTCTGACAGGAAAAACAGAG
Organism: Nasua narica; assembly: GCA_028533885.1. Classification (NCBI taxonomy): domain Eukaryota; kingdom Metazoa; phylum Chordata; class Mammalia; order Carnivora; family Procyonidae; genus Nasua; species Nasua narica. Next base: position 179,975,883 of record CM052799.1, on the reverse strand, counting down.
ATCATTTCAGAATTTTTGTAATAGTTGGTTTATTAGAATTAAATGCCTTTCTTAAAATAATTTAAATTCTTGGCCTGACATTATGAATAATCTATACAGATAATCCTTAAAATTAGCTTGAGTTAAGCCAGATTTCAACCTGGATCTCCTTCTTCAGCAATGCTCTTCTGCCAGTCGACTTCTTATTGTCCTTTGCTTGCAAATAATTATATAAATTATTTTAATAACTTGATACTCTCAGTTTAGTAATTTATTAATATTATAATTTTATTCGATATGAATATTTTAGCTCTGCTTGATTAGATGAAACAGGCACACATGCTTTAGCTGTGAAAAATTCCATTTTCTGGTTCTATGTAAAGCAACATCTAAAGCAGCAGAGAGGGGAAACAGTTATATTTTCAAAAATAGTTAAGCCAGACTGTTTCCTGGAGATACTTCATTTATTTTTCATCCTCAGATGCTACTGGCTATTTTTGGTAGGGCTAGACATTAATACTGACCAGTTTAGCTTTCCTGACTGTTAACAAACTATCCCACAATGAACCTGACTTGGTGCTGAAGACATTGTGGTGACCCTTAACATACACGTATTCTAAAATATATGCTCAAAGTAAAAAGATCCAAATTCACAAGAGTATGAAATATTTATAAAAAAATCATGCATCAGATTGTACAGTCTAGAAATAAAAGAAGATTCAAATTCAGTAATAAAGGTTAGAGCAATACTTGCTCTAATATTTAAGAAAGACCTCGGGCTCCCAGAAGGTCCTGGGCTCAATTATCCTTTTCTGTCTGCAGAGAAGCAGTGGCCAGGGCTACTGCTGTGACCGGCTGGGCAATCCCGTGGAGCTGCATCTTTGCAAGTTTCTTCTGTTCACATTCCGTGACCAAACGGTTCAACTCTGCGGCACTGTATCCAATAAGAGTCTTCAAGTCACAGACAAACTTGTACACAAATCTCTTGCCTTGAACTTTACAAATCATGTCCCCATCATAATAATACCTTTAAAAAGAAATACACATTAGGACTATAGAAAAAAAAAAAAAACAGAATTTGGACTTGTTACAACAGTTCATAGATCCTTCCATAAGCAGGAGCCCAGTACTGTATTTACCCCGACAGCAATTAACATTGAAGTTATAGAGAAATAGTTAATGTTACTATCCATGGAAACTTCAAAACATTGCTTACTAAAAGGTCAGTGTTCAGTATTCTAAAACTCTATGTACTAAATTTTCAAACCGTATTTCAACAATTATGATAAAATACTGATTTAAAAATGAACATTATTAAAACAAAACAAAAAAACCTTGGGAGCAGGAACAGAACCTAACAACAAGGGCTTGGAGTCAGAATGTCAAGATTCAAAATACAGCGTCTTGACTTTGTGATTTTGTCACCACACAAAAGTCACATTTTCTCTAAGTTTTTATTCCTCGTCTATACAATGAGGTTAAAAACAGTACTTACCCTCACAGAACTGTTGGGAGTTAAAGGATTATCTTTGCAAAGTGCTCACTTAAGCACACAATGACTCGCACATAGCCCTCTATAAAATATAAGCTATGTTAATAATTAAGAACCCACATAAAAGGAGAAATTTGTAATATACATATTCTATGGACTGTGGGAATGTCCACTGTCTGCATTGTACAAAATCCCTTATGTTGTAGCCACATCTTTGCCATCACCATTTTAATATATAAAGCCTCTCCTTTCAGTGAAATTCTCCAAATCCAATAGAGAGCCTCAAAAGTGTTAAGTAAAGGGCTAGAAGAAAGACAGGATACAGAAAACCAAGGAAGAGGACGTCATAAGGTTTCTATACCTACAAAGACAAATCTGGAAGTCCCTCTAGAAGTCTAGTTTACTGCTGCTATGTATGGAAATAGAGCTGGATTTAGATTACTCTGGAAAAACAGAGTTTATTTACTGTTAAGCGCTGACAATTCCAATAAAAGGAAAAAGGTAAGTCAAGACTTTTATAGGCAGGGGGACTGTTAAGCCTTATATTTTGTTTTATTATTTTTCCCCACCTCCGTGAAGCCTTTATTTGAAAACTGTATTACCCGTTTGTACCAGTTTGACAATAAGCAGTTATAAAAGGAACGACTATTTGCCAAAGTACCAAAATGGTGTAAACTACCATATTTAGCAGGACTTTATTATGAAAGTCATTCAACTTAATCAAGAGTTCATTAACGAAAAGGCTGAGCTTAATCTATATGTAAGAAATTAAATCACTTTTCCTTAAATTCAGAACAGTGAAAGCCTAACAGTTATGTTCACTTTCTCACTGAGATACAACATACTGGGCAGAATTTTTGTGTTTCCTTTTGTGCCAATTACATTCATACATAATTTAGACCTTAGCCCACAAACCACCAATTGACTGTCATCCAGTTTAAAATAAGATTGGTATTTTAATTTCTTAAGAAAATTTCTTCATAATATGCGAGGCTATAGCAAACAGACAAGAGAAAAGAGTACGATAAAGGAAGAAAAAGTGGTTTTATATTTCAAGGAGGAAAATGGAATTGGTATAATCTTATGTCTCTTGGTAAGAGGTGATAAAGAGTATAAACACTAAGTTCTAATTTTACTTAGTATGTCCTTCAATCTACTAGATGCTGTCATACAACCACATATAATAGCATTCATTGCATTTGTACCCTCTCTAAAATGAAGTAGAAAGGTACATGATACCTGTATTTTCACGAATCTGATTTTGCCCTCTTTTTTTTTTCTCTTTTTTTTTAACTTATATTTTTTTTAGTCTTTTAAATTGTGAAATAGATTTCCCTAGAATCCCTCTGAGGTCCCTCCCAATCACTACCCCTGCCTTGCTCTAAAAGATAACATTGTTGTTCCATGATGGTAATTCATTGCTTGTCACCCAAACATCTATCCCTAAACTTTTCCTGTTTCTTGAACTTTATACTATAAATGCATTCATACAATATGTACTCTTCTGGGTCTGATTCCTTTGCTGAACATTATGTCTGTGAGGTTCATCTGTATCAGTGTTTGTAGCCCCAGTTCATTTCCATGGACAGAGACAGTCCACTCTTGCTTGCCACAATTCATTTACTCACTCTCCTGTTGAGAGGTATTTGGTTTCTGGTTTTTGGATTCTATAAATAACGCTGCTATGAGCATGTGTGTGGACATACTCATGCAATTCTGTTTCGTAGATACTTAGGAGAGAAACTTCTGGGTTACAGGTTACACTCCTACCAAAAGTGTAGAGGCCCTCCCGCTGCTCCACAGCCTCAACACCTGGTCCTGGCAAGCATTTAAAATTTAGGCCATCCTGAGGTATGCCTTGTGCCATTTTATCGTGGTCTCCAACTGCGTTTCCCTGATTATGAGAGAGGCTGTGTGCTGCGGCATATGGTCATTGGCCATGTGGATAATCTCCAGTCCACAGTGTCTATTCATGTCTTTTGTCTATTTTTTCCTATTTCTCCTACTGATTTGGAAGAATCCTTAAGTTACTCCAGACATGACTTTTAGGTCATGTTTGTGGCTTGCCTTTCACTCTCCCAACAATGGCTTCTGTTGACCAAATTTAATTGTAATCTAATTTAAATGTGTTCCAATTTCTTTTCTCCATCAGGGTTAATGCTGTCGATTCTATTTGATGTCTTTCCTCACCTACCAGCATCATTTCTAGATGCTTTCCTACTTTACTTTCCACATTTTAGAGCTACAAGCTACATGGAACCAGTGTCTTGTATGGTATAAGGAAGGGGTTGAGTTTCACTTTCTTCCGTATGGATAGTCAACCGTCCCAGCTCTATTGATTGAAAAGCGGGTCTTTCCTCATGTCTTTTCCCTGTACCATCTTTAAGTCCAATACTCTTACATTCTTGGCTCTACTTGGGCTCTCCATTGTAATCTGTAATCCCTCCTAAGCAACCAACACATTGTCTTGTTGTAGCTTTATGGCAAGTTTCAATGCCCTGGAGAGCAAGTCTTCCCATTCTATGTTAATCTTCTTCAGATCTCCTAGCTACTGTGGCACTTTATAGTCCCACATAAATTTTACAATCACCATGTTAAGGTCTACAAAAAAACTATCTGCATTGAAACTTATATCAATCTGAGGAGACCTGACATCTTAATGATTAATTCTAGTAATCTATCTGTAATGTTGAAGGGACTTGTATATATACAATTATATCAACTGCCAAAAATGACAGCCTTAATTTTCATTATATGGAGAGGCTCTTTAGATAGTTGGCAAAGTATGTGAGATTAAATAAGTGATAAACACATTGAAAATAAAGCACTTTAGGGGCGCCTGGGTGGCTCAGTCAGTTTAAGTGTCTGCCTTCGGCTCTGGTCATGACCGCTAGGGTCATGACCTTAGGGTCCTAGGATTGAGCCCCGCATCAGGCTCTGCTTCTCCCTCTCCCTCTGCCTCCATTCCTGCCTCCCACTCGTGCTCACTTTTTCACTTTCTCTCTCAAATAAATAAATAAAATTTAAAAAAAAAGGAAGAAAAGAAAGCATTTTAGTTACTATGAGTGCTAAGGAAAACAGTTATTTTGGATAAGAAAAATAATCATGTTAAAATATGTAACAGTACTTACATGATCATGATCCTAACAATGAATACTGATATAACCACAATTTCCATATAATTATGTAATTACATTAGGATGAAGGGAAAAAGAGTGTGTATGTATGTGTAGTGAGGAGAGGTGAATCATAATCTGTGTGTGAAATTTGCAATGTCCAGATGAAACATGAAGTAGCAGTAAAAGCATATTATTTAGAAATAGAGATAAATTCAGAGCTATTTTACACTATGTTCACTCTTTCAAAATAAGACATTAGTTCTTTTTACTTAAGTGCACACACTAAATTTCCATTCCTGTGGTAAGCATAATTTCTGAGAGTAATTGTCTCAAAAAAATTCATACTACTTATGGGATGTTATAAATAATTTTATTTTATTCCAATTCAATCCATGAAAAGGTTAGATATTAAGATTTAGGCATACTGAAGAGGAAGGAAGAACAGAGAAATGGGTTGACATTATACACCTTATTATAAAAACAGAAAATATCTACATCTTTGCTAAAATTTATACTCAACTCACCTATGCAAATGACAGCATCTTTATCTTTTATGTTAATGACAGAAAACTCAGGAGATTAAACATGTAAGTTTTAAACAGAGTAATATATGCTTTTCAACCAGATAAAAACAAATAATCTTAGAATCATCTTAAAAAAATACATGCCTCAAAATTATTACCAAAGATCTTTGTAAAAAATCATTTTGAGGGTGCCTGGGTGGCAGAGTTGATTAAGTGTCTGACTCTTGGTTTCATCTCGGGTTGTGATCTCAGGATCAGGGGATCCAGCCCCTCGCTGGGCTCTGCAAGGAGCACAGTGTCTGCTAAAAGTTTCCTTCTCCCTTTCCCTCTGCCCCCCTCCCAACCTCTGCATGCTCAAGCACACACAAGCTCTCTTCAAAATAAATAAATCTTTAAAAAAAAAAGTCACTTTTAACAACAGTGTGAAACTTTTAGCTTTTTAATTAAATAAACATCTTATAAGCAAGTCTTTTAATGTTACATAAAAATGTTAAACCTAAAGTAAGTCATGTTTTAGAAAGGCTTGATGATAAAAAGAAATAATAAACAATAATAATAATAATGATAAATGCTTACCTTAATGCACGACTGAGTTTCTCATAGTTCATTGTAGGCTTATTTTTACGTTGTCCCCATTTTTGTGCCACTAGTTCAGGCTGATTTAGCTTAAACTCGCCTTCATCACCGACCCAAGAAATGCAGTCTCGAGCATCCTTGTCAGTAAGAAGTTCTAGCAAAAACTGCCACAGTTGGATTTGACCATTGTTTCCTAAATTGAGAAGGACAAGCATTGACCACAGTGCTATGGGTTAATAGCAGGCAAAAGGCAACAAACAGGTTCTTCTCTGGGTTATCCCTCAGCCATGCTAAAAACAATTTTTTTTTTTTTACAAATGCAAATGCTGTTTAAATACTGCCAGAGAAATAATCTATATTCCTATCTTCATACAGTGAAAAAAACCCAAAATACACGATTTGACAAATTTTATAAATACCCTAAGATAATGCAAAAATACCTGTTCTGTTCCCAGGGGAACTTCTATCTTCTCCTGAAATCCTTGGAGCTCTTTGTACTTTAGCTGCCTTTGCACTACTATTTATCACTTTAATGGTAGTTGGCGTAGCAGATTGTACTGACGCTGGAATAATCTGCACAGCTGCAAAGAAAAACGGCAAAAAATTTTTTTCTTTGTAATACAAGCAGTAAAAAAATCTATTGAAAAATAGAAAATGCTATTAGTTTTACTGATGCCCCTCTAATTAGCTCAAAAAAAAAAAAAAAAAAGAGGCCTCATTTAAAAAACCTTAATCTACAGGCGTTTGAACAAAATTACCAAAGAAGTTCCAAGGATAAGGTATGAAGTTTGCATTATGGCTTGTGACTCTTAACTTGGGGAATAAGAGTGGGTCTTATTTTCAATTAACTTAGTGGTGTACATACATTAGATAAGGAATTATAAAAATATTTGTTTTAAGAATATTTCTTCATTGAAAGTAGTTTATCAAATTTGGGAAAAATATGGACCAACGAGCACTCACACGCACTACACACCCGCCCGCAGCACTTGGTGAAAAGCTATGGTAATCCCCATCAGGTTGGAAGGGTGGAGCCTCTGTGATAAACCAGAGAATCTCACACACACTCTTCCAAGTACTCATTCCATCATACAGACTTTTAAAAATAATAGACAGCAGTGAAAATGAATGAAATCACACTGCAAGTATCACCAAAAGTCTCATAACTGTTACACAAAAAGCAAGTTATAAAAGGATATATATAGTTTATCATTTTACCCAAAAAGTTTAAACACAGGTAAAACAATGCTATAAAGTGTGTTGCCTAGTTGGTAAAAATATAAAATATGCACAGAATAATAAACATCAAATTCAAGATAGTCATTTAAAATGAGATCTACAACAGGTAAAGTTGATACATAAAGTTTTAATTCTTACTGTGTATATAATGTTAATTACTATACTTTATTTCTTGGTATATCTAAAATATTTCATAAAACGTTTAAAAAATAATTTTCTTTATTTCCTTGCAGTGCTGAATTAAAAGAAAAGCATGAATACTCACGCTGATCAATTGTAACTATCTCATTCATCTGTTGTTCTTGGCTTGCCAACACATCTGAAGAACACACATAAAAATTTTTGTTAATATTTACCCCAGAAATGCAAACTCAAGTCAGTAAAACTCAATTCAACTGACCAACCAAATAAACTAAAAAGCAAAACACTCAACAAAACCTATTGGCACAATAACTTAAATAAAAAAAAAACTTGATAGTCACTTTGCAAGAAAAAGATATTTTTAAGAAAAATAGCAGATGGAGAGCCCTAATTCTTTTAACATTAAGAAATGTTAGGAAAATGGAGTTACTTTTCACAATTCATGGTATAAAACAGCAGTTCAGATTCTGAGCTGGATAGTACCATAAATATCTGTACCTAAATCTATTTACCTGTATAAACCCATTTAAAACATGGAAATCCTTAAAATCAAATCAAAGATGAGAATGCACACCACACTGAAATTACTTATACATTTGTTAGATACACATTCTCAGTCAAGATGACTGAGAGATCTTCATAATTTACTAGTCTGTTCTAACAGATTGAATAAAAGCTTTGAATAAAACTGCTTTAACTTTCTTTTGTACAAGATTTTATTTATTTGAGGGGGGGAGGAGGGACAGAGGGAGAGAATCTCAAGCAGACTCTGTGTGGAGCAGAGAGCCCCACAATCTCATGACCCTGAATCATCACCCGAGCTGAAATCAGGAGTTGGATGCTTAACTGACTGAGCCACCAGGCGCCCCAAAAGGGCTTTAACTTTATAGTGCTCCTTAAAGATTGCTAAATTTTCGATTAAACTGTAGTGGTCCTACCAGTCACAAGTGAACGAAATAATATAATGATGGCTACAAAGACAGCTCTTGACATGAGTTACACAGTAAAAGGTCCTAATATAACCCCTAAGAAATCCACTCTTTACTCATCTGTTGCTATCCCCTACTCAAATGCTATTCTTTATTTCTTTAATAAGAGTTCCTAGTTCCCAATACTTCAGCCTATTTATTTAGTGCCCATCATGGATTAGATGCTTTTCTCTTGAAGCTGTACCCACCAGCAATCATCTGTGTACTAAGTCCTAGCCTGGGCACTGAACACAGGTCTACTTAGGGAGCCTTGCCAAGATGCAGTTCTAGGCACACAGAGCTGGAAAGGACCGAGAAACTAAAAAGAGGTCTAAACCCTACCTCTCAGGTAAGGGGTTTCTTTTGGGGTTTATATAATTATATGGGACTAGCCTCAGTACTTGGTTCTGATCTTAGCACTTATTGGCTGTGTAACTTATTCAACCAACTTAAGCATTAATTTCCTCATGTTTAAATGAGATATAGCCCCACCTACCACCTCCTGAGGCTCTTAGGAATTAAAGGAAAATGTTTTCTAAAAGCACAATACTTGAAACATAGTTTAACTTTTCAGTAAACTGGAGATGTTACTGCTTCATCCAGATTGCTAGTTCTGAGCATTCTCCCTGCTTCAAGGAAATGAACAAGCAGGAAATGATCAGATACACAAGATTCCTCTGAAGTCTCTGAATGAGATTTAAAGATTGAGCAGCACTAGGAGAACCAGAGACAATCACAACAAAGTACTGCCATGGGGGAGAGAGCAAAACCCACCAATTTTAAACTGTAGTCTAAACACTGTCTTTGTCCTAATCTCGATAGTTCCTACAAGGATACATTTCAGTAAACATGACTTACATGTTAAAAACCTGAAACAATTCAAGAGTTTTCCTTATTTATCTGAAAAGGTGTGTAGAGGGAAAAAGAAAACAACCCTGTGAAATCAAGAACAAACTTCAACTAGAACATTTAACTTACTTATCTAATAAAAACTGGAAATAAACCCTGTAAATGTAATGAATGCAGTAAGACTTTGTGACAATAGTCACTTTTCCCCTCTAATATTTAAGAGATTCCAAGAAAGAGAGAAACTCTAATCAATGAAGAAAAGCCTCTCTCCAGAGCTCATTTCTTATTTAGCAGCAGAGAACGCACTCCAGATGAAAACCCTAAGCCTTCGAATACCTGTGGAAAATCCCTCCAACCAGAGCTGTTCCTTTACTGGGCAGGTAATAGAACAAACCCTACCAAGTTACCTTTTTATCCAATAACCTTTACAAAAACAAAGTCAGAGTTTGTCTTATTCACACATTCTGAAAAATATGTGGGTCTGGCTAGCATTTCTGGCCTGCTGTACAATTATTTTAGGAACAGGGTACTGCCACAATATTTTCATAGATAGTCACTGAAATATAAGATGGATTAAAATTCAAACAGAATAATTTACATTTATTTGAGTTTTTTGTTGCTCAAGCAGTTTCTAATTTCTGTATATTGTCATTTAATCATAATAATAATGTCTGTGGAGCCAACATGGAAACACTTATAACCAGCAGACTTCAAAACTGAGGATTGCACACTTATACTTCTCCTTTCTCTCTTAAGATCCCATTTAATTAAAAGAAATTTTAGAAGTTTTAATTCCATTAATGATGAAAGAACAAGAGGAAAGAAACCTGTGGGCAATCTTAAATTTCTAGAAGATGAAGAGTAAATGAAAGAACTGACTGATGAAACAGAAGTCAATGCCTGGAACTTATGAAGAGAGCTAAGTGTAGGGCACAGCATCTTAAGAGCTTGGGATTTAGGCATTCTTCAGTCTGGTTTTGGATCTTGGCTCTGCCATTCCCTAGCCCTGTACCCTTGTGGGGCTGGCTCTCTAAGCCATGGTATCCTATCTAAAAAATAAGGAAAGTAATGATTTGTGGCATTAGTAGAAGGATTAAATTAGATAATACATAGAAAGCTCCCAGCACAGCCTTATACGATTAGTAGGTGTTAATTATTATTGCTATTATCAACAATCACAACAAACAATGAAGACAAAGTTATAAAGAAATAAAGTTAAACTCAAGTTACAGGGCAAACAGATAATAATTCAAATTTTATACATTTTCGAAGAAGTTCCAGATGACTCCATAGAATTTCTCCACGAGGCACTCGCTGAAAAAAATCTTCTTGGTTGAGACTGCATAATTCTCTTCCAGAAATGTTGAGTGTGGTCAGGTCTATATCAGTCATGCTGAATTCCTTCATTACCCAAACCACCCAATGCAGGACCTGGTCTGTTGACCACTGTATAGGATCTAAAGAGAAAAATGTTACCATTAGCCTAGTCCTGTCTTAGATATTATATAAATTCACAGTTAATTTGTCAGTACACATAGACACACACACACACATATATATATGGAGAAAAATCTAGACAGGATCTTTCCCCAAGTTAAGTGAAGTAAATAAACTCAAATAAATAAAAAGGTTTTTAATATTACACTTTCTCCTCAGCTTTTCAATTTCTCAATCTAAATTTTTAATGAATTCACCTGGTTTTACATCAGTTAGTCCGGAATTTTATCAAGAAAAACAATGTAAAATTGCTCTTCAATGCGTCAACTGAGACAATAAAATATGGGATTACTCTGGAGAGAATGGTGTAAGTTATCCAAGTTTTAAACATTAAACTTTGCAGCAGTGTATAATTTGGTGCACTGAAAAAGAAGAAAGAAAGAAAGAAAGAAAGAAAGAAAGAAAGAAAGAAAGAAAGAAAGGAAGGAAGGAAGGAAGGAAGGAAGGAAGGAAGGAAGGAAGGAAGGAAGGAAGGAAGGAAGAAAGAAAGGAAGAAAGAAAGGAAGAAAGAAAGAAAGAAAGAAAGAAAGAAAGAAAGAAAGAAAGAAAGAAAGAAAAGCAAGAAAAAAGAAAAGAAAAGAAAAGCAAAAACTATAAGGGGTTTCTGAAGAGCTAGACTTTCTCTCCAAAATGTGCAAAACATAACCTTTCCTCCCTTTTGCTTCTTGTAAAAAGCTGGTGCTCCTCTATTTACCCTTTAGCGGCATTTATAATACAACATGCAAATTGCATGTTTACTCAGCTGTCTTTCCCTGTAATACAATAAGGTCTGAAATATAAGGACTGTGTCTTTTAAACCACTGTATCTTCGGAGTTTACCACAATGCCTTATGCATCGCATAATTTGTTAAATCTATGGAAAGCAAATCCAAATAGTCATTTTCCTCATCATTTTTTTACTATCTAATTGAGTTCACAAATGGAAAAATGGTCAACATATATAAATATTTCATTGTTGTATCCCTGATACCCAACAGAGTACTCTATCCATATAAGTTTAATAAAAACTGGCTGAATTAATTTTCGTTTAGGTATTTCTGCATGGAGAAGACGATCTGTCTAAATAGTATTGGTTACAGGCCCCTAAGAGGCATGCTATTCAATTAGAATAAGTGGGGAAAAAATATTTAGGTACTTATCAAAAGCCAATTTATAATAAAAGATCAATCAAACATAATATAGTATTGATAGCCACAGAACTGATTTTTTATTTGATCTTTTCACAAAGAGGTGAAGGGAGAAGGATTCTGAGACAATGGCAGCAGTTTTTTAATGTCTTTGCACACATTAAAAAAAATACCACTGGGGCACCTGAGTGGCTCAGTGGGTTAAAGCCTCTGCCTTTGGCTCAGGTCATGATCTCAGGGTCCTAGGATCGAGTCCCGCATCGGGCTCTCTGCTCAGCGGGGAGCCTGCTTCCCCCCTCTCTCTGCCTACTTGTGATCTCTCTCTCTCTCTCTCTCTGTCAAATAAATAAAACCCTTAGGAAAAAAAAATTTAAAAAATAAAAATAATAATAAAAATACCACTAAAAGCAAAAGACAGCAAAACCAAAAATCCATGTGCATTTACAATAAAACCAGGTGACAAGATATCTCCATGGAAGCCAAAACACACAGGTGAAGACAAAGCAGTAACAGTCAAGACATGGTATCAGTATCTGTTTAGGAGAAAGCAAACAGGGAAACAAAGGGAAATCTGACCCATTCTTCGTTCTGAGCACAGGAGAACCTGAACACAGTCACGAGGTTTTCACTAGAAGCACAACAGGCCAAGCTCAAAGGAGTAGCTTAAATAGTTTTGCCCAATCCTGAGTGCAAAGGTCCATGGTAAGATTTGAGGGGCTGGAGCACTGCAGCACATTTGCGTTTTTCCAACTGAGCCACACAGATTACGTCCAGGAGAGTGGAACACAGTGAAGAACTGGAGGGAATGGAATCTAAACTGAGTAGCACAGGAACACCAAAGACAAAGAGGACGTCCACATAAGAGTGGAGTAAGAGGAAGACAGCAACTGAGAAAGCCAGTGGCTATGGTTTTTTTTTTTTTTTAAGTTTTATTTATTTAAGTAATCTCTACACCCACCATGGGGCTTAAACTCACAACCCCGAGATCAAGAGTCATGTGCTCTTCTGACTGAGCTAGCCAGGTGCCTCTACTGGCTCTATTTTTTTAATACTACTTGAAAATAACAGAGGAAAGAATTATAGAAAGCTAGAAAAGCTATCCTGAACCACACTTCCCCTTATAAGTTCAAGTAATCTCATTTTGCAAAAACATGAACCAAAAAAAAGTTTCATGATCAAAAAAGTTGGGGCAAATACAGTTTGATTTGTTTTCTTAAGCAATATCAGGACTTCTGGTGTAACATAACTAATTATCTGTGTATATTCTCCCTGTTTATTTCTCTAAGACCCTAGTAAAATGGCAATAAAGGAATTTTTAAAAGAAGTAAACTCATAGGAACATGAGTGAAAATGACAAACAGATGGGAGACAGTCAGCAGAGTGAAAATCAAGTGAAGTAGAAGCTATGACCTAAAATGTCTATCAAGGAGGATACAGCAACAAGCCTCTCCTGACTGCAGAATCCCCCTACCGGCTCAGGCTGTGGTGGTTCCAGGTAGCAGGAGAGGTGTAAGTGGAAAATGAGGGGACTGATTTAAAGTGTATGGTGTTGTTAGAATCTCCAGGGCCTCTCCTTCATTCTCAGGAGCCAACTGAAAAGCATCCCCATACACATGTCCATATCCCGACCACCACCACCACATCCCTGGAACTTTTGGGACAGACAAGAAATGAACACTCATCCCAGTAATAAAAGTCTACAAACTGAAGAGTGAGATCCTCTGCACTTCCCTTTCCGTTTCCAGAATGTAGCATTCACATACATGTCAAACCTAAATCCTCACCCCAACCTTCTACTCCTGTCAGGTGTTTGGCCAGAGAAGTTAAAGATACCCAAGAAAAACAGCTATATATACATGATGACACTTGGAAATCTTTATAAAATGACCAATACCCCATTTTACCAGTGTACGGTCAAGAAATCCCTTCCAGAACTTCAAACTAATTAGCTTTAAAGTTATTCACTTTTAACTATGAACAGATGAGCAGGCACTGATTATTTGAGAGACTCAAAACAAAGCATTAAACAAAAATAAACAGAAAAATAGAATTCAGAAGCAGAAATAATGCAATAACAAAATGGAAAAAAAAATTTAAAAACCCACTATAATCATACTCAGAGAAGAGAAAAAATGATATATATAACGTGATCAGAATGCTAAAAGGAAAAACAAAAATAAAGAGCCCTTGTAAAGTGAAAGTAACTATCAGGATAGGTTGTTATATAAAGACAAGAAATTTGGCAGAAAGTTGTTTAGATAGATACAGAAATGACAAACGAAAGAAAAAAGAATCAGTCCAGGAGATTCAATAGGAGTCTCAGAAAAAAGAAAAGAAGAACACAGAAGGTCATTATCAAAATAATAATGCAGGAAAATTTCCCAGAACTGAAGGCTACAATAGTCTAGGTCAGCAGCTGTCCAAGAGAAATATAATGCAGGCCCACTAGGTAATTTTAAAGTTTTCTCATTGCTATATTAAAAAAAAAACCAGGTAAAATTTATTGTAGTAATAATGTCATTTAATGTAATATTTCCAAATGTTATTTCAACAGGTAATCAACATAAAAAATTGAAAAGATTTTACATTCCTCTCGGTTTGTACCAAGTATCTGGCACTCACAGCACAGCTCGGGTCGCACCAGGCACGTGTGAAGTGCTCACGTGGACCTAGAGGCTACTGCACTAGGCAGGGCCGGGCTATGCAATGCTTCCCCATAATCCATAAATCTACAGCACATGAAACAGATGCACAATGCTACTAAACCAAGATAAGGGCCAGAGATAAAAAGGAGATCCAAACAGCTTCCAGAATGAAAAATAAAAAGGATATAAGAAGGTACCAGAATCAGAATGCCCCCTGAACATCTCACTTTAATGAAACAGAACAGGGCCATACAAATTTTCAGGAAAAACAGTATCTCAGCTTAATATTCTATACCCAAGCTTTCAATCAGAGAGCAGGATAAAGAATAAAGACAATTTCGGATATGGAAAGTCTCCCCGACCAAAAAAACCAAAAAAACGCCAAACCAAAAACAAAAACAACTTTTATTTCCTAGGTGCTCTTTCTAAGGAAACCTACAAGGAAGAATGAGAGAATAATGAGTAAATGTGAGAATAAAACTAAGAAAAAGGAAAATATAAGATCCTGGAAATGGATCCAGCACTTCAGGAAAGTCAAGGATGTCCAAGGATGACAGCACTGTGGCAGATCTACAAAAGAACCAATCTAGAGATACTTGAGAATTGGGGAAAAATTATAGTCACAAAACGGTGACGGAAATGGGAGAAAGTCTTGGTATATACATAAATCTACACACCTAAAAATTAAGTCAACTTGGAACTTCAGGAAAACCAGAAGTTGTAAAAAAATGCAGTCACAGTTATATGAAAAATTCTCACAATACACAAATAACTGTGTGTATTTGAGTTACATAAAAATGTATAAAATAAAAGTTACATAAGAATATTCACAAAATGGGGAAAGATAAGGTTTTGTTTTGCACTATAAGAGAACTAAACCTCATCTACTGTAACAAGAAGTTAATAATGATTAAAAGCAGTAAAGCGGAAAGTGGTTCAAGTGGTTTCAGTTTCTTCAAACTGAAGGAAGGAAAATTTCTTCCTAAGACTTTCTTACTTTAAACCAGACTTGACAGATACACAATGAAAGTTTCCCTGTGAGACTGGGGGAGAGCTATGGAACTGGAGAGCTAGTTATATACAAATCAACTCTACCTGTGATACTTTATTTTTGGGTAAGTATATAATATTTTAAAATGTGAGTATCTGACAATTGTGGGAGCCAAAAAACATGAGTTTCTTTTTTATTACTCAAACAACTGGAAGAAAAAAATAAAAATAAATAAGCATAGCCATCTTTTCAATATTCTTGTTTAATAAAGGACTATACTTTTAGTCAGTTTTAACATTCCCATTTGATCAGACTTCTAAACTATAAATTCATTAATTTGAGTGTGAAATAGTATAAAAAAAAAAATCAACCAATCAATTGCAGGAAAAAGAATTAGATTCCTGGAAAAATATAAAAGTGAAGGGATTGTATATATATATGAAGAGGTGGCTCTAAGCTCCCGTCGAGATATAAAGTTGATACGTGTAAAATGAACTTCAGGGAACTGTCCAATGTGAATCAGTATTTCAAAGAGATTTAAAGTAGCTATGACCAGTTAACCATATTTCAATTTTGCAGAGAATTAAGCAATTTCAAAATGACTATCCTTAGGTATAGACATAGAACCCTGAAATGATAGTTTCCTAAGAAAACAGTAATCAAATTTCTAAAACTTACCAGTTGCTAACAATTATTTCACGACAAAAAAAAAAAAAAAAAAAAATCGTGATTTTTAAAAAGTCTTCCTATACCTAAATAAACCTCAAGTGTTTTAAAAGAGCTTTATTCTAAAGTAAATGATACCCTAGGTAGGTACTCCTGAGTCAGAGTTTATAATCCTACTACTGAAGGGTTCTTGTTGAAAGTCTAGTAAACTATGTAAAATATTATTTCAAATGTTTTTATGGTCTCTTCTTTCCTTCTCGGCATTTCCCCTCTCAGAAGTGACTGCAAACTCACTAACAATAAGGTCAAGGATGACATCTATGCCAGCTTTTACAAGTCAAAAATAACAGTATTTTCAACCATATATCTGAAGAACAGCTCTATGTGATCCTTCAGATTGGGCTCACCTTCTTAGGTTCCAATTAAAAGGCCCTCTCCTGGCTTCCTTCATCTATCCTTCTCCTGCTCGTGCCACACCATTTTATCTACAAATACTCAGGTTACTAACAACTCATGAACCTCCAATAATATTTATTTATCCCTCCAACACTTACCCCATTTGCCACCCAAAAGTTAATACTGTTTTCTCCACTTCTATAATGTTTATTTTTTCCTGTAATTCAGCTTTGTCTAACAGTTATTTTTTTTCCTAAATCTACCAATGAACCTCTGATCACCAAATTTAATAGATACTACTCAGTTGGCATTTTTTTTAAAGATTTTATTTATTTATTTTAGAGAGGGGGAAGCAGACTCCATGCTCAGGCGTGGAGCCTGACTTGGGGCCTCAGTCCCAGGACTCTGAGATCATGACCTGAGACGAGGTCAGAAGTCAGACACTCAACTGACGGAGCAACCCAGGGTCCTCCTGATCTCTTTGAGATCCTAATAGCATATTCCCTTTATAAGTTACTGACAGCTTAAAACCATGCTACTTTTTATGGTAATTCTCTTTTCATTTATCTTCTCTCTCCTCAACTCCACTGTGAACACCCTAAAGGCAGAATTTTTTTTTTTTTTAATTTCTTTGCATTCTTAGCACCCGGGACAATATTTTTCCAAAGGGGATAAAAAGAGAGATACAGAAAATCAATTTAAAATTTTACATTTAAAATAGATTAACTTCCTCACCCTAGTGTCCTCTATGTCAAGTTTAATTCTTATTGTTCTACTAATACATTAAGTATTTTATTACCATAAGGTATCCCAAGGCGTTCTTGCTCTTTCCTATAACCTTCCAGAGCAGCAGCCCATCTTGTCACTTGTTCTGAGGTTTCGTCTGAAATAGTTGTAATGTGTTTTGTGCCATCAAGAGTTATTACTTGAGCTTCCTCAACAAGATGTGCTTCTGCTTCAGCATGGTGGGCATCTGGATCGATAACTACTTCAACTGTTTCCGCAGGTTTAACAATTTCAAGGATGTTTAGCTTAGGTTCAATTCCTTAAGAGTTAAAAAAAAAAAAAAATGTAAATCTTAATGAAAACACAAAAGTCACTAAAAAATAAAATTTAGATTAGTTTCTACGTTCTCAAATGGTAGAGCAAATGCTCTCTTTTAGACACAAATAAAATTATTCACTAGAACTTTGGTAGATTAAAGAACAGTAATGTGTTAATATTAATTTCCTGATTTTGATAATTGTAATGTAGTTATATAAAAGAATTCCTTGTTTTTAGAAAACACATACACTGATGCATTTAGGGATAGAAGGCAATCATGTCTGCAACTTAATTCTTAAACTGGGTGAAAAGGATAATATGGAATGGGTGGATGGAGAATAAAGCAAATGTAATAAAAGTTAACATTTGGAAAATCTGGGTAAACTACTCTTGCAACTTTTCTGTTAAGTCTAAAAGGATATAAAAACACCACCACCATTACCACACACACAGCTACATATAAACATTTACTAGGAAAAAAGTACCAATATGGATTAGAAAATAAAAACTAGACTAGGGAAAGTATAAATGAGTAGTAGCTACCCATCTGTAGAACTTTTAAAAGTCCTTCTATGAAAATTAATTTACTGACTGCTTTCTTTTCAAAAGTCAAAGTACATGTTTAAAAATGAATGGGCACTGGGCGCCTGGGTGGCTCAGGTGGTTGAGCGACTGCCTTCGGCTCAGGTCATGATCCTTGAGTTCCAGGATCGAGTTCCACATCGGGCTCCCAGCTCCACGGGGAGTCTGCTTCTTCCTCTAATCTTCTCTCCTCTCATGCTCTCTCTCACTTTCTCTCTCAAATAAATAAATAAAATCTTTAAAAAAAAATGAATAGGCACTGAGTTTGTTAAATTAAATTCACATTATTAACCTTTTTCAGTGCTCGCTTCGGCAGCACATATACTAAAATATTAACCTTTTTCATTTTTTAAAGATTTTATTGATTTGACAAAGAGAGACACAGTGAGAGAGGGAACACAAGCAGAGGGAATGGCAGAGGGAGAAAGCAGGCTTCCTGCCAAGCAAGAAGCCTGATGTAGGGCTCGATCCCAGGACACCGGGATCATGACCTGAGCTGAAGGCAGACGCTTAACGACTGAGCCACCCAGGTTCCCTACATTATTAACTTCTGATTTCCATTTTCAATTGACTATAAAAACCCCTCCAAATTCTTAAGATATTCAAAACAAAATAAACTAGCCCTTTATAAAAATCATCTCAGATACTTCCATTACAATGATAGGTCTAAAAAACTACCATTATTACTTAACAGCAACTGTTTGGTCATTGATTCTGTTACATTGTGCATCAAATTTAATCAAAGTATATTTGAAAGATTAAAACTCAACTTCAATCCAACCTGAAAACCAACGCTATATATGAGAAAAATAACTAACTTTAAAAAAATATTTTTCTAAGATTTATTTCCTAATCCTCCACTCAAATTTCATCAAGTCAGCTCTCCCCAAATCCACTTACACTGAGAGGTGACTAGGCAAAATTTTAAGATAAAACAAAGAATTTCTTTCATATTGTCAATGATTGATAGTACTGGGGAAATTGTAGATCAGAAGGGGGTACCTACCATTTTTATAGTCTGAGAACACTACGATTTGTGAAATGTGAGTGTAAGCAATATAATATGTTCAGACATTAATATTAGTTTAAAACTCTGGTCAGAACTCCTAATAAGTCATATTTTTTAAAAATTTAGTTTTTAAACTAAAATGGTTTCCTAATTTTCTAACTTTTGTACTTACACAAGATTAGTAAAATACTGTGATGGATATGGGTAACTGAGTCACTCAACATCTTTTGCAAATTCCTCTCTCTGTGCTAAACACAGGGACTAGATTTCCTGGGGGCAAGGGTTCCAGTTGTGATTCCGGCTTTGGAAACACTGGCATAAGCCTTCTATCTAGAAACGAGTTAAGAAGGGACAAGTAGGCACACAGAACCCATCTTTTGGCTACTGTGGATCAACGTGATGGCAGAGTGGTTCTAAGTTGACAGCTATAATGGTGGCTTTCGGATCTGGCATTTTCCAGATCATGTCAGTGCAAAAGCTTCCTTGGCAATCCAGTTCTGCAGTTCTGAGAAAGTCAACCAGAACCTATTCTTCCAGCTTGCTCTACTTTACAATATATTCTTCCCTGAAAAAATCTAGTTAGAACTTGTTATACTAAAAAAATAATATGTTATACTATCTGCTTCACCCTGAGAGATATAATAATTAAACCAAAAGCATGAGTGTCTGGTTATAACACCACATTAAGTAATTTAGACAACCACCTAAAACCCCCCAAACTTGTAAAACTGAGTTCTCCCATATTTTAAAAAACATAAGCTAAACTTTTAAATAACCATAAAAGTAGCTTACCTTGGTAAGAAATTACCTGTACACTAAGTTGTACAGTACCATCTGTTTTTACTCCTTGGTCAAATAAACTTCGTTCCGGATCCAGCTAAACATGGGAAAATGATTATTTTGGTTTAGTCATCAGATTTAATACAAATGGATGTACCAAACAGGACTTAATTACTGCGGCATACTAATGAAATTATAAGAACACATCTAATTATCCAAGTTGTCATATCTTATAATTCTTTGCCGAAATTAAACATATTTTAACCACTGTGGTAGTAATTAAGGACAACATAAATTAACCAAATTTATTTGATGTGGTGGTTTTCTCTAGCTCTAAGTCTAGTTTAGGATTTTAAATAATGCCAAAAGGCAACTAACTGTTTATTCTGTAAATATATTTTAAGCAGAAGATAATGTAATTTATCTGTCATGAATAAGCAAGGGTGTTTAACTAGTGGAGAGACTTATATAAATCTATTAACATATTTTTTTGCCATGTCCCCTTATAATGAATACCACACATTTAAGATCAAGGCTACCTGCATTGCAATTATCTTGAATAATGTATAAACCTGTGTCTGCATTTCATGCAGCTGGAGATACAAAGCTCCTCTTATTCCCATTCCCAAGAATTCAGTCAATACTGTAGTCATGGTACAAACATGTTTTCTAATATTAAAAATGTCATATAAAGCTTAAAATCTTAAATGACTTTAGGTCTAACAAAGGGATAAGACAAACTGTGTGACCATGCAGAAAGATAGGTCAAACATGGTAGTTTTACTCCTTAGAAGAAGTCCGACTGATGCTGTTACAAACTCTCCTGATCTCAAGATTTCTCCTCTCTATAGTAGACACTGGTATGATTTACTAGAAGCTACAGCATGTGGAACTCTGGAAGTGAACTCTCAGGTAGTACCGAATATACCACAAGTAGTTCACATACTCCTCATATTAGCACAAATTTTCCATTGGCTTTCAAGTCAGCACTCATCTGAAAATAAAACAGCATCACCATAAGCAGCAAGCATTCTGACTCCAAGCAGATGTGGTTAATTGATGTGAAGAAGAAAAGTTGTTAATCTCACATTCTTTTTGAGGAGAGGAAGGGAGACAGGGAGGACTGCAAAATGATTTAGATCCTAGGCTAGCTTGCAATGCCATGATACAATCAGTTATGTGTATTTCCATTTATTCAACTAATATTTTCTGAAAACTTATGATGCACTGGGTACTTCGCAGGTAATATTTTCATTTCGGGGAGATCAGGTATGCTAAGAAAGCATGTTAGAGCAACAAATGTTAGAGCTGAAAGGAAAGTAAGAGATCAAGTCCAGATTTCTCTTCACTTTACATATGAGAAAATCAGGTGAAGCCCAGGGATGCCAAGGTGACTTTCTTAGAAGGCTGCCTCAAACAACTGAAGAAAAGAGTTTTGGAGTCACACAGGCCTGGGTTCAAATTCCAATGCACCTCTTTGTAGCTATGCACGGGGCATTGGCAAATTATCGATCTTTAAATCTCAGTTTCTACATCCGCAGAATGTAACTAAAAATATGCTGATTTCAAAGACTAACATGAATTTTAAATGAGATAATGCAGCACTGTTCTGCAAATATTTTTTCATTCAAGGTAAACTGCCCATACAGCTCCAGTTCACCAATTTGCCATGGCTGCCTTAGATACCAATCTACAGAAGTTATTTCTCTCCTTCCATGATTTTGGAACCTTCGAGTTATTTTCACTTTCTGCACAACTATGCAATGAACATCTCATATGTACAACTTTGCTCACCTAGGTGAGGATTTCTGTAAGAACAATTTATTGCAGTGAACTACTAGCTATTTCACATTTAACATTAATAGACACTAAATACCAGATTACCTTCCAAAAAGATTGTGCTTATTCTCTGAGAGAAGAAAAACTTTAAATCCTAAAATTATTAATATCAGACCCACATACATTCTCTAATTCTAGAAGAACAATATCCTCACCACCCCCTTCCCCCCAACATTTACTAAACTTACTGAAAGGAAAATATAAAGGTATGGTTGGGTGGCAACTGAAAGGCACAAATTCCATTAAAACATTTCAAGTTATTCTACATCAAAATCTTATTTTAAAATACATATATGATGATTTGAATTTTTAAAAAACTAAGGCAAAAATTGTATAACATATGGAATAGCTATATCACAAGGCAGGTAAAGGAGAGAAGTAAAGAGCAAGATAAACCAAACAATCCAAAAGAAGACACAATAAGCATTCATATAAATTAGGATGAATGAAAAACAGTATAAACTCTAGTACTTACTCATATGTTCAAGGAAGGTTTAGAGAAACTCTTTCAGCAATTCTATCTAACCTACTTTTGATACATGAATATACTACCTTTCTTGAATGAATACTAATGTGCTGTAAACATAATATATTATTAAAATACTACCATAGGTAAAATCCTATTGCAATAAACTCCAAGGAATATATACACTGGTGTTTAAGTTCTTATCCAAAATTCACTGCTGGAGCAAATAAAAATGGAAGGGAAGGTAAAAATCACTTAGTCAAATTTTCTCTTTTTAAAGATGAGGAAACTAATGCACAAAGAAGCTAAAAGCTAGTTAGAAACAAGTGTTAGGAGGACACACTTCAAGTTCCAAGTTCAATGTGCTTCTCACTACTTTATGTTTAGGCTCTGTTTCACATTTATTTAAACTCATTTCGTATTTGTGAAAGTAAAAAGCAAATGTTTGATTTAGTACTCAAGGCATTTTTTTTTCTTTTTTCTTTTCTTTTTTTTAAAGATTTTATTTATTTATTTGAGAGACAAAGTGAGAGAGAGCATGAGAGGAGAGAAGATTAGAGGAAGAAGCAGACTCCCCGTGGAGTTGGGAGCCTGATCCCAGAACTCAAGGATCATGACCTGAGCTGAAGGCAGTTGCTCAAACCAACTGAGCCACCCAGGCGCCCAAGGCATTTTTTTTTCTAAGTAGGCTATACACCCAGCGTGGAGCCTGACGCAGAGCTTGAACTCGTGACCCTGAGATCAAGACCTGGGCTGAGAACAAGAGTCGGACACTTAACCCACTGAGGCACCCAGCTGCTGCTAGTAGTACTCAATCTTTTAGATACGATTTTAAATGAAGAGAATTTTGCTGGAAGAACTTTTATTTTAAATGTGTAAATTTTGTAATACTGGTCAAATTTAGTTATAAAGACTATAGCTATAGAGATAAAAGGCTAACAAAAAATATTTCTGGGTGCCTGGCTGGCTCAGTTGGTAGAGCTTGTAACTCTTGGGGGTGTAAGTTCAAGCCCCAGGTGTAGAGATTACTGGGGTAGATAGGTGTAGAGATTACTTAAAAATAAAATCTTAAAAAAAAAATTTCTAATGCAGACTTAAATGCTGAAATATAAATCTCAAAAGAAAAAAAAATTACCTGAATATCTTGCAGGCAAATTTCATGAGCATCCAAAGAACACTGTAGTCTTGGTTCTAGTAGTTTCTTTAAATTGCCTATTGGCTCATTGATGTCTATAGCCTGGCTTACGCATTCAGCTGGGGTGTAGGTTTGTTCTACGATACTAAATGTTAAAGGATATATGGTTAACAATTATTTCTAAAATCTGGTTTTTGGAACTCATTTCTGCACAGACACTATTCATAGTGGCAGGCTTATCACCAACTACTGTTGGCAAACTGAATACTAAATTGCAGAGAAATGCTAGCATGAAATTTAAAGCAACTTTGCAAATATATCTCCTTAGATATGTGTGTATACACACACACACACACACACATATAAATACTATCTATACAATATTTACAGGGAAATATAAATATTATATTTTCAACTTATTTTGAAAAATTTTAGGCCCAGAATGGAAAATAAAGAGTTCCCTCAAAATTTGTATGCCATCTCTATTATTCAATTTCCTTTTCCAACATAAATGTAGATAATAAAGCATAAAAATATAAGTTATATAAAATACTTTCCATTTAATTTAATCTGAGAACTACTGGTTATAATTAGTGTGATTCCACATTAAAAAAAAATTACTGCTTTAAAACTCTGAAGCTCTTCTATGTTCTTATTTCATACTTTGAATTCTATGAAATCATAAGTGCCTTGGGAGTAAAATCTTTGGCAAATAGTTTTACATACTTTTTTCAAAATCCTTATATGGACTTAAAGAGAAAACAGACATCAAATAATATCTACTAAATCGGTGAGCTGGAGCTCAATGAATTTTCACAGCATGTTTACTTTTAAAATGATTTAATTCTCATTGTAGTTGTCAAAGACAGCACCATGTATTTAAAAACTTGTCAAGTTCCATTTTCACAAAAATTCCAAGTATAATGTGATATACGCATCATATTCAAAAAATGTACATAGCCTAAATTTTTTTAGTATTTTAAAAGTTTATAGTAGACCACTCATAATTAAAAATGAGAATTATTTTTAAATGATAGTAAACTATTATTACTATTATTTTTGTTAAGGTAAATTAATTGGGTCTTTTGGCTAAGTATTTCTATCAAATTCTTTAGCAACAGCACAATAGGCTATAATTTTTTCTTTAACAGTCATTCTTTAGAAGAAATGTCACTTTAAGATAGATTTATAAAAATCTACTATAAGTGAGCTCAACATTTAAAAAAAATGTTTAAATATTTTGTTGCCACCATTTAAACCTTGGGAAACTTTATGCAAAAATCTGAATTTCTCCTGAAAAACTGGATGGTCTCACATAACTGGACCTAAATTCCTGCACAACTACTATGTACCATAGCTTCATGGCAGCAACTGCTCCTTTATGGCTACTCTCAGGTTAACTTAGTAATTATCAATTTCTTACATGAGACATCTGCAAAGATTTTCTGTAAAGGGCCAAACAGGAAACACTTTAGGATATGTGGGCCATTTGTGTGTGTATACATAAAAGTAAATATATCCACCTCTGTAAATACAAACACACATGCACACATACATATATGTATCTGATAACTAAGAGGAGAAAATAGCATTCAAACATGTTGAAAAGCTCCACTAAAAATTTAAGGTTTTAAATCTCAGCTTGACTCTCAACATTCAGCATCCCTGTCAACCTTAGTGATTTTGTCCATTCAACAGAGTTATTCTAAACCTTCGTTTATTCCATGGAAGTCCTCTATTACTCTTTAGTTCATTTTACTTTCAACATATTATCTCATCTTCTGCTTTATACAGAAATGTAGAGACCATTAGCCATCATCTTCCTCAAGTTTTGTCTCGACTCTGAAATCACTATTTTTACCCAGACTGTGTCCCTGGATTCTGAACTTATCACCACTGCTCTATCTCTTTAATGGAGTAATATTCCATTACTATCCCAAAACTAACACCTTTCACTGCACTATATACTTAGTACTGTGCACATAACTATCCATATACCTGTATGTCTCCTCAAACACAATGTGGCCTCTATAAGAGCAGGTTACTATCTCACTTATTCACATATTCCTGAGAGTTACCAGTTTAAAACAGTTACTTATAGATATTTATTAAATTATTTCAGGTTGTGAATTAAACTCTTTCTGAAATAAAAGTAACCAGCACCGAGGAAAGGAAAAAGAATCAAACAGTGCCCTAGGGGAAAAACTATTACAATCAACTGCTTCATCATTATCAGCTATATCTATTACTACCTTTAGTTTAAAACTGTCTTTTCCTCCCAGATACAAAGCAATTAAGGTAAAAAAGGTAAAAAAGCAATACGTTATCCCGCAAAATGCTGAGGTCAGTTGAAAAAAAAAAAAAAAAAAAAAGGTCTCCCAAACACTATGGCTTGATTCTTAAATTTTAAATAGGTATGCTGATAATTATAAAAAATGGTAAATGCAGAAAAAAAACCAACCTTTCTTCCGTGCACTCTGGTTTCTCAGTCCCATCAATCTCAATTTCTATCAGCTCCTCTGCTTCTCTTTTAGTCATGGTTGGAGTATTTCAAAAGCTAAGTCCTGCAAGAGTTAAAACTTAGGACATTTTGAAATTATCTGCAAAAACAGAAATGCTACCCAAAAAGCAGAAATCCAAATTAAATAAAAGTAGAGGGTAAGCAGAAGAGGAAGTAATCTTTATATAAAAGAAAAATCCACAAACAATATTTTTATTAACCAAATATGGCTTTTTCATCACTTCATTGTATTTACTGGGACATTTGGACATTTTTCGGCCCAAACTCTGAGTCAATATATTAATTCAAGTTATTTCAAAATCAAGTGAAAGGTATGTCAATTCTATTACAGTAATTCAGTCTTAATAATGGATTCAAATTAAAAATTAACATGGAGATGAATTATAGTTGTTCAGCTAAAAGCTGTACTTTAGTAGCAAAATTTACTGTAAAGCATTGTAATGATAGAATGGCATAAGTTAATCAGAACTAGTATTTGTGTTACAAATTACATCTTATAAAGGCCATTACAATATTCTAAAACAGCAAAATAAAGTAATGAATCATTAGCTACACATACTATTGCCCTGCTTACACATTAAAATTTTTTCGATTTTTTTAGATGTGGTTTTATATATTTTAAACCACTAATTTCAGTTTTTCATTCTCTCATGTAAAATTACCTGCTGCTTTAAACTACCACTGATACAAAATCATTATAATTTTAAAAATGCTAAGTAATGCAAAAAATAGCTGTGTATATTGGTATTTCTTTGTGGCCATTTCTGAGGTATTAATGCTGTTAAGTTCCAGGTTGCTCTTTCTCACTGTTGGTCAATGAATTTGTCGTTGGACTCCATATATAGTCTCAGTCCAGAGTAGAGTTTTCTAAGTGCCTCTGACTCTTTGACTTATACTTGGTATTCTATTACTTGCAAAGGAGTCTCCCACTTAAAAGATTTGGCAAAATGAAGACTTCCAATACTCATTCCTGATAATAATGATCACTATTTACCTAGCATCAGGCACAAGCATTTAAATTCTTTATAATCTTCACAACAGAACAAATCTTATTTTGAGTCCATCCTCACATGGAAACTATCCAGAGGCTAGTGAGGCTCAGCTGCATGTGAGGTCACACCTTAGGTGCAGCAACCTAACTACACATCATTCTAGGTGAGGCCGAATTGTAGTTTGTTCAAAGATAGGCTCTATATTGTGAACGTACACTAGTGCAAGAACCACCACTATCTCTAACCTGGAATACTGCCACAGCCTCTGCTAACAGGTTTTCCTATTTCTGTGCCCTCATCCCCACTATAGTCCATTCTCAGTCAATACAAAAGCCAGCGCCATCGATCCTTTTTAAAATTGAAGTTACATAACGCTCCTTTGATTTCTATCAGTCCCAGTAAAATCTGAAGACTTCAGTGGCCAGCAAGGCCCTACAAGATCTACCCCCACCTCTATCCCATTACTGCTCTGACTCCCACTCCGACAGCAGCCTCCTTGCCAATCCTGCACCTTCCTGCCCTGCAGCCTTTGCTCTTGCTGATCGTCTGCCTGACACCTACTCCCCACAGCTGTCCTCTTGGGTAGATCCCTCACCTCTTTGATGTCTGCTCAAATCTCCTTTTCCCAGTGAGGTATACCCTGACCACCCCCATTTAATTCTGTAACCGGCCTCCTCTTTACCCCTTTATTCTTTCTTCTTGTCCACAGCACCTGTCCTGCTAACATATTTAATCATTAATTTTTGTATTCATTATCTTTCTTCCTCCATTCTACTATTATCAAAGCACAAAGACCCAAACTGTCCAAGACTGACTTTAAGAACTTAAATCAGTTTGTCTAAATTAGGGGCTTTGTCAGTTTCCTGAAATAAGAGGAGTTTTACCAGGTCTCAATTTCTCAAGGGACCAAAGTCTCTGGAAGGCACAATAACCTCAAACTTGTGAATATATGAAGTTACATGGCAGAAGGGAATTAGGGTTACTAATCAGCTGATCTTAAAATAGAGATTATTCAGGATTATCTAGTTGGACTCAACAAAATCACAAGAGTCCTTAAAAATAGAGGAGGGAATCTGAGGAGATCCAGAGTGATTCAAAGCTAGAAACACTCAACTGACTGTGACTGGCTTTGAAGATGGAGAGAAGGACCCACAACCCAAGAACACAGGCAGCCTCTAGAAGCTGAAAAAAGAAACAAATTCTCTCCTAGAATCTCAAGAAGAAACACAGTTCTGCTAATATCTGATTTTAGCCCAGAAAGGCCCAATCCAGACTTAAATTCCAGAGCTGTGTATAATTAATTGATGGAATATTTAAGCCACTAAATGTATAGTAATTTGTCACACAGTAGTACTAGAAAACTATCTTCTTCTCCATGTTAGAAGTGCTGTAACTCTCTTTAGGTCCCACCATCTCCAGCAGCTGAGGAGTGGGTTTTCTGACAAGTTAGTCTCTAAATAGCTGGCACTTAAATCTAGACTGTCTGGTATAAAATGGTCTGATTTTCTGCCACATTACTAAGGTTGCTCTCACATCTGCTGTATAAAAAGGAAAAACAATAAGGCGATGGGGTTCTCCATGTGATACACAACATGCACACCCAGCAGACTGTCTAGGCCCCCAGACTTTTGTTTTGGATGATGAAAGGACTAAGGACTTTTCTTGTCTCTGGACTAATTAAATCTTCCCTTTCCCCAGTAAAGCCTATCCCTTAACTGATGCTATGTATAAAATTGTGGAATTCACACTGAGCACCACAGCAAAACAACTGATGACCCAGAAGGGACCAACCTTACAGGACAACTTAAGGATATTTGTTTATAGATGTATACAAAGTACCTGGAATGGTGCCTTACCCTCGGAATTCCATTAATATGTGTCGAAAAAATAAAAGCTGTAAGTGCTATTACACATCAGGTAAAATTGGCTCCAAATGCCTTCAAGACTTAAGCATGAAAGATAAAACTATAAAGCTAATAGAAGAAAATGGTGGGGATTTTTTTGCAGTCTAAGGATAAAATAGGATTTCTTGAATAAAATTCCAATTATATAGACTCCAAAAACTGATGAATTTCATTACATGAAAATTAAGATTTATATTCAATAGATAGGCCATAAAGTGGAAAAATCTATTTCCAATATTCAAAAGTGACAAGGGAATAATAATTTGAATATTTAACAACAAATTCCTACAAGTTGATAACCACCTCAAAAAAGTCAGGACAAATTAGAAAAGTAAGGCATAGGAAAAGAAAATTCACATGAAAGAAAAGCAAAACAGCCAAGTATATGAAGAAATGCTCAAATTCAAATCATCCCCTAAAATGCAATTTAAAACAAGGAACTCTATACTGTGTGTGTGTGTGCTGATGTGTACATGGCAAAAGTTAGAAATTTGAATACAGAAGAGTTAGTAGGGATGTGAGGATGTTAAAATCCTCCGCCACTAGTTATGGGGTACAGATAAGTGTACGATTTTGGGGAAAAAATCTAGCAGCACTTGCTCAACTCAAGTATGCCTGTATTTATGACCCAGCAACACTGCCTTTAGATAAGCATTACAGACATTCTCACACTGACTGATAACAGGATGTTCTGGACAGCTTTGTTGGTGATAGCTGAAAGCTGAAGCCAATACAAGTACCCATAGTAAGAAAACAGCATATGCTAGGAAACTTTATTAGCAGGTAGAAACAAGAACATAATGTATACACACACGATGAAAATTGTTCCCTATAGGAAAAGGGAGAAACAGAATAAGGTTTACAGCAGAAAAACACTTAAAAAGATTACTTACGGGGGGAGGGGGGTGCGTCTGGGTGGCTTAGTGGGTTAAAGCCTCTGCCTTAGGCTCAGGTCATTATCTCAGGGTCCTGAGATGGAGCCCACAGGAAGCCTGCTTCCCCCTCTCTCTCTGCCTACTTGTGATCTCTCTCTCTCTCTCTGTGTCAAATAAATACATAAAATCTTTAAAAAAAATTACTTATGGGGAATTTGGGTGGCTCAGTTGGTCAGGTGGCTGACTATTGGTTTCCACCTAGGTCATGATCTCAGGGTCCTGGGATGGAGCCCCACATTGGGCTCTAGCTCAGCGAAGTCTGTTTGTGGATTTTCTCTCTGCCTGACCCCCCATCCCCCTGTCTCTCTCTCTCTCTCAAATAAATAAATAAATCTTAAAAAAAATCACTTGTTTTATTTTCAGGGCTTACACTCATCAACCACTCTTACCTCCATTACTTACTTATTATTATTATTTTTTAATTAAGTAGACTCTACAACCAACCTAGGGCTTGAACTCATGACCCTCAGATCAAGAGTCACATACTCTACCTATTGAGCCAGCCAGGCATTCCTCCATAGCCAATTTAAAAAAAGAAAAATTAGAAAACAAGTGAAATTTCTGGGAACTATGGAAAAATAGAAATGAGGACGTAACCAGAAGCTGAGAAATGGCCCTATAGACTTCTCAGCAGGGATAACTGTAGCTGGACTTAATACAAGCACTAAAACAGAGAGTTATTTAAAAAAAAGTTATCCTGTGATGTTCCAAAAAAGCTAAAGATTAGTTGCCCATAGGTGCCAAATGAAGCAAAAAATGAGCCTTACATACTTTTGGAAAAAAAATCACGCTAGTCATGGTCTCTGAATTCATCTCTTTCTCACTCTCAAACTTGTGTGGGGAAGCAGTGGAAGAGGTTTCGGAAATTATACAAATCTTTGATATCAGTGCTTGAGTGGGTCTTAGCTTTTTTTCTGGAACCAATTTTCCAGAATTCTATGTCAATATCTAAGAAAACAGAGACAAGAACATTTTGTGGAACCTCTTCACCTAAGGGCTGCCCCCTGATGTCCTGGTTTTTCCTAGATTAAATCTAACCTGGGGTTCAGAATACTTCATAAAATGCACATAAATTAAGTAAAAATTCCTAAAAAGGCTAGTTTTCTTTAAAATACAGTTATGTTTATAACATTCTCTTTTGGAGCCACAAATTTAAGGATTGTATTTCTTCACTGGAATGCATTACTAGTTTACAGAATTCAGGACAACTTTGCCCAATGAAGTTGAAAATAAAGGATTCCTAAATATTAGTATGGGAGTACCTGCAGGATTGACAGTACATTTTCCCCAAGCTAACAGATATTTTTAAATATCACAAGAAGTTAAAAGACATTTTTATGTTTTTTTTTTAAATAAAATCAACAGTTAAGAAAAAATAAATCACATAAATCTGTGTGTGTAGAAAGAGTGAGAAAGCAAGTGTGGAAAAAAGTTAATAACACTTGGTGACCACCTCCCTCACACCCGCCCGAGGAGGTTTTCACTATATAATTTGTTTTCCAGGAATGTAGATTTTAACTTTTACAAATAAAAGTTGGAGAGAGATTTAACTCAACAGTTTTAATTTAGTATCCAGCCTCCCCATGGTCTCTTAACACCTCAATTTAACATCTACCTCCTTATTTTGTTACTTCAACACTATATATCCCTCATGACATGCATATATGCAATTCAGGTAAAACTGCCTTATGTCCACCTAGTGTCAGAATACGTCTTAAAAAAAAAAAAAAAAAAAAACATGGAAAACCTGGATAAAAACCAGGAGGCAGACAGGTTATTCCCCTAAAGTTGCTCCTTAAGAGCTGACCAATTTCTTCTTAAGCTTAAGACAACACAGTATCTAGGAATGTTATCACTGCCCAGCTCTTAGCTCCCGGGAACCGGGAATCTTTGCTCCTCCCACGAGCCCGACCTGGAATTCCTGCTAGTGAAATTCGTTAGTGGAAAACTATTTATGAAGTGGACACTATTTCTAAATCATTATTCATCATCTTGCAAGACAGTATTAGGCACTGTTCTCCTTGCTATTAACGTAATCAAACTAGGATCCCTAAATACACTGCAAGCGCGCACAAACAGCTTATCTTCCAGTACACAAAAACTAAAAATGTTGTCAAGCTACATTAACCCACCGTTTTCCCCTTCTCTTACTTCCTCGTTTCTAAAATAAACCCCTATGGGCCCCATATACATTAATAAATGGCTTTGATGCAACTGTGGGGCAGTTCTAGAAAGACAGCTGGAGGTGAAGTGAGAGCGCAACTCTAGTTGGCGAGAAGACTGGTTCTGCACCTTCCTTTGAAATCCCGGGGGCGTCAGGATCTCTTCCCGCCCGCCGCGACCGCGGACCGCCGCAGAGCGCGCGCAGGCGAGGAGGGGAGAGTAAGGGAAAGGAGCTGCGAAAGGTGACACGGGCGACCCGGGGGCGCGCGGCTTCCCAGGGCCCCGCGCCGCGCGCCCCTCCCCTCCGCTCCCCGCACTGCCTCACCCGCCCCTCCCCACCCGGCTCCCTCAAGTCTCCACGAACGGAAATGGGAGTCACAGCGCCGGGGACCAGCGGAAACAAAACACAGAGGCGGCCGCGGGGGGGCCGCTGTGGGTGAGAAGGCCCCGGAACGAGGCCGGCCCGCGCGGGCCCGCGTTCCCTTCCTCCCCCGCGGCCGCACTCACCCGCTCCGGAATCGGCCCCGTCGCCCCCACCCGCGCTCCAGAGCCGGCTGAGAACAGCAGGGGCGCGGGCTCCACGTGCAGCGTCTCTCCCAGTAAGACCCGCAGCTCCCGCGACTCGAAGTGTGAGGCCCCTGGGCCCTTCCCGCGGAATCCGCGCTGAAAACTCCAACCCCCCTTCCTCCTCCCAGGCACCCCCGGGTCCGGGACTACAACTCCCAGCAGGTTGCGCGAAACGAACGCCCGAGGCAACGGAGGCTCACGAGGCACACTGGGGCCCAACGCCCCAATCCGGCTTTGTTTTACACTATCACTTTCCGGGCATAATCATACACCTCAACAACCCCAAAGAATAGGATGCTGATTTGGGTCCGGGAGGATTGAACTAGGGAAAAGGCCAGTCAAAGTGCGCATGCGTACACAAGTAGGATTCCAGGAGGTAAAAAGACAGCAGGTCAAATTAGGCGAGGGAAAGATGGCGGAGGCCTCGCCAAGAGACCCGGAAGCACTTACCCTCCACTTCCTCCTCCTGTTTGGGTTCTGTCTCACCTAGAGCCGTCCGGTCGCAGACCGCCTCCGAGACGTTTCCTGTCCGGTGAGTGTCGACCGACTGAAACGGCGGCCCATAATGCATTGCGATGGCGGGTAGGCGGGTGGGGGCGGAGCCAGGGCCGGAAGTAGAACGGTGGCGGCCGAGGAGGCTCTGGCAGCTCGGGACTGAGTGCAAGGTGACTGGGAGGGTAGCTAGACTAACTTGGCCTCTTGGGACTCAGATTCTGGGTTTCTTATGGGGCCTGGGCTGCCTATTACCTATGTTCTTCAGGAGAATAGAGCAGCCCTTTGTCCCGGGCACCTTTACCGCCTGTTCCAGGGTCACTGTTGACTTCGCCGCTTTTAGGGCTTGAAGTTTGGGGTAGACTTGGTATTCAGGCCCGGTAATACTTGCTCTGAGGCAACCCTGGGTGGCACGGGAGGCAGGGAGGCAGGAAGGCCGGGGATTCCTGGGCCTGTGGCCCAGCTGGGGCAGCCCAAGGTCATTCTCTCAGGGCAGGTCTGCAGCCAGGCCTGCCCTACCGGGGCGTGCGAGAAATTGTGCCCAACTATTTAAAATGGAATGTGCACCGTAAGAGGGAAATGGGTGATAGTAATCTTTAAAAGTTTGCATCTCACCTGAAAATACTGATAGTGCAGCTTTGTTTTCCACTCTCACTTGCCAGCACAATCCTACAGCTCAACGCCAAGAAACAAGATGCTGACTGGGGGCCGAGGGGGTGCTTGAACTAGGGGTGAGGCCGAAGTTCGCAGGCGGGACCAAACAGGGTTTCCAGGAGGGCGAAAGAACGGGTCGGGTCGGGTTAGGTGGGTTGTGGATTGACCTTAGGAATATGCACCGAAAGAGGCGGCGAAAGAACTAACCTATGGCTTGGTCAGTCATCTCTGTAAATTGGAGAACCGTGCGCTTTCACCACAGGTTCTCTGCGCATGTGTACCCTTTTTTGCTGTTGCCTTCTCTAGTCTTTATGTCAAATCCGTGTCACCGGTTCTCGTGGCATCCCATAGTACTTGACTAGAGAACTTATCCCACTTTGTATTTTACACCTAGTTGTGTAATAATATGTGTCTTCTGAGTGATAGTTGGACTGATAGTGGACATTCCTATGTTAATCAGTGAAAAAAATAAAACGGAATAAAAAGAAGGAACAAGTTTTGATAGTGAGATTATATGTTCATTTTTTTTAGACAAATTGAATTTGAGGATTTATCAAGGGAAGAGACCTGTTGGACGTATGGATTTGGGGTTCAGGATAAAGGCCAAGATTAGAGATGTGATTTGGGAATCATTAATACTTAGATGATGATAGAGAGGTGCCTGGCTGGTTCAGTCAGTGGAGCATGCAACTCTTCATCTCCTGGTGTTGAGTTCAGGCCACACGTTGGGTGTAGAGCTTATGTTAAAAAAAATAGTAGATGATAGAAATTGAAAAAATGAAAATGGATTTTACCCAGTAGGAATGACACAATTTTTGCAAGAGTCAGAGCAAATTAACTGTAGGAATATGGGCAATGTAAAAATTTTCTTTAGACATAGTTTTATTATCTGTAAAGGAGAGATCAGAACACTTTCTGCTAGTTCTTAACAGTATCACCCAATGGTACAAGGAGAGAATATATATGGAAGTGCTTCACGAAGTATTTTGGGCTGAAGTGACCTTACTGATGACCGTTAGTATGTCCTTAAGTTTCCAGAAGAGAAAATATACCTTGAGTTACACAGTTTTTAAAATAGGACTGTGTACAGTCAGGTTCTACTGTGTAACCTCGGGCCATATACTTAATCTCTAAGCCTTAGTTTCTGTGTATATAAAATGGGAATAATTATAACTGGCACCTTAAGCTTATTTGTTTTTTGCTTGGAGTCTTACGTATGTTTCTTTGATGAGGTGTAAGAGTGATATATGGTGAATTCTTTAGTTTCTTCAGATAGTTTGCTTTCCTCCTGGTAGGTGAAGGATATTTTGTTTATTATGGGAGTTCTTTTGGTGGTCTTTTTTCCCCCAAATTTTTATTTAAATTCTGGTTAACATACAGTGCAATAGTGGTTGCAGGAGTAGAATTCAGTGATTCATCACTTACATACAACACCCGGTACTCATTATAACAAGTGCCCTTCATAATACCCATCACCCATCTAGCCTATGCCCCACCCAACAACCTCCCTCCATCAACCCTCAGTTTGTTCTCTTCTTTACCCACTAGGGGCCAGTAACACCTAAGTCAGGACAACCAAAAATGTCAAATATCTCTTGCAGGATACTGCCACTCCTACTTAAGAACCACTGTGTTACTCTACAGTCTTCTTAGTGCTTCTTAAACTCTTAGTAGTAGAGGACCATTTTCCCCCCAACCCTTGCAGCTACTTTGGAAGAATATAATAAAATGAGTTACTGGAAAAATTAGATGAAAGACAGTGGGGTGAAGACACACAGAATACAAACTCATTATTCAACAAATATATATTAGTATGTCAAATTGCTATAAAAGTTTCCGTAATAATTCATATACCAGTGCTGGTCCACAGACTATGCTTTGAGCACTTCAGTAGAAGTTCATTGTCGGGATACAGTGATTATTATTAACAGGTAATTTTGGAATGCCATGGGAATCATGTTAGCGTGACAGGTTTTTACTTTTCTTTAAGATTCAGAAATTTTACCAAGCTGTATTGGGGTGTGAATCTTTTATCCCCATTCCAACATAGGGTTGAGTAAACCCTGTTAAATAGACACCATCTGTCTTAATCTGAGGGAAATTTCTTCTAATTATTTATGGCTTCCTTATCTCTTCCTTTTCTTTTGGAATTCTTATTTGCATGTATTTGTCGTAATTTGGAATTTTTTTTGCATTTGATCTTTCACAATATTAAATGAAGTCTCCACTGAGATTATCTTCTGTTTTATCTGCTGAAATGTTTTAGTTAGAAAATCATGTATTTTACAGGCGCCTGTGTGGCTCAGTGTTGGTTAAAACCTCTGCCTTTGGCTCAGGTCATGATCTCAGGGTCCTGGGATCGAGCCCCGTATCAGACTTTCTACTCAGCAGGGAGCCTGCTTCCCCCTCTCTTTCTGCCTGCCTCTCTGCCTACTTGTGATATCTCTCTCTCTCTGTCAAATAAATAAATAAAATCTTAAAAAAAAATCATGTATTTTAGTTTTGTGAAGTCTAAGGATTTAGAGATCTGTTAAGTCCTTATTTTTTGTTCTGTTTTATTGATTAGGTTGTACTGCTTGATTTTTTTCTCTTGTTGGTGGGCTCCCTTGAGCTGGTTCTTTTGGACTTAGATGTGATTGTTACAGTATTCTTGAATGCCTGGAATCCTGCACAGACAGAGCAGTTTCCCCTGCTCTGGGGCCTGTGAGGTAGAAACTTCCAGGCTATCAATCCTGGCTGAGGCAAGGATTATCTCCAGGCTCCCTGCTGCTCAGCTGTCTTTTGGCCCTTTGAGGGTGGTCAAGGAAAACTGGCACATTAATTTGGGAGCCCGTGTTCTTTTCTGCTTGGGATGGGCAGTTTTCTAACATCCTACCTCGACTCTGCCCTGGGTCCACGACTAAGTTTATGGGGAAGAAACACCTCATCCCAAATTTTTGCTTGCTTGCTTGCTTGCTTGCTTGCTTTTTTTTTTTTTTTGCTTTCTTTCTTCATCTAACTCAGCATGCAGGCCTGAGTTGTTCCTAACTGCTGCCAGAGCCTTTGGCTAAGAAGCAAAAAACTTGGAATGGGGAGTGTAGAGGGGAAGAGAGCTCTGGTCAGGTAACTGTTCTTAGCATTCAGTGAGTTCTGGTATGATTTATGATTGAGTTCTGTAGCAGTTAGTGGAGTTAGATTCCCACTATATGATATATTGAGAGGTATTTTTTTAACATACATATATATATATACACACATACATATATATGTACACACACACATATATATATATATATAAAGTATATGTATTTTAAACTGTATTAATATTCTGGTGCTTGTTTTCAGTAACAGAATCACCATGATTCTTCAGAGGCTCTTCAGGTTCTCCTCTCTCATTCGGTCTGCAGTCTCAGTTCATTTGAGGAGGAACATTGGTGTTACAGCAGTGGCATTTAATAAGGAACTTGATCCTGTACAGAAACTCTTCGTGGACAAGATTAGAGAATACAGAACTAAGCGACAGTAAGTGGGTAGATAATCAATCATGGTGTAAATATAAATATTCAAAGTGTGTAAGTTTTGAGATGGGGAAAAAAATTACTTGGTGTTTGAAAGTGTCTAAGATCTTCACTGAGCTGATCCTTGACATAGAAGTTCATTAGGTGCTCTAAAAGAACATAAAAATCTTAATTTTTAAGTCCCAAATTTTATTTTCCTTATACAGGTTCCAAGGGAGAATTCCACTAAATCTATTGTTAATTTTAGACATCTCATTATTATAATGTCATCATAAGCTGGAGTCAATTCTTAGATGTACAGGGGATCTTGGAAATCATTTAGGAATGATATTTGAGAAACCTAAGTCCCTTAGACATTAATTAGCCTAAAGTCACAAAACTAATAGGAAAAGCATATATCAAAATATTCTAACTCTCAATTTAGTGGTCTTTCTATGACATCATGATTTGGGGGGAATGTATGAACACAGCATTTTTTTCTTTAATGCTATTTCCATAGTTCTATATCTCTGGGAAGATCAAAGGACAAAAGACTGAAATGGCATAAAGCAAGTCCAGGATAAACACGATTGTATCACACAGTTTTGGAGATGAATCATGACCTTAGCCATCAAATTCAACCCCCAAGTCTTAGGAAAAGTGACATACATCAGTTCAGTGTTCTGTGTTATTTAGTTGTCTAGCTTGTGCAAAGCACTGGGCTATTAACTGGGTGGTGGTTGGGGGGGGGGCGGGCACAGAAAGAAGCCATATTGCATTTCCATAATATTCTTGGAATCTGATAGGTGTAGAAAGCTTATAGGCATGTATAAAGTAATATATAAGGTTAAATGGATTAGAGCTAAGGTGGTGACACAGTCTGTGTTTGGGGAAGGAATTCCCCTTCACAGGAAGGAATGCTCCTTTATAGCTGGAGGCATTTTGGAAGGTAGGTTGCGAGAGTGATTGTTTTATCTTAGCTTTGAAGGCACTGTTTAGGGTCCTTTTTCCCTTTTGAGAATATAGATAACAATGGATCATCTTCTCGGTTTAAAAAAAGTGAAGAATTTACTCACATGATTCTGCTTATAGCTTGAAAGTGTTCTCAAACCCATGGAAGGCCATCAGTAAATATCCATACTTAGGGGTCTCACCCAGCTTACGAACAATTGGTGTGAAGGTCGAACAGATAAATGGGAGTGGGAAGAGGAGGATATCTTCTAGGAGGAGAGAATGGTGAGCTAAGTAAGGCATGAAAACTTGAAACCACAAAGTATATATGGGAAATTGTATCATGCTGTTTCCCGGGGCTGTAGCGTATATGAGGAGTGTAGGGAGCAATAGGAACAGGAATGGGAACAAAACGAGAGGATGATGAGAGGCCTCTCTTGATTATGAGAGGCAATTAAGGTATTATACGATGGGCACTTATGAGGAATTAAAGGTTTTTGAGTAGAGTGGTGGGGTAGAACAAGGTTAAGATTACTCTATTAGGATGATAATTTTAATCACAGTATTAGAAAATTGGAATGAGTAGAAAAGGAAGACAGGCATGGCAGGAAAATGTAATAATCCAAACATTAGTCGATGAGAAACTTATTTTCGTAGCAGTGGGAATGTAAAAGTGACAGTCAAGACTTTGAAAGACTGAGAACTGGTTTTGATTATCTGGTGGAGAGATTTTATATTTGAGAAAAGAAAGACAAAAAGTTTAGAATTTGTCTAAAGTCACACTGTTCAGTAAGCGGATGAGCAGGGCCGGTTGGGGAATGTGTCTCCGGTTTAGAGGTTTCGGAGTGTCTTAGTATTGGGCTGTTTATACTTAAGCTCTCCGATAAGTCAATCCGGAGGTGTACTCTTTTTATTTCTCTTTCAAAATAAGTTTTATGCCCAACATGGGACTCAAACTCAGGGCCCTCAAGAGTTGCATGCTGTACCCACTGAGTCAGCCAGGTGCCCCTGAGGTGTGCTCTTAATCTAAGGAGCCTGTAGTTCATTCACTTGTGTCCATGGTGTGGAGAAATGTTCTGCACAGGGGTTCTGGCCTGGAATGCAGCTCTGACACTTCCTAGCTCTGTGACCTTGGGCGGGTTATTTAACCTATGTACTTTATTCATATGTAAAACGGGGATGATAATAACAGCACTATTTCATGGGATGTTATAAAAATTAGTGATTCAATAACTTAGCCTAGTATTTTTTAAGTGAAATAAACAAATATCCTTTGAGTGTCTACTTTGTCTTGGTCACCATGCTAGGTCATGGGGATATAATAATGGCCTGGGAGACATACTCAGTATTTGAATATGTAGATAGGTGATACCTGTCTTCTTTATCATAAGAGTATATATTAAAGTTAAAACAACCATCATCTGTCAATAACCAGTATATTAGTGAGACTGGCTGGATCCTCTTAAAGCAGTTTCTAAACTTATGACTCCTTGAGCTAGAAG
Source organism: Nasua narica (assembly GCA_028533885.1). NCBI lineage: Eukaryota > Metazoa > Chordata > Mammalia > Carnivora > Procyonidae > Nasua > Nasua narica. The sequence continues at coordinate 179,936,662 of CM052799.1, read as the reverse complement.
ACAATCATTAAAAGTATCTGGTTGAAGACTCTATCTAGACCTGTACTTTCTATTTCATTAGCCATTATTCACATGTGACTATTGAAATCTAATTAATTATAATTAAGTATAAATAAAAATTCATTTCCTCAGTCACTTTAGTCACATTTCCAGTGCTCACTAGCCAGATTTTGTTACTAGCTATCTTAGGAGACAGCGTTGATAGCGAGCATGTCTGCCATTATAGAAAGTTCTTTTGCATCTGCCGATCTAGAAGAAAATAGGGTCCATGACAACGAACATCATTAATGAGTTCTTAAATTAGAGCTGTCTCTAATTTTTTTTTTTTGAAGATTTTATTTATTTATTTGCCAGAGAGAGAGATCACAAGTCGGCAGAGAGGCAGGCAGAGAAAGAGGAGAAAGCAGGCTCTCCACCGAGCAGAGAGCCCGATGCAGGACTCGATCCCAGGTCCCTGAGATCATGACCTGAGTCGAAGGCAGAGGCTTTAACCCACTGAGCCACCCAGGTGCCCAGAGCTGTCTCTATTTTTTTGTGGAAAGTCTATAACATAGCTAAGGCCCTATACTTTTATTAAAGTCCTATGTGAAAATATTATTATCTTTAATGCAGTTCTCACTTGTAAAGTTTTGTTTATTGTTCATTGGTAGCTGGGCAGTAACATGACAAACCCACAATTTATGCGAAGAATTAGTTACATCTGATTAGCCCCACTGCCTAGCCGTGATGCTATATTTATCTTCCCAAAGCACAACTCTAATGTCATTTTATTGCTTAGTAAATAAAATACAAACTCCCAAGACTTAACATTCTAGGCCGCTCATCACCTGGGTCCTACTGGCTTTTCCAGCTAGATGGCTTATATTCTCTACATACAGCTAGTTCTTTATTAACTCCATATCTTTGCTTTTTCAGTCTTAGAATGTATGAAATTAAAATCTGATTCAAATGCATGGTTTGTCACAAATGCCACCTTTTTAAAATGAAATTTTCCCCAATTGGCTCAGCAAAAGTGTACTGTCCTCAACTTGAGTAGCTATTTGATAAACTGTGTCTTTGAAGCTTATCAATAACTCTTATAGCACAAATGTTTGTAAGCATGTTATTTTTTTTTCTAAATAGCAAAATCTGTGAGGATAGGAAATTTCTGCTTCTTTGTTAGGCCCATGTTTCTATAGTTACCAAGGACTTAAAGTTACCAAGACCTTTTAGAAGCCATTTAGTGGTGGCTGATTCAAATCAGGTAATAAAAACAGTTAACACTTACTGACCACTATGTCACTTCACTGCGTGCCCGGTACTGTGGTAAGTGGTACATGTGCATTATCTCTATAATTCTCATAATACCAAGATTAGATAGGACCGTTAGTTTTAGATGTGGAAACTAAAATTTAGAGTGCTTCATGCCTTCTCCGGTTTATGCAGTTTTAATCATTGTAGAGCTTGACGTTCAAGCAGAAGACTCCAAGAGCCTATGGATTTAGCCATCATATCTTACTGCAACTTAGACCTCAAGAGATTCTGACTTAATAAATATCCTTGATACTCCAGACCTTGCGTGTTAGAAGTTTGAAGTTGCCTCGTTTATGTAAAACATAAAAAAGTTTGAGTTGAAATTCAAATGGATATACTTTTTTTCAGAGAGTATTTTTCCCATGTGAATACTTTTTAAAAGACCTATTGAAACTTGATGGTGAAAAGTAATTTTGTTTTTGTAAACTAGTGCATAAGATGAGTTTTTACCTCCTCGTTTACACAACAGGGCATCTGGAGGACCAGTTGATACTGGCCCAGAGTACCAGCAAGACCTAGAGAGGGAGCTTTTTAAGCTTAAGCAGTTGTATGGTAAAGCAGACATGAATACATTCCCAGACTTCAAATTCGAAGGTAGGTATCTTTAATCATGAATTCAGTCTTGTGAGAGATTATTTTAAGTTGAGAATATTTCTACTTTATACTTACTTGGATTGTGCAGATGATTAAATGACAATCACACGTAAATTTATTGGGATAGTGATGTTTGCATGAGAAGCTCTGGTGTAAGTGTTTGCCATTGGTCTAGGAGATTATATAACAGGTTAATGGTGGGGATCTGAAATCAAACTCCCTGATCTTGCGTCTTAACAAGATCACCTATGAGGTGTGTGATCTTGGATAGTTAACTATCTGTTCTCACCTGATAATTGAGGAGAATTATATCTTCTTTGTGGTTGTTGTAATTAAATGACATAATATATGTGAAATCAGTTAATAGAGAGCCTGGTTTATAATAAGTGCTGAATAAACCTTTAGCAATTGTTATGTTTCCATGTAGGTGTTTAAAAACAGTATTCACTAAAAAAAGAAAAATCAGAAGATTGATGAATTAAAGATTTCTAGATAATGCATTTTATTGCAATACGGCTAAGCTTGAACCTTTTTTTTCTTTTTCTTAGATCCTAAATTTGAAGTCATTGAAAAACCCCAGTCCTGAAGAAATAATGTAAAATTTATTTGGTAATTTGTTCCTAGATCAGTTGTACAACTGGATCAGAATAAACATACATTTCTCAACTGTCAAACGTTCTTTTAATTCTGATTCCAAATAAATTATTTGGTGATGTTGGGTGTGCAGTTGAGTGTATTGAATTCTGTACCTCAGCATCATTTTTAAATCCTCACATTTGGTTATAATGAATCAGGTGGAGACCTTGGATAAATCAGCTACAGACTCTTCTCAGTGTGCAGGGTTACCTTTTTAGTCGTGGAAACTTACTGCCTGAGGGGAGCCACCCTGTCTTAGGGAATGTTTGCTGCAGAAGGATGTTACATCCGGTCCCAGAATATAAAGAAATGGCTTATAAATCTTTTATCATAGCTTTTCCAGGAAACTCAAGTTAAGTTTGAATATACACAGGAACATCCATTGTGTTTTAACTACCATCTCATCAGATGTTAACTCTTTTTATCCTAATAGCCGAGGTCCCTCTTCTTCCCTTGCCATTTATGATCAGAGGCTATTACTGTGCTCTCCAGACAGAGGAAGGAAATCTGAGAATGGGTTGGGGGTTCTACAAAGGAACCTCCTTTGAAAGATGAAGCCATATGGTGTGATATTGTCCAGGTGATGGAAGACCCAGCAAATAATGCACCAGATAGGTGCCATAACAGGCACATCAAAATTTCTGTTACTGTGGATGGCTCTTAAGATTATTTTTCTTAAGGGGCGCCTGGGTGGCTCAGTTGGTTGAGCAACTGCCTTTGGCTCAGGTCATGATCCTTGAGTTCCGGGATCGAGTCCCACATCGGGCTCCCAGCTCCACGGGGAGTCTGCTTCTTCCTCTAACCTTCTCTCCTCTCATGTTCTCTCTCGCCTTCTCTGTCTCTCAAATAAATAAATAAAATCTTTAAAAAAAAAAAAAGATTATTTTTCTTAAGAAGGAAACCACTGTGTCTTTTCATATCTGACAAACTGACTTCTGTCAATATGGGTGTTAATAAACCTTTAAAGATTTTTTTCTTTTTTTAAATGAAGTCCTGGGGCGCCTGTGGCTCAGTGGGTTAAAGCCTCTGCCTTCAGCTCAGGTCATGATCTCAGGGTCGTGGGATCGAGCCCCACATTGGGCTCTCTGCTCGGCAGGGAACCTTCTTCCTCTCTCTCTGCCTGCCTCTGCCTACTTGTGATCTCTCTCTGTCAAATAAATAAAATCTTAATTTAAAAAAAAAATGAAGTGTTTTTTTTTTTTTGAAATGAAGTGAAGTGAAGTTCTTTATGTGTTTAGCTCACTTCAAAAGAGGTATAGATTTTTACTGTGGAGTATTCTAGCTGACATCAAACCCGCTTAAGAATGAATACCTTGGGGCGCCTGGATGGCTCAGTTGGTTGAGCGGCTGCCTTCGGCTCAGGTCATGATCCCGGAGTGCTGGGATCGAGTCCCACATCGGGCTCCCAGCTCCATGGGGAGTCTGCTTCTCCCTCTGACCTTCTCCCTTCTTGTGCTCTCTCTGACTGTCTCTATCTCAAATAAATAAATAAAATCTCTAAAAAAAAAAAAAGAATGAATACCTTTCCCAAAAGACATAACCATTTCCTAATGATACAGCTGTGATTATACGAGAAAATTGTGCAGAGTTGGAATTGGGAAGGGTAAAGCAGTAGGAAGAAATGGCCCGGTTTCTTCAAATGAGGCTAAGCAATGACTGTTCTCTTGAACTACTATTATTTAAATAGTTTTGAAACAAAATTGTTTTGTTTGTTTCAAAGTCTATTTGACTTTGAAACAATGTTTGGTTGTGGTATTATTTAAGTTATTGAGGAAGGGGCGCCTGGGTAGCTCAGGTGGTTAAGCATCGGCCTTCGACTCGGTCATGATCCGAGCTTTGCTCTGCGGGAAGCCTGCTTCTCCCTCTCCCACTCCCCCTGCTTGTATTCCCTCTCTCGCTGTCTCTTTCTCTCTGTCAGATAAATAAATAAAATCTTAAAAAAAAAAAAAAAGTAATTGAGGAAGTCTAGTTGCTCAGGTCCTTTTTCTAACCTCCCTTGAAACAACTCCGCCCACCTGTGGCAGGCTGGCTGCCTTGGGGCCCACAGTGCAACTGCTGGTCTAGAGAAGGGCCTGTCTCATCAGCACAACCTTCACCTCCCTTCTTATTCCCTTATTTCTCCCACTCAGTTTAGTTGAATTTGACCTTTTATTAATTTCACATCTACTTTCTCATACGCTTTTTTTTTTAAAGATTTTATTTGACAGCGAGAGAGACATCACAAGTAGGCAGAGAGAGGGGGGAGCAGGCTCCCCGCCAAGCAGAGAGCCCGATGTGGGGCTCGATCCCAGGACCCTGAGATCATGACCTGAGCTGAAGGCAGAGGCTTTAACCCACTGAGCCACCCAGGCGTCCCTCTCATACACTTTTTAAAAATCTGTCTTGCAACTATTTGGAGTTTGCTGGAACATCCCAATCTCTTCATTCATTCTGTAAACATGAGGATTCTATTTGTGACTGACTACAAGAATATTGTGTTAAGTGCCCTACTCCCATGCCCTACATCATTGGGCATTTATTACTAACTTTTGACCAGGGAAGTGATCTTTTTTCCACCTGGATGTTAAAAGTCCTCATCTTCTTCAGAAACCCTTCCTCTTTCTGGTGAGGCTGCCCCAATTCTGCAACTCCAGCCTTTCTCTGCTTTTTCAGTCTGCCAGTTCCCTCCTTATCCTGAACTTAACACCTTTGATGTTTGTTAAAAACGATCTCGACCTTCTAGGTTTTCGTATTGAAAAATGGCTTTTTTCTCCTATGTCTGGTGTTACAGGTTGAACTGTGTTTCCTTAAAGTTCATTTGTGGAAATTCTAACCCCTAGAACCTAGAATGTGGTTGTATTCGGGGATAGGACTTTTAAAGAGGAATAAGTGAAAATTAGGTCTTTAGGTTGGGCCTGAATCCAATCTGACCAGTATCTTTATAAGAAGAAGAAATCGAGTTGAAGGAAGGTACAGAGAACTGGAAAGGGTCATAATGTCTGTTACTTACCTGATGTTAACTTTAATAATAATAACCAAAGAGGGCTTCTGTTTCAGGCAATTTTTATTTATTTAAATCTATTTAGTGTAGGGTTTTTTGGTTTTGGTGATTACTAGTTCTCCTTTGCTGCCCTTGCTGTCATAGGCCTATAAATGCTGGCTTGCTCTGGTTAGGTGCTGTGTGTATAAGTTCTTGGAGGGCTCTTTGTGCTAGGAGGTCTCCCCATTGCACAGATTACCCTAAGTGGGAGGTCCACTCCAACTCCCATCTCTTCCAAACTCCCCTCTGTTCCCATCCCAGTCCCACTTGTTTCAAATGTTTTATCTCAGTAAGACACTGGCAGGAGGCTCAAGGCCCACTACTTTCAATGATGCCTAGATGACCATGGGAAATGCATATATCTTTGCCCCAAGAGGTCATGGAAAAATAGGTACTTCACCATTCCCCTTTCTCTCTTAATATCTTTTTCCAACTCTTTCTCCCTGCTCAAATAGCTATTTCCTTCTTGGCAGCTGCCTTCTGTTTTTGCAAGTGATTCTCTTTAAAATTCTCTGTACTTGCCTTGGGGGATGAATCGGGTAATAGAACGTACAACTTCAGATGGACCTGGGTCTTGTAAACCATGAGTCCTCACTTAACTACCTCTGTGAACCTGGTGGACTGACTCTGAGTCTCAGATTCCTTGTCTGCCAATGATGACATGACCAACCTTGTTTTGAAAGATATATATTTATTTATTTAGGAGAGGAGCAGAGGGAAAGAGAGAATCTCAAGCAGGCTCCACGGGGCTCCATCTCACTATCCTGAGATCACCACCTAAGCTGAAATCAAGAGTCAGATGTTTAACTGACTGAGCCACCCAGGTGCCTCATGATATATAATATCGTTGAGATGCATGAGATTGTATACAGGGGGTGGAGGTGAGGACTGACCTCCATCCGCCCCCGCCTGACATATATAAAATGTTCAATTGTTTTGACTTTTTATTTGCAGAGCATTTTTGCCAGCATTTGAGAGGTTGGCAGGCATCCAGATGAAAGATGAGATTCTAATCTGAAGCAGCTAAAGAACTAGCCTTGTGGCTACAGATGGTAAGAGGGTGTGGTTTCCCAGGTTTTACTGAACAATGGGTGGATGACTCTTGCCCTGCACCCGTTAAATGCGCCTAAAAAGTTGAACAAGTTCAGCTATTTTTATTAATGTAGACTTTAATCAAACAAAGCCACTCATGAGATGAAGGAAGGTCTTTGCAAAGTTGTACTAAAAAATAATCAATTGTTCCAGATTTAGTAAGGCTAAACCTCCAACTAAAAATAAATTAAATCTAGTTACAATAGCCACAATGAGAATTAAAACAAAGCAAAACTTGCTGTTAGAGATTTCAGAGCCCTAATCCTTATACAACACAATTTCACTGAAGGAAAATAAAATCAAAATGCTCTATGAAGTCTAATGGGGTTTTACCAATTGTTAATATTCAAGTCCCTCAAAAGCAAAGGGAAGCACAAGTCCAGACACAAGTGGATATACTTTTAAGAAATGGAAAATGGGTGCTCAATATTATACACTCTGTGTGGTAGAAAGCATTCTCCATGCAATGACTTCTACTTAGCTACATATAATATAGTAAGATAATGTATAATATATATTGGACTCAAAGTGTTGTATGTTAATACTTTATAAGATGAATCCTCTAGCCAAATGACTCAAGCTTTCATCTGTAAAGCCTTAGTAAAGCTAAGGCACTATGCATTTTTCCCCACAATATGGATTTATGTCATTTAAATGGAAGAAATTGATCTTATGTGATGGTTGGTATGCCTGGGGAGCCATCTTTTTTTCTGAAGTGGGCTCCAAGCCCAGCATGGAACCCAGTGCAGGGCTTGAATTCATAACCCTGAGATCCAGACCTGAGCTCAGATCAAGAGTCAGACACTTAACCAACTGAGCCACCCAGACACCCCTTGAAGGGCCAGCTTGGAGATTCACATACACTCGACACTTGACAATGCAAGAAGAAAGCATTCCTCATACCAAAGCCAATCAAAGCATGGGTGACATTAGCTCAATTTTTGCAAAAGTTTATAGACAGGTGTTTTTCCCATGCTTCACCACCAGGAGCTGGGAAGCTGCATATAAGGAGCCAAATCCTGTCTGTGCCTGCCATTTTTATAAATATAAGTAAAGTCTTATTGGACGCAAACATTTATCATTGTCTATGGTCGCTTTAGTGCTACAAAGGCAGAGTTGAGTAGTTGTAACAGCCCAGTATGGCTTAAAATATCTACTCTCTGGCCCTTTATAGAAAATGTTGGAAGGGGCACCTGGGTGGCTCGGTTGGTTGAGCGACTGCCTCCGGCTCAGGTCATGATCCTTGAGTTCCGGGATTGAGTCCCACATCGGGCTCCCAGCTCCATGGGGAGTCTGCTTCTGCCTCTAACCTTCTCTCCTCTCATGCTCTCTCTCACTTTCTCTGTCTCTCAAATAAATAAATAAAATCTTAAAAAAAAAAAAAGAAAAGAAAAAATGTTGGAAGGAGTCTGGTGAGAAGCACCCAGTGCCACAGACAAGTGGGGGCAACGTATGGTGTGACAACGGCATCTTCCCAGTGACCTGGTGTGGTGTCCAGGTGCATGCGAGTGCTTAAAACATTTGTCCAGATGATCCTGGGATTAGCTTTGTCTAATGGGAAAAAAAGAATGGATTCCTTTAAAAGCAGCTTAATCATGTTCAAAGTTGACAAAGTTCATGAGTAACCTTTTCATCCAGATTTGCCCAGAACTAGAAATGCCCTATCCATATTTTATTACCCATATTTTATATGAATTGAATAATCACAGTAAGTTATAGAAGATTATGCTTTTTTTTTTTTTTTAACACAGTCTAATTGTTCTTACTATTAGGGGACCATTAGAATTTTCACTCTGTAACACTGGCTTGGATGCCTTTAACAATTATTCAGTGGAGAACCCAGATGAGGCCGATTTTTCATTTTGGCCACTGTTTCTCCTGTGTCTTCTGTGTATCAAGCAGGGCAGCAAGTGTAGGGAGCTCTCTCATTTCACTTGTGAGACAGCCCCTTCTCTATACCCCCGGCTCTGCAATAAGCAGGATTGGCCAGCAAGGGACTCTGCCCAGCTCAGAATTTCACTGCGTGGTTTTCAGAGGAAATCATATGAAAATCAATACGAAGTCTCCATCATGTGGGGAAAGGTATCTGCAAAGTTATGCGTGTAGGTGCAGTGATGAGTTCTGAGGTCAAGGCTGCTGATCCTCTTCAAAGCAGTCTTAAAGGAAGGAAAGAGCAACAAGCAACTCAAGCGAAATAACACACTTGGGTTTGTGTCTGACTCTCAAAATTATGTTTAATGAAGAAATCAATGACACACACTGGGGGAGGGAGCTCTGGTCGTAAGGTATTTTTCTTCATGTTGCTTTTGATTCCCAGAAATAAAAATAAACACAAAGTGCAAATCCTGGGAAAGAAGACCCACTACTCCTACCTCCCTTCTGTGAATAGATTAGTGAGAAATGAGCAGCAGAATAAGGATTGTATTAGGGGAGAAAAGAGGATTCTGGTAGAAACGAGACCAGAGGTTCCTTTTGCGTCTGTCAGTATTTTCTGAACCCTCTAAATCAGACTCCTGCACAGAAGGTGAGCACAGTTTGTATTTTCATGCTCTGTGGATTAATTTCACAATCAGTATCATATATTTTAGTAAGTTCCTCTAGAAGTTAGGACATTTAACATTTCATAAACCCCCAGAATATTACAAAGTTTTGTGATTATTTTAACAGTCCAGACGCAAGAAGCCAGACTGGATTTTATTTAGGTGCTGACAGAACTATTTGTTTAAAATAACAATTTCAAGTAATTTAACAATCATAAAAATTATCATGAAACACCAACTTCGTCTCCTCATGTACCTCTTTGCAAATGTAAGACAAAGCAGAGTTTTACAATCTTTCAATAACTTGTGTAACAACTGTGGTTTTGGCATATCTCAGAGGTGGACTTCTTTTAAATTATAAAGGATTTTGTATGCTTGAAATCCTAGGAAAAGGGAAAATAAACAAGTTTAAGTATAATGTATTAGTTCATATTTAAGGAAATATATACATTTTTATTAGTATAAGGCTACATGCACTATAACACTCTTATAGGTACAAACCAGCAAATAGTTAACTAAATCTATTGTATGGGGAATTAAAGATACTAGGAGACAAGGTCTTTGAAATTTTGCCTAAGGAATAAAGAAGTTGGAGAAAGCGTTAGAGCCGGAAAAATCTTATCTGCTTGGGGTATGTTCATGGCATCTAGAGGGTAGAGGCTGGGATGCTGCTAAGCATCCTGTCACGCATGATATAGCGTCCCCCCAAGAAGAATATGCAAATTGTAAGAGTTCATTATATATAAGAATTTATATAAGAAATTACAATATAAGAAGGATGAGAAATTGTCAATAATGCCAAGACTGAGAAATCATGCTTTATGGCAAAACTGGAATGGGGGGCTTGACCTCTCAGTGGAATGAGGGCAACCAAGAAAAAGACAATGGAAAAATAAAAAAGGTTTTGCTCTTCTGACTCAGCCACAAATTGTCTCCTACTGTTTGGAAGGATGAAATTATTTCATTCCACATTTAAAGAGTGTTTTCTATAAATTGTGGGAACAAATATGATGGAGTTACATATTGCTTATCTGCTAATGAAAGAATAATAAGATTGTGGCTCAGTAAACTACAAAATAAAGTGACTTCTGTGAGAGATTCTGGAGTAGACAATTTAAAAAAATCAAATTTTGACAAAAAAAATCTATGGAACAATAAGTGGGTTGTAAAGTTAGTGTCCATTAGAATCACTCAAGTGTTTAAAATACCGGTGTCCACTGCCTACCCTGAGCTTTATGTGTAGGAAATGTAAGAAAATCCCTGCCACTAAGTGCCAAGGAATTTAGAGAACCAGTGTTCCATTTCTCAAAAAAGGGTTTAGACCTCTAAAAACGCTGGAAACCTTCCTCCCTTACCTCCCATATTCCTGAAAAAAAAAAAAAAAATCCAGAAGGTTGAATATCCATCCAAAGAGCTACAAAATCTGAGCAACAATGTTATTTACCGTTTCACTATAGTGTTCGCAAAAGCACAAGTACACAAGGGTCCAGATTATGTTGCCTAAACCATCTGAATTAGATAATTACTGTATCCCTTCAGGGATTTCTGAAATATTCCTTTCGGCCATAGCAGAGGATATTCCATATTCCTAAAGTTTCCAAGTTCTCCGAATAACCGAAGGAGAGTCATGCAATCACAGATCTAGGGGAAGCCATCTGCTTGGCTAAGCTGCCAAGAATCAAGGTACCTGGATCCAGCCCCACCACTGTGATCCTGTGAGAACTTGGGTCTTAATTTTCTCATCTATGAAATGGAGCTGATAATATCAGACCGAATGATGCTAAGGAGGCTAATGATAGCAAACATGAGAAAAAGAATGAATGGCATGGCAAAGCCCCACTGCTCTTCAAATGCCCAGCAACTTTATCATACCATCCCAGACAGAGCATGGAAGCTAACATTCACTCAGCTCCTTCTAAAGACCAGTCATAGACCCAAGTATATGAAAGTATATTAAAAGTGAAAATCCATCACTTCTGTATAATTATTTAATTTCCCTGCCCATTTCCTAAACATATCTGATCTATAAATATGCTTTTAAAATACTCACATTTTCACTCATTGTGGTGGCTTTAGATGCAGAACTACTCTTCCTGTTTGTGGAATATAAAAGACAATATTAAAAAATGCCAGCAATCCTAACTGAATTTCTCGTATTTATAGACAATATTCACAGAGAAAGCCGTATAACAAAGTATCAGCCTGTGAAACCCCATGTATCTCATTGTAGCCTAGGGCTAAAGATTTCTCTGGAATGTGCAAACAGAGACTGACTCACTTTTAACTTAGCAACTTTTTAACATTTAGTACTTTGAAATATTAAACATTATAATCAAAATTCATTTTTTCCCTATGGAAAGAAAGTTTTACATAGTAACTAGGGTTCTAGTTGTCTGTTGTAGACTGAACGTCTTTCTCAACAATTCATGAGAATTTCTCAACAATACCTGAAATGTGACCGTATTTGGAAAGAGGGACTTTAAAAAGGTAACTAAATTAAAATGAGGTCAGTAGGGTGGTCTCTAATCCAAAATGACTGCTGGCCTTATAGAAAGAGTAAATGTGGAGACAAACACAGGCAGAGAAAGACAATGTGAAGACAGAGAGAGGACCATGTACAAGCCAAGGAGAGAGAGAGGCTTGGCACAGATCTTCCCTCATGGCCCTCAGAAGGAACCAACCCTGTTGTCACCTTCATCTGGATTTGTAGCCTCCAGAACTGTAAGAAAAGGAATTTCTGTTTAAGCTACTCATCTGTGGCACTTTGTGACAGCAAATCTAGCAAATTAATATAACAACCAATTCATTATCCAACAAATATCAAGGGCCATGAATTTGACAAATGGCAGGAGATGTGTCTAGGAGTAAAGATACTGCCACCCAGATTCCTCCCTGGGTTATTAAGAGACATTGTGATTGAAGAGAAGAATAAACTTCCTCACACAGTAGCAATGCCGACCTTTCTCCTTATGTAAGAGGATTCTCTCTTCTGCTCAAAACCCTCTAATTACTTTCCATTTTCCTCAATAAAAGTGGCAGTCCTCACAATTGCCTGGGGTGGGTTGTGGGGGGTATACCATCAGGCAACCCTGTTTTCTGAAACAGAGTTTTTTGCTACTGCTAGTCCTGGTAACTTGGAACTCATCCTGGACTTGTACTGGGATAGGATTAGACTGAGCAACTAGGGTTGAGCAGGAAGTCTGGAAACAAGAAATCAATGGCAACTAAGTCTTCAAAAAGACTTAAAGATTATGACATATCTGAAACCACAGCAGCTGAGAGTAGATGGGAATACTCACTGACCTGCGTTGGGTCTGCCATTTCCATGTACACCGAAAGGACAGTGACAAATTGAGAGCACTTAAACTTTGTCATCTCATACACCAGTGATTTCTAAATTGCTAATCCTAGTTATTTCCCCAAACTCCAGGTTTATATATCCTGTTATTTACTAATTATCTCTACTAGGAATCCTAATTGGCATCTCAAATATTAAAATTCCCAAACTTTCCAGACCTTCCCACCTAACACCCCCAAACCTGCTCTTCCTGAAGTCTTGCACATTTCAGTAAATGGTAACATCATTCTTCTCATAGCCATGGAACTACCTTTGATTTTTCTCTTTTTCTCCCACATCTACATCCAACCACTCAGTAAATTGTTCAAATGTATCCAGAATCCCATCACTTCACATCTCCAACACCATCACTTTGGAACCAACCACCATTTTCTCTTGGCTAGAGAATTACTGAGTAGTTTCCTAACTGGTCTCCCTGCTTTGCTACCTTATAGTTGATTCTTAACAGAGCAGTGAATGTGAGCTTCTAAAAATTAATTAAGGAACAGGATACTAATCCCTGACTCAAAGCCTCCCAATGACCTCCCATCTTACTCAGAATCAAGATCAAGCTTCTCACAAGTGCCTAGAAGAGGCTCTATGCAACCCGGCCTCCACTAATTTTGTGCACTCATCCCTTCCCTCCACTGTCCTCACTCAGTTTCAGCCAGACTGATCCCCTTGAAGTGCCTCAGATACTCCAAGTGTGCCCGGCCTTTAGACCTTTCCATCTGTACTTTCTCCTCTGCTTGAACACTCTTCTCATGAGTATCTGCATAATTTGCTCTCTCTGTTCCTTCAGATCCTTCTCAAACATCACTTCATCAGTGAATGAACCACCTCACCACCCTAATGGACAATCTCCACTCCTACCCTGTGTATTCTTTATTCTCTTATCCACTTTAGTTTACTCTGTAATACTTATCACAGTCTGACATACTGTAGAGTTTACATGTGTGTTTACTTTCCACCTTACTCTATGTAAGTTCCATGAGGCAGAGTTGTATAGCCTGTTTTGCTCAATGCTCTATTACCACTCCCTAGGGAAGAGTTGGGCACAAAATAAGTATCCAATTCAATGGGAAAATGGCTGTTTAGTAAAATTTTATTCAAAAATGCTAATTTAGCAAAATATAGCAAATATATTTTTAAACCAGTACTATGGAAATGACTGCAGAGTCAAATTAGTGACTACATGTCTTCTCTAGGTAATTAAACATTGACAGGTAGGCATGAGGCATGAGGTGGGATGTATTTCTTGATGAATGTGAGTCACTTCCCTTAGGATAAAACCTTCACAAATAACCCAACTTTCCATGGTTGACGTTAAACAGATGATTAACAGAAAATTAGCTGGTGTGGGGGAAAGGCATGCATTTAAGAAAGTATACTTACTGGAATGAGGTCTCCTCTACAAAAGAATAAGTGTATATCATTAATGCAAGAGTAATATGATATGATACATATTCATATAAAGGCAAGTTTAGGCTTAATTTCTTTTTCTCAATCTTGATTCTCTCTTGGTGACATTTGTACTTTCTAAATCAAGGGTTGGCAAACTTTTTTCTGTCAAGGGCCACAAGGCAAATATTTAGGCTTTGTGGGCCAAGAGGTAGAATTGAGGATATTAAGTAGGTACTTATATAATAAGAAAGTTTCCAAAATTTTTTATTAATAGAATTCAAAGTATAATAATAATAATAATCAAAGTCTTTAGTATAGGTCTATTAATTGGAAAAATAGAATTCTTTTGTTGGCAGGGGATAACATTTCTGCTAATTGGGATTCAAAGTTAGTATTCCTTCTTATCAAACATATTGTAAATATTCATTTGTAAAAACTATTCTTAGCTTGTGAGCCACTGAAAAACAGGTGGCAGGCTGGATTTGGTCCACCAGTCATAGTTTGCCAACTCCTGTCTGAAATCAAGTTCAAGAAAATGATTCTCTTGGATAGATTTTCTGCCAGCTGAGAAGGAGAGTAATATTCTTCACTAATAAATTCCCAATACCCAGGTCAAATATTTAATTAATTCAGTATTTTAAGAAAAACGTATTTACCAAATCTCCAATAAAGATATACTCATATACTCTTTACAAGTTTAGATAGAGATGACAAGAATTTTGCTTGAGTAATCTCATCTGTCTGTACTTTCATTGGCGACCAGTAGGGGGCTCAGTTGGATTCCATTCATAGATTTACACTAGACTATGATTGGAGCACCAAGGAAAAGAGTTATTAACTCACAAAGCAGCTATTCTTAATTATAGGGACTATTCTTGAAACAAAGCTGTGGAAACATTTTATGACACTGAATATCTATTTATAGCTTAAGTTTTATGTTCGTATGTTTTTTAAACCTAAATTCTAAAATTAATGTTCACTATAAAACAGTGGGTCTAAAACTTGCTTATGCTACAAATTAATTTACTATTCTATGAAAAAATTCTGCTTTGTACACTATTCCCAGCAGACTTGATGGAGTTCTGCAGCTTTTGAGCTCTCAGATAATTTTAAAGACGGGGAGTAAAGAAATACTTTAAGAGAATAAAACATTATTTTGTAATCTCATTTATATTTTTTTATCATCAAATTTTATCATCAAATGGGGGTTTGGAGTTATAAGAGGTCTAAACCGAAGAATTAAAAACTTTGTCCAGAAGCAACTGTAATACTATAGGTTTCTAGTTTTTATTGAACAATGTTATATACAGTTTTGCTAAATTTGACATTCAACATTCCAGTGTTCAACTCTGATAAAATATTTCACTGATTTATTTCAATGAAGTTTCTTATGATTAAACTGGAAATCAATTTACATCTTGAGAGATATAATCCTAACTTAACGGTCTCTTAAATACATGTCAATATACTATAAATATCCATGTTCGTTGACTATCTGTCAGTATCACCCCATTAAGCCACCCCACCGTGGGTCTCACATAGTCTGTGGTGCTTCCTGAATGTTGAGATGAGGAAGCTCTGCCTTTTCTCCCTCTGTTTGCCAAGGTGCTTCATAACTTACCTACATGTCACTTGGGACATTCTCTGCTGCAGAAAAAGCAAGGAAAAATACTCTCTAGAGTTTCTGAGAACTAATTAGGAGAAACAAGGTCCTGTAAGAAAACTCTATATCCACAGGAAGTTGTCTAGCAAAGAAGGGTGAAATTCACTTACTTGAAAAGTAGCCTTTCCTCTGAGCATAGCACACGCCAAGACCACAAACAGAAATCACTAAGGCCACAACTACTACAGCTGCTATGATACCACTTATGTTGAGATCATCTGGAATGGAAAATAAACCATGCACGAATTCGGGTCAAATAGATAGACAGATGCAGTTATTAAATCGAAAAAATTCAAATAAGCTCCCCTTTGCAGCTATACTATAAACAAGGGTAGTTTCATGCTGCTGAAGCCTACTCAGTTGATTCACTTCCAAGATGAGGTTCAAAATTGACTGAAAATATTAACAGAATTAAGTTTTGCAAGAATCTTAAGTTGAAAGAAATTCTCTGATTCAGAAATAATGGCTATGGTATTCTCTTGCATTCATTTGGGGGAAATAGTACTTCAGAGGATTAAGTATCAGATTGGAAGTGATCGTCAAAGTTCAGTGAGGTCAGGTATTCAACTACCACACATCCCCAATTCTACTCAAAATTCTTCAACATTATCATCTGTGTTAATTTTACCAATAACAGAAAACTCATTCAGCCCCAAAGAAAGCCATGTGACTGTTGTTCTATAAAATAAGAGTTGGAATCATGTTTCTTGAATTTCATTGGGCTTGTGTGTGGGTACATACACACACATACACACCCACAACATATATGCCATTAAATTATCATCCCATTAATTTTAAAATGACCTAAACTCCCCAAGACTTTTTCTTGTTGCTATTAAGTCATCTTTCCTCTAACCTAATGCAACTGGATTTTTTTGACCCAAGTTTAAAATCACTACCATATTACTAACCTGTGAGGTTTTTTTCAGATACTGATTCTGTTGTCCAAGAATTAG
This sequence comes from Nasua narica, assembly GCA_028533885.1. Classification (NCBI taxonomy): domain Eukaryota; kingdom Metazoa; phylum Chordata; class Mammalia; order Carnivora; family Procyonidae; genus Nasua; species Nasua narica. The sequence continues at coordinate 179,920,128 of CM052799.1, read as the reverse complement.
ATTATGTACTTTCCAAGATTAATATCAATGGAATTGGGAACAGCATCAAAAATACCCTCATTCGAATCATTAATAAAATGATGACTATGACTTTGTTAAGGAAAGAACTATGGAATAGGCTATTACACACCTCCCTTCATATAATGGAATTTATTACACCCTATGGGTATGGGATTCAACTGTGTGAATATACCTAAATATTTAACTTGGGTTACATTTCTCTAGCTTGTCATTTTCAGGATTTCATGAGCCATACCCTTCCATCATTTGGATACTTCCTATGTATTGATTAATACATAAATTACTTATACTTTTTAAAGGAACAATTCCTCAAAGGATTCTTGTTTTTAAAAGCAAATATTAATTAACCTGTGATTAAATAACTTGGAGAAAATACTAGGTAGCATTTTCTCAACGGTAATTTTAGTTATTTAAAAGTACTGCATATTTTGGGAAAGATTTTTTTAAGAAATACTACTTAAGTTAGTATGCCTATCATAAAACTTTCTGGTCTTAAAATTTTTTCTAATACAAAGGTTATTAATTTTCTCATATATCTGAAACATTAACTGATTTTTACAAAAATATTTTATTTATTTGTCAGAGAGAGAGAGCACAAGCAGGCAGAGTAGCAGGCAGAGGCAGAGAGCGAAGCAGGCTCCCTCCTGAGCAAGGAGCCCAATGAGGGACTCGATTCCAGGACCCCAGGACCACGACCCGAGCCGAAGGCAGCGGCTTCACCAAATGAGCCACCCAGGTGTTTCTTAACTGATTTTTTTTAAGAAAGAAAACTTCATACATCTTTTGGAAGGCTGAGCAATTTGACCAGAGTAGAAAACATTAATTATTGCTTGGCATAAACTCAGTTCATTTTTAGGGGCACCTGGCTGGCTCAATCAGTAGAATATGTGACTTTTGATCTCAAGGTTGTAAGTTTGGGCCCCACATTGGGTACAGATTTTATTTTATTTATTTTATTTTATTTTAAGATTTCATTTATTTATTTGACATATATTATTTATTTGTCAAATAAATAAATGAAATCTTAGAGATTTCTTAGAGAGAGAGAGATCACAAGTAGGCAGAGAGGCAGGCCGGGGGATGGGGGGGAAGCAGGCTCCTCGCAGAGCAGAGAGCCCGATGCGGGAGCTCAATGCCAGGACCCTGAGATCATGACCTGAGCCGAAGGCAGAGGCCTCATCCCACTGAGCCATCCAGGCGCCCCAGATTTCACAAATTCTTATGTAGCAAAAGATATCAATTTCAATCTAAGGGCATGAAACATCTAGGACCAGTGGATGAGCATTAAGTGAAGGAATTTTAACTTTCAAGCTAACTTATACCAGAAAGAGTCGATATGTGAAAATCATGGTCAAATTAAAGTGCTAAGACTAGCAGAACACAAACTATTAAATCTCAGCTGTTCCATGTTTTAAATAAACATGCATGCTTGGAATAGTGTATTTCAAATAAAACTGCATGCTTTGAAAATGTAACTAGTGTGTTAAGGCCATGACATCACAGGTATTATTTCTTGAGATGAGGCTAAATTAGGCATTGTAATTAAGCAGGACCATTTAAAGAAAGAATAAATAGTGCAGGTGGTATAAGGTTACAGTAAAAATACACGAGAATCGTATGTGAATGAATGGAGTTAGGAAAACACTGTATTAACGCATTAATTTTAAAGATGTTCTGATGATTTTTGTAATGATGACTCCAGCACTAAGAGGGATACTTTCTGATATTAAGCAAATGTTTATGCCTGACTATAACTGTCAACACTAAAGTGACGTGGATGGATAATATGTACCCCTGAATTTTAAAAACACACTAGTGGAAATTAGAATACACTACTGAATATCTTATACTTTACGGCATTCTGAGGTCTAATAAGATTATATTTTCTTTAAAAAATAATGCCAAGAGCTTAACTGTACAGAAACACCACACATTAGTGTGCATAGATCAGTATATCTCTGAGCACATTGAAAACATGAATTTCTGACCTCACAGAGATGAGGACAAGCTCCTGAACCAAGGGGAGCCGTGGATATTCTGTTTTGGGGTGCATGCAGCCCTCCTGAATGACCTTTAACCCCACAGGTGCAATCTCCAGCCAGTCCTATGAATCTTTTTCAAAACACCGGACTTTCACAAAGGGAGAATTGAACCAAATTATTAGAAATAAAATGAAAAAAAAAAAATGTTTGCTCTGAAACTCAGATAATCTGAAAAGATTCCTGAGTACTACTTTTATTGTACTAATTTTATTGACTTTTAAGAACCTTATTTTGTGAAATATATGGCGGCTATGTTTTATAGCAAATAGAGATTCATAACTACATTCGACATGTCTTTTTTGAGAGCCCACTCTGGGATAAGTAAAGCACTGTATTTTAGGGGATTGAAAAAATTATCAACCACTAAGATGGCCAACTCCTGAGAGTGCTCACAATAAGCCAGTGCTATTCTAACCCTTTCAAATAGCCATTATTTTTTTCTTTTTGTTAAGATCTACTCCCGGGCGCCTGGGTGGCTCAGTTGGTTGAGCGACTGCCTTCGGGTCCGGTCATGATCCTGGAGTCCGGGGATCGAGTCCCGCATCAGGCTCCCTGCTCTGAGAAGAGCCTGCTTCTCCCTCAGACCTCTCCCCTTTCATTCTCTCTCTCTCTCTCTCTCTCTGTCTCAATTAAATAAAATAAATCTTAAAAAAAAAAAAAAAAAAAGATCTACTCCCAATGTGGGACTTGAACTCACGACTCCGAGGTCAAGAGTCACATGCTCTACTGATGGAACCATAACCCAATGAAGACAACGTATTAGTACTTGTATTTTGGGGAGACTGAGGGGTTAAATAATTCGCCCAAGAATATGTAGCTACTAAGTGACAGAGCTGGAAACTGAACTCAGTAGCAAATCCTTGACCCTGAGCCATTTACAAGACTTTCAGCTTTTGTTTGAAAGAGGACTACTGCCCGGGCAGGCATATTTTTAAAACAATGATTTGAAAAATTCAAAAACTTGGAAAGTAGAGTGCTAAATATTCTTGGCATGTTTGGGAGATGGACTAAGAACAGCATGTTTGCTTTTTGCAACACATTATGTGAAGCTAATTTTAAACCTCTGGTTATTCTTCTAGTCACTCACGCGCAGTCCCTCCCCTTGCTCCTTCCCACCCCCAAGTCCACTGGCGCTCTGACTGCCAACCATTGTTCTTCCTAGCAGTTCACGCTTACCTACTTGCATTCGTTTCCCCGGACACCTGCGATGACCAACAGAATTGCGGGCTTCACAGGAATATTCTCCACTGTCTAGTTTTGAAACAGTGTTAAATTGCTATTTGTGGAAGGAAAATAAACATATATTTTAAGCCATAAATCTGTAAGAAGACGTCTCAAGTAACCGTGTCTCTTGAATTTTAGCATTAAGTTGGTCCTTCCTTTTTCATGAGTTAGGACTTGATGTCTTCACTGTGAATTCAAAACTCCGCCATGCCTTCAAGGGGTAAGTAGCCAGGCTTCCTGTTTATTTTGACAGAGAAAGTCTTAAATATATATGGGGAAGTGTCTTTGTTTTGGGTTACCAAGGAAGTGGTATGGTTAGGAAGGCAATGGGCATTTTTTAAGGTTTACAGCACACAGTGGTATTAAAGTTTTGTCAGTATTTCTAATTCCCAGGAAACACCGTTTGCAAAGGAAGGCCTCCTTGGCCTGAAAGGGCTGAGGCAGTTTTGTCAGCCACAAGTGAGTTCACTACAGCAGCAAATAATGGACACTTCCTCTAAAGGGCCAGAGCTACTACCAGGAAGTAGCATAAGGTCTAAGAAAATCCTCATCAGTGTAGTTTATAGGATTACCAATTCTACCAGGTGTGGAATTTTTGAAAATTCTGAAAGGTTAAAGCTCTAACCTTTGCTCCTTTTACTCTCTGCCAAAACAATTGAAAGATAAGACTTTGGTATAATAGGCTTTATAACTGTTATTAGTGGATTGATCCCCTTGGTGAATTTCTGGAGGGGAGAGGAGGGAAGGTTAGGAGAGGGAATTGAAGGGAAGGGAAGGGGGAAGGAGGAAGGAAGAAAGGAAGAGAGGAAGAAAAGATGGATGGATAGATGGATGGATGGAAGGGGGAAGGGAAGGGAAAGGAAGACAAGGGAAAATGGAAGAAAGGAAGGGAGAAAGGGAGGAAGGAAGGAAGGAAGGAAGGAAGGAAGGAAGGAAGGAAGCAAAGATGGATGGATGGATGGATGGCAAGAAGGAAGGGAAGGGAAGGAAAGAGAGAGGAAGTTAGGAGAGAGGCAGGGAGGGAGAGAACCTGACCACCTTAAAGGATCCTGCCATGACCAGCACAGAGGGTGAGAAGGATGCCCAGAAACATGCTTTCGGTGCCCTCCTGTCACACCCTTGATACTGCCGTGGTCATCGCTGACCGCAGCCATGACAGCCATGAATCTGGAAGGAGCACCTCCTCATTGTCTTAGATCCTCATGCAATACATGTTCCTAAAATCAGCCAGGTTTCTGACCTTCTAATCCCGCTCACTTGTCATTACCCACTACTTACATCCCCCTTCTCTCTGTATACTTCAAGATGGTGGGACAGAAAGTTTCCTCTTGGTATTTCACTTTATGAAATCCTCTCTCGTTGTCCCAAAAGCTAGACTATGAAAAATTCACCAGGAATGCAAGGCCAAGGGTAAGTAATTAATGATAAGTTAGACTAAAACCATAAATGACCTATTAACACATAATTGGTAATTAAAACGAAGTCATTGTCATCCATACACTGGAGTCTTTGTTGCCTATTTCTCAGGAAAGAACTCAACCTTGTTCTGCCCTGGTGCATCCCTTTGACATCATAAGATATTTCAAGGGTTGAGGCTAAGTGGGGAAAGTAAATCTATATCAAACTTGCCTTGGGGCTTTTATCACCTACTCTGAGAAAAAACAAATTTGAAAAGTAAATTTAGCAACGTGTGACGGCAGTTTTTCTGCCCAAATTCTCAGTGTAAAATCTATTGTACCTGCTGACTGAGCCTGCTGGTGCTGTGAGGGCAGGAGCATGGTCCTCCTCAAGGAGCTGTGTCCATTGATACACTTTATTATTTAGCCACTTTAACAAATATGCTTTATTATATACCAGAGGATTTAGTTTTTTTAATGTTATTGTGTACTAGTAGAGTGAAAGAATGAACCTTTTAAAATTCGTTAAAATTATTATTATTAGTTCTCTATATTGTCTGCCCATCTCTGGTAGTGCCTTTTCCATCACTTCCCTGGGCATGTACCGCCATCTTTCCCGCTGCCCCTTAAGCAATGGTATCAGTCCTCTATTCTCCATCAGTTTAGTTCTAATAATTTTTCCTCTCCAAATACAAGATGGCTATGAGACCAATGCTTGAAATGACCTTACCAGAGTTCCAGATTTTGTATTCACTGTATAGGAGCTGTTGGTGCTTTGGGAGCCAAGTTTTGAATTCTCTGACAAAGGGACGCCATCTTTAAACCATGTGTACTCGGGTGTGGGATTCCCCTCTTTGTCTTGACATCGAAGCTCTACCACAGTTCCACTCAGAGCAGAACTGGGTACTTCACAGGTTGGAACTGCTGGAGCCACTGAAGGAGGGAAGTCAAATGTCACTGGTTATTTATAAGTTAAATAAGGATTTTAACAGCCAGGTCAAGATGGGTTTTTTAGACACCTGTGAGAGAGACTGGCTACTTGCTAAAGAGATCCATTTCCTTTCTTTATGGGCACACAGCCAGACCACATTTGCCAGCATGAGTTCTGGCCAATGGAATGTGGGAAAAGTCATATATGCCATTTCCAGGCCTGACCCATAAACACGAATCTAGGTACTACTTTCAAGAGATTTTGGAGATGTAACTAAGGTCCCAAATCTACTGGTTTTTAAGATAGGGAGATTACATAGATAGGGTCTGACCTAATCCCATGGCCCCTTGAAAAGTTGTTTTCTCTGGGTGGTCACAGAAGGGAAAGTCAGATTCAGAGCACAGGAAGGACTCAACATGCTTCTGTTGGACTGTAGATGGAGAGGGCCATGTCGTGGGGGAGTATGGTGCCCCAAGAGCTGAGTGTGGCCCCAGCTCACAGCCAGCATGGAATGGAATCTTCAGCTGCACAGATACCCAAAGGAACTGAAATCTGCCAAAAATGAGAGTGACTTTCCTCCAGGACCTCCAGACCAGAACTCAGCCCACTGACTCCCTGATTTCAGTCTTATGATTCTCTGGGTAGCGAGCCCTACTTTCCTGAGCTGGACTTCTGATCTACAAAACTGTGAGCCATTAAATGGTGGTGGTGTTTTAAACTGCTAGGTTTTGATCATCTGTTATGTAGCAAGAGAAGACTAATACACTAGTAGAATCTCCTGCAAGGTTTTCTGAGTTAAATTTCTGCTCTACTAGTTCATCACTAGTATTTTATTTTATTTTATTTTATTTTATTTTATTTTATTTTATTTTATTTTATTTTATTTTATTTTATTATTTTCATCACTAGTACTTATGAAGACCCTGGCTTATATAGAAAAAGGAAGAGGAGCCATTTTAGTCTCTATGGTCAGCAGTTTATACTAATATCTATGGAGAAGAAAAGAACGTGTTCCTCCACCAATTGTCATGATGAGCTGTTAATATCTATCAGTGATTCTCATAGTAGCTAAACATATTGGCTTCGGAGTTAGTCCTACCAGGTTCCAAATCCTGGTCCAGATACTTATTAGCTGTGTAGACTTGGGAAAATCATTTAGCTTCTATTATCTCATCTATAAAAATGAAGTTGTCAGTGAAAAGTTAAGTAAAATTATGTATATGAAAGAGCCTAACACATACTAGCTGCACAATAAATGCTAATTTCCCTTCTTTACCAAATAACTTTTCTTTTTTCTCTTCTCTTCTCTTCTCCTCTCCTCCCCTCTCCTCTCCTCTCCTCTCTTCTCTCCTCCCCTCCTCTACCAAATAATTTATAATACTTCACCTGGCCTACTTTTTTGTTTTATAGCTTTTCTATCATCTCATGTGTTAGGATTTTATACGGTAAGAGATAGACCACATATACTGAAAGGTATTGAAAAATAAACTCTTGGGGGAAATGCTCCTAAGTAAAAGATAGGCCCATTAAGATTTACCTTAATCTGAAATGAAAAGAGATTTTTGTCAGAACAAATTTGTAAGAGTAAAATTTCAGCAACGAATGAGGTGAAAAGGGGAAATAGCCAAGATTTTAATGGGAAAATGGTGCTAGTGATTTCTAGAACTTTCCTGACTGGGGCCCCAGGTTGTCTGGATGATGGAAAAAAGGGTGGAGAACAGTAACCCCACATATACAAGCACATCACACCTAGGACTTCTAGAGTGACTGTATCTTCTTCCAAGTTTTGGCCTTGCTCAGATGGGGCGCTAACTTCACAGCGATATTTCCCAGCATCAGTTCTTGTAACATTTTTGATCCGTATACTGAAATCTATCATCTCAGCTCGATCTTTAAAATCACCTTTTAGAAAAAGAAGACAATGATGTTAATAATAATGCAAATAAGTTTCTATATACTACCTTCCTCGAGTCACTTCATTCAGTGACCAAAGAATTTATTTTCCTATTAGTAAACTCAATGTAAAAACTCAAAAAGGACTCTTAAGTATAAGAAACAAACAGAGGGTTGCTAGAGGGGAGATGGGTGTGGGGTGGGGTAACTGGGTGTTGGGCATTAAGGAGGGCACGTGAAATGATGAGCACTGGGTGTTATACTGATGAATTATTGAACTCTACATCTGAAACTAATGATGTGCTATACGTTGGCTAATTGAATTTAAATTAAAAAATAAAAACTCAAAACATTATGCAAATGCGGCCATTTCAAATGTCCTTTTTTTAGAATGACATACAGTTCACAAAAGAATATGCAGTTCCATATTCTCATATTTTAGAGGATTCAATCCTCATTCATGCCTCACGCCCTTTCTAATATGCTTACAGAAACATTCCCACGTTCAGAAGACATTGCAGCCTCTAGTTCAATTAGCTGAAACAGTAAATTTACGTTCGACATCAGACTTGCGCAAAAGGCAAGGTGAAGGGTCTTAAGAACACTCTTTTGATTAGTTTTTGGTGGTAATATGTACAGAATGAAAATAGCGTTTTGTATAACATTTAGGTGCTAGATTGGCAAGAGTAGAAAATTCAAGCAAAGACAGCCCTGCAACCCGTAGCAGTCCTTCTTTGACAGATGAGAACAAGGGGGGTATTTTCAATTCTTTAGGGACTTTGAACATTTGTGTGTTTAATTCTTTAAAATTAAAGTAATGCGTAGCACTCTAAAATAATAACATGCTTCTTATACTTGTTAAATTATATTCCCAACTTTTAAAATGTTTATAATGGAAAATTTCAAGTGCACAAAAAAATCACGGAGTATTGTAAAATAAATCTCATCGCCAGTAATAACAGTAATCCATGCATGGCCTTCCTATGCTATCTACCTCTAAACACTGAATTATTCTGAGGCAAATCCCAGACAATATAGCATTTTATCCATTACTATCAATACTTTAAAAAGTTCATTATATATTCAACAAGAAAAACAGTAAGTGGAAAGAAATGTATAACAAAGAATTAAAATAAAGCATTGGTTCAAGGTAGTTGTATTTACCTTCCCCACCACAAGTCTAAGTCTTAACTTCACAGGCTTCTTAGTGATGATCCTAGCTTTCTAGATGGTGATGTGGAAATAGGGTAAAATTATTACAACCGAGCAGTGACCCTCCATCTCATTTCCACATCAGCACTTCTCTCAAGACTCTCAAGAGTCTAATCTACTGGGCCAGCAAAAACCAGTCCATTTTACATCTTTCAGGGCTGAGCTATGAGTTCAGGGTCTCCATGGAGTTCACCTTCTTCTGTTCTGTTTTCATGGAGATTGTTTTCTAGGTCTCAGTCATTGTTGGTTTCATCTCACACTTAAAAAACACATTCTCTTTCACCATACACAAAAATAAATTCAAAAAGGTCTAAATATGAGACCTGAAACCATAGAAATCCTGGAAGAGAGCACAGGCTCTCTCTGACATTGGCTGTAACAAGTTTTCTAGATAGGTCTTTTTTTTTTTTTTTCAATGTTACCAGATTGATTGTTCATGCACCACACCCAGTGCTCCATGCAATACCACCAGGTTCACCCAACCCCCTACCCCCTCCCTTCCAAACCCCTCAGTTTGTTGTTCAGAGTCCACAGTCTCTCATGGTTCATCACCCCCTCCTATTTCCCCTCATTCACCCTTCCCTTCCTTCTCACGATGCCCTCCATGATTTTCCTTATGCTCCACACGTAAGTGAGACCATAAGGTAATTAACTCTCTCTGCTTGACTTATTTCACTCCACATAATCTCTTCTAGTCTCGTCCATGTTGATACAAAAGTTGGATATTCATCCTTTCCGATGGAGGCATAATATTCCATTGTACAGATGTACCACATCTTCCTTATCCATTCATCTGTTGAAGGGCATTTTGGTTCCTTCCACAGTTTGGCAATTGTGGTCATGGCTGCCATGAACATTGGGGTACATGTGGCCCTTCTTTGTACTGCATCTGCTCCTTTGGGGTAAATACCCAGTAGTGCAATTGCAGGGTCATAGGGTAGCTCTATTTTTAATTTCTTGAGGAATCTCCATACTGATTTCCAAAGTGGCTGCACCAACTTGCATTCCCACCAACAGTGGAGGAGGGTTCCCCTTTCTCCACATCCTCTCCAGCATTTGTTGTTTACTGTCTTGTTGATTTTGGCCATTCTAACTGGTGTAAGGTGGTATCTCAATGTGGATTTGAAAAATGATGAACATTTTTCCATGTGTCTGCTAGCCATTGTATGTCTTCATTGGAGAAGTGTCTGTTCATGTCTTCTGTTCATTTTTTGACATGATTATCTGTTTTTTGGGTGTTGAGTTTGAGGAGTTCTTTACAGATCTTGAATATCAGCCCTTTGTCTGTACTGTCATTTGTGAATATCTTCTCCCATTCCATGGGTTGCCTGTTTGTTCTGTGGACTGTTTCCTCTGCTGTGCAGAGGCTTTTTATCTTGATGAAGTCCCAAAAGTTCATTTTCACTTTTGTTTCCCTTGCCTTTGTTTCCCGTGTCTTGAATAGATAGGTCTTCTGAGGCAAGGGAAATAAAAGCAAAAATAAACTACTGGGACTACACCAAAATAAAAAGTTTCTACACCGTGAAGGAAACAATCAAAACTAAAAGGCAACCTATGAAATGCAAGAAGATATTTGCAAATGATACATTTGATAAAGGGTTAGTATTCATAATATTTAAAGAACTGGATCAACTCAATACCCAAAAAGCAAATAATCCAGTTAGAAAATGGGCAGAAGACATGGACAGACATTTCTCCAAAGAAGATAGACAAATGTCCAACAGACACATGAAAAGATGCTCAGCATCACTCATTATCAGGGAAATGCAAATCAAAACTACAGTGAGATATCATCTCACACCTGTCAGAATGGCTAACATAAAAAATGCAAGGAACAACAGGTACTAGCAAGGATGAAGAGAAAAAGAAACCCTTGTACACTGTGGAATGCAAACTGGTGCAATTATTGTAGAAAAGTGTATGGAGATTCCTTAAAAAATTAAAAACAGAACTATACTATAATCCAGGAATTGGACAACTGGGTACTTACCCAAAAGATATAAAAACACGAATTCAAAGAGATACAGGCACCCCTATGTTTATTGCAACATTATTTATAATAGCCAATTTATGGAAGCAGCCCAGTATCTGTTGGTAGATGAATGGCTAAAGAAGATGTGGTAGATCTATATATAACGGAATGTTACTCAGCTATAAAAAGAATGAAATCTTGCCATTTGCAACAACATGGATAGAGCTAGAGCGTATTATACTAAGAAAATAAGTCAGTCAGAGAAAGATAAATACCATATGATCTCACTCATATGTGGAATTTAAGAAACAAAACAAGTGAGCAAAGGGAAAAAGAGAGAAAGAGAGAGGGGGACAAACCAGGAAATAGACTCTTAACTATAGAGAACAAACTGATGGTTACTAGAGGGGAGGTGGGTAAGGGAATGGGGGAAATATGGGATGGGAATTAAGAGTACACTTATCAGGATGAAAATAAAATAAAACAAAATAAAATAAAACAAAATAAAATAATTTTAAAAACCCACATTCTCAGTAATTAGTCCTGTCCTGTTCTCATTTGTAAACTAAAGAACCCAGGCTGTTCTTGATGTTCTCTTGTTCTCACCTCATCAAGTCTACAGCATCTTACCTTGAAGAGCTTGTTGGTAGTAGACAAAGGAGACACTCCGGCCCAGTTTCTTCCACTCTAATCTGGAGGAAATGGTCTTCTTTGGGTATTTACATGCTAAAATAACCTCTAGGAACAACAACAAAAATACTTGTTTTCTAATTGTCCCTATGAATTTATATTTTACTTAAGTAAATTTTTAAACAGCCTTAAGGTATTCCTTTATACTTCCATTCATTTGTTCATTCATTCATTCATAAGTTACATCAACGGGCCCCATGTTGCCTTAACCCAAAGTTGAACCAAAAGCATTACAGAGCTCTTTTCCATAATAGTTGCACAACACTAGACTACTGACCGTAGTTCTTGAGCCTCAGTTACCATCTGTGAAATAAGATAATATGTCACAGAGTTGTAGTGAGTCTTGATATAGTAATACATGCAAAGCACACATGCCTGGACATGGTAAGTAATTGGAAAATGGCAGTTATGGATCAATTATTTATCATTTATCTTACTATTTCCAGCCTCAGTCATCAGGAAGTTTGTAGCCTGAGAGAAGAGACAAAAAAGATAATGTAATTTTGTTCCATTGTGATAAGTGCCATGAGTACCATGGAGGTAAATAGGGAAAGGCACTCAGTGCAGCCTGTGGGATCCACAAACATTCCATCAAGATGCTGTGCTCTCACTCAGACCCATTCTTTGATTATGGATATATATATTTTTAAAGATTTTATTTATTTATTTGACAGAGTGAGAGAAATCACAAGTAGGCAGAGAGGCAAGGCAGAGACAGAGGGGGAAGCAGGCTCCCTGCTGAGCAGAGAGCCCGATTGGGGGGGGGGGTTCGATCCCAGGACCCTGAGATCATGACCTGAGCTGAAGGCAGAGGCTTTAACCCACTGAGCCACCCAGGCGCCCCTGATTATGGATCTATTGATATAAACCTGATATGATCTTCTTAAATCATGGATTCCTACTTCCTATCTCTATCCAGAAAAATTTTGAGAAGATTTAATCTTGGCATCACATTTAACTGCTTCACTGTAGTTTAAGTCACTTTATTGCAGGAAATTTACTATACTTACGTCATTAAAGAATTCCTGGAACCTCCAAAGGAACCCCTCTTTTAACTGTCCAAACAAGATGACTAGCCATGGTGGGGGGTGGGGGCCACGAGGGAGCCCAGCACCTACCTACCAACTTCTTTGAGTTGCCAAAAAGAAACCTCTGGTTGTAAGTATTTTTAATTTTATTTATTTAGTTTTAAAAGATTTTATTTATTTATTCGACACAGAGAGAGATCACAAGTAGGCAGAGAGGCAAGCGGTAGCCATGGTGGGGGGTGGGGGCCACGAGGGAGCCCAGCACCTACCTACCAACTGCTTTGAGTTGCCAAAAAGAAACCTCTGGTTGTAAGTATTTTTAATTTTATTTATTTAGTTTTAAAAGATTTTATTTATTTATTCGACACAGAGAGAGATCACAAGTAGGCAGAGAGGCAAACGGAGGGGGGGGGAGGCAGGCTCCCTGCTGAACAGAGAGCCCGATGTGGGGCTCGATCTCAGGACCCTGAGATCATGACCTGAGCTGAAGGCAGAAGCTTTAACCCGCTGAGCAACACAGGCACCCCTGGTTGTAAGTATTTTTAAAGTACATTTCAGTCACACTTTCTAGAGTGTCATCTTCATATTTCTGAGACCTTTTTTCCTCACAATGCATAAAGTGTGACCCCCAAAGCACACATCTTTGACTAGAGGAGAAATTATGTTCCAATCCTTTCCATACCTCTCATTTTGATGTAGCAGGTTGAATGCCATTAAAAAAAATTCAGGATATTACATGATATGGTAGATTAGAGAGCAATACTTGTATTACCCCAGGTTTTATTAATACACACATAGATATGGACAAAAAGCTTATAGAAATATGTATGAAAATATGAACCCAGTGATGATTTCTGTGTGATAGAATTATGGTGTTTCTTTTTGTTATATGTCGTTTCTAACTTTCCTTTTAGTTCCACACATAGTGCTAAAAATACAGAAATACAATACAAGGTAATGGAAAACAGAAAATAGCACAGAGAAAAGAAAGGCAAGGGGAAGAAAAGAACCCACAAAATTGTTTTCGAGGGTGCCTCAAGTTTTTTGAGCAGGTTTTACATGACAAAGAGACATCATTTTACAGACGTGTTTACAATTATACTACAAAGACAAATGTGTGCTGAGGGACTTGTCTAAGGAAACTCGATTCTGTTGTGTTGATTAAAGAAAATGGGTGGTGACTTTCCGGAGTCTTGAGTTTGAGATAGGTTTCCTTCCCGTATTTTGTTGAGTTTCCAACAATTAAACACACACCCACACTCATTTTTAGCCCACACGTTCAAGTCTTAGGAATAAATTTGTACTTGGTTGCATTTTTTCATATATTTAACTGCAGACACAGACACACACACACACATTGTTTCATATATTTATATACACAGACACGCACACACACACACAGCCTTTTTCACTAGGAAGATTTGACTTCCATCCTCATTGCTCTATGGAAAACCTCTGCACAAATTATGCTCAAAAACGAAACCAATGGTTTTCCTAAATGCAATGACACCACTCCCGCCTCCCTCGCAATGACCTTGAAAGATGTGAAGAGATGGTAATAAGTCATCCAAAGTCAAGTACTTACTGTGTGTCTAGCATTGTTCCTGAGCTTTATCAGTGAGCAAAATAAAGATCCCCCTTCTTTCAGCTCTCACATTTTGCAGGGGGTGGGATGTCAGACACACAAGAAATATCATAAAGTGAATTAAATGCTACATTGGGAGGTAATGAGTGCTCTCCTCTGTTTAGTAGATCAGGAGGGTTAGTGTGCAATTACAAAACACCTGAGGTAGTCAGAGTTCAACTCCTTTAGAGTGTGACCCATTTGACCAAAGACTGAAAAAAAGAAATTAGGATTCCTTAGAATTTGATTACAAATTTCCTAGAATTCAAAGTTGGAATTCACCGTGTGTTTCTTTGGGACTACTCCAAGCAAGACCATAGTCAGTGCCTCGATCTGAAGGTGCCAACACCGTGACCTCCGGAACTGGGAGAAATAGTAAGTCAGCTGGAATCATGGGGTCAACATCTGAGGATAAAGAACCAGATGAACTGAGAAGCTAACTACCATGGACTATCCTTTCTATTTACAGTTAAAATGCAACACTCATGACCAGTATAATCTTGTATGTAGTCCTTAGGATTATTATACCATAATGTAGTAGTTTAAGGCACGGCCTTTTGGAGTTAGACCTCCACCATATGCTACGTGTGTACTGTTGGGCAAATTACTTAACTGTTTTTGAACATCATACTCACATTTGTTTGTTTTAAAAAGATTTTATTTATTTGGGGGGGAGAGAGAGAGAGAGGGAGAAAGAGAGAGAGAGCATGAGCAGGGCGAGAGGCAGGGGGAGAAGCAGGCTCTCCACTGAGCAAGGAGCCCAATGAGGGGCTCAATCCAAGGACTCCGGGATCATGACCTGAGCTGAAGTCAAATGCTTAAGGGACTGAGCCACCCAGGCGTTCCTATAGTCACATTTGTAAAAAGGAGCAAAATAACAGCACTCATCTAATAAAGCCATTGTGAAGATTAAATGAGGTAATATATTAATACACTTGGGCGTAGGTGGTGCTTTGTATATAGTGTGTGTTCCATCAATGGTTATTACTGCTTTCACCTCTGAGAAATTTCTTTTAGCTGTAGTTGTAAGTATGCCTTGACATGATAGAAACCCCCACTTTCTACAACCCAAATTTACCTAAGAATCACTCAAATTTGAACTAAAACCATTACCTTTGAGACAGCAAAGGATAGGATACAGACATAACTCATATTTTCTTAAAACAAGGCATACTAAAGCATAAAAACACATCAAGTTTTTTTATTAAAATGATCATTTCATTCCGAAAAATATGCTTCCTTAGGGTCGAGGAAAGAGGATTCTTTTGTTTAGAAAAAGCATATTAGCAGTAACTATTTTCATGTAGCATAATAGTCATTTTAGGAATCACACTGATAGAAATCACTATGAATTTTAATTTTTCTAGGATTATGTACTGTTAATTATCTTCTGATTTAATTCTCTGTGCTCAAGTTAAAAATCATCAAAATCTTATATAATGCAAAAACAGAATTGACACAACCAACATAGCTCTGAAGAATTACCAAGAAATTACTTCTGTGAAGAAAAGCATGCTATTAAACTGACTTATAGCTCACAGAGTTGGACATTCTGCATAAAGTTTTCTCATATAATTTATAAGCCTAGCAAAGTTGCTCTCACTTCAGTCTCTTCCTGTTCTTGGCACCACCATGGGAGGTGATACAGACCGGCCGTACTGCAAAGAAGGAATTAATTCATGATTTGTTGACATCAGAGAGACAAGAGACAAAAAAAAAAAAAAATGAAATGAATGAACTGGAACATACCTACACATACACACAAATCACAAGATATTCTAGACTTTAACTAAAATCAATCCACTGCATGAAATATGCTCCAACTAAAATGCGGAAGAAGAGAGAAATTTATTTTTGCTTTAAGGAGAGCCAAGTTGGAACGACTGGGGCACATATAAAATAGAATCAAAATGTAAATCTTTAAAGAAAAAGAGATATCTTTTTCTTTTTCTTTAAAGGTTTATTTATTCTATTTGAGAGAGAGAGAGCGAGCATGTGAGTGGGGGGAGCGGCAGAAGCAGAAAAGCAGACTCCAGCTGAGGGCAGAGCACTCCTCCCCCATTCCTCCCCATGTGGGGCTCTATCTCAGGAACCTGAAATCCTGCCCTGAGCCGAAACCAAGAGTCAGATGCTCAACCAAATGAGCCACCTAGTTGCTCTTATAATTCTTAATTAAAAAGAGCAGAGGGAAAACAAATAAATAAAAAATAGAAAATATTTATTCAGGAGTAAGACTAACATTTGATTTCAATAAACTATAGAAGGATTTTTTAATATTAAAAATAAAACACACATTAGAAAGTAATGTAAATGGGACACGGTTTTAGTCTGGAGTGATGGAAATTTTTGGAACTAAAGATGGTAGTTACACAATATTGTGAATGTACTAAATGCCACTGAACCATTCACTTGAATGTGCTGGTTTTATGATATGTGAATTTCACCTCAATATATATATTTTCTAAAGTAATATAAGACTGTAGAATATAACTTTGGCATCCTAATTGAGATATCATGCCATAGGACCTGGGTGGTGGTGGGGGGTAGGGATGTATATTCATGGTACCAGCTGGGCCCAACCATGAGAACCTTCAGGAAAGTACAAAATAGGACAATTCACTTCTTTTGTCTTCACAGAGTCCTGACCCATCTTTTCCTCTCACTGTGTGAGCCTTCTTTTGGCCTTTCTAGTCTCCTTTTCAACACCTTGTCCAGCCCTGTTTATCCTCTCTACAAGTGCTCCATAGCCCTACATCACTCCCAATCATTAATTTGCTCTTCCCCATGTCTCTCCACTTAAAACTAATTCATGATAAAGAATGAGTGTTTTTTTTTTGAGCTTAATCATGTAATATATTAGGACTTCATTAACTGAAATAGTTATTTAAGTGATTTGTTATCAAGTGATGTGTTACTTGCGAATGGCAGGCTAATTCTTACTGTAGCATATTTTTACTGAAGAAGTACATGTAACGCTATGTGCTGAACACCATTATAAGTACTAGTTAAATACTAATCTACTTAGTTCCTTCCTATCCACAGTTCTCTTCTTTAATCTTTGTCTCTTTTCTTCAAACCTATCTCTCCCAACTCCAGGAACCCAAGACATGCCTGAAGACAAGAGTTCAGACATATTTGAAACTTGTTTCTTAAATGTTCACAACCTCCAGCCCAAACGAATATCACACTTAGGACATAGTAATTCTTCTGGTTACCTAGTATTACTGTGTTCTAGGTAGAAGAGCCTTCATAATAGTAGTAGTGATTATTTGAAGTAAACTTATAAAAGCCCTTATCAAGTCTTCCTTGGGTATTAGAGTTTTTAAACAAATTTTTAAATTGCGTTTAAATATACATATTTTAACATTTACCATCTTAGCACTTTTTAATTTTTTACCATCTTAATGATTTTTAATAATTCAGTAGTGTTGTGTATATTCACATTGTTAAACAACCAATCTATAGAACTTTTTCATCTTGCAAAAGTGAAACTTTATACCCATTAAACACCAACTCCCTATTGTAAATATATTTAAGAAGTTAAAAACAAAACAAACTGGCACCCCAAAATAGGCTATATTAATGTCATCTTAAAAACATGAAGTCGAGTGGGGTGTGCAGCGTTAATTTCCATTTGCCATACCCAGCTGGCTGGAAACTTTGCAAGACCTCCATCTACCAGTTTTCACAAATTAGATCTGCTTTGCTCCAGATAATATACACAACTAGAGGCCTTCTTTGTACATTAGGCTTTTCATCGAATGTCCAAAATTTCCACTGAGGTGGTGGAGAAAGTTCTCAAGTGGAAACAGCACAGAGCAGCATTTCGGAAGGAAGAATTAGTGTGAGGGAAGGCAGATAGTCCCAACAAACAGATAACATCACATGCGTCATTCTTGTGAGTCATTTGAACAACACAGTCCGTAAAAAGCATAAGTTACTCTACCTTGATACTCTATTGCTGTGACCACTTGATGGTCTTTTGGGGCAGAGAATCCATAGGCCTTATGATCTGAAAGATTAAAACAGATAGGATGATTAAAATAGTACCAAAGGTCACTTGCAAATATTTGAATGAAATGCAACATTAAGGAAAACTGGCCTAAAGTTTGGTGACTGTTTCACACGTGCATAACCCATAAGTTTAAAAGTATAAGAATAAGAAAAACCAAGCCAAACCACCTTTGTCTCTTCCATTCTCTGTATTGTGGTTTTTTTGTCCTCCTTTCACAAAGCAAAACCCATGGACCTGTCAGGGTCCCATACAGACAACACAATCAGACAAGCCTGATTCTTGTGAAAGGCCTTTTTTTTTTTTTTTTTTTTAGACTTATTTATTTATTTTAGAGAAAGTGTGAGCAGAGGGAGGGGCAGAGGGAGAGGCAGAGAGGCAGACTCCCCTCTGAGTGCAGAACCTGACTCTGGGCTAGATACAAGGACCCCGAGATCATGACCTGAGCCAAAACCAAGAGTCCAACAATGTTCAATGGACTGAGCCACCCAGGCACCCCAAGCATCTTTGTCCTTAATTTAGCCTGATATGCAATCTAGTGCTTAAGGTATTGGCCCTTTAAGATAATAGCTAATTATTTGAGGGTTTAAATTGCTTTACAAACTTATCTCTGATTATACCTACATCATATAGAAATGGGTCATTTAATGTATTTTTGACTAGGAAAGGTATATATAATATATACTGTATATAAACTTTGTGTATACACATATGATGAAAAATGCAAGCAGAACATCTTTATTTTTCTCCCAAACATTTCATTGATTTTTCCTGGAATGGTCTATAGGATTGAAATGACTGACCAATTACGGTGTCTGATCATATGACAATGACGATGAGATCATCATCACTTTCGTAAAATTATATAGAAACTTTCTTTTTTTTTTGAAAATTTCATTTTTTAAAATATTTATTTATTTCAGGGGTGCAGAGGGAGACAGAGAATATTTTTTTTTTTGACAGAAAGAGAGACATAGTGAGAGAGGGAACACAAGCAAAGGGAGTGGGAGAGGGAGAAGCAGGCTTCCCGCTGAGCAGGATGCCCGATGTGGGGCTCGATCCCAGGACCCTGGAATCATGACCTGAGCTGAAAGCAGACACTTAATGACTGAGTCACCCAGGTGCCCTGGGAGACAGAGAATCTTAAGCAAGCTCCACGATGGACATGGGGCCGATCTAACAACCCTGAGATCATGACCCTGAGATCATGACCTGAGCTGAAACCAAAAGTCAGACCCTTAACTGACTGAGCCAACCAGGCGCCCCAACAATAGTTAACATTTATTAAGCACTTGGGTGTTAGGCGACATTCCCAGTGCTTTGCAAGTATTAACTCACTGAACTCTCACAACAATTCTCTGTAGTTGGGTACCATTTTTATCCAACTGTTTTGCACGTGGGGAAACAGACCCAGAGAGGGTAAGAAATCTTGGTCAAGGTTTTACAAGTAGTAAGTGGTGGGGCTGGGATTTGAACTCATCCAGTAGCCCAGGACGTTTGTTACTGTAGGACTGCACTAGGCCCCACATCGGGTTTCCCCCAAGCTGAACTATGAGGTAGCACCGCAGATTAGCAAGGATGCCATTGATCTAATGAAGATGGGATAAGGCGAGAAATTGGTGGTTATAATGAAGGCCGAGGACTGTCTCTGAAGCTCAACAGGAAAATGGAAGCTGGGCGGCAGTAACTGGAGAAGTAGCACATCAGGTAATCTCAGTAGGGAAGCTCTAGTTGATGGTTTCTCCATCCTGACACTATTAACAGTTGGAACCAGCTCATTCTTTGTGGTGGGGGCTGTCCGGGGCACAGCAGGATGTTTTGCTGTATCCCTGGCTTCTGCCCACTACGTGCCAGTAGAACCTCCATCTCCCCTTATGGCAAACCCAAGTCATGACAACCAAAAATGTTTCCAGACCTTGCCAAATGCCCCCCAGGGGGTGGGGGTGGGGAAATCACCCTTGGTGGAAAACCACTGCTTTATACTTAACAGTGAGGCTGCTTTGAAGAACCAGGAACAGAAATAAATAGACTAAAGGAGGACCAAAACACCATGAGTTCAAAGATTTCAAAAATGTTCCTATGAGATCGGAATTTCTTGGGTATGAAATAATATATTACATTTCTGGGAAGGAAAGAAAAGTGTTTCACATAACACGCCATCTTTGGATTTATTCATCTTATGGACACTGACACGTAAATTATGACACTGTCCTAAGGCTTCATCACTCCTAAGGGATACATGCTATTTGGGATGACTTTTTTTTTTTTTTCTTTTTCTTTCCCTTAGAAGCCTGGGCAGCAAATATAATTGTGAATGAAATGAAAACTCTTAGAAACCCACAGGCCTCAAGTGTCTAGTTCTCCTGTCTAACATTGTTCAACCATTCAGGTTCTATTAGCTCTAAATTGCAAACCTCTTCACTAGATAAATCAGCAAAGCTGGTGTCTATTGTGAAGAATGTAGAATTGAGCTGATTTATTGACAACTGTAAATGTATTTGTATAAAGATGTGACCTACATGGCCCAGTCTTAGAGAGATGTCAGGTCACCAAAGAGTGATTTCAAAATATAGCTTTTGCTTATATATTAAAAAAAGATTATGAAGGAGTCCAAGCCAAATTTTTAAGTATCCCCCTTGTCCCTTTTCCATATACTCTGCCACATACTAGACTATGTCCCATAATCCTGTGAACCCCGCCCTCACCCCTATATGCCTTTCTTTTCCAGTTTCCCCTCTCCTTCCCCAATTTTATTTTGTAGAGCCCAAAGAGGGTCCAGATCTTCAGAGAAGAGAAGGAGGCAAGATACTAAGGTGGCCAAGCCAGGAAAGCCAGGACCTCCTACGTTCATTCCGCGTTACACCTACATTTAAATGACATGATCGCGGAACGTTTTTCCAATGATTCTGATTCCAAATCATTATTCTGTGAAACTTTCAAAGCACACTTTGAAAAAGCCTCTTTTCTCCTTTAGCAATGTGTAAATTAGTGCCCTCAGAGAAGTTCTGATTGCGACAGGCGTTTCTTGTGATTTTTGAACTATTTTAGTAGATTTTTTTCGACAAAACAATGAAGACTCATATTCCCTAGAAACTAGTTGAGGGGGAAATCTGGGCAAAATAGAAAAAGATAATCTTTGTTCCCCCCACATCATCCTATCTTTGAACTTTTCAAACCCTGCACTGCCTACTGAGAATGTTTATTTTCTTCAGCAGGCTTCAATTGTCTTTCATTTGAGGCGAATGTTAGTCCAATCTGAGACTGGAAGATTTAGGACTGGGTCCAATTTTTTCCCCTTTTCTCAATTCCAGTTTGCTTGCTAAAACATCCTTTGAGAAAGATTTCTTAAATTTTCGAAAATCACTTTAAAGTTCTATGTAAAATAATGGCTATCAACTCAGGAATTTTATTAATTTCTTTAGAACTTTTATATGTATATGTTTGCATAGAAAAAAAATGTCCCCAACACTAAAAAAGAGAGGATTGATTGAATTGGAAAAATTATGAATGCAAAACAATTTTAAAGAGGATTGGTTTTAGTAAATTAATAAATAGATATTATTTCTTGGTACCTGAACATTTATTTCTGTGATTTTAAGTGTCTTCTAACTATGTTGTTTCCTCTGGTTCTATTTACTTCAAGGTTTGCTTTTCAATTAAGTAAAAATACTTAAAATGTGTGGTCACTTATGATGAACTTATTTAAACAGAAAGTTCTGAATCTTAAAAAAACAATTATACATTATAAGATTTCTTCCTTGTTTTTAGCCTTTCTGGTCTTGGAATTTAGTTGTGTGTGTGTGTGTGTGTGTTAAAGTTATTTAAACCCAGTAACTTTATGAAAACAAAATGTTGGATTTTGTACCAACATTTCACTAACAGATGTTGGGAAGAGTCTCTGTTGGCTGCTTTCTTGACTGATTTTTATTTTTTCTTCACCTTTCCAGAATGAGTTAAAAAGAAAACAAACAAAAAATTGTCATGTAGGTCTACTGGTTGAGGTCAACAATTGTTTTAAAGTTAGCTACAAAACATCTTTAATTGTTTTGGATGTGTTCCAAAATCACTGGCAGAAGTTCATAAAATGAGGTTAAGAGATGATTATTTCCATAACTGCTAACAACTCCAAGTAATCCCTAACCAAATGAAATCTTTTGTGTTTCTTTTCCCCCAACTCTAAGAATAAAATTTCTTAAACTATCAATCATCTAAAATATTCTTGTGTGACTAAGGATAATCTAGTATGACTAAAAATAAATATTTATATTTATACTACAATTTTAAAATTTACTATAAGAGTATTATTTAAAGTAACACTCTTTTTTTTTTTAAGATTTTATTTATTTGTTCATGAGAGACAGAGAGGCAGAGGCACAGAGAGAAGCAGGTTCCCCACTGATCAGGGAGCCCGATACAGGACTCGATCCCAGGACCCTGGGATAATGACCTAAGCCGAAGGCCCATGCCTAACCATCTAAGCCACCCAGGCACCCTAAAGCAACACTCTTAATTGGAAACAGGATTAGGAAAAATTGATGCATTACAGTGGTTTTTTTATTCTAAGAACACATTACAGAGAGTACCATGATAAAAGCAAGTTATAAAAACTGTGGATATGAGTTATTTTGTAAGTTTTCAAAAATGAAAATTAAAAGCCATGTGGTTTTGACAATCACCAATAAACAATTATTGTACTAACAAATATAGAAAAGATGCACAGGGCTAGTAGTAACAGATAAAATAATACTACCCAGTATTTACTTATTTTTTAAAGGAGACTTACTTTTTATTTATTTTTTAATTTTTGTTAAAAGGAAGCTTTTTTTATATTTGCTTTTTAAGTTTAAATTCAATTAATTAACATACAATGTAGTATTAGTTTCAGATGTAGAGTACTTTCCGGTATTTATTATGAATAAATATTTATAAGGTAAAATGTATCCCAATGAGGTAGGAATCAGGAGTTAGGTTAATATACTCATCCATCTTACTATCATTTGACTATAGTAGGTCTACAGGTCGAGAGAGGGGGAGAAGATAGGGGGGAGGTTGATAGGAGGAAGTAGGGGGAGGGAGAGGGAGAGAAAGAGAAAGACACAGAGATAGATCTGTCCTTCTAGTCTCACAAACTGGACATTCTAGCACTTCTTTTTTGGTCTTTTTTAAGATTTATTTCTCTATTTGAGAGAGAGAGAGAGAGAAAGCATGTAAACAGGGGGAGAGGGAGAGAAGCAGACTCCCTGCTGATTGGGGAGCAGGGTTAGATCCCACAAACCTGGGATCACAATCTGAGTCAAAACCAAGAGTCAGATGCCCAACCGACTGAGCCACCCAGGCAATCCTTCTGGCCCTTTTAATGAGAGAAAGAGAAACCATACCGAAGTGCCAGGATAAAGAGAAGATGTGCTTGGCTTTAGAGCTACCCGTTGCTGGTGTTCTGGTCAGTTAATGATGACCTAAAGAATTAAAGAGTGATTTTGACTATGAATACATTTTCCCCTAGCATCTAAGTGAGATGTGACTCCTCTGTGTTAAAATACTCATTGGACAGATGTGATGATTGAGAGAGGTCCTTGCTCAGGGTCACAATGCTAGAAAGCAGAGAAGCAAAGATGCATTTATATCTAGTTAGTTTGGTTCCACAGACATTCCCCCTCCCCCCCATTCTCAGATTGGCACAAGGCATTGCGAGAAAGGCATACCAAACATGACTCTGTCAAATGCTCTGAAGATGGCGTCACACCCATTTTCAATCCTTAGGGTAAAGATATTATGCAGAGAGTATATCATGAATTGTCATTTTAACAGAGAAAGGTTAATGGGCAAATATTAATGGTGAACCAAATAAAAGGTTAGTGGCAAATATATATATTAAGTAATTTGAATTAAACTTGTATATTTACTAAATATTGAACAAAAATTGTATGTTCCCTCCTCTTTTCTTTTGTTTGTTTTGTGTTGTTTTGTCATTCGAGTTAAAAAAAATGGTATTTCAGAATTGCATACACAGTTGTTTTCATATAAGTTATATGCTTTAGTAAATTTAGGAAAACTTTCAAGGCATTCTGTTATCCAAACAGCTGAATGATTAAATTTGGGGGATGATATCAGATAGAAATGAAATAAGTAAACTAACTTCTTACAGTAAAATAAATTTTCCAAGCACATCTTCGAACGTTTGACAGTGGCCTGTGGTATCAGAAAGCCATCAACAGCTGAATTTCTCACCAGGTACTCCCCACTAGGACATGAAACAAGCAATTTTAGGATTTGAGATCTTTCTTTAATATTCCTAAAGTGACAATCTCAGCCAAACACAATTTGCTCACCATTGGCATTAACTATAGATTTTAGATCTATAATTAATATATCTATTAACTATAGATTTTAGATAGATGACACTAGTCAACTCAAATTGAGTAGACCCTCAAGACAAGATGAAGGAATGTCATCTTCCAAAACTGATGCTAATAAAAATCACATACTCAATGGAAGGCAGGGATGTTGACCATTCGATGTTCTGACTGGTTCTCCCTAAGATTCAGATGCCAGGAAGCAATGGCCCTAAAATTTTATTAGTGTAAAACAAGAAATCAGTACTAAAGATGTCAGATATCAAAATAGACACATGGCGTTAAGGTAAAAAATACTAAAATGGAAGATGTAAAGATAATAAACCTGAGTGTCTCTCCTCATTAATCGACTCATGTGGTCTGACTGTGTCTCAGAGACAGTCTTTTACTAGAGATGGCACATCAGGCTTTGATAGCTTGATGACATTTTAATTTAAGATGATTCCCTGCCCTTAAAACTGACATTGTAGTGACTAACTCCTAAATCTCAATACGGTTTTTCAAGATTAAAAGTCCAGAACCATCATCAGTATTTGACAGTTGTATTTCTCAGCAGAAAGGAACATACTAGTGTAATTGTCAAATAAATAATTTGTGAGAGCAGGTATTATAGGTCATTTCTCTGGAGTTTTGATCAGCTCTGGGCAAAGAGTTAAAAGTAGGTTTCTCAATCTGGGCTCTGAACTCTGGTTCTGAATCACCAAGGGAGGTGAGTCTGGGAAGCCCTGCGCTCAATGTCCTGACAGCTGATACACACAGATTACTTGGTGCTGTGTGCTTCCGGAGATAGTGAAATGGTTATTCTGCAGTTATTTGATATGTATAAATCCACTTAAGCAACATATGTCAGTAGAACTCTACCATCTACTAAGCTCTTTCCATCCTGAGCCTACATAGATGTATGTTTTAAGCTCTTTGTACCTCCAGAGTCTTATTTCTCTGCTTTACTGAATCAATTTGGGAAATCACTTTGATGCATCCAATGTTTTCATTTTTGAAAGCGCAAACATGCAGTAATAAATACAAACTGAGTTTTATGGAGATCAACACAGTATGTCAAACATACTCTCTAATATTCCTAGTCTGTCAAATTTATAAACTGCAAATGAGGTTATCTTTGCATTTCTCAGAGGAAGCTAGAGCACTGCTAATGTCCTAAATCTTTTTTGAATTAGAAGATTTAAAAAATATAATGAATAAACACATAAAGGAAGGAGGACTGACCGTGAATTTAATAAGGCATAAGCTTTGGGGCTCTCTCTTGCACGAGCACCTCCTAAGGCCCTGAAGGTGAAGTGGGAGGACCTAACAATGTGTGCACATTTTGTAAAACTTGCAAGAATGAGGGGCACCTGGGATAAGTCGTTAAGCATCTGACTCTTGATTTCGGCTCCGGTCATGATCTCAGGGTTGTGAGACAGAGCCCCGCATTGGGCTCTGGATTCAGCACAGGGTATACTTGAGATTCTCTCTCTCTCTCTCTCTGCCCCTCCCCAATACAGCGTGCCTGTGCATGCATTCTCCCTCTCTAAAAAAACAAAAAACAAAAAACTTGCAAGAATAAGATTTTTGGGGATACAATTTTTCTCAGTGAGGGCTCTAATAATCTATCTTTGCACACATTTATGGGCTTCTTCTTATTAACGAGTTTATTTAGCTTTCTGGATTTGACCACTTATAATAAAGAAAGCGATCTCTAGAGTTCACTGCCTAACAGATCAACCTTTAAAATACTAAGGATTTTATATGACCCACAATTTAGCGCATCCCTGCCCTCTCCCTCCCTCTTAAATTTCAATTCTGAAAATATGGGGGTTGTATGAATTTTATTTTTCAGCTGTCCTGCTGGAAGATGGTTCATAAAAGCTTTCGCCCTTACGGTTCATACATACGTTACTAATTAAATTCTATCACCATAAATGGTTCCAGAAGAGATTTGGAACCTAAGGGAAACCCTCCCAGCTTATTGTTGCTTCACATTTCCTTTGATTAGTCTTCAGGAAGTCAAAGGAACAAGAACGATTTATTTTGAAATGCCGACCACAGAAACAATGGGTTGGCATTGCTTAGCTGTCATATTTTACAACTGTCGGGTAAGACCCCTCAGAATTAATTACCCTGATTTCTCAGGTGCGTTACAACCAGGCACTATAATTTCCCCTCTCTTTCCATAAAGACAGTTCCTTGACTTACTCTTTTTATTTCAAAATTGGTTCTAAACATCCACCAATGAGTCAAGACCAAAACCTAATCTTTTCGGGTCAGTTACCTAGACCAGTAAAAGAAATGGTTTAATGAAAATCTGCCTTATGGATTGAATATTTGTGTCCCCTCCCCACAAATCCGTGTGTTGAAATCCTAATGGCCAGTAGGATGAGGTTAGGAGGTGCGGGCCTTTGGGAGATAATTAGGTCATGAAGACGGAGCCTTCAAGAATGGGAATAGTGCCCTTATGAAAGAGATTCCAGAGATCCCCAACTCAGCAATGCGACGACACAACAAGGGAGTGGCAGCTCGTAGGCAGGAGGCAGGCTCTCACCTCTCAGGGTCTCTCATTCAGACACTGAATCTGCCAGCACCTTGGTTTTGGGATTTCTAGCTTCCAGAACTTCGAGAAATAGATAACTTGTTTCTGAGCCACCTGGTCTATGGTATTTTCGCTCGAGCAGACTGAACTAAGGCCATCTGCATACATTCCAATCCCCGTTGCATCCCGAGCAGGTCAGGAGATGCGTACATGCCCGAAGAGATCCAATTTTTAAAACTTTTTCAGATGAAGTATTTAAAAAATGGACAAAAGTAGTTGCATCCAAATACGGTGTCTTAAAGTGTAACTGGTATAAAAAAATCAGGTGAAATTGTTGTCAGATGTCGCATGTAGCTTGAGGATGACTGCATTGGTCACAAAATCCACCAGATAATTTGAAATGCTGTAGAGGCAACTAAACACTTCCTTTTTTTTTTTTTTTTAAGATTTTATTTATTTATTTGACAGAGAGAGATCACAAGTAGGCAGAGAGGCAGGCAGAGAGAGAAGGGGAAGCAGGCTCCCCGCTGAGCAGAGAGCCTGATGCGGGGCTCAATCCCAGCACCCCGAGATCATGACCTGAGCTGAAGGCAGAGGCTTTAACCCACTGAGCCACCCAGGTGCTCCTAGCACCTCCTATTTTGAGGAGGTGGTGTCAGAGCTGGCTTCTCACTCAATGGGATAAAGCACTAAATAGCATTGCACCACCACCACCACCATTTTCAACAGCTTGGCTTGTTGATTAAATATCTGAAATCAAACAAAAAGCAACAGGAAAGTCCAGATGGGTGAAGTAATAAGGGTCATCTGTTAGGAAGGTGGCCCAAGGCTTTATCACAGCTGGGGACTCGTTCCTTGTCTTCAGGAAGTCACAGCTGATAGAGATGAAATGAGACCCTGCTAGCTTTGAATACCCAGTGCCATGAATTACCAGTCACATCGCCTGGGGCAAGCTACAACCTTAACCTTCTAAACCTCAGTTTCCATTGAATTAAAATGAACCTAATAGTTTCTACTCTAATGGGCTATAAGATTAAATAAAGTATGTAATTGCTCGGTCTACTTCCTGGCACCCAGTAGATTCTCTACAAGTACTTGCCTTTTAGCTCTCCCCTCTCACCTGACAGTGCTTTTTATCCGATGTGATGATGCAAGTGTAGTGCTTTACAAACAATTCCGCGATAATCAGGTATTCGGGTGGATCGCAAACACAGAGAATGCATTGCCAGGATTATGTATTTTTCTCCCTTCTTTAAATGATTAGCATGATGTCTTCATTACAGCGGCTGCTCAGAGTGGCAAGTCCTGGGTT
This sequence comes from Nasua narica, assembly GCA_028533885.1. Taxonomy (NCBI): domain Eukaryota; kingdom Metazoa; phylum Chordata; class Mammalia; order Carnivora; family Procyonidae; genus Nasua; species Nasua narica. The sequence continues at coordinate 179,891,890 of CM052799.1, read as the reverse complement.
TAAATTTGACCTCCTCTTTATCTTTGCTGTGACATATTTGGGTCAGCTACAGCCTCTTTGGGCTGTGCCTTGTCATCTGTAAAACATGATTAATGATGGTGACGCCTTCCCTAATGACTTTCATTGACACAGTCCCCCACACCCTTCACCTTGATAGCACCTTCTACACTTGGCATCCAGGGCAGCACACTTTCCTGGCTTTCTTTCTCGCAGCTCTTACCTTGGTCATCTCCTTTTCTCTGCCTAGGCTTCTTCCATTAATGGGGTCATCCAGACCCGTGGCATTGAACACCCTCAGAAACTAACAATTCCCGAATATATATCTCCACTCTGGATGCCTTTGCTGAACTCTGGACTCAGATTCAAATGCTTATTTAACTGCCACTTGAAGGCTTAACAGACATTTCAAACACTATGTCCAAACCTCATCTTTCTATATCTGCCCCACTTACCCCAACTCAGATGATAGCAACTCTGTTCTTTCAGTTATTCTGGCCAAAAAGTGTGCACTTATCCTTAATGATCCCAGTAACCATTGCCTGTATCCAATTCATCAGCAAATCCTATTAGTTCTATCTTCAAAATGCATCCAGAACTATCTCTTACTATTTCCATTGCCACCACTCTGAGCGCCATCATCTCTGCCTGGATCCCTGCAACAGACTCTGACTGGCCTTCTACTCTACCCTGTCCCTTTTCAATCTAATTTCAACGCATCCACTAGAAAGATCCATTAAAATGTTAAATCTGATCATGGCACTCTTGCTCAAAACCTTGTATCAGTTCTCCATTTTCCCCAAAGTAAAGGTAGATATGCTTACATTGGCCTGGAAGTCCTATGCAATCTGGCCTTGCTTCCTTTCAAGTTCCATTCCTCAAGTCTTCCCTCTCTTTGCTCCAGGGACACTGGCCTCCTTGCTCATCCTCAAAAGAGGCCAGGCTTGACTCTTCCTTCTGCCTGAAAGACTCTTCCTTCAGATGTCCCTGAACTCTCTTACTTCTTCAAGTTTTTGTTCAAAGGACAGACACCTCCTTAATGAAATCTACTCTGGCCACCCTCTTCCATATTGCAACCCTACCTCCATCTGACCTTTTTCCTTCCAAGCTCCCTGATTTCTTTAATCTTGATTGGATTTTTCTTTTTTCCATAGTACCCATCACCTTCTAACACACTATATAATGTACTTATGCACTGAAAGCAGGGAGCTATATTTTCTTATCTATACCCCCAGGGCCAAGGATCGCTTGATTTGTAGTAGATACTAACTAAATATTTGGCAAATGAATGGAAACAAAATTACTTATGGAGAAAATAGAAATGGAATATAAAGAGCTATTCTTAATTTTTTGAATTAAGGGATGAGCTGCATAATATTAATCAATGAAAGATTCTGAAGCAGCTAATTTTGAAATAAAAAACACTTTATCACAACATCATTGTGCAGAATTAATTTTTATATTGTGCTGCAGGAAAAAATTACATAGTAGTAATAGTATGTAGTATGTGGAAGAGTTTCCTAAAATGTGATTTTAAAGCCTTAAATCACTGTTTCTATTTTTTAAAATATCCATTTAAAAAATTCTAATTTTAATAACACAAGGTAAAAAGTTTTCTTGTTTTTTAAAAAATATTTATTTATTTATTTGACAGAGAGAGACAGCAAGAGAGGCAACACAAGGAGGGGGAGTGGCAGAGGGAGAAAGCAGGCTTCCCACCAAGCAGGGAGCCTGATGCAAGGATCGATCCCAGGACCCTGGGATCATGACCTGAGCTGAAGGCAGCCACTTAACGACTGAGCCACTCAGCACCCCAAGGTGAGAAGTTTTATTTTTTAAAGTAAAACTACTTGTTTTAAAAGTTTGGGTATATAATTTAAAATAGCATTGTGGTTAATTTTGTGTCCTCTTGGATGGGCCAGAATGTCCAGATACATGGTCAAACATTATTCTGGATGTTCCTGTGAAGGTGTGTTTGGATGAAGTTAACATTTAAGTGGATAGATTTAGAGTAAAGCAGATTGCCCTTCATAATGTGGGTGGGCTTCATCCCACAAGCTGAAGGCCTGAACAGAACAAGAGAATGACCTCCCCTGAGCAAGAGGGAATTCTGTCAGCAGACAGCCATCGACTTTAAACTGCATTGACTCTTCCTGGGTCTCCAACTTGCTGGCCCACATTGCAGACTTTAGACTTGCCTGACTCTTTAATCCCATGAGCCAAGTCCTCAGAATAAGTTTTTTTATTTATATCCACTCCCTATTGGTTCTGTTTCTCTGGAGAACTCTAATATAAGCATCATACTGAATTACAATAATAAACCACTAAATAAATTATTAAATAAATAAATTGGGGGTGTCTACTTTAATACAAATGTGCTTTGTATCTTGGGAGTTCTTTTTGGAGGTTCAGCAATATACCCTTAAGTTTTTATTTGTTTTTTGTGTTTTTTTCCCCAAATATGTTTATTTTATTTTTTCAGTGTTACCAGATTGATTGTTCATGCACCACACCCAGTGCTCCATGCAATACGTGCCCTCCTCAATGCCCACCACCAGGTTCACCCAACCTCCCACCCCCTCAGTTTGTTGTTCAGAGTCCACAGTCACTCATGGTTCATCACCCCCTCCTATTTCCCCCCATTCACCCTTCCCTTCCTTCTCACAATGCCCTCCATGATTTTCCTTATGCTCC
>CM052799.1:179849651-179889099 GCA_028533885.1 Nasua narica | reverse complement strand
AATCTCCACACTGTTTTCCAAAGTGGCTGCACCAACTTGCATTCCCACCAACAGTGGAGGAGGGTTCCCCTTTCTCCACATCTCTCCAGCATTTGTTGTTTACTGTCTTGTTGATTTTGGCCATTCTAACTGGTGTAAGGTGGTATCTCAGTGTGGTTTTGATTTGAATCTCCCTGATGGCTAAAGATGATGAACCTTTTTTCATGTGTCTGTTAGCCATTTGTATGTCTTCTTTGAAGAAGTGTCTGTTCATGTCTTCTGCCCATTTTTTGATCTGATTATCTGTTTTGTGAGTGTTGAGTTTCAGGAGTTCTTTATAGATCTTAGATATCAGACCTTTTTCTATGACCTTGTCTAATGTCATTTGCGAATATCTTCTCCCATTCTGTGGGTTGCCTGTTTGTTTTGTGGACTGTTTCCTTCGCGGTGCAGAAGCTTTTAATCTTGATGAAGTCCCAAAAGTTCATTTTCGCTTTTGTTTCCTTTGCCTTTGGAGACATGTCCTGAAAGAAGTTGCTGTGACTGATGTTGAAGAGGTTACTGCCTATGTTCTTCTCTAGAGTTTTGATAGATTCCTGCCTCACGTTGAGGTCTTTTATCCATTTCAAGTTTATCAAGTTTTAAAAATGTTCACAGTCATTTATGTCCCAAGAATAGTGACCTAGAACAACCTTATATAGTCAATTACTCCCCTTTAAACCTTAACAAACACCCTCCTCTGAGCCATGTCTATATCCTCAAGGACAATGGATAGTCTTCCTTATCCTTTTCACACAGCCTTCACTTGGAGGGGAGGTGTGCACAGGAGTGGAGGCTCTGCCTCCTCTCCATTAAAATTCACTCCAATCTTTAAGGCCTCTCCTAAGTCTCACCACTTCTAGAAAGTTCTCATATCAGGGCACCTGGGTTGCTCAGTCAGTTAAACGTCTGCCTTCTGCTCAGGCCATGATCCCAGGGTCCTGGGATTGAGTCCTGCATCAGGCTCCTTGCTCAGCAGGGAGCCTGCTTCTTCCTCTTCCTCTGCTGCTTCCCCTGTTTGTCCTCGCTCTCTCTTCTTTCTCTCAGTTAAATAAATAAATACATACATACCTTAAAAAAAAAAGTTCTCCTGTCAAAGCTCTAAGTAACATCTTGACAAAATCCACTTTGATGAAGTCTATTTAATGTAGTATAAATATATAAAGATAAATATAATAAATATAATAAAGGATATTTAATATAGACTTTTATGATTTGTCACATTTGATAGTTTTTGTGACAACAACCTCTCCTGGTTCTCAGAGAACCAATGATGCTTTCCTGTCTCCTCTCCCTCAGACTGGCCACTGACTTTTAGTGTCTTATAAAAAGATGAGGGTTCCATGGTCATAAAGGTTTGGGAAACATCCAGTTAGTAAGTTAAACAGGAGTGCTTGGCTAGCTCAGCCAGTAGAACATGCAATTTTTTAAAAAAGATTTTATTTATTTATATGACTTAGAGAGAAGGAGTATAAGCAAGGAAAGTAGCAGGCAGAGGGAGAGGGAGAAGCAGACTCCTCACTGAGCAGGGAGCCTGATGCTGAGCTCGATCCCAGGACCCTGACATCATGACCCAAGCCAAAGGCAGACACCTAACTGATTGAGCTGCCCAGGTTCCCCAGAACATGCAACTCTTTATCTCGGGGTTGTAAGTTTGAGCCCCAGGTTGGGTGTAGATATTACTTAAAAATAAAATCCTTGAAAAAAAAAAGTTAAACAAAATTCTCTATCGTAGGAGTTATCAGAGCCTTCAGCATGCTAAGGAGCACTGTGACTCTCCAAGGGGAAATAAAACTTAGAGCATGAACAGTGGAGTAGAATAAGAGAGAAAAAGACCAAGGGAAACTTCTGTAAAAGACTGAGAAGAAGTAATCAGAGAAACAAGAAAAACTAGGGCAGAACGATGTCATGGAAGTCAGGGGTGGGCAGACTTTCAAGGAGGGAGCATCAAGAATATTGGATATTCCAGAGAGGTCAAGTAAGGTTTTAACTGAAAGTAAGCTGTGAATTTAGAGGCTAGTAAATCATTGGTGATACAATGATAGTGATTTCAGTGGCAGGGGAAAGGAGCACTTTGCAGTGGGCTGAGTAGTCATTACAAAAATGGAGATAAATACAGATCACCGATTCAAGAACTTTATTACAGGATTGTGGGGAGCTTTTTTTTCCCCACTGCACTTGTAGAGACATGACCATGTTTGTAGCCCATGACTGGCGAGCTAGTAATGAAGATATGTTGAAGATAGATAAGGGAGGATGGAAAAAAGGACCCAAGGAGACTGAAGGAGTATCATCCTGAGCACAAGGAAGAAACTAGCTTTCAGCGGGAAAGATGGCTCTTTGGTTCAGAAGGGAAATTGCTAAGGATGAACACAGACCTGCACAGGTATCAATTCATCTGCTTCAGTCCTTCATGAGGTGCCTTCTCACAACACAACCTGATCATATCTATTTATTTTTCAGATTTTATTTATTTATTTGAGAGAGGGAGAGAGGCAGAGGGAGAAGCAGACTCCTCACCGAGCAAGGAGTCTAATGTGGGGCTCGATCCCTGGGATCATGACCTGAGCCAAAGGCAGATGCTTAACTGACTGAGCCACCCAAGTGCCCCACAACCTGATCATATTTAGCTTCCTTCAGAGGCTTCCCCCTTGCCTTCAGGATGAACACCAAATTCCTTCAAATGGCCTTTCAGAACTGGCTTGTTTTCTGGCCTCCCCTTCAATCGCTGACCCCCACAGACCCTGTGTTCAAGTCCTCCCCCCACCCCCAGAGGGCTCCCACTGCTCTTTGAACACCACAGGTCTTTGCATCCTCCACTTTCCATGGAATCCCCTCTTTCCAACACTCCCCTGACAAATGGGGAACTTCCATAGATAATTCTATGCCCCACTCAAACATCATGAAAGGCAAAGCCTTCCCCAGTCCCTTCTGTCTTTCTGTACATAGTCAGCCCTTTTCTATCTGATGCAGCACTTTTTATAAGCCTTTATTATTTTTTATTACAAACTATCTTTTACATATCTGTGTCTTCCTTTGAATAGCATTAGGAACATGACAATGTTAGGAACTGTTTGACGTATTTGTACCTACATCATGCTTCACACACAATAAGAGATAATTAAATATCTCTTGCAAACAAAACTGAAAGTGTCTTGTCTTCAAATAGAATGTATAAACTTTTTTAGTATATTTTATATATACTATATTTACATAGGACGTGAAATATGTTTTAAAGATGGTATAAATTACATATCTTTGTAATTTAGCACACTGCTTGGCCTACTAGATGCACAAATACTAAGTGAATTAAAATACAGTATTAGGCTTTAGTGATACTTTAATAATTCTTTGATAATATTAAGGTTTATAGCCTCTTTGCACAAAAATCTAAAAGTAACTTTCACATTGCATAACTCTAACCTACCCTCACTCTAACTACATATAAAAGGAAAAAAATGACATATTTTAGTGAAATAGGGTGCACATGAATATAGTTATTCTTCAGTGCATTCTATAGAGTCATTACTTTAATATTTTTCTCTCATTTCATTTTTTCTCTCATATCAGCTGAAAATGAACCCTGGAAAGGGAAAAACTGCTTCCCTAAAAATAGAATATATAATAAGTTTCCCATCTTCCACAAACTGAAGAGTTTACTGCAGTAATGAAATACATGTAATTTGCATCCATTTATTTTAATTGGTTTTTCAGCACTACCAGAACTTCTTTTTCTTTCTTTCTTTTTTTTTAAAGGTTTTATTTATCTATTTGAGAGTGAGAGATAGCGAGAGAGACAGAGGCAGTGGAGGAGGGGGAGGGGGAGAGGGAGAAGCAGACTCCCCGCTGAGCAGGGGGCCCAGAATCCTGAGATCTTGACCTGAGCCATAGGCAGACACTTCACCAACTGAGCTACCCACACACCCCAGACCTCTTTTTCTAATAAATTTTTCATGGCCCTTTACTATCATGAAACAAAATTTATGGGTAATATAACATTTTTTATGTGTATATGTGTATATATGTGTACATATAAATATATATGTGCATGTATAAAATTTGGAAAACTAAATATAATGTTCCTTTCATATTAAAGAGAAATAAAAAGAAAACATATATAGTAAAATATTGTATATGTTGATTTCTAGATGTTTATACATGAGTCCACTAGAATACACAATGATGCAGAATTCAGGTATTAGTCTATACTTACAATGTTAAACTGGATTTAAGAGAAAAAGACCTGAAGCTATTCCAAATAGAATAGTACAGGAAAATAAAGAACAGGCTCACTGTGGCTATTTAGCTACACATTAAGGCTGTGCAAATAAAAAAAATCTGTTTATAGCTAAATTAGTGTAAGTTATAGGCTCAGATAATTACAAAGTTTTCACTTATTTGAACATGCAGTGGGACTTGGTTGCAGGATGGAGAATGAAGGGTGAGGGACATAGGGAAGTTCTTCATTTTACAACACTGTCCGGGACACAGATATTTATCAACTCTAGTTCCTGCCTAGCAAGTGTATAGCATCCACCATCATTGTGACAATCAAATAGGTCCCCAGAAGTCCGCAACACTCCCTGGGGCAGTAACACCCATTGGTAGCTCCCTATTGAATTCCTTGAACATGCATTCAGCTCATAGAAACCTGAAAGCTGCTCATGACAAACCATTATAAAATGAATATTCTCCACTTACATAGCTGATGTCACATGGCCTATAAAGTTAATTTTTTTAAGGGTAAACCTATGATCTGCCATGTTCCCCTGGTGGTAATTATTCTCACAATCAAACTATAAAGGAGGTATTGGAGAGGACACAGGGTTTATTGAGGTTACTTTGCTATCGTCTGCTGGCTTTTCAATTCTATAATTTTCTCTCACCTCTTGATTTTTTAATTACTCCCTACTCCAAATCTAAGTTCAGTATAATTCTGCCTACTCACAATATGCTGTATTTCAAAGGATAAGATTTTCAGCTGAGAAACATTTAACCAATTTTGATGATCTAACTGGGATAATTGGTCTGTTAAGTTTTCTTATCTGTCAAGAATAGTATGCCTAAAGATATTCCTTTTTTTTTTTTCCAGGCATGTTCTCCCACATACTTAAATGATTTTAAAGCTCTCTGATCCAAATCTTTAATAAAAATCTTTGAAAAGGCAAACATATCATGAAATCTTAACCCAGTTTGCTTTACCTTCAAAGATATAACACAGACACTCATTAATTAAGCTGCAAGTGCCTGAAGCCTAATTAGGAATCTTGGACTCAACATTCTGAAAGAGTCTCAAATATTTTCTAACTGATCCTGTTCCCATGGAAACTAAACTTGGGAAGTAGTAAAAGACAGAAAAAATTACAAAATGGTACCATAGAAATTAACTAAAAGAGTTATTCTTCATTTCAAAATAAAGGAAAAAAAATCCTCATGTCCTACGATCAGATAGCACCTAGCAATTTAAAAGGTAATACATATAAAAAATTTAGGAAGTGTGTGATATATGAAAATATTTATTTTTGCTTATGACAATATTCATGTTTTTCTTTTGATATTAACTTCTAGGAAAAAAGCCAGAAAATTATGGGGACTTTCTCTATTTCCCTTTTAAATGATCTATGATGCTACACTGTGACTAAATTTGATAATAAATCCTTCAACAATATTGGATGAGCTCATTTTTGGATATTTTTCCCATTTAGTTAAACAATATTTTCAGATCATGAAAGAATTACTTTGGGCTTATGGCTTACCCTTCAGATTAATACTGCTTTGAATTCAATTTGAGTTGTGAACAGAAGGCATTTGTATATGTTAAGAGATAACCGCACTACAAATACACTAAATGTCAGAAAGCGTTTTAATAACATATTAAGATCTTTAAGCCATTACCCACACTCTAAATGGAATACTCAAACTATTTTCTTTTTTTTCTTTTTTAAAGATTTTTTATTTATTTATTAGAGAGCGAGAGACTGAGAATGAGAGGGGAGAAGGTCAGAGGGAGAAGCAGACTTCCCCGCAGAGCCGGGAGTCTGATATGGGACTCCATCCCGGGACTCCGGGATCACAACCCGAGCCGAAGGCAGTCGCCCAACCAACTGAGCCACCCAGGCGCCCCTCAAATTATTTTCTTATTGTGACAGAAAAAAATTAGTCATCCTTCAGTGTCCCTGCAGGATACTGTATGCTGATTCTAAATCCATACATGATACGACAGAGGCTCCCCTCTCTTCTCCTTGTGCCTTTTTAGTGCCGAAGTGAACACCAGAGAAGAAGCACCTTCCATTTCCCCTAAAAATTCCATTTCTCCTCAGCCTTCTACCTTTCCTTACACTTTCAATAGCCTCATCTCCTACACAGGGAAAAAAAATGGGATCTAGAGTCAACAGTTCTAACTTCTTCAAGACCTGTCTCTGTGTCTCCCTAAAAATATTCCGAGCCTCTGCTTCTCATTTATGAAACCTTGATAAAAATAGTTCCGGGTACCTCACAGGAATGTTAACAGGAGAATTAAGTAATATAATTTGTGTGAAGTGTTTTGTCAATCATAAAGGTCCATTCAAATGCTAATTCTGTCTTCTTTTTAATCCTTCAGGTTACCCATAGCTTTACTCTGATCTCCCTTAGTTCTTCTGGCCTCCAGATAACAACTGACTTGGCAAAATTCCTCCCTGCTTGGTGTATTACTTCCCTGGGCACTTTTTCTTCATTATCTCTGCTCTTTTATATTCTTTAGCTGAGCACATTCTCCAGAGTTCAATCCTTTGCCCCTACTAACCAACCTCTACATTCTCCTAAAGAATGTCTTTTCCCAAGTGAATCTCCCTATTTTTGTCTACCACTTAATTACAGGGGATAGGTACAAGAGGATTTATACTTTTATCTTCTTTTTTTTTTTTAAGATTTTATTTATTTATTTGACAGAGAGAGAGATCACAAGTAGGCAGAGAGGCAGGCAGAGGGAGGGGGAAGCAGGCTCCCTGCTGAGCAGAGAGCCCGATGCTGGGCTTGATCCCAGGACCCTGAGATCATGACCTGAGCCAAAGGCAGAGGCTCACTGAGCCACCCAGGTGCCCCTATCTTCTTTTCTTTATAGAGACATTTTTAGTTGGATATTTTGTTGCCTCTTGATATATATAAAATAATCATTTCTTCTCAATGTCAACACTATGATTTCTTTGGTTCTTCAAATTTACAAACTTGAAATTACTGTTTTGATGTCTTTGATGTCCCCCCCATATTTAATCAACCACTAAATCTTACCAATTTCTATTTTCAATGTCTTTTGGATTTAACTGTTCCTAAACACTTTTGGCAGCTGTTACGTTAATCCTGTACCCTTTTACCTAATACTCAGGCGACAGTCACCTCTTTCCTTCTAAGTCTGTTCTGCATGTAAGGATCAAAATTATTGTTTACACTAAATACCATGTTTTGGTATACCGCTTCACTCCTCAAAACTTCCAGCAACTTCCTGATGGCTACTGTATCAAATAGAGACTTTATACATAATATACAATCAACTCCATGAATATCAAACTATTTCTTACTCCTTTTCAAAACAAGCTCTGTGCTCTAACCAATAAGAACTCTGAAAGAGGGGACGCCTGGGTGGCTCAGTTGGTTAAGCAGCTGCCTTCGGCTCGGGTCATGATCCCAGGTCTTGGGATTGAGTCCCATATTGGGCTCTTTGCTCAGCGGGGGGCCTGCTTCTCCCTCTGCCTCTGCCTGCCACTCTGCCTGCTTGTGCTCTTTCTCTCTCTGACAAATAAATAAAAATCTTAAAAAAAAAAAAAAAGAACTCTGAAAGAGGAAGTTTAGAATGGAAACAAGTTCTCAATACCACACAAAATAATTTTAGCATCTAAGTATGGTACTTTTTTTCCCATTTGAAAACAAAATGTTACATTATGAAGAACTCTAATCACCATTAAATCAAACCCCCTCATTTTATGAATGAGGAAAATAAGATCCAAATACAATAGTTTTCTAAAGCCTAATCAAAAACTAAGAGCAGAACTGACACAATCTTAGTTCTTTGCACCCCAAGCTCCATTTTATTTATGCCATATTTTTTGCTGCCTTGTGAACAAGTAACATTTATGGTTGGAAGTATAAGGAGGTCCTCTGACCCTCCAGTAGAGAGGTTTCACCTGGAAATTTAACTTATGAACCCAATAACGTACCCCTGCCAAATTGACTGAGAACGCTAATTTATAAAATTAATCAACTTAAAAAGTGAATGTGATTCACACTTATAAAAGTATGAACATGCCCCTGACTTACTTCATCATGGAAAATGTAACTGATACTCTTTCAGGTAAAAGATGAGAATTCATCGTCCTCTGGAAAAAAAATTATATTCAACACACTCATTGGTGAGATAATTGTGCTCTCCAAAAGAGGTATTTCTGTATCTGATTTCCAAAATTATGTGTCCTTTTATTTTTCTAATAATAAGAAATCAATTTCTTCAAATGTTCCAGCCCACGTAATGAAAAAGGCTTGTCTTAAATGATCTCATCATCACTTGGCAGATTTTGCTATCTCACCCCCAAAGATAAATAGTTGAATGTGTGGAATGGTGCAAGCAAGAGGGACACGGCTTGCTTTTTCACATAGTTAGGACTCTAAATATAAATTCTATGTGGGGAATATGATGCAGTCTTGCTTCCACTCTAAGAGGTAATGGGATGAGAGGTGACGTGAACTCCTGCCTCTGTTAATGCCTACATTCTCTTGCTCATGAATTCATGGTGTATTTGGAGAATGGGCTATCCTGCATAGAAATCGCTTCTGACATAAAGAGCTACAATGAGAGTGTGCATAAGCTGTTGGCGGCTTCTAAATGACTCTAATTCTTTCATTCTTCTCCCACAACCACATTCTTCTCCAGAGAATCCTTAGAGCTTTGGGGTCTTCAAGGTTAAAGGAAATATGGGCAAATAAATCATATAAAGAACTCATTTGGAACTTGATACTAAGTTTTAATGACATGGATTTGAACATTAAATGAATATTTTAGGAAGTGTGAGCCATTCTGAAATGTGCTTGAGTTGGTATGTTAGACACTGGATATGCCCTTACCCTATAAAAAAAAAGTTAAAGTGGTCCCTTCTGTTATTTGGAAGAGCCAGAGGGTGGACAAAAGAGGCTTGTTTGGACTGGCCTCCACTACGTAATTGCAAGAGAAAAACTTTACATTTTTAGGAATTTAATCAGTTCTCTTTTTTACACTCACCTTTTCTTGTCATCAGTCAATGACTCTAACATGCACTCATCTAATGGGTACTTTTAGATTTTAAGGAATAAAATATTAAAGTCCCTTTCAAAGGAAATGAACTGAAAGGCCCACACTACATTATGAAGAAAAAACATCGCTCTTACATGCAGATTTACTAACAGACTTTGTTGTATAACCCAGGATCTTGGAGTTTGGCTAATGACAGGGTGTTTGGTTTATTTTCAGGCATTTTATTTTTCCGTTAGTGTGAAACAGACTAGTTAGATTTAAAATGGGGCCATTCTGACAGAATTCAGGTTTCTTATACTGGTTAAGTAAGATGTAGAGTTTAAGACAGCAGATACTTCAAGTACACTTTATTTATTTATTTATTTATTTATTTATTTACTCTTTAACCAGTAGACTCTAAAGTGGCTTGTCCAATAAAACCCAGAGGGGTGAAGGAAAGAAATATTGGAATTTTTATATATTTATCACATTCTTTTTTTATAGGTTTAGTTTTTTTGTTATGAAAAATTTTTTCTTTTTTTTTTTTTTAAAGATTTATTTATTTGAATAATCTCTACACCCAACACAGGGCTTGAACTCACAACCCTGTGATCAAGAGCTGCATACTCTACCAACTCAGCCAGCCGGGTGTTCCTATGACAAATTTTCAAATACACACCAAAGCAGAGAGAATAGAACAATAGACTCCATATACTCATTATTTGTATTTGACAGTTATAAAGACAGCCACGTTTACTTCATCTATCCTTTTTGTTGTTGAGAAATTTTAAAGCAAATCATATATATCAATCAATTTTCTTTATTGTTTTAGGAGGTATCAATACAAATTTAAGACATAGCTATAATAACATTAAAATACCAAATTATAATTCATTCCTTAGTATAATCTAATACCCTGCCTTAGTCAAATTCATGTAATATCTTTTTTGAATCGGGATCCACATTTCAGCGTCACACTTGCTTCTTAGGCTTTTTGTTTTGTTTTGTTTTTAATCCAGAGCTAACCTGCCCTTTCCTCTCATTCATTGACTTGTTATTTGAAATCTAGCCAGTTTTTCTGTAGAAGAGCCCACTTTCTAAGTTTGTCTGTGTCTTTAATCTGTGTATCTACCCTCCTGTAAAGAGAAGGTAGCGGGGTGCCTTGGGTGGCTCAGTGGGTTAAAGCCTCTGCCTTCGGCTCAGGTCATGATCTCAGGGTCCTGGGATTGAATCCCGCATGGGGCTCTCTGCTCAGCAGGGAGCCAGCTTCCCCTTCTCTCTCTGCCTGCCTCTCTGCCTGCTTGTGATCTCTCTCTCTGTGTCAAATAAGTAAATAAAATCTTTAAAAAAAAGAGAGAGAGAAGGTAGCTTGCCTAGAGGCTTGATTCAAATTAAGGTCAATTATTATTATTATTTTCTTGAGGGATGAGCACAAACACTATATAGGGAATGCCATGTGTTTCCTGCTGTATCGCACAATGATTGTCCTACTTTTAATGATGCTAAGATTAATCAGTGGTTTTGGATGATAACAGACTGGTCCTTCCATTTTAAAGGTCCCCATCAACATTTTGCCTAACTTTTAATAATCATATCCTGAACCCATGACATGTTGCAAGATGAAATGATTAGACTGTACCGTGTTCCCTATTATCTTTGCACATTTACTAGCTTGACTTCTACAAAAAAGAATTTTCTCTATCAGTTAGGCTATATGTTATATACACAAACATAAAGGAAAGCAAGATGAAGGCTTACTTCTTTATTTTGACTGTTAAATGTCAGAGTGAGGGGATACCTGGGTGGCTCAGTCAGTTAAGTGTCAGCTTTTGGCTCAGGTCATGATTCCAGAGTCCTGGGATTGAGTCCCACATTGGGCTCCTTGCTCAGTGGGGAGTCTGTTCTCCCTCTGGCTGCTGCTCCCCCTGCTTGTGTTCCCTCTCTCTCTTTGACAAATAAATAAATAAGATCTTTAAAAAAAATGACTGTTATTAAAAAAAAAATCAGGGTAGGGAGCCATTGATGTAGTTGGTTCTAATGGTGATCAAAGTGCAATGATTTTTTTTAAATTTTATCAACTCTCTTTTTAATGTCTATAATTAATACACTTAAAAATATGTTTGGCATCTTTAAATCAATTGCCTTCAATTTTTTTTTTTCATTTTTGATTCTCAGACTGCCTCTAATTTGGCTACAGTGAGCCTTTTCATGTTGAGTCCTGTGTCCTTCAGACACAACCCTATTAGCTTTGAGAGTTTTCTTGCTTTAAAATAAATGTTTCCAGACTCATATACACCCAACCATAAACATGGAATCAGATGTTCCTCCAAAGATTCCTCGGTCAATGCTAGCACGGAATAGTATTTAGAGATCCCAATGTGTATGCTGACTTTTATAGGGTTGAAGGATAGATTTTATTGTTATTCCTAACTACTCTTTTTTTTTTTTTTTAAGTAGGCTCCTTGCCCAACGTGGGGCTTGAAATCATGACCCTGAAATCAAGAGTCAGACGCTCGCTCTATGGACTGAGCCAGCCAATCACCCCTCAACTGCTCTTTCCCTTTCCCTTATTATCACGTGATATCCAGGGCCTCCTGGCTGATAGGATGCACTTCCCCAGCCCAGTTGCATTTTGACTACGTGATTGCTTTGATCAACAAACATATGCTCTGGTAAGTGGAAGCTTTAAGAACAAACATGTAGTTTATCCGTCTCCCACTTTTCCCATGGCCACAAAGACTGTCTGTCCCAAACAGGTTCAGCTCCTTCAGCCTGGAGCCTGGAATGAGAATGAGACATGCAGAGTAGAGATTCTGACATGGGGCCCCTCAAAAGGGGATGTAGGCAAAAATCATGTGTATGGTGGCCAACTACTGAGATTTCTTAGGTTATTTGCCACTTCATTAAAATGAACTGATACAGATTGTGATCTCATCTAGGCTTTTTTAGTGGACAGAGATAGGAAATATGCAGTTTGGGAACAAAAAAGCATTAGGAGTCCATCCTGGTATTTTCAGTTCAAATATATATGGCAGGACTTTTACTGTTTTTTTAAACATAATACTTGCATCTCTTTTTTTCCTTCACTGAAAATCTTGATATCTATGTTATTATAATTATTGATTTGCATTATCCTATAGTATAACTTCAAAATAACACCACTGTTTTCAATTATTTTCATTGAAAATGTATTTGCAGCTTTATTTATCCTTAAAATGAATTCTACTGCTCATTGGAATATTATATTCTAAACTCAGAGTGGAAAAATTCTTTCCTCGGCATGATTACATCACTGGTTTGGTACACAGTAGGTTTATTTCTGTTCATTTGTTTTCAATGTTTAAGATGGCCGTTTTAGTGAATTTTTCTTTGAAACAGAATATTTAAATTTTCACAACCAAATCTATGTAATAAGTTATTAAGAGAAACCAGTTCCATTTCTGCCTCTTTCCACCCATTGTGAGTCGTTTTTATTTAACCTTCCAGTATTTCTTTCTTACACAAAATATAGCATGCTACTTTATACTGTTCTGCATCTTGCTTTTTTCCTTTGCTATATTTATACATGGAGATCACTCTCATCCCTTTTTATGGCTACATTGTATACCACTCTGTTCTTTATTCAGCCAATCTCTTATTGATGGGCATTTCATTGTTTTCAGTCTTCTTTATAATAATTTTGAAATAAATAATATCATGCATCAATCATGTCCTGTTTTTGTTTTTTTTTTTTTTTTTTGCAAATACAGCTCTGGAATAGGCTCCCGGTAGTGAGGTTGAGGAGTCAGAGTAGAAATGCAATTTTTCTAATATTGCTGAATTCTTCCCCATAGTAGAGAGATCAATACACAGCCTCTCAGTAGTCAGAGTGCCTGTTTAAACCAGCTTCAATAATAGGAGATGCAGATGAGTTATGTGTTTTTGTTAATCTGGCAGGGAAGAGATATTATCTTTGTGACAGTTTAATTTGCATTTAAGTGATGTTGAGCGCAGTGTCATATCTGAAGAACTATTAAAATTTTTCTTCTGGGAACTTGGGTTTGTGTTGTATGTAAGCCATTTTTCTATTTTGTTCTTTATTTTTTTATTTTCCTTCCATTTTTAGGGCTTGTTGCATATCAGTGACAATACTCTTTGGCTGAGATTTATGAGACTGAAAACCTTCTGGCTGAGATTTAGAGTGCAGATATCTTTTTCCCAGTTAGTCATTTGCCTTTTGATTATTGTATGGCATTTTATTTTTTTGGAGCAGGTGCTCTTTTGATATATAGTTTTAATTTTTTACTTTTTAAAAAATATTTTATTATTTATTTATTTATTTGAGAGAGAGAGAGAGAGAGTGAAAAAGCACAAGCAGGGGGAGCAGCAGAGGGAGAGGGAGAAGCAGGCTCCCTGCTGAGCAGGGAACCTGATGTGGGACTCGAACCCAGGAACCTGGGATCATGACCTGAGTGGAAGGCAGACGCTTAACCATCTGAGCCACCCTGGTGGCCTTGATATATAGTTTTTAAAAGAATGAATCCATGCTTTTGTTATTTTTTTAGGGGTGAATTTATTACTGACATTTAGATCTTCGATTCATTTGGAGTTTATCCTCATGTACGTTGTCAGGATCCTATCCATTTCTCCTCAAATGGCTACCCAATTGTAACCATATCTATTAAACATTCTCTATGGTTTGAGATGATCTTATTTTCTATATAGATAAGTGGAAAGATACAACTCATATCTATACTAAATTTCTAAGCGAACTTGGGCCAATTCCTGGACTTTACATTCTGTTCCATTGGTCTGTCATTCTATTCATATACCAGTCTCACAGTGTTTTAATGATAGAGGTTTTATCAAGGGCTATAATATAGGGCAACCATTACCTCATTTCCACCTAAGGGCACTAGTGCTGATTTATTTTTCATTATCTCATTTGTCTTGATACTTATTTTGTATATATCTTATAATTAATGTACTATATTGATACAGAAATATATGTATATAATTCAATACCAAAAATGTATGTTGGGGCATATGCTCTTTTCAAGAGAAGTAGGACATGGAATAAAAAAAGTCTGAAGAACCAGGCAGTATTTTTTGAACATTTCAGCATCCTCATTCAGATTTTCTGGGAGAGTAGCACAATAGAGCTGAAAATCTTAGGATGCCTCTAGTCTTGGCATTTGCAATGAAAGAATATCCTTAGAACCAGTTGATGAGTCACCTGGATCAAGAAGAAAGGTTTTCACTGCTAATGAGCAGGTGTCAAGATCCTACAAGAAGATATGATTACTGGACAAGAATGCCTAGGAAAACCATCTTTGATTTGGAAATGAAGATCACTTTATCAGGCCCTCCCCTCTTTTCCAGCAAACTTTTACCTACTGTGGGACATAGATTGCTATGATATCAATGGAATGGCAAGGAGACTGGACCATGAGGGCAAAGTCTGGAATCCCTTGCTCCAGAGAGTAATTGTATAACTCTCTAACATTCTGAGAGAGAATGTAGTTTATCTCAGGCAACTTGTGAAGAGGTATTGTTTGATTCATCTAAACATTTAATCAATGCTTACTAATTCAAGAGGAGGTTACATTGAGTTTTTTTGTGTGTGTTTTGTTTTGTTGTTTTACAATACGAGAAGGCATCAGGCAATTAGCAAAATTTCTTAAAACTCTATAGGGCAGACCAGTCTCTATATTACCTTGTAAGTCTACACTCTAGGGAAGCTATAGTTCATGAGGAAGGAGGAAGTTCTAAGAGCAGTCAAATTATGCATTCATTAGAGAATATTAATCTTACACATATCCTTGGATCCTTAGTTTAAAATGTCAGTTTATGAATCTAAGAAGCAAATAAACATTAAACTCCAAGTTACCTACCTCTACCTCTATTCAATTAAGTATTAGAGAATCATCATGTATCAAGCAAGATTCTAGGTGCCAGAGACACAAAAATGTATATTCTCTGTCCTTGACAAATTCACAATCCAGAGAGAAACACATGTAAACATAGTGACAAAAATAAACAAAAAAACATGGTGGCAGTATAGCCCAGTAAGTAAAAAAGAGAACCAGGAACATACCAAGAACACCAGGACTGTAATATATGTGGTGGATTTCAGCTTTGAGGAATGGATGAGTTGGAGAGGGTTAAAGAGAAGAAGGGGTTTAGACCTTAACTACATTTGGCACAGGGAGAAAACTGCAACAATAACAACACAAGAGCAGAGAAGATGGCCGAGAAGGAGAAACATTGTATCTAAAATGGCAGAGTTGTTCACCCCCTTACACACACCCACACAGGCAGGGCACAAAGCTCCTGACTTGTTTTGGGACCAAAAGCTTTGTATGGGGCCAAAGTCCAATGATCCACAGCTCCAATCAGCTTATGTAGAATTTTTACTCTATTTTTTAATGACATAGCCGACTGCATGTTTAGATTACTGGACAAATAGACCCTTGAGTTACTATTTATTCCACGGTGGGCGTTCAACTTCTGATTAGAAACCATTCCTTTTTAAAAGCGCCTCTAGAGCATTTTTAAAGACATTAGCACAATTCTCCCTTTTCAAATTTAGCACTTTCTCAGGAATTCAACATGCTCCCTTTTTATTTTCGGTCATTACTTCTTCTTTGGTCTCCTTTAAAAATAGTATCAGTTTGCACTTCTCTTTAAGTCTTAGCTGGTGCTGGTGTTGGTCTTCTCTGGTCATTGGCCCTCACCCTGTACCCTGGACTTTTTTCATAGTGTCAGAGTTGGAATTTTTCCCTTTCTAGATTTGTTCACTGGTTTGGGAGTTTATTTCCCTCTGTTTTGTCATATTCATTTTTGTTTCACTATTGGCTTTTGTTGGTTTTAACTAGAACGTAGCCAGCCCCCTGCTGCACTTTGGCTCAAGGATTTTAAAGGCCTCTGCAAAATGTTATCATGAGTCCTATCTGTGAGATGTAGCTTTGGGTTGTGGCTTAATTACTAGTAAAAGTAAATTTTTGCATGGGGTGCCTGGGTGGCTCAGTTGGTTAAGCTTCCGACTCTTGGTTTAGCTCAGGTCAAGATCTCATGGGTTGTGGGATCAACCCCCCCAACTCTCCGTGCCCAGCAGAGAGTCTGCAAGTCTGCTTGGGGGGTTCTCTCCCTCTATTCCTCCCCCCATTCATATGCGTGCTCTCTCTAGCTCCCTCTAAAATAAATCTTTAAAAAACTAAAAATAAACTTTTGCAGAAAGGCACAGAATATCATATTTAATATGATCTGATTTGTTGGAAGGTGCAGAACAATAAGCATAGTAAATTTTGATTTTTATTTTTAAAGAAACTGTACAGATATGCTCATATATGCTGGAACTATATTTTCCACCCAATTTTTCTGGAACTATATACAAGAAGTTTAAGAGTAGGCTATCTGTAAGGCGTGGAATAGAAGTCAGGGGAGCTAGAAAGGAGCGTTATTTTTCATTTCTGTACTGTTTGAATTTACCATGTACACAATCTTGTTTTTAGTTAAATGTGTAAGTAAAGGCATTCAACAATGATCTATTCTTTGTCTTGGATTATGCCATAAATAAAGTATTTAGCAAGTTTTTACAGTGTGAGCAAAGCTAAAACTAAAAACAGCAGGTGACTGCTTTGACAAAAGGAGAGTGAGTAAACTGGAAACACCTAGAATGAAGGAGAAAGACCAGATTAGACTTTTTCACTCCTTACCAGTATAAAAACACTTCAGTCCCGAACTGTCCCTGTGAAAAATTTTGAAACTAAAACAAAATAGAAAATCTAACAAAACAAATAAAAACTGCCAATGACATAAAAAGAGAGAGAAAGGCAAAATTCTTCAGTTAAGAACTAAAACTTCCATCTGTTAAGATCACAAGCATTCTTGGGGCACCTGGGTGGCTCAGATGGTTAAGCATCTATTCTTTTTTTTTTTTTAATTTAATTTTATTTTTTCAGTGTTCCAAGATTCATTGTTTATGCACCACATCCCGTGCTCCATGCAATACGTGCCCTCCTTAATACCTACGACCAAAGACCTACCCTTGATTTCAGCTCAGGTCATGATTTTTGGGTCTTAGGATCAAACCCTGCTTCAGGCTCTGTGCTCAGTGGGGAGTCTGCTTGGGGTTGGGGATTCGCTCTCTCTCTCTCAATTAAAAAAAAAAAAAAAAAAAAGATGGCAAGAATTCTTGCTCAGGATTCTAGCCAAGACAGCGGAGAGCTAAGAGTATAGATCTTGAAACTCCTTCATAGGACTCAGTCCAGTAGTTCTTGGTTTCTCTGTTCATAAAATGTGGGAACAATTTAAATTGTAAACTTTTCCAAACCTTCACCGGCCTGAGGATTCCAAGAGTAGGATTCTGTGGGTCCTGTTAGCAGGCATTCATCTGAGCACACACATTCTCTTTCTTTCTCTCTTCTGCTCCCACTCTCCTCCCCCTCTCTCCACCTCTGTCTCTCTATCTCTCCATCTCTTTCTGCGTCTCCGTCTCTCTCATACAGGCACACCTTCACATACTTAGTAACACAGAAGGCCGCTCTTCTCCCCATCAAATCTACACCAATCACCCTCCTAAGGATGGCAAGATGGGAATACAGTAAAACAATGCTGAAGGAAGACAGACCCTAAGGTGCGGGGGCAAGGAGAATAATATTGAAAGACGATAAATAGTACCCCAAAAGCTAGTTTCATGTTTAAATGTTGAGAGCTGGAGAGGGGAAACACGTGTAGCGTACACCATTTTAAAAAATTCCTTAAAAACCAGAGACATTTTTCTCAAATCCTTGATTAAATTTAATTGACTACATTTCAGATTTAAAACAATTTTCTGTGGGTGAATGTAAATGTCTAATTATATATGTACATGTTTTCAATAAGTCATATGAAAAATACTTAGGAAGTAATAGCTTAGACCACTCCAATAACATCTAACTGGGCTCCCCAATTCCATGTCCCACCCCCCATCATGCCCATTCTCCACACTCCAATGTGTTCTCTTTGAAAGGCAAATCTAACCAAGACTCAGTGTTTAAAAGCCTTCAATGGCTTCTCCTAGTCTTTAGGATAAACCCAAATCCTAAATATGTCCCACAAGGCCCTCTTACCACGTAGCTGCTGTCCTTTGTCTTCCCCTGTCCTCTAACCTCTGGCTATAAGGAACTTCTTCCATTTCCTGCTTGCTTTCACTCAAGTACTTTGTACAGCACTGGTCCCTCTGTATCTGAGATGGTCTGCTCCCTTCTTCGGTTGCCTAGCATATTCTTCTCATGTAGATAGATAGACAGGTGTCTATACATATGTGTGAGTATTCTGTAATAATACAGATATGTGTGTGTGTGAGTATTTTATAATAAAACTTTAAAAAACACCTTTTAAAATAAATTCTCTAAATAATAAAAGTGAATAAAATAAGCTGTTTATATTAGTATAATACTTACGCAACAGCCCATTATTTGTGTTTGGATAGGACTCTCAGCAATGTAGGAAATCCATTATAAATGATAATATGAATGTTTAACTCCACAGACTCCCAATATTATCAATAATAACGGGACCAGTTTTCTAAGTGGGCTATACATGTGCACACATTTAATTCTCCCTATGCCTCTACGAAGTAAGTCTATGATGGGGATTATCACCACTACAGACTGGTAAACCGACATACACAGAAATCAAATAGCTTGTACCAGATCATATAGTTGGCTAGTAAATGAACACAGAATTCAGCATCAGAGTGTGTGTTCTTTACTGCTACACTGTGTGATCTGAAGTAGGACTCAAAAACTACAGTCTTATATCACTATAAATTATAATTTAAGGGTAAAAGTTACAGTTGCTCCACGGGATCTAGAATATTCTTGGCTACTATGCTGATTACACTGTTACCATGTACATCCTCATTTTGGTTGGTGTGATGGTTTCCCAGAGATGTCCACATTCTAATCCCGGGAGCCTAGAACATGTTATCTTACGTGGTAAATAGGAATTAAGGTTGTGGGTGGAGTTAAAGTTGCTAACCAGCTAACTTTGGGATGGATAGGTAAACCTGGATTACCTACGTGGGCCCGGTGTAAGTATAAGGGTCTTTATAAGTGGAAGAGGGAGGTCTATGAGAGAAAACCAGATTTATGGAAGCCTAGCATTGCTGGCTTTGAAGCTGGAGGAATGGGGCCACAAGCCAGTGGCCTCTAGAAGCTGGAAAAACAGCTTGGAAGCTGATTCTCCCTTCAAATCTCCAGAAAAGAGCTGCCCTTCCCAGACTTTGATTTTAGCCCAGTGAGACCTATTTCAGATTTCTAGCCTCTAGAACTTTAAGATAATAAATCTGTGTTATATTAAATTTGTAGTCATTTGTTTCTGCAGCAATAGAAAACTAATACTGTTGGGTTGTTTTTCTGAGTCCTGGTCATGTTAATAGTAACACCTCCCAAGAAAACAGTACCCAGTTTCAAGTTTTCTTTCTCTACTTTTGCCAGAGCAAGCACTTGACCTAGATTCTGACTCCCCTTTTCTATATTCACCTTCATCTTCCTCAAGGCATCAATCTGGCAATCCAGATATACTGGAGTACTGACTCACCAGTGTTATGGGATGAAAAGGTCATTTTGAAAAATGGCCTGTACAGATTTCTTCTGGTCCCACTTCAACAAACACAACAGCTCTAGCTTCCCTAGTTCAAAACATCTTCTCTACCAAAAAGGCCTCCCGGAGGAAACCGATGCGATAGAAACCATGGGTAGAGAAAACATGTAAATGCACATAGGCTCTTCTCATTAAACTGCTCTGATGGAAGGATAATAAGTATTATCAGCCTTGGGGAATTAACTGATCTCTTTATGCTGACTTTTTGTCTTAGACTTCTTTCTTTTGAATGTCATTTCTGTCTCAGTTTTAAAACCGCTGTCAGGTGTACCAGCAAGCCCGATCTGACCTCTGTGTTCATCAGATAATTAAGACCATCCAGGAGGCAACCAGTCCTCCTCTGCAGATTGATGATGATGCTTTGTTCTTAACAATGTTTACAGAGGGCAAAATTTTCCTGGCACTGCTTCCCTGGAGTGCTCTTTTGGGTCAGTGGCACCACCCACCGGGAAAGAACTTTGGGATTTTGCAGAAGGTCCAGACCTCTCCCTGCTCCCCAGTCATTATCAGCTGATGAGAGATTACAGACTCAGGCCAAGTAGCCTGGCTTGGGTTCCAGTCCAGAACTGAGGACCAACTGCTACCCGTCACTGCTCTCATTTACATTCAACTGCCTGGCTTAAATGTCACCTCAGAGAAACTGGACACCTCACCTACCTAGAATTAGTTAGGGCTTCATGATTTGTCTTGCAATCATTAATTCATGGGTCTTGCAATCATTAATTCCATCAGCCCATTTTTCCAGCTACTCTACCTCATGCCCTTCCCATCTGATCAACAGGTGTCTATTTACACCTCCTATTAACCAGGCACCTTCTTAGCATTGTACATATAGTGGTGAGCAAACATGAAGAAATTCCTTCCCTCATGGAGTTCCCACTTTCATGGTAGAGAAAAATAGAGTTTCACTAAACGCACAAGTAAATGACCATATATCAACAGGTACACTGAACTCATAGTCCAAATAACATTAGCAGCAACAACAACAAAAATCTCCTAGACTACTAAGAAAGAAAAAAGAATACAGACAAATAGAAATAAAAGGAAAGAATGGAATAAGCATGATATTACACACAATAGGATCGGGGAAAAAGGGTGGTACAGTTATACTGGGATGGATATTAAGAAGATAAGTAAATTAAAGAGTAAGAAATCCACAAAGTCTTTTTTTTTTTTTTTTTTAATGAAGACAGTGAAAGGAGTTAAGCGTTCAGATAGAAAAAGGAGAGAAGTCTGATTATCTGTGGAACAAATTCTCAGATCTTCAAATCCCAGTTCCATTTCTTTCCAGCCTACATGAATGAGCTTTCTTGAGCCTTGGGGGTCATTATCTGTAAGCTGAAGATTTGTTCTGTTTCATGCATTTGCTGAAAACTTAAAAAGAGACTATTCAAGAAAGTCCTTAGAACAGTGTCTGATATATATAAAGCCTTTAACATATACTGTTTTTGGATCTGGACATGAAACCTGAGTGGATAAATTACAAATAGGACTGCGGAGTGAAACTTAGCCCAGAAAACTTTCTTATTTTCCAACAACACTCTGATAGCAATGAGCGGACCCAATGCCTACTTCTTGGTTTCTCCCATGCAAGATCATATCCAATGCCTACATCTTGGCTACTCCCATCCAAGTACTAACCAGGCTCAACCCTGCTTAGCTTCTGAGATGAGATGAAATCAGGTGTGTTCAGGGTGGTATGACAGTAGACTCCCATCTTGGTTTCTAATACCATTCTCCAATAAAAGGAACCAGCACTCTTGGGAAAATGGCTGATCCTAGGACTGGAGCAGGGAATATACAAGATCAGCCTGAAGCACTTTGTGTTGCCAAAAAGTAAGGAATCTCTAACAAACAAAACAAACAAATGCATATATATAAAGGCATATATATATATATATATATATATATATATATATATATGCATTTCTGTATCCTCTGACATACTTCATTATTACATATATAGAATACAGTTTATCATTTATCCTTATATATACATAATAATGTTATATATATGTTATATATAACAATGGGGGTATATTAGAGGATATAGAAACCACTAGAAGAACTCCCAATGGCCAAAGCTGGAAGAACTTTAGTACTAAAATAAATAAAATCATATTGAACGATAATCCAAAGTATAAAATAAATATTCATAAGCCCATACTGATATACAAGTAATGAGGAAACATCAGAAAAACACCAGTTAAAGGACATTCTACAAAACACTTCACATGTACTCCTCAAGTAAACTTGTCAAGGCAATAAAAAACAAGGGAATCTGAGGAACTGTCACAGCTAAGGGGAGCCTGAGGAGACAGGACTACTAAATGTAATATAGTATCCTGAATGAGATCCTGAAATAAAAAAGGACATTAGGAAAAAATGAAGGGAATTTGAATAAAGTCTGGACTTTAGTTAATAATAATGTACCAAAATTGTTTCATTAATTATGCCATGTTCCATACTAACATAAAATATTAATAAAAGGAGAAAGTTGGAATTGATATATAAGGAAATTCTCCATACTATCTTCACAATATTTCTTTAAATCTACTCTTATAAAATAACTAAGCTTAGACAGAAAGAAAGAGAAAGAAAGAAAAGAAAGAAAACATTCTTGCAATGCCAAACCTTTTGGCATCCTGGAAACACGGAAAGATTCACACATACTCCCAAATTATTCCCCACAGGAGTCCAGGTTAGAAGAGCCAATGGTTAGGGGCTCCTGGGTGGCTCAGATGGTGAAGCGTCTGCCTTTGGCTCAGGTCATGATTCCAGGGTCCTGGGATGGAGCCCTGCATCAGTCTCCTTGCTCAGTGGGGAGCCTGCTTCTCCCTCTCCTGCTCCCATTCCCCCTGCCTGTGCTTTCTCTCCCTGCGTCAAATAAATGAAATCCTAAAAAAGAAGAAAGAAAGAAAGAGAAAAAAGAAAGAGAACCAGTGGTTGGATTTACCCAAAGTCTGAAGAAGAGGTTATTCTGTTCATTCATCTAAGCCTGTGTTTGCCTCTTGGTTATTTCTTGGCTACACTTTCAAATTTAGGGTGTATTGTTTCTATTTCGATCACTGAATAAGAATAGAAGAGTAAAACCATTTTCTTTGTTTTTAATTAATGGCAATGCTAAAGGTAGTCTTTTTTAATTTGAAATTTACAATGGTGGACAAAATATATAACTTTCCCAGTAGTTTTGTGACAATTTCTCCAGCCTGTCTCTTTGTTGCCCTTTATTATTACCGCATTTTTTTCTTTGTGTGTCCAACATGATACCAATTTCAAAATTGCATAATGGTTTTATTGTGAAGGCTTGCCTTCTTGGTTTGATTTTCTATAATATAGGTCAGCACATGTCCCTTCACTGAGACAACTTGCACCTTCCTCCCCCACTAAAGAACAAAGCTCACATCACGTTGAGTTCAGCGATACTCACTTTGGCAATGAGAGCATGAGAAAAAGTCATTGTATTATGGTATTAGACACTCATTTGCGGGTTATTTTAAATATTACCAGAACTTATATAGCAACAATAATAACCCATTCTACTAGGGGGAAAAAAAAGGAAAGGAAAAAAGAGAAAGAGAAACAAAAAACAATAGGAAAAGGACTTCGTTGCTTAAGTGCTTAAGATCTATTTCGATTTCCTCCATTTTCCTAAAAAGTTAACGCGAAGAAAACAAAATAATAGGATCCATTCCCAGGATTTTAAATCTCATGAGCCCAGAATCCGTGAAAATCCTGTTTAGAACCACCCCGTGAAATGGGCTTTGGCACGTCCCCCCCAATACTCGTTTCATTCAGTTTCTGCCGCTTTCTAACAATCATTCCGTCGGACGTCCCCTGAGGACACAGCAGCTGGCTAGAGTTCCCAGACCAGACTTCCCTAACTGAATGTAGATGTGCAGGTGGAAAGGATAAAAGTAATCGTGGCTCAGCAGCCTCGAATTCCCTTCATCCCCCTGCTCCACAAGGGGCATTTCCCTGGTACAGCTGGAAGCCTCAGAAATCAAGACAACTTTAACACTGTCCCCTTCTCTGGCACATCGCGTGTGGCCGGCGCCTGCCTCCCTCTGATGCCATCTTGAGATCCTAGCATCTTATAAGGAGTGACTTTTGCATTCTGTTCGAGTCCTTGCGTCTTGAAAACTTAGCCCAACTTTGGAAGAAGGTGAGAACCTGTGGGTGTGGGCTTTTAATTTTATCCACCCAGAACTGACAAAATCAGATGCTATTTACAATAAACCGAAGACTCCCGCGCCGCGCCGCCCCGCCCCGCACCCGCCTGCACCCGGATTCCCGCTCGCTGGGTGCCAGGTCGGACGCCCCGCGGCACGCCCGCAGCCCAGGGCCCCAGAGACAGCGGTCGGCGAGCGCCGCGTCCGGGGGCTGGAGGTCTGGGGGGCCGGTCCCAGCACGCGTGGGTGAGAGGGTGGAGGCACCCCAGCAACTTACAGCCCAGCGCGACCACCAGGTAGCGCAGCAGCAGCAGGAGGAGGCGGTGGTGGCTCTTCCTCGCCATCTTTCCGGGGTCCGAGCTCGCTGCTCCTCGGAGGCCGAAGGTCCTGGAGGCCGAGGGTCCCAGCGGCCGGAGCGCGGGAGGCCGGGCAGGGGCCCCTGAACTTCTGAGTCGGGCGAGGATGAGAGACTAGCTCAGGCGAGAAGAAGGGAGCGGTGGGCGGACCCTGAAGGATGTCAGTTTCCCCCCGCCGGGGGCGCCTTCTCAGCTGGCCGCCTGGGGGCAGGTCTGTCTGTCCCGGGGCAGGGGGTGGGGGGGGCGGGTCTGGGCTGTTCCTTTTGTGGGGCGAGGGGTGGGAGGGGCAGGCGGTGGATGCCGGACGAGGTGTGGGCTGCGTCCTAATGAGGGGGCTGGAGGAGGCGACAAGCGGAAGGGAAGCCTTGGCGGGCGTCCCCCCGCCCCCGCGCCGCCGGGATTGATCGGCTTTGTGTCTGGTCGGGCGCGGGGCTGCCAGCTGTCCCCGGGGCAAGGAGCCCGGGGGCGGGAGGCGCGGGCCGCGGGGGCTGGGGCGAGGCGGCGGTGGAGGGTAACTCTGCCTGCCTCGCTCCAACTCCTGTCTTCCTTCTCCGTGGCACAAAACTTTTTGGGTTTTCAGCCTAGGGGTGGAGATCTTTGGAAAATTTCTGGCCAACGGGCGAAGCCGCGAGGGAGGTGCTGGGGGGAGATGGGGTTCGCGGGCTCCGCCTTGGTCGCCAAAGAGGGTGGGGGAAAGCAATCAAGACTCGTGCTGGAAACCAGGGCTCCAATTTTAGCAATAGCCTTGGCCCCTTCTCAGTCTAAGCTTTTTGCTCTTTGGAGAGTTGGGGTGTGTTTTGTGTTCTTTGGTTTTCACCTGTCAGAGTTGGAAATTCATCTAACGGTGTAAAATATTTATCATGTTTCTTTCCAGTTACATAACTGCTGCCTGTGGAGTTTTCCACGTGTTAAAACTCTACAGCTGCCCTTTGTCAGGTTTATTTTTGGTCTACTGTGCTTTTAAAAGGGAAACCCATTATGAATGCTCTGTTGCCTTCTTTAAAATTGACCCGCACTTAAACTGCACACCCTCCAAGGGCTAAACAGACAATTTTTGTATTTGCTCCCAGGGAACAAAAATATCTGGTGCATTGGAGAATAGTGACAGGTCTGGAAAAAGACCATTCCCAAGAGAAGAAATTGTTATACATCAGATTTTTTTTTTAAGGTAGAATAATGGATAAAGTACTGAATAGAAGACAGTTGGTTTAGTGGGGTGCACACGAAGAATTTAGCTCACTGGACAAAGGCGAACAGAGTTGGGATATGCAGAGCTGTGAGGAATGAGACATCCCTGCTGTTTCCTTGGTGACAGTGATGGAAGCTTGATATCCAAGGCAGGGAGGGGCAGAGGACCCAGATAGTTAAAATGGCCAAAACGTTAGAACTATACTCCAGTCAAGCAAGGAGAAGGGACACAGATTTCACAACCGGCTTATGCCAGTTTTTCTGGGCAGCAACCAGAAAAATGTAATGCTTTACAAGAGAAGTTGATGGCCTTCTTTTTTTCTCATTCTTGCCACTATATATTTCTTTTACTTCTCCTTGAAGATACTCACAAAAAAGACATACTTTTTTTTTTTATTAGTATTCTGTGGCATCCTATATGAATAATTGATTCACTCCATTATTTGTCACCCAGTTACAGCATTTGCCAAATAGCTACATTGTGTTGGACACTGGTGTACAATGATGAACAAGATTGAATCTTTGCTGCTCATGAGCTCATAGTCTTGAGACAGAGAGAGTCCCATCTGGAAAGCCTTCTAATAGCACACAATAGGTGTTGTGGGAGAACAGAAAAAAGTAACAGCAGTTCTTACTGAGTGCTTTCTCAGTGGTGGAGTCTAGATAGCGCTAATCGAATCCCCCAACAATGCTGGAAGGCCGAAAATATTATCACTCCCACTTTGCAGATGAGAAAACTGGGCTGAGAGATTCTACTGGCTTGTTCAAGGTCAAAGATAAGGGGGTGTCCCTCTGTTGGAGGGTGTGCGCATGGCTTTATGAGGCATGGAAAGACAGATTTTGAAAGGAAGAAAATAAGCAAAGGGCATGCTAGGTAGCGGAAAGAGCAGGATCAAAAGCTGGAAGGTCCTAAAATTATAGCTTGTTTAGGTAAAGCAATGTTCTACAGTGCTAGCTTATCTGTGGGATTGGTGCAGAGGAGGCGCAGGTGGCAAGAACTGAAAAGGGGACTGGATTATGAGGGTCATTCAGTGTCATACTATAAACTCTAGACTTTATCCTATAGTTAAGGAACTTTTGAAAACACTATAGTAGGTTATGAAAAAAAAATCCATGTTTTAGAGCTGTGCTGTTTAATATCATAGCCTCTAGATCCTTAAGGCTATGTAGATTTGAATTCAATTAAATCTAAAATTGAGTTCTTCAGTCACACCAGCCATATGTGATGTTCTCAACAGCAACATAGGAGATAATGGCTCCCCTATTGGCCAGTGCAGATATAGAGCATTTCCATCATTTCAGAAAGTTCTATGAGACTTTGCTGCCTTGAAATGATGACTCGTATGGAAATACAGACTGGATTAGGGATAAGAGAATTAGAATGTTAGACAAGTCTGAAGACAATTGCAATATTCTGAGAAAGAGATGAGGCATGACGTAAATGGTCCCAATGGGATAAGTAAAGAAGCAGGTAGATCCAAATGATATTTCATAAACCTGGGTAACAGGATTAGGTCAGCAATTAGGTATAGAGGTGAGGAAGGGGAGAAGGTAACTGAGATTTTTAGCCTGGATGGTTGTATATAAATGTGGTGGTTTATATAAATGTGGTGGTTATAAATGGCACATTAACTGAGTAAGAAATGTAGGAAGTATACATAGTTCCAGCAGGTTTGGAATGAGTTGACTGATTTGCTAGAATAGCTCACAGAATTCAAGGAAATGCGCTGACTTACTATTACCTGTTTATAAAGAGGTTACAACTAAACAGCCAGATGAAGAGATACATAGGGTGAGGGCTGGATAGTCCTGAGCACAAGAGCTTTTGCCCCATGGAGTTGGGGTGTGCCATCCTTTTGGCATATGGATACATTCACCAACCTGGAAGATCTTTGATCCCTGTAGTTTAGAGGTTTTTATGGTGGTTTCATTAGACAGGATGACTGATGAAATCATTGGCCATTGGTGATTGACTCAGTCTCCAGCCCCTCTCCCGTCTCTGGGGGTCTGGGGTAGGGCTGACAGTTTGAACCCTCTAATTGTGCCTTGGTCTTTCTAGTGAGCAGCCCTCAATCTGAACCTATCGAAGGGCCCCCAGCCACTAGACATTTCATTAGCATTCAAAAGACATTCATCATTCTGGAGATCCTAAGTGTCTTAGAAGCTTTTATGTTAGGAAACAGGGACTAAGATAAAATATTATAACAAAAGATGTTCCTATCACCCTATCGCTCAGGAAATTACAAGGATTTTAGAAGCTCTGTACAAGGAACCAGGAATGAAGACCAAATATATATTTCTTATTATATCACAATATCACACTATACACCCCAGTGTGCTTCTTGGTATTTATCCAGAGGAGTTGAGAATTTTTGTCTACACAAAAACCTGCTCATGGATGTTTGGAACAACTTTATTCGTAATTGTCAATCAAGATGTTCTTCAGTAGGTGAATGGATAAATAAGCGGTGGTACATGCAGACAGTGGGATAATATTCAAAGCTAAAAAGAAACGAATCAATGAAAACACCTGGAGGAACCTTAAATGCATATTACTAAGTGGAAGAAGCCGTTATCGGAAATGGCTACATATTGTTTGATTCTGACTATATGACATTCTGGAAAAGTCAAAACTATGGAGGCAGCAAAAAGATCAATGGTTTCCAGGGATTAGAGGGAGACAGAGGGATGAATAGGTGGAATACAGAGGATTTTTAGGGTAGTGAAACTACTCTGTATAATACTAGAGTGGTGAATACATGTCAATATATATTTGTCCAAACTCATAGTATATGCAACACCAGGAGTGAGCCCTAATATAAACCGTGCACTCTGGGTGCTTATGATATGTCAGTGTAGGTTTATGAATTTAGCAAACATACCATTCTGGATGGATGTTGATAATGGGGAAAGGTACATGGGAAATCTCTGTAACCTTCTGCTTCATTTTGCTGTGAACCTAAAACTGCTCTCAAAAAAAATGCGAAATCAAGGGCACCGGGGTGGCTTAGCTGGTTAAGCATCTGCCTTTGGCTCAGGTCATGATCAGGTCCTGGGATCGAGTCCCACATCAGGCTTTGTGCTCAGCCAGGAATCTGCTTCTCCTTCTCCCTCTGGCCCGGATTGTGCGCGCTCTCTCTCTCACACACACACTCTCACTCTGTCTCAAATAAATAAATAAAATCTTTAAAAAAATTTAAAAATGCACAATCTAGCAACAAAGTTAAAACAAAAGAAGACCTAGGGAAAGATCACAGAAAAGAGCAGTCAGAGAGTATGAGAGAAACCGGGAGAGAAATAGGAGCCAAGGT
Organism: Nasua narica; assembly: GCA_028533885.1. Lineage (NCBI taxonomy): Eukaryota > Metazoa > Chordata > Mammalia > Carnivora > Procyonidae > Nasua > Nasua narica. Next base: position 179,860,187 of record CM052799.1, on the reverse strand, counting down.
GGAGGTGTTTACAGGATCCCATGCCCAAAAGGGGGTTGAGAATTTCTCCTGCGGTTTGCAATTACGAAGGCATCATCGACCACTTGGATGACAGAGAATGCAAGCCTCCGAAAAACTCGTAGAAAAAACTTAGAGACTTGTGCTCTGTACTTAATAAGGTCTAAAACTAGTGCATAAGATAAAAACAAATAGTGAAATGCTTACAAACAGCAGCAGGCAGATGATGAAAGGAATAGTAATAGTTAATCCTGTCTCATTGATGAGTGGTTGGGAGTTGGTTTCATTATCGTTCTGTGTGTAAGAATCCCTGCTCTAAGGAGCTTGGGGGAGCTGTTGGCAGGAATGGGGAGGAAATACAGGGAGTCCCTCAAACTTGCTTTTACTCTCTGTGATCATATTGGGCTCCCCTGCTTCCCAAGTGTCATAATCACTCTGACACTATAAACAGTTTTTTTTTTTTTTTAAGATTTTATTCATTTTATTTTAACTGAGAGAGAACACAAGCAGGCAGAGAGGCAGGCAGAGGCAGAGAGAAGAGCAGGCTCCCTGCTGAGCAAGGAGCCCGATATGGGACTCGATCCCATGACACTGGGACCGCGACCTGAGCCAAAGGCAGCTGCTCAACCAACTGAGCCACCCAGGCGTCCCACTATAAACAGTTTTGTCAGGTTAACATAAATGGGGACTTGGTGCTTTCGGACATCGTACCATTTTTTATTCTTCCACTCACTTTAATTCTGAATTCAAGGTAATGTTGAGGAGGGTGTCGAGACACATTTCCTAAAACAGGCAATGGAGAGAAGGGCTGGGTTTAAATTGAGGGACTTCTCACAACACCTCAGATCTGGTATTTCTGTGTTGGATGGGTTATTTTTCTTCATGGGTGTGGAGAAGGTGCTGGAAATTGTGCCTACACTCAGCAATTTAGAGAAAATAAAAAAAAAAAAAGTCTTTCATTTCCAGAACCACACAATTCCCAAGTATCTCTCCTCTAATTTTAAGCTATGGATAGAATTTAAGGTCTTTAACTAACAGAATCCTCATTACTTATCCCTCATTATTATTTCCTCAGATCATTTTCTGGAATAATCTTCATTTCAACATTTCATTCTAATATGCCCACTAGCACACTTATGGCTGGCTCATGCTCAAACCACATCCGTTTTCAATGAAATAAACCTATTCTGAGAAACCCACAGTGTCTCCAGCATGTAGCCTTCATTACTCTCCCAAAGTGACATCTTTCTTCAGGTACATTATAATCAAACTTTCTCCCAAGAAAAACAAAGAATGAAAAACCTTCACTAGACCCCAGTTCTAATTACTATAAGCAGAAATATCTTTCACATTCTTTGCTCTTGAATGACTTAACATCACTAAGGTGGTTGTACATACCAATTAAGTGAACTTCACCAGCAATCAGTAAATTATTAATTCTTTCTTACTTTTTAAAAAGCATATTTATTACCAACTCAATGGTTGGCTTCTTTATTGAGTGATAATTAGTATTCCTTTCATAAGGAATTAGATACTATGAAAATGATTTTTTTTGTACATGAAATTTCCTTCAGGGAGGAGCTAGCATCTAACAGACATTTGCTAGGGTCAATGAAGAACGGACAGGCACCAATTAGTCTATGAGCATGGACTCATGACAACTAAAACTTGGGGAGAACTTAGAGATAATTCACAACTCCATCCCTCCCTCCATTTCTCTCCTTTCTCTTGTCACAGTTAAAGATGATAGATAGGGTGCCTGGGTGGCTCAGTGGGTTAAGAGTCCGACTTTGGCTCAGGTCATGACCTCCTCAGGGTCCTGGGATCAAGCCCCATATCGAGCCCCATATTGAGCTCCCCACTCAGCATGGAGTCTACCTTGCCCACTCACTCTGCCCCTCCTTCTGCTTATTCTCTCTCTGAAACAGATAAATAAGTAAATCCTTTTTTTTAAAGATTTTATTTACTTATTTGAGGGAGAGAGAGAGCATGGGTAGGGTGAGGGGCAGAGGGAGGAGCAGGCTCTCTGCTGAGCAGGAAGCCCAATGTGGGACACAATCCCGGGACTCTGGGATCACGACCCAAGCTCAAGGCAGACAGACATTCAACCGACTGAGCCACCCGGGTGCCCTTAAATAAGTAAATCTTAAAAAAAAAAAAATGATAGGTGAGACCTGAAGGGTGAAATGACCTACTTAAGATCACATGGCGAGATAAGAGACAGCCAGACCTGGAATGAACACTTGAGATCTTTTTTGATGCAGTTACCAAAACGACATGGATCCCTCTGCATTGTCTGGGAACAGGTTTGCCTTCCTGTATACACCTTGACCCAAGTTATTACCTGATTTCCCCCCAAGGAGCCCCTTGCCTGTGACAAGTACACTTCATACATGTCCTTAATTAAAGAGTGAGTGCAATTTGGTGCAGCCACTTTAGAAAACAGTATGGAGATTCCTCAAGAAATTAAAAATAGAGCTACTCTATGACCCTGCAATTGGTCTCCTGGGTATTTACTCCAAAGATACAGATGTGGTGAAAAGAAGGGCCACATGTACCCCAACATTCATAGCAGCAATGGCCACAATCACCAAACTGTGGAAAGAGCCAAGATGCCCTTCAACAGATGAATGGATAAAGATGTGGTCCATATATAAATGGAATATTACTCTTCCATCGGAAAGGATGAATACCCAACTTTTGTATCGACATGGACGGGACTGGAGGAGATTATGCTGAGTGAAATAAGTCAAGCAGAGAAAGTCAATTATCATATGGTTTCACTTATTGTGGAGCATAAGGAATAATATGGAGGACATTAGGAGAAGAAAGGAAAAGTGAATTGGGGTAAATCGAAAGGGGGATGAGGCATGAGAGACTATGGACTCAGAAACAAACTGAGGGTTTTGGAAGGGGCGGTGGGGGATGGGTTAGCCTGGTGGTGGGTGTTAAGGAGGGCACATATTGCATGGAGCACTGGGTGTGGGGCATAAACAATGAATCTTGGAATTCTGAAAAAATTAAAAAAAAAAAAGAAACCAAATTTTAACTAATATTGTCTCTCCTGAAGGTGGAAGCATGCTCAAGGGTGTGTGTGAAAGTACACAGAAAGTGCCATGTACATACGTGGGAGGAAGGAGGCTGTGTGAAATGCTTCTGACCACTCAAATCTTGTAAAAAAAAAAAAGAGTGAGTGGAGAAGATAAGAACTCTTCATTGACTTTCAGGGAGCTGTGCCATCTAATTCAACATCATGGATCTGGGGTGATACAGCCTACATGAGAGGATGCTGGAAGAATTTGGGCAAGATTCCGTGATTCTTCCATTTGGTCACTGCTCTCCAGAACACTCCTAAAGATAACGATAATGAATAAAATGTTAACATGACCGCGATCAAGTGACAACATTCATTTGTTTGATTTCTTTTGAGATTTTGAAAGTCCTTTCATATGCATTTTCTCTTTGGATCTCTGTACAACCCATGAGAGAACTGGGGAAAGGTAAAATGATGTGCATTTTAACAGCCCCATCTATAACTGACAGATATCAGTCCATACTCGAGGAACTCCAGTACAAGCCAATAGGAGAGCCCCATTTCTGTATGACTAATATTCAGGGTATTCTGGGTGACCAGCTGCGTATGAGGCAGCCTAGACGTATGGGAAGCATGCTGTTGGACATGTGGTTGGCTCTGATAGGGTACTATCCTTCTCTGGTTCTTAAAGGAGACCTAGAGACTTAGCAACCTGCCCACATTCATGCAGGTAGTGACCCCAAACCATCTGTCTCCAAAGGCCCTGCTATTCCCCATCCGTTGCTTGGGTTTTCTCCTATGTGCTAACAACTCCTTAGTAGACATGTCTCTAGCTTAGATCTCAAACTCCAGATCACTCTTCCCTGTCTTTAGAACATCTTACATAGGTGGGCCACTCAGAATCAATATAAGTTGATTTTAAAATTAAGTCTAAAATTGAGTTCATTTTATCACTTTTTCACCTTCATCATTTTTTCTTCACTTTTTTTTTAAGCCTTCCTCTTTCTCTTTTAACATTTCTGTCTTCCATTACCCAATATGAAATATGAAATCAGAAGCCAATCACTGTGCTAATGTTTGGGGACACTCTGAGGCACGTTAACAGTGTCTCATCCCTGGAGTTGTAGATGAGGGAGGTAGACTTCAATCAGGCAAAGCAAGCTTGCACTCTAGGGTAGCTGTTAATAAGGCTTTGCCTGATTGGGAGGTCAGGGAAGACTTCTCTGAGGGAGTGACACACAGCTCAAAATCTGAAGGAGGTAAGAGAAGACAGGTAGAAAGAACAGTCTATGATGAGGAAACATCATGTGTGAATGCCTTGTGACAAGTGCTAGAGAATGAGAGTTGGCAGGTGGGCTGTTGACTATAGCACCAACGTTGAGAGGGAGAGTGATGGAGACCATGGAATGCCCATTGCTTAAATCCTTCAGTGGCTTCCAGCAGCTTTCAGAATAAAAGCAGATTGACCAGCATGGCTTCCTTCCCTTTTTGTCATTATGTGCCCACAGGGTCTTTGTATACCCTGTTCTCCCTTTGCACTTGGATCTTCATTCTTTTCTCCCCCCTTTTGGTGTTATCTAGCAGTTATTAAATATTTTCCAAGTAGTAGGCACCATGCTAAGCTCTTTTCATTTTGTCTGTTTTAACTTTCATGACAATCATGTTAAATAAGGTAAGCTATTATGTCTGTTTCACAGATGAGGTCATTGGGACAGAGAAAACGAGCCACAGACCAGAATCACAATAGCCTGTGAGTAGTAGAGGGAGGTTTGGAATAGCACCTGGCTCACTCCATACTCAATGTGCTTAACCATTTACATGCACTGCTTCCCACACACCTCTGTCTCCTCTGGTCAAGGCCTATCCATCCTTCTGTCCCTGCTAAACTGCAATTTCCTTAGGAAATTTCCCTGCCCTTCCTGATTGAGTCAAATCCTACTATTGCAAGCTCTCATTACCCCCTTCCTCTCTGGCTTCACAGCTGGGATTTTAAACTCAAGTGGTCACACTCAGTCACCAGTAAGGGACTGGATGCCAGGAAGGCAGAGTTCATCTGATTTTCATTTCGTTATTATAGCCTCTTTTCCCAACAAAGTGTCAGTAATTAAATGCTCAGTAAATATTTGGTTACTAGATGAATCTACAGATCCCTATATCTTTGATTAGAATGTGATTGGACTATAAGTTGCTATTGTTTTTAACCTAACAACTTGGTCTCTTTAGGCTGCCGTAACAAAGTACCAGATACTAGGTGGTTTTTAAATGACAGAAGTCTTATTTCTCACAGTCTGGAGGCCAGAAGTCTAAGATCAAGATGCTGGCATGATCAGGTTTTAGCAAGGGTCCTCCTCTGGGTTGCAGATAGCCACCTTGTCATTGTATCCTCACGTGGCAAAATGAAGGCAGGCTGCTTCTCTGGCTTCTTTTTATGAGGGCACTAATCCCATTCAGGAGGGTTCCATCCTTATGACCTAATCCCTTCTCAAAGGCCCCACCTCCAAAATACCATCACATTGGGATTACGGTTTCAACATAAGAATTTTCAGGGGACACAAACCTTCGATTCACAGCACCTAACAATATCTTCGTAAAGTGTCTACAGTACTTTCAAGCTTCAATCTCTCTATATGCTTATCTCATTGCTAAGTGCCTACCGTATTTCCATTATCTCCCTTGAGTGTACACTGGAGGAAGTGAGGGTAGGAGTGAGGTCCAAAAGATTGCCCCAGAACACCCAGTTGGTCAATGGCCCAACACGACATGGTTCCAGGTCTGACACCGCCATGTTCCTCCACTCTTGTAATCATCTTTCCAAGTCAATCAGTCGGCTGCAGCATGGGTCCTTATGGTGCCTTAGCATCAGAAGAATACAATAATTATCATAATAAATAAAGTCTTAAATAATTATTTAACAGATGCATATTTTATTTACTTTGAGGCTGTTTTGTTTTTTTAAACAAATTTAATCAAATCATAAATTGTGATGCACATTCTTAGACATTTTGTGCTCTTGTCTAGTTATCTCTTTACAGTAGTTGGTGGGTAAAAAATCTGCAAGCCTTTGATTCATGGCCAGATTGGCTACAGTGATATTGAGTTTTTAGTAGTAGAGTCTCTTATCTATTTGCCAAGAGAGTATTTCTGCCATAGTGCCAACAAAGAAAAACATGACTTAAAAAGTATGCTTTGCATTTTGGTTAATTTTTCTTGAATTACAGAAAGAAAAAGATAGTAGTCCCTTTTTCCTTTAAGCCTAGTCCTCAAGGCATTCTTTTGAAGTATGGAATTTAGTATGTACTCCAACACAGGGCAGATAAATAGAAGTACGTGGGTAGCAAAATAGGCTGCTTATTATTTATTTGGTGTTCATATCCCAAACATATTTTTCTTTTATATATCTTTTAATGTTTTGCATAATCAAATTCTTTTTTTTTAATGTTTTAATGTTTTGCATAAACTTTTAATGTTTTGCATAATCAAATTCTTTTTTTTTAAAAAAAGGTTTTATTTCTTTGTTCAAGATGGAGAGAGATCACAGAAGGAGAGGGAGAAGCAGACTTGCCACTAAACAGAGAACCTGATGGGGATGGGGCTTGATCCCAGGACCCTGAGATCATGACCTGATCCCAAGGCAGACACTTAACCAACTGAGCTACCCAGACACCCCGCATCATCAAATTCTTAATGCTGATGGAATTCTATACTTAAAAGAACTTTTCTTAGCAGCATCTCAATTGCATTCTTTCAAAATCTTTAAGCTCTTTGGGAAGGTGTTGGAGAACAATAGTGAACTTGATCTACCTCGCTCGGGCAAAAACTGGATGGGATGGACAAGGAACAAAATGATGCCTTTTCACTTGCAAAGATTTAGGAATTCCGCTGTATTCTTGGATCTGTCTCCTTTAGGCCAGGTGGATAGCTTTAGTTTTTCTAGAATGTTCTTTTGGGCTCTAATGAAAAAGTAATTCAAATTAACATTTAGTTTCGCCACTGATAATACTTTAAGTGACAACATTCTGTCCACCGCACAAGCCAAGATTTTATTTTATTTTTTGGGAAAAGTCAAGAGAGGGCATATTTTCTCACATGATATCCTTTAAAACCCTGTCATCTCACTGAATTTTTAAGGCTTGCCTTGTGCCTTTTAGATGTAAATACTCTGAGGAATTAGAACACTTTTCAAAAATGTTTTTTTTTTTTTCTGGAAGCGTAATATTATAAAGAAAGTCAGACTGTTGATTCCCTGAAATGCTAGGTATTATCCCAGGCGCAGAAGTTCAAATGCTTGTCTGCTGGCTTGGAGCCAGTGAACACAACCTTGGGGAGCACTGGAGGCTTTGAAAATGCCCCGTGGGGATGGATGCTGTTTAACAGGCAGGATGCCTGGGGGGGTAGAGCCTCTGGAGGAAGTGGCCATCCTGGTTATTCCTTCCTAGGATAGGGACTACACATCCTGGAATACTGAAAATCAAAAGTGAGGATACACACGGGCCATTCCAGAAGCATTTCCTTTTCCTAGATACACTCTTAGATAAGCCACCTCATACCTCTGGAACTTCAGTTCCTCATATGTAGAAGATGGGATGAGGTACGTGATTGTAAAGGCAACTTAAAACCAGACAACGCTTACGTTTTAGCACATGGGTCTCATTAACTGTTTAAAATACATTTCAATTTATCCTAGTAAGCCAAGAGTTAGACTGGAAAGGGATATTGGGAGATAGAAGGAACACATGCCTTTTGCCCGGCATTTGAGTTGGGGTTTACGAGACGCTCTGTGTCTTCTCTCTTCTGATCTTCCTCTTATCTCTTTTCCACACTCCCTTCTTTCTGCTTTTAGAAGCTCCAACACATTAGCTGAGATTCTTTTTTTGTTGTTGTTATTTGTTTATTTATTTATTTGACAGAGAGATCACAAGTAGGCAGAGAGAGGGGGAAGCAGGCTCCCAGCTGAGCAGGGAGCCCGATGCGGGGCTCAATCCAAGGACCCTGAAATCATGACCTGAGCCGAAGGCAGAGGCTTTAACCCACTGAGCCACCCACGTGCCCCCAGCAGCATTTTCTTGTTAAGAATCTCAGCTAATGGGGCGTCTGGGTGGCTCAGTGGGTTAAAGCCTCTGCCTTCGGCTCAGGTCATGATCTCAGGGTCCTTGGCTCAAGTCATGATCTCAGGGTCCTTGGCTCGAGCCCGCATCAGGCTCTCTGCTCAGCAGGGAGCCTGCTTCCCCCCCTCTCTGTACGCCTCTCTGCCTGCTTGTGATCTCTCTCTTCTGTCAAATAAATAAATAAAATCTTTAAAAAAAATGCTGCTGGTATTCAGCCAAATCTTCCACAGCATTTTTCAATGAGGAGGGCTTTGACTTTTGGCCGATGTTGACCATGGTCTCCATCAATAGTATAGAATTAGAGAACTTTGCTTTCTGCTGTCAAGACTCTTCTGGAAACATCAAAAACAAAGTCTCAGCTGGTATTTGGGCCAATTCTAACAGGTCTAGGTTTCTTTTTTTTTTCCTCCTCTCCTGCTGGTTGGGGAAATAGTGATGGGAATAACAATGGAAGCTTTGTGGTAGCGGAAATCTCTCCAGTGTTAACCTCAAAAGTCTTAGTTAAGTAAAACGCATGTTTTGTGTAAAAAAAAAAAAAAATCCTCATTTGAGAAAAGACACCCAGAAAAATTAGGCTGGACTGTCATCTATTTGTAATTCATATTAAAAATGCTTCCGAAAAATATAGAAGCAGTTGAAATGTGGCCAGTCGTTAAGGTAGGTGGCGGGTCCATAGCATTTGTCCTACTGGGTCTTCTTTTCTGTATGGCTGAGAGTTTTCACCTTTATTTCTTTATTTCACACGCATGTCAAAATTTCGTTCTTATCCCCTCAAAAATCAATTAAAAATTAATATTTTTATAAATTTTTATGAATAAGGAACCAAAGTGTATTGAATTATTTCAGTATCCTCTCTTCCCCCATGCTGACTTGCTGGCTCTTCAAAATGGTAAAGTAGATAAAACCTCTTTACCATATTACTGGGTCCACCTATTCACTTGCTCCAAGGGAAATTACCACTGTCAAAACAAGCTTAATTGGGGGAGGCGGTGGGGGGTTGGGCGAGCCTGGTGGTGGGTATTGAGGAGGGCACGTATTGCATGGAGCACTGGGTGCGGTGCATGAACAATGAATCTTGGAACACTGAAAAAATAAAATAAATGTATTTGGGGGAAAAAAACCAAACAAAAAAACAAGACAAAACAAAACAAGACAAAAACCAAGCTTAATTTTAAGGAGGCCTTGAGTGGACACTGGAAAGCTAATTCATTGGGAGGAAAAAAGAGAAACTTCTCTTTATTTTTATTTATCTTGTTCTCTCCAACTAATTGGAACACACCTGCTTTTTGGGAGAGAGGGGGTGGGTGGGGGGTGGAGGAAAAAGGGGACAAAAGGCAGGCAGCAAGATGAGGCCTCGTGGGGATTTTTTACTTGCTTAGAAGTAAATAAAATTATCATTGCTCAAACAAACAAAACACACCCAGTTGTACATTTCAAAAATAATATTGATGACCAAAGAAACTTGGTGTGTGAGTCAGAACTTGAGAGGAAGGCGTGGGTTACTTAAAAACTGGTTTTAGGGCCTGTGTATCTTTTTTTCCATTCACACATTATCTTAATGTTTCCCACCTGAGCAGAGGATTGTCCTGTAAACCAGTGCTTCTCAGGCTAACGGGAATCTGAATTAACAGAGGATCGTGTTAAAAATGCAGATACTCTTTTTCATGTGCTCCATTTCTTTGAAAAAATTGATGATATATTGATAGAGATTGTATTAAATGTGTAGATTGCTCTAGGGAGCATAGACATTTTCACAATATTTGTTCTTCCAACCCATGAGCATGGAACGTTTTTCCATTTCTTTGGGTCTTCCTCAATTTCTTTCATGAGCACTTTGTAGTCTTCTGAGTACAGATTCTTCGTTTTTTTAAAGATTTTATTTATTTATTTGACACAGAGAGATCACAAGTAGGCATAGAGGCAGGCAGAGAGAGAGGGGGAAGCAGGCTGAGCAGAGAGCCCGATTCAGGGCTCGATCCCAGGACCCTGAGATCATGACCTGAGCCAAAGGCAGAGTCTTTAATCCACTAAGCCACCCAGGTGCCCCTCTGAGTACAGATTCTTTAATGTTAAATATTTTAAAAATAAGAGAAATTGTTGGGCCCATTCATTCATATGGCAGGTAAGATGAAATAAATACATTTTGAATTTTCATTACTGTATAATTATAATATTTTTTATTTTGCCATTAATATTATAAGAATATGGCCCCCATAGCCCTGTGGACTTTTTGTAGCATGTGAGTATTGTTAGATTATTTACTATTACTGTTAAAAAAGTAAACACTGGAACTTACGTAGGTTAATGTGTAATTCAAATAAATAATATATATTTATGTGTGTATGTATCTGCACTCATATAGGAGTGAAATGGGATATTTTAGCAAATAAGCTAATACAA
>CM052799.1:179826557-179849151 GCA_028533885.1 Nasua narica | reverse complement strand
TTGTGAACCATTCTTAAACCTGTCACGTGTAGTAAGTCTGCAGTCTGAGAAATTGTTACTGGCATTTGCAAGCATTGCAGAAATTTAATAAACTGTCGCCAAACCATTTGCTTGTTTGAATGCCAAGGTTTCCTTCCCCACATCACATGCAGCGTCCTGCTGCCAACAGTTATCAAAATACTCCCACAGTTGTCACAGAGAGAACTGTTCAGGGAGTTTATGTTTCTTTATTCTTGTCGTTCCTATATTTCATTGCCTTTGCCACTTCTTGGGGGTTTATTTGAATAACCTGAACATTATTAGGAGCAGTTGAGTCTTAAAGAATGGATTGAGAAAGTAAGAATATCTGAGATCTAGGTAGAGAAACAGAACTAGAGTGCCGTAAGATTGGGAAGGATGACTCATGCTTTACTCTCTATGTGTTTGAATTTTTATAGAGAGACTATGTTGTTTGTGTAATATAAAACAGCAATAAAAAATGTAAAACCGTTTGAGAGAGAATCTAGAGGAAAACACAAAGAAAAGTCGGGATAGATCAACTTATTGTAATTGAAGATATGCATTCAGGTGGTACGAGCGTTTATAATAGGATTGAGAGATATAATCCAGCCCTTTGAAATAAAGATTGACAAGAAATTACTGTCTTTGAGTTTGCGTTTTCTTTGATGACCCCAAGAGACAAATGTCAGGTCAAGGTAAAAAGTGTCTTGTATCTGAAACGGGAAAGGTAGAAGATTAGAGGGTGTGACCTTGGACCTCATTCACCAAGTCAAGCAAACATGCATGCAAGCGTGGCCTTATACCACTATGATAATATTTGCAACTGTCATCTGGAGTAAACCTATCTCTGCTTTGTTTTGTTCAATGGCTTTGATGGACACTTTGGCAGCACCTATCAAAATTTCAAACACATATACCTATGACCAAGCAATTCTGTGGCCAGGAATCTCTTCTGAAGAAATACATCAGTGCACGGATTTTAGATAAGACAGATGCTCATTGCAGCAAAATCTTTCACACGTCCTAAGTGTACCTCAAAGAGAGTATGGTTAAGTGAATTATGGTCCATCCGTCCCCAGGTCACCCAGCTAAGAAAGTAGAGATCTGGGAATCTAACAGAGGCTTTCACTTGCTTGCAATACTATGTTTCATGAGTTAGTCAGTGGGTGTGAGTGGTTTTGGGTGCTCAGGATTCAGCTTGTGTGTTCTCTCAGGGAAGGTCAAGATTGGATGGTGGGGAGAGGAGGGAGGACAGGCCAGCGTCATAGCCAAGGAGTCGTGAATTAGAAAAAGTTAAGAGTTTAAAAGAATAATAGAAAGTGAGAAAACACAGACATGTACCCTGGGGCAAACAATACATTATATGTTAATTAAAAAAAAGTGGGAAAAAAGAAGTTATGTATAAATTAGGGAGAGGGATTCTGGAGGAAAGTGTTTTGTCTCCCCAAAAAAGCATCACCTTGGCCAATTTTCACCCCATTCCCCATTTTCACTCAGCATAAACCCTCATCCTAAAAGATCCCAAGTGAACTTGAGGGTACTCTCAAAGATTTTTCTCAGGCTCAAAGAGGAGGGAGGACTGAAGGAGGAGCTTACTTCTAGAGAATATATGTGTCCCTTTTCATCAAAGAAAATCCATATTAACATGTGTTTGAGGGATTAGTACATCTTTGAAATCCTAAGCAAATGGGAAGAGAATTCTTGCGCTGTTCACAGAACTATGAAAGGAAGGGTCTGGTGTGGCTGCCGCAGGGTGGGATGATTCAGAGCATTTTAAGGAGCGCATGCCAATTTCAGGAGTCCTGGCATTTTCCACATGCTCTGGTGTTTCCAATGATCCCAGATGCTACACTAGCCTTCTCTATGACCCTGAGCCAAATACTAGTCTTTCTGTAAGTCATTGTCTCTCTCTAGTAAATGAAGTGGCTGGAATAAATGATCAGTAGTCTCCCTTCAACTTGTGATTTAATTTATAGTTTTCAAGACTTACTGAATCATTAGGGTTTTAAATAAACATTACTTGGTATTTGTTAATGAAGGTTAGAAACAAAAAAATTTACTTTCCTAACACAATTCTTACACATGCACACATGTGCAAATACACACACACACACACACACACACACGCATTTGTAAAATGAAATACAAAACACTACCTAAGAAGAAACTCTATACTTTGGTGATCTGTATCCTTGGTTCTTTCTTCGTAAAAAAGAAAGAACTGATAACATTTTCTGTGGTATAAGGAAGAATGGAATAGTTTAACGGAGGAATGCTAGCAGGAGTGGACTCTAGGTGCAGTTTTTTTTTTTAAAGATTTTATTTATTTATTTGACAGAGAGAGAGAGAGATCACAGGTAGGCAGAGAGGTAGGCAGAGAGAGAGGGGGAAGCAGGCTCCCTGCTGAGCAGAGATCCCAATTCGGGGCTGGATCCCAGGACCCTGAGATCATGACCTGAGCTGAAGGCAGAGGCTTTAACCCACTGAGCCACCCAGGTACCCCATCTATATGTACATTTTTATATTTGACTGCATTTCATTTTTCCAGAAGCCTACTGAAACACACACACACACACACACACACACACACACACAGTCCCCTGCTACCTTAGCGCATTAAGGAATCAGTAAGGAGTGATGTTGAAGTGAAGGTACCGTTTTGCTCCATGGTATCACACTAATAGAAAGAAAAGCCTTGGATTGCACTTGCTTTTCCCTCTGTTCTTATACTTTTAGAAGTTGTGTGTTTGTACCTTTCAGGCCAGGTGGAAGTGGAGGGTGTGGAGCCTTGAGAGAGGATCATTGATAGAATTGCGTGTGTGCGTTTATTACATAGTAAATGTCAAATGCATAGCAAGTGCTTCTTAAACACAGCTTATTTCAAATGCTTCACAGACCTCCAACTATGACGGTAGGGGGTCATGACCGAGAGCTCCTGCTGTTGAACTCTGAAATCCACCCTGTTTGTTCCCAGGGCACACCTCACAACTGCTGCTCTCAGCCTGAGACTCAGTGGCAGCCCTGCCCCTGGAAGACTGGGATCCTTCTAGTTCTGGACTTGGGCTCAAGGACTGTGCCCCTTCCTCTCACGGTCTTGAAAGAACCCTAACCTGCTGGGGCAGGCAGGAATGCCTACAGGCTCTCTCCCGTCTCTACTTCACGTGGAGGCAGCCTCCCGCTCTTCTCTCACTGGAAGAAAATCCTTGCATCTTTAACTCTGTCTTGGGTCCACTCCTCAGGAGAACCAGACCAACACATTCAAGCTGATGAAAAGCACAACTTAGCAGAACAAAGACTATGTGTTTGGTACACTGCATTTGGGGCCATAAAGGAGGAGGAGAGGGAGTTTATCTATTTGGGTTAGCTGATAGAGGCACCCAGAACTCTCAAGAATGCACAAGAAATTAGTAACAGTGGTATCCCATGTGAGGTTTTGGGAAGAATGAATGGGGACGAGCACTGGGAGAGAAACTTTTCAAAGTCTACCCTATAATATATAGTTCCTGGATTTTCCAAGCAAGTAAATGTATAATAATTTGAAGATGTAAAAGTAAGTATTTGGATTAAAAAAAAAAAAACCCGTGCATTGGAGAGAAAAACAAAGCATACCCTTTGGAGATAGATCTGAGTTTGAGTTCCCACTCAGCTGGTGATCTTGGGAGAATAACAGATCTTGGGAAGGTCACTGGGCTATTGGATTGCAGATGTCAGTGAGTTGCTTTTCTCCTTGGATTCTATGATCTCATTCACTGGCTCCCAAGAAGGCATACGCTGCCAGCCCCATTGCCACTGGGCTTGGCTATTGGACTTGCCCTGGCTAGGGGGCTGTGAGGCCACGAGCTAGTGAGTTTTCGAGTCTTAGCAGACCTCGCTCTCCCTTCCTTCTGCCAGGGAACCACAAGTCCCAAGCTGGTGGGGAGGGGGAGGAGCCGGGATGGTGGGGGAGGAGGGCGGGGGAAGGGAGCAGTTGAGGGGGTGGGGGGCGGGAAGAGGGCTGCTTTGACAGCTTGGATTCTTGGAATAGAGTGGCTGAGCCCCAGCTGGCTTGTAGCTGCCGCCCCCTGATGTGTCATGTGAGCAAAGCGAACTTCTGTGGTTGAAAACCACAGTGGTTATTCCCTCAACTTTTTATTTTGAAAAATTTCAGAATAATGTTGACAGGGTAGTATGATCGACACCTCGCTTAGCTTCCCTGGTTGTTAACATTTCGCCACAGTTGCTACATTTATCTCGCTCCCACTCTAGATATAAAGTCCTTGATTTTTACTGAGGCATTGGAGTTACAGGCATGATGATGCTGTACCCCTAAATCTTTCCACGTGATATCCCTAAGAACATGGACTTTCTCCTGTATGACCATAATACAGGCCCAAGAAACACAGCAGTGTTACAACAATATTGTTTACCATACAGTTCATATTCAAATTTGTCATAATAACATCCTTGGAATTTTTTTTTTTCTTTCTGATCCAAAACCCAGGTGAGGAACATACATGGGAACTCATCATCTCTCTCTCTCTCTGTAGTCTCCTTTGATTTAGAACAGTTCCTGAACTTTTTTGGTTCCTCTTTCACGGAACTGAGATTTTTGAAGAGCTTACATCTGTTGTTTTGTGGAATGTATCATTTCCTGCATGTATCTCATTTCTCTTCCTCATGATTATTTCTTCTTCTTCTTCTTCTTCTTCTTCTTCTTCTTCTTCTTCTTCTTCTCCTTCTCCTTCTCCTTCTCCTTCTCCTTCTCCTTCTTCCTCTTCTTCTTCTTCAGATTTTATTTATTTGACATGGAGATAGAGAGTACAAGTAGGCAGAGCAGCAGGCAGAGGGAGAGGGAGAAGCAGGCTCTCCCCTGGGCAGGGAGCCCGATGTGGGGCTGGACCCCAGGACTCTGGGATCATGACCTGAGCTGAGGGCAGTCACTTAACCAACTGAGCCACCCAGGCGTCCCTTCCTTGTAATTCTTCAGATTCAGGTTAAACAGCTATGGTAGGAATACTACACGCGTCATGTTGTTTATTATCCCAACCAGGAGGCACAAATAATGTCAGATTGTTCTCTTTGGGGTGATGATATATTCCGACCCCTCTGTTAAGGTGGTGTTTACCAGATTTCTCCAATGACGTTTCCTTTATCCCTCTATGGGGTAATCTGCGGGGTGATACTTAGACACTTGGTGAATACCTTGATCCCAACAAATTTTCCCCAGTGCTTTTAGCATCCATAGGTGATCCCTTTCTGAATCAATTATTACAAGGGTAGTTGCAGAGTGGGGATTCCTCCCCTTGGCCCGCCCCCCCATTATGTGGATTTTGTGAAGAAAACTTCCTCTCTGTTCCCATTTATTTTTGAGTATCACTATGGACTCGTGGATTTTTTAAAAGCATATATAATGTTATAGTCCTTCATCACTATCCTTTTTGTTATTTAAACTGTCCTGAATTTGTACAATGGAGCTTTTGTCAAGCTGGATCCTGTGTCCTTTTGACATGTTTCTGTCTGTCTTTTGAGAATTTTCTTGTTTTCTGGCACAGTAAGATGTTCTAGGCTGCCTCCGATTATTTACTGCCACAGACCTGATGATTCTTTTTATTGGGAGAGAGACTGAGAGAGTGAGACTAAGATTTGGGGAGAAAGCTGATAAAGGAGGCCAGAAAGGAGATTTGGCATTAGCAAATATTTTGAGGGAATTCTTGACCAAAGATCTACCTTGGGTAGATCTCTCAGGTTCCCCAAACCTGAATTTCTCTTCTGGAAAATAAAGATTATTATGACTATTGAATGAATAGTTTTGTAAAAAAATGAATAAACCTGATTGATTGGTATATGTTCAACATTCGGTTACCATTACTAACATCCTTCCAACCAAGTTAATTTCTGTGATACTTGGGACTTCCAATTACTGCTCCCACTGTGATTGATTTATGATTAAATTTGTTTAAATTTATGTTCTGAGGCTTTGTTTAAATATTGCTCTGCAACTAAATGAGGTTAAAATCTAAAGGACTGGTGAACAAAGATCTCTCAAGGGAGTAAGTGTACATAAATTTGAGGAAGCAAAAGACACACACACAGCCCACATAGATGTATATGTGTATTTCATGGCTTGAAATAGGATCTGAAATGAGAGGTGGCATAGTAAAACTTGACTGGCTTTAAGTCCAAGATGGGCTGCTTCCATTTCTCATTTTAAAAGTGAAGGGAATGACACTCTCTGAGCAATTGACGTGAATATAAAATTCAGAACAAGGAGACACATGTATGGAGGCAGGGGGTCTTTTATTTTTCTTCCAGTTTTACAATTAGCACACAGCACCGTTTAAGGTGTACAGCACTTGAAATATATGCATATTGCACAAGGATTAATCGCACAAGAAGTTAGTATCTGTTGCTTCACAGAGATTGTGATGAGAACTTTGAGGATTTATATTTTTAGCAACTTTCAAATATACCATATTGTTAATTACAGCCATCATGTTGGACATTACCTCCCCTGTACTGATTTATCTTATAGCTGGAAGTCTACTTGCAGGCCACATTTCACCCGGTTCCCCAAGGGAAGGCACGGGGGCCATGCCCAGTATTTTTTCTTTAGCCGGTGCCGCCCCCTGGTGGTGATACGTTCCCATTGCAAGTCGGAGCAAAGGGGAAAAGGCCACGGGCTTAATCTGTAAATTTACACGCCTCAAGTAAAGCCACAGCATTGGACAACTTTGAATAAACATCATTATCATACTTCACCTAGGTTATTCTTGCTTCCACAGCAATAACATGCTGGTATGACGAAGGAGTTGGACTTCGTCCAACTGCGCTGCTGCGTTGGAACTTCCCGCAAAGGCAGTCAATCATTCAGCACATATCTGTTGAGTGCCTACTGTGTGCCAGGCACTGCTCTGGCCCCTTGGGATAAGAGACAAAATTCCACCCCAGTGAGACAGGGAAACTAAAGGACTCCATAAAAACCTGTTTTGTTTTTTTTTTTTTTTTTTGCTCCGTTTCCTGCTTCTATTCTTGCTAGGACCTGCACCCCCGCTTTACAAACATGCCTTATAATAATACAGCGTGTGTGCTCTTTGTAAGGGACAAGGAGTGAATGATTTCTTTAGAATAGATAACACCTATTCTATTCTATTCTATTCTATTCTATTCTATTCTATTCTATTCTATTCTAATCAGGTTAGAATGGCGAGGAAGCTTTCATATGGTATTCCGGACCACCAGAGCTAGACATCGGAACACCAAGAGCCCCCTGGTCAAAGGAAGAAGACCTGAACCCTCGCCTTTGTTCTAACTGGTTCCTGGATGCCTAAGAGGACACCATCGTCCTCAATAAAAATTCCCAGGTCCCAAGCAAAGACGAGGCTCTCTCGTTTTCTTTCTGAGTCTCCCGGACACTCCGTCTGCACCTGCACTCTCTTTAGACCTTCAATAAACTCTGCCTTCCCCTCCTGCTGCCTCGTGTTTCATTTCTATCCTGCACACAGCCAGGGATCCTCTCAAGAGGCTGGTCCTGCGGTACCCCTTCTCGAGGTCCCTAGACCGGCCGGGCCAGCATCACTAGGATGCCTCTATTCTCCCAATATTGCATAAACTAATTTAATTTGTAAAGAGCTCTATGGCTTGTAGAGTTCCCTTCAATGGCCCAATAAATGGAGAATCCTGGCACAGGCCCCTCCGCCCACCTAAAAACTCACCCTTGCAAAACCGAGAATTGAGATGTCATCAGCGTGACCAGCCGGGCTGACCACGAAAGCAAGAGTCAACGGAAGTCGTCTTTCCCGTTTTTCTCCCCAGAAATATTCTTTGCGGGAAGCAAGGGTTTCGTCCAGCCCTTTGGGCTCGAACCCACGGAGGCAGGCGGGTGATGGAGCCGGTCAGGCTGTGCGACTCCGAAGAGGAAGGGTGTTTCCCTGCAGAACCCCCGGGGTTGGCGGACGTTGTCACCCTAGGCGCCCCTGCACCTCCCGACGCCCGCCCTCCCGCCACTCATCTTCAGCGAGGCGCAAACGCGTCCCCTGGTGGCGGCGCGCGGCCCGAGCTTTGGGACCGGAACTAAAGTGTTCTACGGAACGCAGGGTGAGTGCTCAGAGTTTCCGGGAAGGGGGGGAAGGGGCAGAAGAGTACCCGCTCGAGGCGGTTCCGACCGCAGAGAAGGAGGCAATGGCGGTGGAGTTGTGGGGGCTGCGCCTTTGGCGGGCTGCCGCCAGTGGCGGGGCTGGCTGGAGTGAGTTTCAGTGGCCGTGGGGACGAAAAGCGAGGCTTGAAGGATTGTCTGCTCGGATGGGGCCCGAGGCGGGTCCTGGGAGGGCCCACGGGGCTGAGGGCGGAGGAGGGTCTTTAGGTTCGGGCTGTGGCGGCCTCCGCTTCCCGGCCTGAAGGTCCAGATTTCGGGGCGCAGGGGGCACGGAGCCGCGGGAGGAGCTCAGGGCCCCTCTGGGAAGGAGCCCGCGTCCCGGTGCAAGCGTGTCCTCATGTACCCATTGGAGTACTCGTACTAGCTTTGTCAGATCTTTCATTTAGGGTTTGGAAAAAAAAAAGCTCAGCATTTCTCGCTCTAGTATTGATCGTTTTGGCGAGGGAGCTCCAGTCCCCTGGAGATTTCTTGTCCCAAGGTCTTACAAAGCGACAACTTTGCTCACCTTCCCAGTGACTGGTCTGACTTAGACTCTACTTCCTGGTTACTTTTTGCCTCTTATTGCAAAGCATAGATTGGAATACGACAGAAAATCAGTGGGCAATACAGATCTGATGGGGGAAAGAGCAAAGTTGAAAGGTGTGGATCTGGGCTAGCTGCGGTTTTCTTCCGTTGGCGTTTTAATCATTAACACTGGAAAGCGGTTTAAGTTGATCTCTGGGCGCATTTTGACGAACGGGCGTTTTAAAATTGTGTGGGCTCCCCTTCTTATAGGAGGATGGTGCGGGGTATCCCCGGTGTGTTACCCATTCTTTCACTGTTGATATTTCCTGTCACTTCTACCTAGGATTGATAGCAACATCGCCAGCTTCTCGCCTGTCACCGACAGAACTGATAGAAATGCAGAATGATCTCTTTAATAAAGAGAAGAACAGGCAGTTATCATTAACTCCTCGCACTGAGAAGATCGAAGTTAAACACGTTGGGAAAACCGACCCTGGCACAATTTTTGTGATGAATAAAAACATTTCAACTCCTTATAATTGTGCTATGCGTAAGTAGCGGATCAGGATCCAGTTTTGACTGGTTTACGTAAACTGCGGAAGAATTGGTTCAGAGGAGGCGAGACTCCATCGTTGCTGCCTGAACTTGGAGAAGTTCTCCTTCATTGAGCGTCTTACTCTCTGTTCACTGTCTTTAGCTCTTGAGAGTTCCGTGGGTCTTGAAACACCAACCCTGTCATGCGAAGCTGGTCCCCGGAATTGCTTAAATCCGACTGGGCTTGGGGTGCTGTAACTTGCATTTCAGGCGCAAGGAGGCAGAGGTGTTACTAGTGTGCTTGCCCTTTTTAGAAAGCACCCTGGGGTGATGGGAGCAGTCACTGTGTGGATCTCATCAAAGAAATTTGGGATAGAGGGACTGCCCTGGCCTCGGATGACTAGCTTTTTGGGCCGCGTTTTCTTTCTAGCTCTTTATGGCCTACCTTAAGTCTTATCTGCTTACCACTTGCCTCGTTGTGTGCTATGTTTTTGTTCATACTGTGTTTTGACATTCATGTGTCTATGTAGCAAATGTTTAAGTGGAAGTGTGCATGGGGTGAATGTGATGAGGGCTGAAGTTTGTGTTGTGTTCATATTTTAAAAGAGACAACTGTGCCCTCTGTGTGATTCGGTGTGTACATGAAGGGAACAGGGCCTCTTTGTAGATTATTTTAATTTTTAAAGATTTCACGTATTTATTTGACAGAGACCACAGCGAGAGAGGGAACACCAGCAGGGGGAGTGGAGAGGGAGAAGCAGGCTCCCGGCTGAGCAGGGAGCCAGATGCCCAGGGAGCCTGATGTGGGGCTGGATCCCAGGACCCTGGGATCGTGACCTGAGACGAAGGCAGGCGCTTAAGGACTGAGCCACCCAGGCGCCCCCATCAAAATGCTTTTAAAGTAGCTTTGATAGAACTGGTAATATTGAAATTTAGAAAGCTTCCAAAATAGATCTGTACACGAGCATACTCGCTCGTATATATGACTAACTGCATTGTTTAAACATTTGGAAAACTCAGTAATGATTCCATTAAGTAATTAACAATGTCAGTTAAAAGCTTAAGCTAGCGTATTATTCTGGATCTTCCTTTACTTGGGCACTTGAATTAATACTTACGATCATTGTTTACCTGTTTTGTGAACATTTCCTGGACCTTCTCTGTGTGATAGGCATTAGGATTACAGAAAAGGTTAAGACAAAGCACAGGTCCCTATGGAGTTTTATACATTTCACATGTAGAGATGAAGCATCCTCAGCATGACTCCTGCACTGATGCTTGCTTGTCATTCATACCTTCTTCATCATCCAGTGTACTTTTGGGTACTTATTATGCTACAGGCATGGTGCTAGGTGCTGCATATATGAATGACTGAACAAAACCAGACCTGATCCCCTCTGTACGGAACTTATTTAGACCCTGTACCAGTAGTTTAACCACTTCTGTGAGTAGCCGTGTACTTGAAAAACATCTAACCAGGGCTGGAGTTGCACGTGCATTCTGGTCAAAGAATAGGCCAGAGCTGATTGGCTTATATGTGAATTCATACTGATAATTAAAAACTGTTATCAGTATTTAACTTGAACAGGCCATGTTAGGGAAGTAAGAGGTGGTTTGGGAGCAAGATGCCGAACTCATTTAGGCCAGATCTACTCTTGTATACTTTCTCTTTTAAGTTATGTGGGCACATATCCAAATCTATCCATGATGCTGCTCTCTTAATATTTAAGTGTAGCTCTTGGAAAGTTGTTTTCCTACTTAATAATTCACATACTAATTTGAAATAAGACTTAGCCCTAATGATTTTTGTAAATGGTTTGGGCAATTTTGTTAATAAGAATATATTGGATGTGTTGGGTATTATTTTTTTATTAGTTACAGATGTAAGACTTCTTTTTTTCCTGAAGGAAGTCATTGCAGAATCTTGCTTTTCTGTTGCTTTATTTCTTAATGGAGCACTTAAACATGAAACTTTTCACTTTGGGTTTTGTTAGATTTAGACCTTCAATCTGTTTTAAATTCCTAGATTTAAGTGAGTGGTACTGCAGGAAGTCCATTCTGGCTCTTGTGGACGGACAGCCTTGGGACATGTATAAACCTTTGACCAAATCCTGTGAAATTGAATTTCTTACTTTCAAAGATCGTGATCCAGGAGAAGTGAATAAGGTATTTCTGCCTCTGTTCTCCGCCCCCCCCACCCCAGTTTTCTTCTTTTTTAAAAATTTTTATTAAAATACATTTGCTACAGAGCATGAAGTGTGTACATGTGGCCAAGGTCAAATGTTGTAATGTACTAGATAATCAATATTTTGCTTGTTAGGTTAGGCATTTCCACAGTTCAAAAAATCCTTGAACTTGTCATCCTTCTTTGTATTTTGGTTTGAGAAAACTCTATAACTTGTCTTTACATTCATGTCTTTGTTGCACTGACATTTATTGATCACTCTCTATATTTCATTCCCAATACTGCTTGAATTCAGCCTTTAATCATTATTGGATTATTTCAATAACTTTTTAACTCTGCCTCCTGCCCCCATTTTTAATTCTGAAGTCTTCCTGAGTAGTCCTGTAAGAGTTTTATTAAGTGACATGACTAAGGATGTGTCACTTTTTCCCTACCTGGTCACTTTCAGGAATAACCTGAAAGTTATTCCCGTGCCTTTCCAGGCCCTGTGTGATCTGATGCCAGCCTGGCTTTCGAACTTCACTTTCACGGCAGCTTTCCACTTCCTCTTTGCTCTGGCTTTACTAGGACTTGGTCACTAATGGTTTAGGCTGTGTTAGCCTCCTGGCTTTTACTGATGTTCTTCAACTCTGGTATTTTCTTTCCTCCCTGTTAAAATCCCATTTTTCTTTTATAGTTCAATTAAAATGCTACCTGCTCTTTGGGATCTTGTCAGTTTCTTCTTGTCAGAATGAATCCCTCTTTTCTTTAGGGCTTCATAGCACTTGGCTAATGTCTCTAGATACAACATTTTAATATTCCCTTGCAATATGAACTGTTGAATGTGTTGACTCTGAAGAACAGGGATCATGTCCCTTGTTGGACCTAGTCCTTGACTTATGTACAGTAGGTGTTCAATAAGTATATGTTGAAATGAAACACTTAAGAAAATGATAGACATGATAATAATAGTTCACATCAAGTACTAATTATGTATCAGGTACTATCTTAATTGATTTATAGGTTTTAACTCATTTACTCTTAATAAAAATCCCATAAAAATAGGTACTATTATTCTCACTTTGCAAATAAGTAAACTGAAGCAAAGAGAGGTTCAGTAGCTTGACCAAGCTTACCCACTTAGGAAATTACGGAGCCTGGATTTTAATCTAGGCATTCTGACTCCGGAGTTCAACAGACATTTAAAAACATTTAAGTAGGATAGATGAAGAGGTGCATTTTGCTACTTGCCTTCAAGGCCTGGGTTTGTACTTATTTTTAATGTATGATATGTGGTTCTGTAGAATAAATTCTGGAGCAGTTTCTGCTGCACACAACCAAAGTGAGCTTAGTTTTTAGTCCTCAGACGTGGATTAGTGCTTATGAAGGTCAATTGCCCAGTTATAGTGGTGCCAGTATGGGACGTAATGTGGGCAGGTCTGGTATGGGACTTGTGTTTCTCTTTATGACTCTGATCAGGTCATTGCATGGATACCCATATTAGGCATGTCCATGGGTCAAATGTGCTGGTAAAAGGAAAGCCCAGTTAATAGTGAGGTTGCTTTGCTGTAAATATGAATAACTTGAGTCATGTACTGTGTGATGTTAGGTAGAGGGTAGGAGTCATAAATTCTTAAAAGTTGAGTTTTTGCTCTCTATTATATAAGGTATAAACAGGTTTATATAAATGCATTTTGTTTTTGTTTTTTACTTTAGCACAAGTTTGTTAACAAGTTACCTTTATCTGGGGTTAAAGTTGCTACCAGATAGTAAAACTATCTATTGTTTGATAACATTATAGTGTGTGATATCTTGCACAGAAACATTGCTAACAGCACAAGCTGGTGCCTCATTCTTTTGGGCTTTTTGCTTGGGAGAGGTAATGTCATGGTCTGATGTTCCCTATTGCTACATGCTGAGGATGGACAGAGAAATAGTTCCTAAGTCAAAAGTTAACCTAAATTTTAATACTGAAAAGACATTAGTGAATCTTAGTATGTATTATGTTTGTGTGTATTTTATTTTTCTAGGCTTATTGGCGTTCTTGTGCCATGATGATGGGCTGTGTCATAGAGAGGGCATTCAAAGATGAATATGTGGTCAGTTTGGTCAGAGCTCCAGAAGTTCCTGGTAACGTACACACACATGCATATTTTTGTAATCCTTGAGTAGTCTGAAACCTGTTTTTGATATTTTATAGAGATTTTCTCTTTTTTTTTGAGCATATGTCTAATTTTATGTAATATATACTACTGTCATACATATATTCCATTTATAATGGGAAACAAAATCTGTCTTATTTAATTAATGGAGGTCAGTTATTATGTAATGGAATTCAAGGAGAATGTTTCTCTTGAATATGAATTTCATTTAATTGCATTGTCTTGGTGTTTCTTTCTCACCTTTAAGCATGTATTTCTTAATCAAACGTATGGAAGAGGAGGAAATGAGAATATAAATAGAATTCTGGAGAAAGCTATGTTTAGGTGGCACCATTTCACCAGAAACGTCTATGACTCGAGAGAAACCATTTTGGGAAGATGGAAGAGTTCACACTCTGTAATTTTGGTGAAACTAGGATTTTTAATCAGTATGTGCAGTAGGATCACATTTGTAATTTTTAAAAAAATATAGAAGTATAAATACCAAAAATATTTAAGAAGTTCAGTGAATAATTCTAAAAAGAGCAAAGCAACAAAAATGAGGAAGTTTAGAAGACAGTAAAAAATTCAACATTTCATGTCCAGTTAGTCATTCGCCTACATATTAAATGTCTTATTCTTTTAGAATTTTTATGTGTAGTAACTATTTGAAATCTCTGTAGTGATAATATTCTGGAAGAAAACATGAATGTTTAAAAACATACTAGTGATTTTGGGTTAACAGAACATGAATTAGTTTTTTAGGGGGAAAATTGGTAGAACTCTGACAAGAGCTGAGGTAATGGTTACAGTTTTATAATTTGTAGAGTTGAGAGAGATTACTGGCCCTTCATTTTATGGTCTAAATAGTCAATTATTACCAATAAGTCACTCTACTGTAACAGATTTGACTTTGTCTTTCATTTTGGTTGGATTTACAGTAATCTGTGGAGCCTTCTGCTATGATGTAGTTCTGGATAAGAGACTTGATGAATGGATGCCAACAAAAGTAAGTATGGTGTTTGGAATATTCATTTTAGAATCTGTGCCTTTCGTTGTTAGAATGATTCCTATATTATTGAACAATACTGCATGTTGAGAATATTTAATTTAAAAGATCCTACTTACCTACCTCTCTACCTGTGTTGTTGCTTTTTCGGTAATTCAAGATAGAGGCAGTTGAGTGGGGGTATTCACAATGTGGTCAGTTGTATGGAAGCTTTGTGTCCTGCTTGAAGTACTTTCTTCCTGGTACTGTTCATTCTGTTTCTTAAGATAGTCATTTTCAAGATGCCCAGAATATAAATTAGAGAAGGTTAACCATCTTGGTTGATGTGGTGGTGGGAAGCTTGGACTTTCTTGAATCCCCCGAGCACAATTTGAAAACCACAGCCCTAAACCATTTTAGCCTGTTGCATACTGTGAGATTTCCCTGTATACAAAGGTTACCCTGAAAGGAGGGATAAAGGGTAGAGGATAGAGTGAATTAAGAATCAGACTTTGAAAAAGCTAACTCAGATAGCAGCAAACTAGACAACTAGTGAATGATCTGATTGCCTAATGAGTGTTCTCCTTGTTGGTCTGGCGATTGGGTAGCACGCGGCTAACAAAGATGATCTAGATCAGATGCCCTGTAGGGATGGTGCGCTGATGACTTTCAGTTGTCAAGCCTAGAAATTCAGTTATCATTGGGGAGAAGACACGAATGCTTGATTCTTAAGCAAAACTGTGTCCTAAAGATTGGAAATCTAACATCTCTGAAAAAAAATTTGTCTTGAGGTAGATAGCATCTTATAATTGGTAGTGTTTTTTCCTTAGTGGTACATTTTAGATTTAGTGAAATATTATAGTTCCTTATTGCAAAATTTTGGAGTTTTTTATGTCTGGTAATTAGTAATTCTGGCTTTGGAAGTTATTTCTTATATAATCCTGCTCAAATTGCTTAATATCAAGAAGGACAGAGGAGGGAAACAGGAAGGAACAAAGAGAGAAAGGGCGGGGAGGGAAGAGACATAGAAAGGTGGAGGGGGATGTAGGGAAGGGATTGGAACTCATTGTGATCTCTGAACTCGTGTCAGTATAATTTCTTTTTCAGATATGCCCTCAAATTTAAGAAAGGATTCTCACTTTGTTGGGGGAATTAAGTAAAAACTAATGAGATCAAGATTCAGTTCTCATTATGTATGAAACTTGCTGCCTTCTTTTCCTTTTTTTAAATGTAAAACTTTGAATAAAAAAGAAATGTACTAGCTGATTACAGACACCATGGGGTTGGGTGGACCACTTAGAAAAAGTGGTGGAGAGTTACATTCAAGTAACAGTTGTATAAAATCATGAATGTGGATTTGTTATAAATTGTCCCTTTAAGAATGGAGAAGAGTCATTTCATGCAAAAAAATCTAATAGGAAGTTTATGGAAAGAATTTTATTACAAAAATTACTTGCGTAATAGTGCTTGGTCTTTTTTGTATTAGTAATGATTTATAATATGAAAGCTCAATTACAGTTTTTATTAAAAGTCTCATAAATATTGTTAGTGTGTATTAATCAATCATTTTAATTGCATAAAAGTGACTTTTAATTCAACATGAATTTTTAATATTAGATGTATGCTATATTTTGGGCAGGGCCAATGATGACATTATATTTCCTGGTAAAATGTTCTGAATGACAAATAATAATTTCTTTCCCTGTTCATTTAAAAAAGCTTAGTTTTACTCACAATGTAAGCACATTTTTGTGTCTTTTTATGAGCATTTTTTATTGCATCATGTTTTAATAAACTATAAGGTTATATAATTTGAATGAAATGATTATTAAGATTTCTTTGTAGGCTTATCTTTAATAATTAGTACAGGCTAATATCTTAATTACAAGTAAATTAAAAGTTTCATAGTTACATTTTATGGTCTTAAATACTTGTTATAAATTAATAACTTTCCTAACAAACTTGCTTTTGCTTTTGCTTTTAGTTGGATTTATAATATTTAGCATACAGTTTTATCTGCCTTATGGAGAAGTGCTTTTAAGTCAATTGTTACAAAAAGTTAATAACTTTCATTTTGAAGGAGAACCTACGTTCCTTCACGAAAGATGCTCACACTTTAATTTATAAAGATCTTCCGTTTGAAACCCTGGAAGTGGAAGCAAAAGTGGCATTAGAAATATTTCAGCACAACAAGTAAGTGTTGGCTCCCTTGGAAGTGAGATTCAACCTTCTAAAGTTATATGTAATGAAGAAAATTTAGCTCTTAAGAATCTTTATTTCTGATGTGTATAGGACACCTTTATTTTTAGCTCTAAGATATCTTTTTTTATTTACTTTGATTTATCTCATTATTTATTTCACAGAGAAAAGACCTCCCCCCACTTTTGATAATTCTCTGTTTGTCTTACTTCTCTGTGTTTCTTTAGCCAGAGAAGTCCTTTACTTCATAGCAACATTGTGGTGTGTTTCCCCCTTTTCCTTCCATCATGAAGTGATAGCATACATGGAACTGTATCATTTTGTTTATTTGGCAGCCTTTCCTTCTCATCTTCCTACCCTTTAAATGACAGGGGTGAGATAGAGAATGCCAGTGCTCTGGAGGGAGCTAACCGCCAGAATAAAACATTCACACAGCCAGCTCTTAGTTTTCTGCACCAGAATTATCCATCTGGTGTATTTTCTTTGCTAACATTTTAAATCCTCCCTGGGTCCTCGGTTCCCTTTCTCACTCAGAAAACTTCCAGTTTACTTTCTACTAATTATAACGACATAAACTGTATTTTAGTATTAATCTAATTGAAATTAGAATTAATTAGGGAAATCTGCATTGCAAAAAAATAACGTAGATACTAGATTCTGAAGACAGAATATACTCTTGCAAATTGTTCAAGGTTATGGATTGGAATTTCTTTAGGTATTTTTAAATTGAGATGTAAATACGCATAGGGATGATTTATAATATTTCACATATCCTGGAACCAGTGTGCTTAGAAAGCAGTAGGAATGTACTAGTTTAACTGAAGTAGATTGCAGGTAGTTCTGTAGACCCAAACTGCCATTGATTCTATAAGAAAATTCCTTGTATTATTAGAACGTATCAAGACACTTCCTGTGCTACATTTCTAGGGTCATGCTGTCCAATAGAGATATAATGTAAGCCATCTTGTATAACTAAATTTTCTAGTAGCTACATTAAAAAAGTCAAAAGAAAAGATGAAGTTAATTTTAATAATACATTTTATTTAAACAATATATCTAAAATGTTAATTCAGTGTGTGATCAATATTACAAAATTAATGATACTTTCTAGTTTTTCATGCTAAGTCTTCAGAATCTGGTGTAATTTACTGTTAAGGCACATTTCAGTTAGGGCTAATTACATTAAGTGCTCCATAGCCACCATGGTGTACTCTAGATGTTCATTCCACAAGATTTTCCGTTCCCTCCACTCCACTTTCCAAGTCTAGGAGGGCTTGTAGGAAAGTTAGTTGAATGGGTGGAAGGAGATTTAGAGATGGTTTGGGGGCAAGTTTGAGGGGACAGAGGATTTTGAATGGTAAAGTAGGTCAGTAATTAGGCCTGTCTGCTGCAGGGGGAGCCTTACTTGGCTTTGACTCCCAGGGGACAGGTGCATCTCTTAGAGGTGGGTCAAGAGGGACAAGTATTTAAGGGAACTGGCTCCCTTAATAATGTATGGGAGGCTTTGGCCGAAGGGCTGGGGCATTAAGTGGAGTTTTCACATGAACTAATGCTTCCCAACTTTGCCATACACCCACCTAATACTCGTTTAGCTCTGGGATAAAGAGGGCTCTTAATAGTGAGTGGTAAAATTATGATTTGAACCTGGGTTATGCAGTTCCATCTCTGCTATTAGCTGTGGTGACAGGATTGGGTAGATTTGAGAAACAATTTAGGCAGTAGAATTGGCATGACTTGGCAATGAATTGGATGGAGGGGATGCGGCAGGAGAAGCAGGAATTAAGGAAATCTCTGAAGTTTTTCACTTAGACATGTGGGTGGTTGGCGGTGTCATTTATTAAGGTAGGAAACTCAGGAGTAAGAATACATTTGGTGGGAAAAGAAGGAGTAAATTTTCATTCCCTTTGAGAATTGCAGAACGAGTGTAAGATGCTTGTGAAACAGTCTAGTAGATGTTCAGGAGGGTCTTCGATACGCAGTTCAGGGCTCAGAAGAGGGATGTGGATTAGAAGCTGAACTGTGGACGAAGGAACACAGAAGTGGGCTTAAAGCTATGCATGTCAAAGAGCTAGCCCCGGGAGGAAGCTTAGTGAAAAGAGGCTGTAGGACAGGTCCGCTGGAGAGTGGAGAAGGGGAAGAGTGGCCATAGAGTTAAAATAATAAGCAGTAGGGAGTGTCACGGAAGCCGGAGGAAAGGAGCACTTGGAGAGATGGGCTTCGGTGGAGGCTGTGGCCAGAATGAAGGATGTGAGGCGTGAAGGGGAGGCTCCAAGGGTAAACCCCTCTTTCAAAAACTATGGCTAAAGGAGAAGAGAAAGGGAGGGGTCCTTAAACACCTTTTTGTATATTTAGAAGTAAAATCTTTTTTTCTTTGCTGTTTTTTAGGTACAAAATGGATTTTATAGAAGAGAAGGCATCTCAGAACCCTGAGAGAATAGTTAAGCTACACAGGTAAGTAAAAGTAAATTGGCTGTCATGCTAATTTATAGGAAGACTTAGCTTTATTGTTACCCTAATGTGCTGTATGAGTGAAAAAGATGAATTTGTACCCGAATTTGTTATTCTCATTCTTATTTTTTGTTGCTTTTGTTCATTGTTTTGGTATGGTGGTAACTGGATGATTTAAGTTATCCTCAGGAGCAGTTCTGGTTTCTGTTCCTCATTTTATTGTTTGTTATTTTTATTTCAGCATTTCAAGAGTTGAAAACCATTGTTTAAAAATGTGATTTTTAAAAGTTAGTTTTTAAATTGGACAAAATATTCATTGCTATGAATTGAACATAATTCATGTAAATGCACAAATATGAATACTGACTAATTACTACTTATGTTACATATAAGTAAGTAAAATAGGAATGTGCTTTCTGATACAGAGATGAGGGAGGTAAGACAGTGCATAATGTGTATGCAGAAGTGACTTCGTGACTTACATCTTTTTTCTCAGACTCAGGTTTTCTTGACTCAGAGTTAATTATTTTCTTCTACAAAGCTGCTCTTTGGACAATCTATTGTATACACGGAGTTCCTAACTCTATTACAGTGAGTTGTTATGAGGTTGTAGATGATCAATTTTAGACATTGGATTCACTCGATAGCATGATGTATTCAGTGATCCTAAAAATCTCTATAAAGTTATATCAGTGCTAATAAAGAACAGGGTTCACTGGACTTTAATTTTCATAGTTTTAGCCCCTTCACTTGAGATTGTTGTGTCAGGAGCAATAGAGACTGAATTGAGCCACATGAAATGTTCCTGACTGGGGACATTGTCCCAAAGAGAATAAATAGTTTTTTTCCAAACTACTGTAAATGGTTTGATTTTGAGGTTTTATTTGTCTGTTTTTAAAATCAAATCAGATTTGGTGACTTCATTGATGTGAGTGAGGGTCCTCTTATTCCAAGAACAAGTGTTTGTTTCCAGTATGAAGTGTCAGCAGTTCACAATCTTCAAGCCACCCCGTTGGGTCTTGTACGAAGATTCCAGGGTCTGTCTTTACCTGTACACTTAAGAGTAAGTAAAGCTGAAAGTTTCAGATTGTCCAGTTTGGGGGTGGGTGTGATTCTGGTCTTGATTTTATACCAATTTGAATAGACATTTCAGTAAGTTGTGTGACACTAATACCTTGTAAATTCAGGTTTGTGATAAAAACAATTTTCCCTGGGATATAAACTGATTATTCACAAAAGAAATACTAGTTGAAAAAGTTGAATCAAACAGATAGTAATTTTAATTTTTCAAATTAGCATAGGGGAGGAGGGTGCATTGAGGATTATTGGAGTGCATATTGGTAAGTCCTTCTGGAATGTCTTTTGGGTTTAGGTTTGGCAGGCTTTTCTCCCTAATTTTCCTAATCTATTCATGACCCAGAGTCTGTTATTTTCCATATCGTTCCCACCCCTTGTTAATGCTTTTTTTTCCATTCAACTTTGGATTTTGAGATAATTCAAAATCTGTATAGGTTCATATGCAATTACAAGAAATAATACAGAGATTCTAAGAACCTTTACCTAGTTTTCCCAATGATAGTATCTTGCGAAACTATAGTACGGTTTCAGGGCCAGAGTATGGACATTGACATAATGAGGACACAGTGTAATTTCTTTACAAGGCTCTCTCCTGTTGGCCCCTTATAGACACACCCACTCTCCTCTGCCCCACCTCCATCTCCTTACCCCTGGCAACTATTAGTCTGGTCTCTCCTCCTGCAGATTATCATTTCAAGAATATCGTGAATGGAATCATACGTTATGTAATATTTGGGGATTGGCTTCTTTCACTCAGCGTAATTCTCTGAGGATTCATCGAGGTTGTTGTGTGTATCAGTAGTTGGTTGTTTTTTATTGCCGTGTAGTATTTCTGTGGTATGGACCTACTGTGTGTTGTTTAACCATTCACCTGTTAAAGGATATTTGGGTTGTTTATAGTTTTTTGGCTATTATGGATAAAGCTGCTGTGAACATTTGTTTACAGGTTTTTGTGAATATATGTTTTCATTTTTCTGGGATAAATGCCCATGACTGCAATTGCTAGGTCGTATGGTAGGCACACACTTAGTTTTTTTGAGAAACTATTAAACTGATTTCCAGAGTGACTGTACCATTTTACCATTCCTACCAATAATGTGTGAGTCATCAGTTTTTTGATCATTGCCAGCATTTGACATTGTCACTATTTTTAGCCATTACAATAGGCTTGTAGTGATTTCTTATTGTAGCTTTAATTTGCATTTTCCTATTGGCTAATTGTGTTGAACATCTTTTCATGTTTTTATTTGCCATCTGTATATCTTTTTGGTGAAAAGTCTGTTTATATTTTTTGTTTATGTTCTAATTAGATTTTTTAATTTTGAATTTTAAGAGTTTTTTTTCCTAGTATATTCTGGCTACTAGTCTTTTGTTAGGTATATAACAAGTTTGCATATATTTTCTTGTCAGTGGTTTGTCTTTTTATTCTCTTAACAGAAGATCAGAAGTTTGGCAGAGCAGAAGTTTTTAATTTTGATTAAGTCCAATTTATCAGCTTTTCTGTTATGGATCATGTTTTTGGTGTTAATTCAAAGAATTCTTTGCCTGGACCTAGATTCGAAAGGTTTTCTCCCCCTAAAAGTTTTATAGTTTTAAATATATTTAAGTCTGTGTTCCATTTTGTGCTAAATTTTGTATAATGTCTGAGATTTAGGTTGCGGTTCATTTTCCTCGCCTATACATGTCAGATTGCTCCAGCATCATTTGTTAAAAAAGGCGGTCCTTCCTGCATTAAATTGCTTTTGCACCTTGTTATAAATCATTTGGGCATATCCAAATGGTTCTATTTCTGGGTTCTCTATTCTGTTCCATTTGTGTGTCTGTCCTGCCAGTATCATGGTCTTGATTACTATAGCGGTAAACAGTTTTTGAAATCAGGTAGAATAATTCATCCCATGTTACTATTATTTATGAAAATTGCTTAAGTTATTTGAGGTGCTTTGCCTTTTCATTTAATTTTAGGCTAATCTTTCTGTATTGACAAGTCTTACTGGGACTTTGATAGGAATTGTATTAAACCTGTATATCAGTTTGGGGAGAATTGACACCTTTACTAAATTGTATCTTCTAGTCTTTGAACATAGTATATCTTTCATTTAAATCCTTCATCTCATTCATCAACATTTTATACTCTTTAGCATTTGTCCTTAACATGTTCGATTTTTCCTCAAGTACCTATTTCCTTTGTTTAGCTTTCTGGATTTTCCCCACATACCTGTTTCCTTTGTTAGCTTTCTGCAATGTCCATTGCATTTCAGTAAATGACACCATCATCTACTTAGCTGTGAGGTAATCCTTTACTCTCCATTTCTCTCCCATCTAAGCTCTGTCCCATTCATCAGAAAGGCCTTTAAACTCTTAACTCTGAAACATGCCCTGAGTCCCTCCATCGCATAGCATCACATCTG
>CM052799.1:179695033-179826057 GCA_028533885.1 Nasua narica | reverse complement strand
ATCTACTTTTGTAACTGCTTAGCCTCATTAGTACCGCCTGACTTCTGTATTTATTTTGTTTAAAAGCTATTTGAGACTCATTTCCTTTTGTTTTAACTTTATTGCTTTAATTCATAGTGAATCTTCTCTATTCAAGGCACATTTTGCGATATGGAATAAGCTGTTGGAAAGATCTCGGAAAATGGTAAGTGTTTTTGACAGCTAATGAATACTGTTCCATGAAGAAATTTTTATTGGAATCAAGCAACAACACATCAACAAATAAAAAAGAGAAGAAAAGAAAACAAAAGAAAATAATTAGTTGTCTCAATAGCTAAAGCAGTGTTATAGTTGGTGACCCCAGTAGTATTTTGGCAAGAGAATAGTTGTAATTTGGCATTTCTCCTGTTTTTGTTTGTTACTATCATGGAGATGATCCTGTAGAACTTGAAGAAGAGTAAGAATACTGCTCTATGAAAAAAAAAAAAAAAAAGAATACTGCTCTATGGTAGTAATAGTTCTTAGTGGGCCCAGGTGTTAATTAGGTCTTCGATAATTTTTTTGTAAACTTAATGAGCGTTAAAAGATTAAGATTTGTCAGATATATTTTAAAATTGCCTTAACTATTGGTTGACATATTAAATGTGCAAATATCCTAAAAAAAAGTATTTGAGTTCTTGTGTTTTGTAGTTCATTCTGTGTCCGGTGTTTAAACTGACACAGTAGGAATGATTTCGATTTCACGGGTAGGAGCGATTATATTTCTTGACCTATTCTGTCCCTATTTACTCTTTCATAGGCTAAGTGCTCGTCCTTTACGTACATTATTGAATAGCTGTTTCATGTAATCTGGCCTCATGAACCCTTCCTAGGTACCCTAATTTTCCACTCTAGTCAAGCTTGCAAGCATATATCAAGCTTTTTCTTTTTTCTTCTTGGTTTTTTTTTTAGTTTGCAGTCTTATATCACTTTATTTTTTCCCAGCTTTACTGAGATATAATTGACATATAGCATTGTGTAAGTTTAAGATGTACATTGTAATGATTTGATATGTGTATGTATTGCAAACTAATTACCACAATAAGGTTAGCATACACATCACCTCAAGAGTTACATACTGTATGCGTGTGTGTGCTAAGAACTTTTAAAATCTACTCTCAGTAACTTTTGAATATATGATATTAGCATTGTTAACTCAGACTTATTTTCAAGTTTGTTTATTCATGGCACTTCTGTCTGGACTCTGTCCTATTCTCTTTCTCCCTGTGAATTATACATCCTACTCATTCTTCAGTTCCTCATCCAAGTCTTACTGTCTTCATGAACCATTTGCAAAGTAATCTCCGAACAAATATCCATTCTTTTCCACTTGATTATATATCTCTTCATATGGTTTTCCAGTTGTTTTTGCTAGTACATTTACATTCAGTCTGTTAACCCATATGTGTGTCATGCCAAATTTTGAGCCCAGCCTTTGGTATATGGGTTACCCAGAAAGTATTTATTGATTAGTTTTTATGATGATGTACAAACCTATTTTTTATTAATGAATTTGCAGATAGAATTTGTTGTTGAGGCACTTAGTCATAATGTTCTTGTGTAAAGATTACATGTAATTTTCTCATGAAAAGAAAGTACTCTTGAATGGATAGAATAATTTTGTCCCTTTGGTCACAATGATCATTTTATTATTTATTTTTAATATATATATAATTCAAGTATAATTAACATACTGTTATTAGTTTCAGGTGTCCAATATAATATTCATCAATTCTATACATTTCTCAGTGCTTATCACAATAAGTGTGCTTTTTTTTTTTTTTTAATAAGTGTGCTCTTAATCCCCTTCACCATCATCATCATTTTAGGTTAGGAAACTAGAGAAGAAATGAGTATATAATAAATGTAGAGGAAAAATAGTAGAGGAAGTAACGTAGAGTATATAATAGGAATCAGGGAATAGCTGTTTTTGCAACATTTATTCTGGTTGTTTCCTTCTGTCCATTTTGTTGAAAGGGAGTAGGTTAAACATATGGTTCATTGATTCAACTGGCATAGACATGTCAAATGTGTGTTATGTGCCAGGAGCTGTAGGTACAGAAATGAACAAAACCTACTTACTGGTCTCGGGGAAGTTACTTTAATAGATACTAGACTTGCAAGCAGACAGTTGGGTGTACAAGTGGAATTCTGGCATACAGCAAAGGACCCGAACTAAGTTGGCGGATTGGTTAAGGAAGGTTCCCAGGGATTGGTGTTGCTTAAGTTGGCTTAGAGGATGACTAAAAGTGGGCCTGGCAGATAATTTGCTTGGGGATGGGTTGGTGGTTGTCTCAGAGGAGATAATGCCTAGAGGGGTGGAGGAATGGAGAGCATGATGAGTATAAGATGAATCTGAATGTACAGTCTTACGTAGGGTGGGTGATGAGTCCAGCAGAGCCTGTTGGAAATAGCATAGGAAGAGGAGCTTGTCTTCCATGATAAAGAATTTGCATTCCCCTTCTGGAAGTGATTGGGGGTCACTGGGGAATCTGAAAAACGAAATAACCTATGGGTCAGCTGAATTCGTGTTTAAAAGCTTACTCTGGGGCAGCGTGGAAAAAAGCTGTGACTTAAGCTAGCAGTCCTGTTAGAGGGATAGAAGGTGGTGAGATCCTGAAGATCACGTGTGGCAGTGAGAGTCACTCAGGTAGAAGTAGTAGGACTGTTGATTGAATATGCAGGTAAGAGAACTGTGGATTCTCGAATGGCAGGCAGGTGTGGGCCACTGGGTAGACCTTCACAGAGATAAATAATGCTGGAGGTGGGGTGGGTGTCGGGGTGGTGAGGAGTAAGTTTATCTGTTTGATGTGTTTGAGTGTCACAGAATAGAAATGTGGATGTACAGATACCTATTTCTACTAAACCTGTAATATACTATATTTAAAATAGCATTATACCTCCCAAGAAAAATCTGTTGATTTAAAATACTGTGTTACAGCATTGCTGGTATTTTTCTCACATGAGTGATTTCATTTTGTAATTGAAAAATAAAATGACAAACTGGAGAAGCCTAGCTATATGCGTCAGATTGTATTTTTTATGAAATTATTATACTTTATATGGTAATTTATATTGGGAACCTTTTCTTCTTTTTCTGCTTAACTTTCTATAATAATTACTAATGAAGGAGAAAGACCAAGGGTCATTATAGGAGAAGGACTGTGGAATGATTTAAAATGGTGTGTGAAGTGTAAAACTAAAAGTGGTTATTTATTAGAAAAGTAAAGTATTCATGTATTTACAGGTAACTGAAGATCAAACTAAACCTACAGAGGAAAGTGCATCGACCTAGTAACTTCCTAAAATTTAAATATGTATAATAAATTAAAATAAAAGTTTTCTATCAAATATTTGTGTGTGCTTATGAAGATTAACTGTTGGGACACCACGGTGGTTCGGTTGGGCGTTCCACTCTTGGTTTTGGCTCAGGTCATGATCTTGGGGTCATGGGATCGAGCCCCATGTCAGGCTCAGTGCTCACATATGGGCGCCATGCTCAGCATGAAGTCTGCTTGGGATTCTTTCACTCTGGCTCTGCCCCTCCCCCTCCTTGAGTACTTCCTCTAAAATAAGTAAATAAATCTTTAAAAAAAAAAAAAGGTTAACTGTCTTTTTTTCTCCCTAAGATTTATATTGATGTTTATTTTTCCTCTATTATTATTATTATTATTATTACTTCTTACTTTCTTTAAAGGTTAAAACAATGTATGCTTATTCACAGTAAAAATTTAATGCAGAAACAACCCTGTCCTCTCTGACTCCCCAGATATAACACTTTGACATGTTTTCTCTGTTCAGTCCTTTTTCTTCATGTATAAACATATATGTACAAATACAAATGGGATCTTTTTTTTTTTAAAGATTTTATTCATTTATTGGAGAGAGGAAGACTGAGAATGAGAGGGAAGAAGGTCAGAGGGAGAAGCAGACTTCCCGCAGAGCTGGGAGTCCGATATGGGACTCGATCCCGGGACTCCGGGATCATGACCGGAGCTGAAGGCAGTCGCTCAACCAACTGAGCCACCCAGGCGCCCCCAAATGGGATCTTTTAAAAACATAAAGGATCATACTAGTCCATTTTTGCCATTTTAAACAGTGACACAATAAATATTCTTTTACAAAACGCAAGTGTTTTGTGGATAGATAGATTAACTGAGAATTTACTAAGTTAACTGAGTATTTCCTATATACTGGTCACGATGCTAAGCCTTTCACATGTAATCTCACAATGTGTTGAGAAGGTGTTTCTGTTTTGTAAATGAGGAAACAGACCATAGAACTGACCAGTAGCAAAGCTGGAATTTGGACCCAGGTAGCTTTACTTACATGCTCTTATGTACCCCTCTGCATTGCCTCACATATAAATACTTTGTAGGAATAGATTTCTGCGTTAATAGGTTTC
This sequence comes from Nasua narica, assembly GCA_028533885.1. Classification (NCBI taxonomy): domain Eukaryota; kingdom Metazoa; phylum Chordata; class Mammalia; order Carnivora; family Procyonidae; genus Nasua; species Nasua narica. The sequence goes on along the minus strand of CM052799.1, from coordinate 179,821,634 downwards.
TGAGTTATTGGCAGATCCTACGAGATCTTTGCCTCCTAAAGTTTTTGCCAAATTGCAGTCCCAATAACAGTGAAGAGTTCCTGCTTTCCTGCGTCTGGGGCAAGTCTCGACTGTTAGTCTTTTAAAACTGTTTGCCCAAAAATTTCTTCCTTGGTGTAGTGCGCAGGTTTCTTCTGAAGATTTTCTTTCCTGGGTGGAATCAACTTCCTAGAGACCACATTTTCCTATTCCTTTATTAACTTTTTCATTGTGCTGGAGTCCATAGTAACTTGCACCTTGAGAAAAAGTGTCTAAGAGATGAGCCCTTGCATGTCTAAAGTAGCTTTGTTTTACAACTTAAATTGGATCAGCTGTGTGGCTAGGTAGAGAATTAGGTAGGTTGAAAAATAATTTTCTGTCAAGACTTTGAAAGCAACTCAAGTATCTTCTGGCATTGTTACTAATGAAAATCCGATTCTCATCTGATTTTGCTCCTTTTTATATAAACTGTTCTCTGCAACCCTGCTTTCCTCCATACCACTCACCCTGCCGCACACCCACATGCGTACACACTCTGGATACTTTTAGGATCTTAATGTTCTCAGTGTTCTAAAGCGGTAAAGTTTTATATCTGTATTTAGATTTTTAATTTCCTTGGTTACTTCCAATTTCGACATATCTTGAGCTCTGGGAAATTTTTTCTTTTCTTTCTAAATATTTTTCTTTCCTGTTTCTCTAATACTTTTTATTCGATTTTGGATCTTCTGTGTTGGTCTCCTGTATTTCCCCTCCCCCCGCTTTTTGGGGTGTTTTTTTTGCATTTATATCCTAATCTTTTTAATTGAACTTTTTATGCCACTTACAGTTATGATGGGGATTTTCTCAATCCCCATCATACTGAAGAGCTCTTCAGTCTTGGTGACAGATTTCTATACTGACTGCTCTCGTTCTTCCCAGACAGTGCCCCGCTTATTTCATGAGATCCCTCTAATAGTTTACCTGGGGGGAAATACCTGGATTCATGCCCTTCTGTATTTGTAGATAGGGGATGTGGGGTCAAGGATAACTGGTTTGTATATAGACTTTTAATCCATTTCTTTTTAGCCCTTCTTCTGTCTTCTGCCTTCTACCACCTCTGAGCTTCTCCAGGCCCATCCGGGCAGGTCTGCTCTCTCTTCTGATGGGCTCCCTCCACATACATCCTAAGTGGTGACACCCTCTACTGTTCTATTAGTCCCATCTTTTGGAAATTCCTGGAAATTTCTTGTCTGCTGCAGCTTTCCTCTCCCATCCCCTTGGTGAGTTTATACTTCAATTTTTTTAAAAATTATGAACTATTTTGAGCATACAGAAAAATACAGAAAATAATTTAACCCCTTTTTGAGTACACATTTATTCTACTTTTTTGGATACCTAGCACTGCTTGAACATCCACTCTGGTGACTTCCCACTCCACGGATCTTATCTCACCAAAGAGAAGAGTAAAACATAATTTTCAAAATTTCCTTGTAGCCGAGGGCTCAGACAGGTATCGTAGGTCACAAGTTAGACATACCTGTATGAAATTTAGACGTGACATCATGAAGACAGCATGGCTCATGGGATCCATTTTGTTACGGGAGCAGTGACTTGCGGCTTTCAGGGCTGCAGTGGTGCAGTGAGCTGTGCTCAGTAGTTCTCCCCCTGCAGCTGCTCTGGTGCAATGGCATTTTTCAGACTTGTGTCACCAGATTGCCAAGCCTGAGCCCATTTGTGAGCCATTTGTTTTTTGGTTAAACTGCCTAGAGCAGATCCTGTGGGGTTTTTTTGTTTTGTTTTGTTTTTTTAAATTTTTTATTGACATATAATGTATTATTTGCCCCAGGGTACATGTCTGAATCATCAGGCTTACACATTTCACAGCATTTGCCATAGGACACACCCTCCCCAATGTCCATAACCCTACCCCCGCCCCGCACCTCCCAGCCACCCTCTGTTTCATGAGTTTAGGAGTCTCTTATGGTTTGTCTCCTTCCCCATCCCATCTTGTTTCATTTGTCTTCCCCACCCCCCACGACCGCCTGCCCTGCCTCTCAGATTCTTCATATCAGAGCAATCATGTGATAATTTGTTTGTTTTTTAAAGGTTTTATTTATTTGACAGAGAGATCCATCTCGAGTAGGCAGAGCGGCAGGCAGATAGAGATGGGGAAGCAGGCTTCCTGCTGAGCAGAGAGCCTGATGCCGGGCTCGATCCCAGGACCCTGAGATCATGACCTGAGCCGAAGGCAGAGGCTTTAACCCACTGAGCCACCCAGGTGCCCCAGATCCTATTGTTTGTAGCCAAGAATGTTGACATAAAGTCACTACCCAAATTTAACCATTGTTAACCTTTTTTATTTCAGATCCTTATTTTAAAATAAACAAAAAGCTACCTATCCGTCGAAAATCTCCCTCTTGTCATTTCCTTCCAAGAACTACTATCTTTTTCGTGCATATCCTTACCCTTCATGATTTGCAATGTAGAGTATCCTCTACATTTTAAACTAAACATAATTGGTTTCATGATACGTATCCTTTTAAAGTTTATTACTAAGCATTCCGTTTTCACATTTAATGTTGTTATGTGCAGAGCTGGTTGATACATGTACTATTCCGTTGTATGATTAATCCTGCAGTTAATTCATTTCTCTTGCTGATGGCCATTGACGCTGGTCTTGACTTTATATTTTATTTTATTTTAATTTAATTTTAATTTTAAGATTTTATTTCCAAGTAATCTCCGCACCCAGCATGGGGTCAAACCCACAACCCTGAGATCAAGAGTTGCATGCTCCACAGAGCCAACCAGGTGCCCTTTTACTTTTTAGTGTTACAAAAAACATTCTTGTGTCTGTTTCTTTGTGTACACATTTGACAGTATCTCTAGGGTATGTACTTGAAGTGGAACACGCATCTTCAACTTTACTAAATGTCACTAATTACCACAGTAGTTGTAGCAGTTTACTCCCTATCAGCAGCGGTGGAGCTATTTCCCCTCTCCCTCACAAACACTTATCATGACCAGACATTCAGGTTAGTTGGATATGCCTGATCCTGTCATTTAATCAGGTTGTTTAGTACTGAACATACAGTGACGATGAGTGTCTTTTCATTTGTTTTTTATCCAAGAAGGTTTCCTCTTCTGTGAGTTACCAGTTTATAGCCTTTTTTTTTTTTTTAAGTGGATCTTTGGTCCTTTTAACAGGGGTTCTTTATATATTCAGAAAGTTAAACCTTTATTACTGTAAATATCTTCTCTAGTCTGGCTTACCTTGTAACTTTGTGCTGTCTTTATTTTTCATGTGGTTGAAATTACCCATTTTTTTCCTTTATGATTTATATGTGCCTAAGAAATTCAAGAAAGCCTCTTCTAACTTGAAGTAATACTGGATGTTGTAGTTCGTGATGAAATCACTAAATTCTACCCCCCAAACTAGTATTACACTGGATGTTTACTAACTGGAATTTAAATAATTCAGAGTTCTTGTAGGATTAGTCCTTTCTCCTTTTGCAACATTGTAGTGGTTATTGTGGGATCAGCTTGTCAGCTTCTGAGCCACTTGTCTTAAAATCTACTTTTCTTCTTTTTTTAAGACTTTATTTATTTATTTGACAGAGAGAGAGATCACAAGTAGGCAGAGAGGCAGGTAGAGAGAGAGGGGGAAGCAGGCTCCCTGCTGAGCAGAGAGCCCGATGTGGGGCTTGATCCCAGGACCCTGAGATCATGACCTGAGCTGAAGGCAGAGGCTTTAACCCACTGAGCTACCCAGGCGCCCCTAAAAATCTACTTTTCTTTTTTTTTTTTTAAAGATTTTTATTTATTTATTAGAGAGCGAGAGACTGAGAATGAGAGGGGAGAAAGTCAGAGGGAGAAGCAGACTTCCCGCAGAGCCAGGAGTCTGACATGGGACTCGATCCCGGGACTCCGGGATCATGACCTGAGCCGAAGGCAGTTGCTCAACCAACTGAGCCACCCAGGCGCCCTAAAAATCTACTTTTCTGATACTGAAATTTCTCCATGAGCTTTCTTTAGGATATGGTAAATACTTTTTCATTTCTTTCAGCTTTTTGTGTCATTATGTGTTAGTTTTTCTCTTTAAAAAAGCATAATCTTTTTTTCTCCCTTAAATCTGTGATCCTGAAATGATTGTTGACTTGACAATTTCTGCTGTATTAAATCAGTATTTACTTATATTTTAAGACTCTTTTGTTAGCACCATGTATTCTGGTTTGGGTTTTTTTTTAACTTGCCAGCAAGTTTTATCATTAAATAAGGATCCTCTGTATCCCTCATAATGATTTCATCCCCTTTAGTCTGGTTTCCTTAATTTCTTTTTTCTTTTTTTAATTTATTTTTTCTTTAATCTGGTTCTTTTATTACTTTGGGTTTTTCTGTACTGTTACTCTCAACTTTTTTTTTTTGGTCATTATGTTTCAAGTCTCTTTTGCAAACAGCATGAAATTGTCATTTTCTTTTAAAACTGAGTCTTGGAATTACTGTCTTTTAATAAGTTTTAATGCATGTATATTTTACAATGAGTATCATTTTTTTACATTATTTGTTCTTGTTTCTTGTGAAGTAGTTGATCTGATTTTCCTTACTTTTTCTTTTCTTTTTCCTTTCTAATAGTACCTCTTTCTTTCTTTCTTTTTTTTTTTTTTTTTTTTGAGGGAGAGAATGTGAGCGTGGTGGGGGTCGAGGCAAAGAGAGGAAGAGAGAATCCTAAGCAGGCTCCATGCTCAGTGCTGAGCCTGACATTGGGCTGGATCGCACCCACCCTGAGATCATGACTTGAACCCAAACCAAGAGTAGGATGCTTAACTGACTGAGTCACCCAGGCACCCCCTCTTTTCTATTTTAGAAGTTATACATTTTATTTCTATTCTTTTAGTGCATAGTATGCCACCTACAGGTGTACCGTTATTTAATCACTCCCTATTGATGGTTGATTTTTAATTTTTGCTATTAAAGTAATGCTTCAATTAGTAACTCATATGTATGATTGTACATATGTGCTTGTAGATCTATAACTTTTTAAAATTTATTTATTTTAAAGGTTAATTAATTTCAGAGAGAGAGAGAGAGAAAGCATGAGTGGAAGAGGCAGAGGGAGAGAGAGAATCCCAAGCAGACTCTGTGCTGAGTGCTGAGCTAGGCACCGGCCTCGATTTCATGACCATGAGATCATGATTTGAGCTGCAGCCAAGAGTCGGGCACTTTACTGCCTGCACCACCCAGGGATCCCTATTTGATTTATTGTTTTTAAAGATTTTATTAATTTATTTGAGAGAATAAGCAAAGGGAGGAGCAGAGGGAGAGGGACAAGCAGACTCCTTGCTGAGCTACTGTAGGGCTACTGTAGGGCTCAATCCCACAACCCCGAGATCATGACCTGGGCTGAAATCAAGAGTCTGACGCTTAACTGACTGAGCCACCCAGGTGCCCCTATAATATAAATTCTTATAGGTGATCCTGTTGATCAAAGACTATGTATATTTTAAATTTCGATAGTATAGATAACACCCTCTTAAAGATAAATTTATCCAGTGAACAGATTTAAGGCTTCATATATGGGTACATATATGTTGAAAGGAAGTGAAAATAAGGAAAAATTTTAGGAGAGGTAACTACTGCAATGATATTTCTTTCTTGCTTTTTTTTTTTTTTTTTAAAGATTTTATTTGTTTGTCAGAGAGAGAGAGCACAAGCAGGCAGAATGTCAGGCAGAGGCAGAGAGAGAAGCAGGCTCTCTGGTGAGCAAGGAGCCCAATGCGGGACTTGATCCTAGGACCCTGGGATCATGACCTGAGCCTGAGGGCAGACACTTCACGGACTGAGCCACCCAGGCGCCCCCCCTGCAATGTTATTTCTAAGGGATCTCCAAGTTGGGTGTTACTGTCAAGCCTGCCTGTGGAGATTAAAAGGACAAACTTTCATATATATTTTTTCAATAATGGAATTTCTTGAAAGGAATATGGAGATGGCCTTCGTGATCTGCAGAACTTAGGAGAAGCCAAACTGATGCCTGAGCTGTCTGTGATGAGTCCATACAGGTCAACCTGAAAAACAGTCCCTCTAATCAAGACATATGCATGTGCCAGGTACAGATAGTCTCCAACTTCAGAACAGGCTGTATTTCCAAAGTCGGGGAAGACTTGGATACATTTTCCCCTTCCACTCAAGCAACTGGGAGCCAGGCCCTGAGCTGAGTGGGATACAGAAAAGTATAAAATGGTATTTCTTTGCTACAGCAGCTCATGATCTAGAAGAGAGGACATGTATGCAGATAACAAATGTGGGGCACAACATGAACCACTTTTATAGGACAGCCAGAAACTGTGCTTTGGGAGAACAGATGAGAAAGGTCACTGGGTGCAACACTTTCCAGCGTTCTTTTCCTACATGCTAGGCACAAGCTAAAGGATCTGAAATTCCTGAGCTGTCAGCATTTGGGAAAGGGTAGGATTTTCCTAAGTGGAGACTGAATATCCTGACTGGTGAGGCTTTGGCAGCACGGAGCGAGTTAAGATGGTGTTGATATTTTGTGATTGTTGCGTTAGTCAACCCACTCTTTCCGAGGCAGGAACTGGCGCCCGATCCCTTCCCCGACCTCCCCTAATGACTGCTCTAAGCAGCAGCTGATGGTTTGGGCATGGCTAGTCCAAGGTCTCGATGTTTTTGGTTGGGATGGATAATGGGACCTGCAGATTAATGGCTGCTTATCCCCCCAAATGATCGGGCACCTCGTTGCTCCACCCATATGGCAGAACCTCTCATTACACAAAATAAACCGTGTGTGACCAGTAAACAGAATTGCATCTGTGTGTTGCAGAATTTCTGCCAGGCCCCATTGCTGGTTGCCATATCAGCAGTCATGCTGGGTATAAACCACTGTTTCTCAGAGTTGCTTTATGTACCGTTTGCATCTGGATCACTAGGTTAGCCTGGTAAAAAGGTCATTTCTTGAGCTCCATTACAGAATCACAGCTCTGCGGTGGGAGCCTGGGAGCCCGCACCTTGATGTGTTTCCAAAGTAAGAATCACTGCCCCAGCTCTTCAGTTACATGTAGAATTTTTAAGTCATTTGTTTGCTGTATCGACCTTTTATTTACTAAAAATCACCTCTTTGAGCCTATGGGTACAGAGCGAAATGTTCACTATATTTAAACTTAAGTTGTTTGGGCAGTTGGACTTGGAATAATAGTGGTGTGATTAAGTCAGTAAACATTTGTGTAAGATATAAATCTGCAAGACGGTAGATTGGCCTCAAGGACACACTTGATCTAGTGTAGTCATTTATGCACCACAACAAATTGTGAGTCAGTGTTTCAGAGCCGGGGACCTGGCAAATCCCTGAGTACTGCGAAGAAGCACAGAAGAGTGATTCGAGAAAACGATCTAAAACAAATCCATACTCGAGTGGTCAGGAGGGTATGTGTTTAAACAGGTGAAGGCTCATACTGAACACTTAAGATCTGTTACAATAGTACCAGAAAAACCCAAACCCTCGATGTGTACGTTATTTCCTTATCCTTACTGCCAGGAAAGGATTTGAAGTCCAGAGTGGAAAGCTGAACAGTTATGTGCAAGTTTTACTGTTGGTTTCACTGTTTCCTAGTCAATATTACCTGAAAAACCACCTAATGGGTCAACTTCTTTTGAGCACTTCCCATTTACAGACTTATTTTCTTTCTTTTTTTAAAATTTAATTTTGTTTTTTCAGTGTTCCAAGATTCATTGTTTATGCACCACACCCAGTGCTCCATGCAATACGTGCCCTCCTCAGTACCCACCACCAGGCTCGCCCGACCCCCCACCCCCAAAAAGCCCAGTTTGTCTCTCAGAGTTCACAGTCTCTCATGCTTCGTCTCCCCCTCTGATTTACCTCAACTCACTTTTCCTTTCCTTTCCTTCTCCTAATGTCCTCCATGATATTCCTTATCAGATATCTTATTTTCTTCAAGCTCTTTTTCTTCTTCAGAAGTTTTCCCTACTTTCTTTGATCAAAGTACTGGTCATCTCTTTATTTTTGGAAAAATTCTAATACTCTGTGTTTTCTATATATTCTTCAATTCCTTGACTTTGTTTCTTCCCCTCTCCTTATTCTACTTTTTTCCCTTTTTTTTTTTAGTTACTGAGTCTTACTGCTAAGAGTGAATAGTCTCTAATTCAGCAAGTTTCGAGGGAAGCGGGCCAGATCCTAGGCAACCCTCTTGATCTTCAAGTGTTGTGTTTTTTTTTTTTTTTAAAGAAACCATGTCCTGCATGATGTCATGCTTCACTCCGTTCAGCATTCTGTGTACAAAATCAGGTGCCTTTTACCTTCTCCATCTGCCACGGCACCCACTTTCACTTCAACCACCCCGAGTCCGTCACTTCAAAACACACACCCACTTCCTTGCTACTTACCCCTTTCTCCAACCTAAACACACACCCAATCTTACGCATGGCACAGCTGATCCTATCGTCAGGAGGACTCCCTGTAAGACCGGGAGATCAGGAAGAACTGGGCATCAGAGAAAACCCAGCGCCCCTGGCAGATCTCGCTTCTGTGGGTTGTCACCATGGGATTATGGTTAGGTTGGAGTTAATGCGCCCTCCGGGAGAGCCCATTTGATTTAATAGCTGACATCCAGAAGCGTTAAAGCCAGTGTTCATTCAACACGCAATGCATAATAGACACTGTGCTCTTTACATGTACTCTTTCTCTTGAGCTCACCGTCCTTCTGAAATAGACTCGTCATTTCACTGGTGAGAAAACTGAGGCTTACAGAGATTAAGGAACTCACCCAAGTTTCGTGTACTCTAGCGCTCTTCAAATAAAGCATTTCACAGCGCGGTTTTTCTCTTCTTTTTTTTTTAAAGATTTTATTTACTTAGCGTGAGCAGGGGGAGGGGCAGAGGGAGAGAGAGACAGAGAATCTCCAGCGGACTCCGCGCTGAGCACGAGCCTCACGTGGGGCTGGATCCCAGGACCCTGAGATCATGACCAGAGCCGAAACCAAGAGTCGGGCGCTTCACCGACTGAGCCACACAGGTGCCCCTCATGGCAGAGCTTTTCTTAAGCTGACTTTTTCATGTTCAGAGCTTTTCCTTGTATCAGCAGGAAGGTAATACTTGGTTTGTCTATTCCAGGCCTAACTTTCTGACTAGGCAGCAAGTAGGGTTTTGGAGAATTGGGACTCCAAACAAGGACTCCTCCCTCTTAGAGATGAGCAGTGCAGATAAATGCATAGTCTGAAGAAACTCCCTTCAGTGAGATGTGCCTCCTTTGGGGCTTCTTTGAGCCAAATGTTCATCTCAGGGGTTAAGAGGAGAAATTTAGGGTGCCTGGGTGGCTCAGTTGGTTAAGCAAGTACCTTCAGCCCAGGTCATGATCCCAGGATCCTGGGATCGAGTCCCACATTGGGCTCCCTGCTCAGCATAGAGCCTGCTTCTCCCTCTCTCTCTATGCCTGCCTCTCTGCCTACTTGTGATCTCTCTCTCTCCCCCTCTTTCTGTTGAATAAATAAATAAAATTAAAAAAAAAAAAGAGGACAAATTTATCTTGGCAGCACACACAACTTGAACACAAATGTGGGCCGAAGGGATGCCCTGAGATGAAAATATGTCCTAGGGCTCAGGACAGTTTCCCTTGGTAGTCTCATAATTTCTTCCCATTGTCTTTTTTTTTTGGTTTGGTTTTTTTTGCGTAAATGACTTCTGAAATTACGGTTTATACTTTGCAAAAGAAAAAAAGGCCATACAAGTTATTTTAAATCAACTAAGTGACTAAAAGAGGTTTATTTGGTTACAGTGCATGACTGACAAGAATCTTGAGAAGAGTTGCTAATACAAGTATACGCTAAATATGCTAACAATTACAATTAACTATTTATTTGTAAATGATATAGTCAATTATGGAAAAACTGTAGAGAAATCCAAACCTGAAGAATTCTGTAAATCAAATCATTAACTTTTTCTCTAACAAAGTGTGTGTGTGGGGGGAGTTAGTTCTTGGATGAATTTTACATTACATTACATTAATGTAACGCTTTCTATTTTACAGAATAGTTCTATTTCACATAAGCCTCACACCAACCTTGTAAAGTGTCAGCCCCATTCTGTAGATGAAGACACAGGCTTTGAGAGGAAAAGTGGATTCTTTGACCCCATGACATGATTATGTGGCCAAGCAATTAAACTTGAACCTAGATTTGGGACTTAATTTCAAATATGAAATTTTTTTTATTAAAAAAATTTAATTTTTTTATCTTTTCTATTTTATTTTATCTTATTTTATTTTTAAAATAAATAGATAAAAATAGATATTTTATTTATCTTTATTTTATTTTATCTTATCTCTTTTATCTATTGTATAAAATTTATACAAATTTTACCTTTGTATCTTGTAGGGAAAAGAAAGGGGTTATCTCTCAGACATCATTTACCATGCTAGTTGGCAAAAATATTTCATTTCTAAAAAACACTCATTGTCATAGCCTCACAATTCCCCCTTAAGATTCAAATAAAAGTGCAAACTGTCTGAATAGAAAATTGTTAAATGAGGGGAAAAAAACGCCAATTTGTAAATCCGTTTTAAAATGTTGCCTGGCTGTCCATGATGTCACCGTAGGGTCCTTCTAATTTTTAACTACAAAGATAGTCTAGAAATTTGTTTCAGAATGTGTTTAGTTCATATTACTTTGCTGAGTTGTGAAGAGTGCTTCTGAATAGTTACAGTGAACACACCATACTTTGAGTTAAAAACGACGCGAATACGTTTTCCACTAAAGATAACAACAAGGCCGTGGGCTCGAAGATTTTCACGTAAAAGTGTTTGCATTCAGAATGCTGCTGGTAAATCTACTGAATGACCTTACTCTCTTAAAAACTGAAGGCGGAACATCTTGGTGACCAGATTATGATTAACAAAAACAATAAAGCCTGAAGTCTTTAAGTTTATCCAGCAGGGTGACTCATGCTTCTTTGTCATCCTCCCACGGCAGCAATTTGTTCCAGTGAATGCTAGTAACAGGCATCATACCCTGTTAATGCTAACATGTAGGAGTCAGTTGGAGGTAAAAACCCCTATCACGATTAGCATTAACAGCATACAGCCTACAGCAAGCCTCCAGCATTCAGAGGATGAGGCATAAAGAATTTAAAACCACAGATTTCCCCTTCCTGGTCTGCGCCACCTGCAAGAGAGAGAGAAATGGTTCTGTGTGCACACGTAGTCATAACACTGGAGTGAGGGAATATAAATCTGAAAGCAAAAACAGTCTTTATTTTCCTTTTAAGGGAGAGGGTGAGCTCACTGAATCCCAGGAAGTAATCTGCGGAAAAGGGTAGAAAAACTGGCGATTAAAAGCCATTTTTACCTTTAAGTGTATTTGAGGACTCTTTTTAAATTTATATCTTAAATTCTGAATTATTTATGCATATGCGTCACTTTCTTTTAAAACAAAACCAAAACAACTCTTCAAAGTCGCCGCATGCTAACATGTAGAGAGAGGTGATCCGTGAACTCTGACAGTGCTATCTTTTTTAAGTTTTTTTTTTATTTAAGTTTTATCTGGGAACTAGATCATTTAAGTAAAAGGCCAAAATATTCAAAATAGTGTTTTATGATTTGTGAAAAATTAAATGTGAATTCACCTGGCTTATGAAGGTCAGAATCGGGCTAGATTTTCATTCTGTAGTAAACAGTTGAGGCTTTATCTTTATTTTTTATTCAAGAGGTGTGGTACATGCAATGGGGGTCTCTCCTATAAATGAATCCATCATTAAATGGCCCCATCTGCTCTTTAGAGATTCCTGTGGGGAAAGCACCACCCAGTGGCTTTGGTTTTGATCTACGTAAAGGAAGTATGACTTAAAAAGGGCTGTTTCTCAACCTTCTTGTCTTCAGCAATGAGTGGAGTAAGAAAAAGAAAAAGATGAATTTGCTACTTCCTGTTAGAGTCTGATTTAACTCTCTCAGATAAAGTGACATTTCTCCCACAAGCTTCTGGTTTCAGTGTTACTATAGCAGAACCTAGAAGTTAGAGTACCATTCAAGTATGTGGTCTCCTCAGTACGAGAGGGGAATCACCTTCTCTTTTATTTAATCATGAAACCAGCTAGATGTAAAACTGTGATTAAGTTCAAAAGAAATTATAAAGTTAAAAATTCCCCAATGAATGTATTTTGACAGGGCAGAATATCGTGGTTTGGAAATTTCCAAACCAAGGAAATATATCATTCTTACTGATAGTATTTTTTTTTCTTACCTTTGCTGTTTTTTGAGATGAATTAATTTAAAGACAAAGAGGTTTGAATTAAATGATGTCATTTGAGGATTTTAATACCTTTTACAGATTTTTTTTAGTCAATAAAGACTGTAAAAATAACTTTTCCCCCTAGCCATAGTGCCTTAGATATAGTAAATACTCCATATATTAATATCCTTATGCTGGTTCCTCTCCAACCAGTATAATTCAACCCTTTTTTAAAGAGCTATGTCGAATTCGTATCGGAGATACATTGTTTGCATACTTATTCTACCTATACATTTTTTCCCTGTTTTTTAAAGATGACATCTGAACACAGGTATTAAAAAAATGCATTTAGTATAATAATTGGATTTTTTGTCTTTCATCTTTTTTCACAAATTGTCTGATTAGAGTGCTCAGAAAAGTGACAAGTGTTTTTCACAATGTGCTATATACTGGGTTAAACATTCTAACAGCTTTCTTTTTATTGGCTCAAACTCTGAAGGTATGCTGAAATGAAAAGCATCACGTGGTCTTCCGATCTCAGTGCTCAGACAGAAACTGTGGTACCGTGTATGTAGACAGACTTCTCAGGTGCGATGAATTCCTAAAACTGTAGAGAATGAGCAGTTTGTCTGACTCTACTACACAATCTTAAATCTCATTAAAAACACAATGACAGATGAAAACATTAATAACCCCAATAAAGAGAAGAAAGGAGAAAATATCCCAGAATAGCTTTTTAAGAAGTATATTCAGTAGACTTCTACTGATTGCATCCGATTGGCCAGAACGTCCATTAGTGTTGAAGTGGAGCTCCCTTGCAGTGTTTTTGACGAGGCTTGTTCACCAAGTCAACCAATGAGAGAATTGCTATGTGTCTGAACGAAAACTAGTGATCACAGACAATAAAGGCTGGGCTAATAGCCAAGACATTGGCCAGAAGATGCTGTCACGAGGCAGTGAAGAAAGAATACATCACCCCACTGGTAGAGTGGTAGGAGATGAACTGGACACAATTCTAGACCCCGCAATCAATAGCCACAGCTGCTAAGCATTTGGTAAGAATGTGACAAGCATAATTTGCAATGTTTGGCAATACAAGAGAAATTTCTCTGGGTCACACAATATAAATTAGAGCAGGAGTCCTAACGAGAGTGGTTCTGAGGCCCTGCTTCAAAGCCCCTCACTCCACAATACTTTTAGGCCCACATCCATTGTCAAGATAAGCTTTACTATCGCACAATTCTTTTCTATAGCTGAATCTCGGTTCCAGGTTAAATCTAGTACTTCAAAGTAATTGAGCATCAAAACCGTCCCTTCTCCCCTTGGATAAAAATCTACCAAGATGAAGCCCTAGATACATACCAGATAAATAATAATACCAGGTATCTTTCATCATATGGCAGGCCTCCTTTTCCTCTGGTAGTAAGAACTGAAGGGAGGAGTCTGGGAAAATTTTCCTCAAATTAAGCTTTTCTGAAGGATGAATTTTTTTTTATTCATCCACATGATTTCAATATATCCCCCCCCCTTTTTTTAAAGTAAGCTCTGTACCCAATGTGGGGCTCCAAGTCCCAATGCCAAGATCAAGAGATGCATGCTCTACCAACTTGAGCCAGCCAAGTACCCCAATCCTTTAATTCTTACCTTATAGATTTGCCAGGAAAGATGGTATCAGCCAAATATTCAGAACAGAATATGTCCTCAGTTTGTCACTAAGGCTCTCTTTTCATAATGAATCGTAAGTTATATCCCTTCCACAATTTCTATTATTTTCCCATTTTTCCTATTCCTAGCGCCAATTACTTAATATTTACCTACCAAAAGAACTGCATGCCATAAACTTTTATTTTAAGAAAGAGTCACAGTGGTTGAATTTCATAACTAAGCCATTATGAGTTTATTCATCCTGAAATGTGCAAACACTTGGAGACTATTAATTTGTTACAAAGTGAATGTACACCAATTTCTGCTAAAAGGCACGATCCTATATTGATGTAGCAGTACAAATTTTCATCTAAAGCCATTCTAATGGGCGAAAAGTATTCTTTTGAAAATTAAAATGGTTAAATTCAGATAATTTCTTTTAAGTACTTCCTACATTTATTTAATGTTCTTATATACCAGTAAAAAACATAATCATTAAAATGGAATTCAGTGTTGATCTCTGAAATGATTTAGTGATTTGGATCCAATCACTAAAAGTGACTAGGGACTAATTGCCTAAGAAAGCATGTCTGGTGTTCCCACCAGAAGATACTCCGATTCCCTATATTCTGAAGCAGCTGTTTTGGCTTAGGTCATGAAAGTAAGCAGTGAAGATTAATGCAGGTATGTGAAGATCCAGATCCGGAGAAAATCTGAACCTGTCATGGTTAATCTTTGGAATGACAATTTCTTGATTACCATTTTGACCTAAGGTCAAAAGAGGAAGGTGGCTGCAAACATGATTTCTCAAAGACCTGCCCCTCTAAAAATTCTACATCTGTCTTAGTGCTTCCCTTCCCTTCCACTTAGTCCGACTTTCTTACCACTAGAACCATCTCCTTGGGGTGGGAGCAGCAAGCTGGCAGGGAAGATTTCAGGTAAGCTGTTGTTGAAATGGAAAGAAGCTACCTGGAGAGGAAGGGAAAGATTGAGTTGAAGCACTTGAGTGCCCAATGGCACTTTGACTTTGACTTAGTAGGTTAGTTAGCTAGTCATCTTTGAAAGCAGAGATCAAGAACTGAAGAGAGAGGACTCAGGGTGGGAAAGTTTCAATGGGGACAAAGAATGATTTAGAGGAGAGATGAGGATATCCTCCGCATATTTCAAGAGCTCATCCTCTTCATGTCCAGCCAACAACAGTCACAGATTATTTAAAACCGTATCACCTGAGTTTTACTTCAGCCCTCTGTGCTTGAACTTTCTACATGGTCTAACCTCCTAGAAAGTGTATTCTCTCAGTAATTCTTCAGTATTATGACAAAAAAATATTCAAGTGACTGGTTTTCTAAACTGTTTATTTGTGTGAATTTTTTAATCACGTTTTCTGTAGAATATGATTATTCTGTGTTACATCTCAGTAACTGATTTTAGAGTTACGTCAACTTCTGGGGGCACCTGAGTGGCTCAGTGGGTTAAACCTCTGTCTTCGGCTCAGGTCATGATCTCAGGGTCCTGGGATCGAGCCCTGCATCGGGCTCTCTGCTCAGTGGGGAGCCTGCTTCCCCCTCTCTCTCTGCCTGCCTCTCTGCCTACTTGTGATCTCTCTCTTCTATCAAATAAAGAAATAAAGTTAAGTCAACTTCTGTGTTGTCAGGAAATGGGCAAAGAATATTATGTTTCCTTTTGAATTCACCTGAGTTGCAGCAGTAAAAAGGGACTGATGGTGTGACCTGCTACCGATTGAGGTAGTAAGTAACTGGGATCATGTCTTCAAAAGCACACAAATGCATCTTCTAAAAGTAAAATGGATTGTTCTGTCAGAGTCACCCATATTCTGACCTCCTGGTGAATGCTAACATTACTTTTTAGATCATTAACTTTTTTCTTACACTTAAGAAAAATTCCCTGTAGAAGCCTCTGCTGGGGAAAAAATGATCAATTCTTTATGTCATCAGCTTTCACAAAAATCTAACATCCTTTGATAATTCTAATTAGGAATTCTCTAAAGAAATTACTATTTCTAAATTAAGAGCTCCTGTTGAAAAGACTGGTTTGCACACAAGACAGCTTTCATACAACATACCTTTCTGTATCTTGAAATACAGAAAATGAATGTTTCTAAAGATATATGCCAGTAATGATATTAACACATAAAACCAAGTGTGACATAGTTTTGAATTGTCTCAGAAGAAAGCCAATGTGGAATTCATAGGATCACTATGGAAACATCATAAGGAGTGGTGTTTAACTGTGAATGTACAAAGGAAAAAGAATCTGGACCACAGAGGATTATTCTGCTTTTCCCAATTTTGAAGATTTTATTTATTTGTCAGAGAGAGAGAGCGAGAGAGAACAAGCAGGGGGAGAAGCAGGCAGAGGGAGAAGCAGGCTCCCCACCAAGCAGGGAACCCGACGTAAGACTCGATCCCAGGACTCTGGGATCATGACCTGAGCTGGAGGCAGGTGCTTAACCAACTGAGCCATGCAGGTGTCCCTGCTTTCCCCAATTTTAAAACAAGAAATTTTTTGCTGAAACCACGTGTGGATCTTATGTACAAGCTAAGCGGCCCTCCCAATAGACAGTGGTTGATACTTTCCCTTTTCAGATAAGAATGTGGGAGAAAGCAGGTTAGAAGTATTTGCCCCCAGAGCCATTCTGTGGAGTATGCAGAAGGAGGTCCAGAGCCAGCCGGAGTCCAGCCCCCCATCCTGAACCAGTGTGTCACAGAAGGGGGCCTTCCTCAACACCCTAACCTCGTACCAGCTCAGCTGCTGGCCCAAAACATGGGGAAAATGTTACCAAACAAACCTGGATAAAAACAAGGGGCAGGAAGGAGAGAGCTCAGGAGGGAGATGCATTCTTTTGCTCCAAATCCTGGCCATTCATTCTCCTTTCGTAAGTTCTCAAAAGGTGTTCCACGTGTCTAACCCCTTAAACTTCTTAATACATTTCCATAAGAGAACTCTAATAATTTTCTTTTTTTGTTTAGAATTGATTTTCAATATCCTTCCCCCACCCCCACCCCCAACTCCCCAAGGGAAAAAGGAAACAGGATGGCAGTTACCGACTCTGGAGTGCTCTGTCATCCTTTGAAGAGTTACCTTTTCTAGAGCCCTCCTCCTCCTCCACTGGAGTTCACAGTGTTTATTCTCAAGATGGAATTTCTATAAAATGCCTCCTTTGGAACGCACTGTGGGTAGCCTGTTCGTCCGTTACATGTACTGGGGCCCGTATGTCTGGCATCCTAGGAAAAGTCCTCTTTTCTATTTCTACAAGCCACAGTTTACACTTCTCTCTTTCTACACATGATCATGGCCCCAAACAAGGGCGAATTTGTGTACTGGGAACTATGTCAGGCAAACTGAGCAAGTTCTGGGAACAAAAGGTTTCATTTTGCCTGCTGAAAAGTTTTCTGACGATGTACGGGAATGCCCCGTTACGAGGCAAACACCGTACCCTTTATTGCTTACACCCCACAGACTCCTACTCAGTGTCTTAACACACCAGACGGGGGCCGTGTTTGGTGCTCCTCGAGATGTCGTCTCTAGATGTAATGTCCTATAGACACTTAGGCACTGTCTACCTACATAGATTGCTCCTCAGATACGGACTTGCTCACCTTGCTTTCTCTCTTTCTCTCACACACAGCAAACTCCTGGAGGCAGGGCTCTCTTCAGCTCCTGGTGTGACCGTCTCTCTCTGCCTCCCCCAGGGTGGTTAGTCCTGGCTCTGACTTCCGTCACAGCTGCCTTCACGCTGTGATTTTCTCTTGTCTCTTGCCCGGGGCTGAGCTGTACTTGAGGGCAGAGACTGGGTGCTACCTCAGTGTTTGATCCATGACTGACACTCGGTAGATGCCGTGAGTAAATGCTTGCGATATTTCCAAGGCGTTTCTGTCTGCACAACTGGCTTGGCTTTGGCACTGGAGCATTTCAGTGAGATTGAACTAATATGCAGATTTTTGGAGAATTAGTGTCATAAAAGCTTATAAATGTGGAAATACAGTAATGAGGTCTGGTGCTATTCCACATTAGTAATGGACTACTTACAGTTAGGGGATTCCAGGCTTGGATCTCATTCCACAAAGTAGGATAAAGTTGGAGAATACTACCAGAAATAATCATCTGAAGTTATGGGTAAAAATGGGTTCTTGTTTTTTTAAAGCCCCTATGGATGTAATAATATGTGTTTTCATTTCATTGTGGAAGAGTGTGCCCTTATTCTTAGGAGATATGTGCCCAAGCATTTATTTTATTTATTCATTCATTTATTTGAAAGATTTTATTTTTTATTTGACAGAGAGAGACACAGCAAGAGAGGGAACGCAAGAAGGGGGAGTGGCAGAGAGAGAAGCAGACTTTCTGCCAAGCAGGGAGCCTGATGTGAGCCTTGATCCCAGGACCCTGGGATCGTGACCTGAGCCGAAGGCAGACGCTTAACGACTGAGCCACCCAGATGCCCGTGCCCCAGCATTTAGGGGTGAGATGCCAGAGGTGACACAGATATTGACATAGACAGACAGATGGATAGGGACAGAGAGAAAGAAGGCAGATGTGACAAATGTTGCGAGTCTAAGTGGAAGGTCTTGCAGTGTTCCCACTCTGTTGTTTCCAGCCCCCCTGGGTTCCATTCTTGGCCCCAGCCATGTTCCTAGCTGTGTGATATTTGGCAATTTAACTAAACTCTTTAAGTCTTAGTTGCTTCTTTAAAAAATGAGATAGTGCTAGGACTTACTCAAAAGGTCATTTGTAGATGAAAGGACACAATGAACGTGAGACACTGACCACTGACGGTGGGTGCTAGCCTCCTAGTCAAGGCTCAGTGGCTGCTGGTTGCAGTACTAGCATCGGTCATGAGTCCCTGCTGAAGGCCTGCAGGTGCCCATCCGGCTACCACCTGTTGCACTTGTCATTTGGAAAGTCCAAGATACACTTACAACTGTCTGAATCACTGTGTAAATTAGAGGTTATCAACAAACACATACAAGTCAAATGAAAATAATTCTTTGGTATCCTAATCTCCAAATCATAAAGGTACACCAAAATGTTTCCTTAGGAGTTTTCTGAAGTGTCTTATTAGTTTTTCTCTGGGTTAAGGAGGAAAAAAAAAATGCGTTACGAAACTCTTAAAAACTCTTTACAACCAAACAAGTATTTACCTTGTGAGGAACTTCTAGAGACCCTTCGCACCTATACCCTTTACAAATCGAATTTGTATCTCGCTTTCCAAATGGGTTTCTTGAAATATGCAAGATCATAAATTATACAGACTAATTGCAAAGACTTATATGGGTCTCTGGGCCAGGCACGAGTTGGGACTTCTTATTGCTCAGAACGGCCTTGGGAATGAGTTTGGTCACCCTCTCCACTGATCCCTGGTGGCCCTGAGGCTCAGGCAGGGGCAGTCCTTTGCCCCAGGTTAAAGAGGGGGTAGGCAGGGGCACAGCTAGAATACACACTCGAGCCGTCTGGCTCTGGCGTCCATGCTCTGAACCACTCTGCAGGCCCGAGGCTGGCCAAGCACAGCATTTGGCTAGGACAGCCCAGAGCTTCCACTGTGTATAGGACTTTCTCATTACGGAGACTTGCCCAGATGTCATCGTCGTATGTCATTTTGCCTTACGCAGACACCAGCTCCACAATTTCACTAAATCAGCTATTTGATATTCTTCACTCATGCTTTTGCCCTTGCCTTAACCCCCATCTGCCCACACGTGGATGTTGTTTTTCAGAACTGGGTACTGAATTGGTACTAAATTGGCACAAATCTATCTTAAACCATGGCCCTTGCCTGCTGTGAAGTCTCTTTTTCTGGCTAGTATGTTGTCATGTGTAGGGGTAGGAACTGTGCCTTCTGGTTCACTGTTCTTCCATGTTGCTGAGAGTCTTGTGAGCGAGGATGCATCTCAGATGTGGCATGCGTGACTTTGAGGGTAAGCGTGCTTTTGGCCCTGACCTAGAAACCCAAAGTCAAGACTGATGGACAGGCCCTCAGTGTTTCATGGCAGGTGAGACTTACACAGCAATCACCTAATCAAAAGTGTTGTTTTCCTTAAGAGACTGAGATTAAGGGAATGCATTTAAGAAAGATGGGAGTCAGCGCAAAGGTGGGATAAAGAGAGGCTTTTAAAATTTAAACATTTCTCCTTGAGAAGAAGGGTTTCACCATTTTCTTATTCTATCCAATTTCCGCCACCTTGCGACAGCTTTGAAGCCAGTAAAGTCAGTGAAAGATGACCATACATTCTCCAGCCAGTGATCCTGGTACTTACTTACTATGACTCTCTGTGGACAGAGAGGACATGAATTCACTGAGTCCAGCTGTGCTTTAGAAGATGTATGAAAGTGAAGTGAGGCGATAGTCATGCTGGAATCATAGAACTTCTTCATCAGATTAAGGGACTTTAGGAATGACTCAGGCCCAGCCACCCATTTTAGAGATGAGAAGAATGAGGCACAGACATTTGCACAGAGGTGGGACGAGAATCCTACCATGGCTCTCAGGCTAGTGCCCTTCCCACAATACCAGGCTTTTGTCTATGGGTTGTAGGCATACCACCAAAGCAGTAAAGCTATTAAAATCAATAGCTTCAGCTATGATTCACAGCTGGTGACTCATAAAAATGTAGAGACGCCAACTAGTCAAGGACAGAGGTGTTCAGTCTAGGTGCGAAGCAGAGTCTCCACACATCACTCTCCATCATTCAAGCTATTTACTTCTACTAGGTTTAGAATAGGGGTCATGAAAGCTCACCCCACGAGGGGTCATGGCTGAGATTCAAGGAAGCCTGGAGCCCACTGACACGAATGCAAAATTGTGTGTGAGGATGCGTGTATTTTCTCTTCTTAAAATTTCTGAGCAGAGCACAGACACCTTCCATTAGATTTAAGGTAGGAAAAAAAAAAGGGGCTTAAGAACTAACACTCTAAAAACCTCGTTGGGATTTTATGGCAGATCTTAGTCATGACATAAAATAGCTGATAAAAAAAAAAACACAAAACTTTTCAGAAGTTCAAACCTAGGGGGGCTTTTCAGGAGTGGATTTTTTGATTCACAGAAGACTGACTTGATGAGCTATGAAGAAAGATGAAGGTTATTAATTTTCCGTGTTGGCCACTGGAAAGTAAAGAATGACAAAATTCACAGCACATCCTAACTAGTTTAAGTATTATTTCACTGCAGCTGACATGCCAACTTGCAGAGCAATGTACTGTTAGCCCTTTGCTCCTCTTGGATTTTTAAGAGTCATGAGGGCAGGGCTGTCCTAGTTTGGTCCCTGCTGACTTCTCTCCAGCGTCCAGCATTGGTGTCCAGCACAGACAGAACGTGATGATGGCCTTCCCGTGCAGGGGCTGTGACACTTAGGGATTTTGTTTTTTTTTTTAAAGGCCACTAAGTTATACTTTTTACATGTGATTCGTCCGGTAAAAAACAGAGTAGAAGTCTGTGCAAACGGCACCGTTCTGCCTTGAAACGCCTCTCAGCCAGCGCTGGTGTTTCTCTTTCTAGACAAGCATGGTTAGGAAGCTCTGTCCTGTGGTCACGGTGAGCTGACCGGCCGTGGGGGGGGATCCCAGTTATTACAGGCCATTAGGGGGTAGCCCACGCAGCAGAAGTAAATACTGACTGCGCTTGGGTCCTCTGACAAAATCACAGAGGCCACCACGTCTGATGGAAATGAGCCTGAACTGACAGGGTTCAATGTCCCGAGTCCCCCCCCATCCCCAACCTCCCACCTCTCACCTCCGCGCCTAAAGGCAGGCTTTACACTAAGAACCTAATGACCTTACCAGAGAAAACACCAATTCTTCGAGCCACAAAGTCCTCAGGGGCAAAAGGAGCATATCACCTACCTACCCTGCCAATTTCCTATCATTACGACTGTCAAATGAGACAATGCGCCGCAAATTGCCTGGTCAACTTTTTAGCGTATATTCCTGTTCGCACAGATAAGCAATTAAATATACATACCCATTTGAAAAGATCAGTCCTAGGATTATTAAGAGTTTAGCTGCCCTAGTTCATTTAGATTATACATTATGTTAAAGCCATATAAAAGAGGTACTACTTCTTCAGGGGGATAAATGGACATGAGGAGTGACTTGGGCTTTGAAATACCTACATAACATTATGTAAAAAGTCTATCTCCACTTAACCTCATCTATTTGACACAAATTATAAATTAAATTATGACCATCATTAGATATTGTTGGCCTCTTCAAATCATAGACTTGCTGTGTGGTATTGGAGAAGTAACTTCACCTCTCTGGGCCTCAAGGGCCCTCATTTTTGAGGACTGGATTCTCATTTGTAACTTTGTCAGCGGTCCGCTTTAGTAAGTCTAGCTGCAATTTGATTCATAATCATCCTAATAAGCCTGCTTAGGATGATATAAAAATCAAAAGACCTGGCCCACCTTTGGGAACTGTAAAATGCGGAGGATAGACACCCACGGGGCTTTTACGAGGATAAAGAAAGATAGCCAATGTGCTCTGCCAAAAAAGTGCACCCTGGCACCACGGGAGCAAATAAATCCCAAAGTTCATTGAAGGCTCTGCTCCGGCGTCACGTTCGTTAAATAGACACTGGTATCCGGTAAGTTAGGATT
This sequence comes from Nasua narica, assembly GCA_028533885.1. NCBI lineage: Eukaryota > Metazoa > Chordata > Mammalia > Carnivora > Procyonidae > Nasua > Nasua narica. The sequence continues at coordinate 179,799,139 of CM052799.1, read as the reverse complement.
ATAACTTTTAGAAAACTAAGGTATATTATTAGCCGCTTTTCAAAAGAAAAGAAAAAGGACACGTGTTTTGAAGGCAGTCCCTTTGGCTCTACCCTTGTCCCTCAAGTGTGTTTCGCACACACCCGGCCACCCCACTAGCTGAGCTCGCCCAGGGCGGGGTCTCCCGGCCTCCCTTCCACGCGCCCCTGCCCCCCGGGCTCGCACCCCGAGCGGCCTCTCCCCCCTCGGCCCCGGCCCGCGGACAGCGCCCCTCCGACCGGCGCCCGGCGGCCACGTGCGCGCCGCCCCCGCCCCTGGGGCCGGGCTGGGGGCCGTGGGACCCGCGGGCCGCCGCGGCCCGGCTCCGTGCGGAGGGGCGGGGGCAGGGTCGGCGTACCTGGCAGCCCGGGCGGCCTCCGCTGTCCCCGCGCTCGCGTCTGCTCCGGTCCCGAGGCTGCAGGCGGCCCGACGTGGCCGGCCGCGCACAGGAAGCCCGCGCCAGCGAACGTGCGACCCTTTTATAACCCATTTGTGACTCATAACCGACCGGCCGCCAGTTCTGTAAAACCCCCCGCCTCGGCCCCCTCCTGCCGGTTCTTGGAACCTACAGCTTGAAAAACTTTTTTTCTTTTTAAAGGAAAAGTCGAAAAAGCCCAGCGCCCCGAGGATTGGTGTTTTCCCCTTTCCCTTTCTCGTGGGTCATTCTCTCTGTGTTTTTTTCTCTCCACACATGCCTCGTACTTTCCTGCCCCCGCGCTGCCAGGCTCGGACTCCAACCTTTGTTCTTAATGAAAAGGAAACGCATTCAAATGAGCGCTCAGTCGGCTGGAGGGGAAGTTGCTACTCTTTGCAACTGGGTGGCAGGGGTGCCTTTACAAAATCCTTGCACAGGAGAAAGAAGAGGAAGCCGCAGAGAAGTAAATGGGAGACTTTTTTTCCTCCCCCACGAAATCCACCGGAGGCAAGAGGGTCCCCAACAGAGGAAGAAATGGCCAAGTGACTCCTCCAAGGGACATCTCCCCTCTTTACCCTTCAAGGGTTGAGAGTTTGGTGGGGGAGCTATATGTGGGGTTTGAGTTCGGTCGTATTGCCCACATTTGGCCTTGGGGATGCTGGGATACAGGGCTCGAATCTTCTTTCATACTGACGTCTGCAACATTCTTTCCTTGCCCCCTTCCCACCATCAGGACATTTTCCTGGGCATATAAGACTTCAGTGTTTTAAAGTGTCGACTTCATCGTCTTCCTCTTCACCTCTCTGTCCTACCAAAAGGGGGGCATTTTCCGGGAGCAGGTCATTTGACACAATGGACTGAAAGGGATAAAATAGGTCTATGACATGGTACGTATATACCGCAAGGCTGGTTCAGTAACTCATTTTTGTGCCTTAGTGTAACAAGGGAAGAAGAAGAAATGAAAGGGAGAGAGAGGAGGTGGTCTGGTGTGAATTTAGCCTGAGCTCCCTGAGACTGGTGCCTTTTCCTAGATAAGGCAAGATCACTGCTGGATCCCAGAGCAACTCTTTTATAGTCTCCATCCCCAGGGCAGAAGACATCTTAGAAGAGTTTGTATTAAGCTGATGTCAGAAAATTCCTTTCTGGAACCTCTGAATGCAGGTCAGAGCACATAGTCCTTAACTTAAAGATTGCTGGGGTTGGTTAAGGAACTTGGGAGCATTTAAAAATTCTCTATTCTTGGAGCGCCTGGGTGGCTCAGTCAGTTAAGCATCTGCCTTGGGCTCAGGTGGTGGTCCCAGGGTCCTGGGATTAAGCCCAGCATCAGGCTCCCTGCTCAGTGCGGAGTCTGCTCCTGCCTCTCCCTCTGCCTCCCCCCTCACGCTCTCTCTCTCTCATGCTCTCCTTCTCTGTCAAATAAATAAATAGATCTTTTAAAAAATTCTCCATTCTTAAGAGTTGTATGGCCATAATGATAACATTTCTAAAGCAGGTATAAAATTACCATGTGCCAGGTCATGGTCTGAAACTCTTTCCATGAAGGACACTGAGGCACAGAGAGATTAAATACTTTGCTTTAGGTCCTGGTAAGTAGCAGAGATGAGATTCGGACCCAGCCCTGCCCCCTTGTGTATGGCTCCATTGTTCAGCCTCCCTGCCTTCTAGCTCATCCAGGATCTGGAGCAGAATAGTGGAGTTGCAGTTGGGGAAAGGACCTGGTCCTTACCAGGGGGCTCATACCCCTCTGCTGGTTATAGATACCCGCAAAGCCTTTCCAAATTTTGCTTTTCTCATATTAGGTCTTAGTTTGGGACACCCAGTAATGATGAACAGATACATGGTTTTTGGGAGTGAAACCAACTTGCATATCATTGTTTATAGTTCTAGGTGTGGGACCTGGGGTTATGTTTCCTATGCTTCAGTTTTCTCATGTGTAAAATGAGGAGCATCGTATTTTCTATCGGGGATTGCTATGGAGTGACTTGTGTGTCTTGCCCCCCGGCCCCCTACCAGCCATTCATTATATGTTGTAACCCTAACGTGTAATGCGACTGTATTAGAAAATAGGGCCTATGAAGAGGTGACCAGGGTTAAATGAGGTTGGAAGAGAGTTTTTGCCAGAATCCTGCTTGACCTGGATCTTAGCCTTTCCAGTCTCCAGAGCTGTGCGAAAATCAATGTTCATTGTTTAAGCCACCCATCTATGGTATTTTGTTATGGCAGCTAATAAAATGATGGATACAAAGTGCTTGCTCCAAGTAAAAGCTTAAGAAAGTAAAGGTCATTTGCTGGCACAATTGTCCCATGGATGTTGTAATGGGTTGAATTGTGTCCCCCAAAATTACATATTGAAGGTCTAATCCCCAGCACCTTAGATTGTGACCTTATTTGGGAATAGGGTCATTGCCGATGTAATTAATTAAGGTGCAGTGTGAAGATGGGTTCCTAATCCAATAAGATTGGCGTCCGTATTAAAAAAAAAAAGTGCTGTGTGTAGAGAAAGAGACACACATAGAGTGAAGATGATATGAAGAGATACAGAGAGAAGATGGTCATCTACAAGCCAAGGGCAGAGGACCCGACCAGAACCTTCCCTCAGAAGACTCAGAAGGAACCCATCCTGCCAACACCTAGATCTCTGACTTCCCCGTGAAAAGATACATTTCTTTGCAATAAGCATCTGTTGTTTAAGACACCCCGTTTGCGTTACTTTGTTAGAGCAGCCCCAGCAAATAAATCCAGATGTTGTTGCTGGTTTGGTTGGTGTCCTTAGCCCTCTTCAGGACTCCTCAGGACTCCTCAGGTCCACCGGAGGCTGAACAAGTCAATCCAGTAATCTCCCAGATAAGAGTTGCACTAGTTGATATAACATTGTAGATAGCAATGAGTAGATTGTGGCAGCTGGCTTAATTACATGCTAATGAAGGAGCGTTGCTAAAAGCATCGTAAGTTCATGAGATTCTGCAGAAAACTCACTGATCACAGGGAATGGTTAGGAACCAGCCTATAGTCTCCCTCCTTAAAAAATTAATCATGGAGAAAAAAATATTTCCTAGGGGCTGAGTACTAAACTCATCTTGAAGAATATAAGCGAGACATTTCTCAAAGTGGATAATACTTTTTGGAGGGTGGGCAAAGACATAGATGGACATTTCAGGCTTCCCCAACTTATTTAACGTAGTACAAGGTTTCAGTTCATTCTTTACTCTGTTGGACAATAAAATGGAGATAATGCATGACTCTGTGAACTTGTGGATGCTCTCTCCCTGGGGATGAGTGTGGTTGAATTGGCTTCCTCCAGACCCCATTAGTGGCGCAACCGTAATTAATGCCTAAGGCTAAAGATGTTGCCTCCAGAAGATGTTCAGACTTAATAAATAGTGTTTGTTTTTATTTTTCAGACACAAAGCATCAGAAGTTTTTTTTCTATTGTAATTTAATTTTTATTCCTGTCACTGTTTATAACATCTTGGAAGCTCAAATCTGAACTCTTCTGTTTTTCTCAGCCACATTTCCTCTGTAAATGGGTTACTGGTTGAGTGTTATGGGACACTCTGAAATGCTGCGGTGCCTTTCCCTTCAGAGGATAAAGGAGTGGCCTTTATTTATTTATTTGTTTTCAATATTTTCTGTCAAAGAGATGGAGTTTACAAATTACAGAGAATTAACCTTTCAACTTTATCTTTCCCACTCACCCCCTCCCAAAGCACAGTGAGGTGAAATCAAATCTCTGAATAGGACAGGACTGTTTATTGCAATGAGTTTCAGGCTCTGATTAGCCTGTGCCCTAATTGTTTAATCATTTGTCTGCACCAGTTGTCTCATGAGGGACCTTTGTTTGCATATATGCTGCCTTCTGTAGATAACTTCTTTCATAATCTTAATGTTTAAACTTTTTCAGAGTAAGGAGCTTTTGCCCCAGGCTCGTGTCTTCTTTGGGAAGCCAGGCTGTCATAGCGTGTTGGAAATATTTTATGGAAAGAGGGAAGAGTTAGGGTCTTGGGACTGAAATAGGATTCTGAAAATATTTTGGTTCACGAACGGCGTTGGCAGGGACCATTCTGCTTCCCTGTGTACCAGCATCACAGACAGAGAAAATTCCTCTGCCACCCCTATCACTCACTTCATCCACATCCGATCTCAGCCTCCTTCTTATCTCCCCTGGCCTGGCTCCGCATTCTCAACTTCAGTTGTGAATTGATGAGTCACTCTTAGTCACTCTTAGTAAATCACTCTCCACTGTCTTTATTTTTTTCCCCCCTTCCTCCCTGAAATGTCCAGGGAGACTTCTTCGAGTGCCAGCACTGTCTGTTCTTGTGTTTCTTTTGGAAGATGCTGATGCGTAAGCAGGCACCCGGAACCAGCTGTAAACTCAGTACTACCCTGATGTTGTTCCCTGCCTTAGTCAGCTCTGGCTGCCGTAGCAAAATACCAGAGAGTGGGGGGCTTAACCATAGGCATTTATTGCTCACAGTTCTGGAAGCTTGGGAGTGCAGAGGAAGATGTCAGCCAATGGAATTCCTGGGGAGGACTCTCTTCCTGGCTTACAGCTGGCCACCTTTTTGCCATGTGCTCACATAGCCTTTTCTGAGAGAATGCATATGGAGAGATCGCTGTTTCTTTTCTTCTAAGGTCTCTAATTTTACTGGATTAGGATCCCACTCTTCTGACCTTATTTAACCTTAATTTCCTCCTAAAAACCTCATCCCCAAATAGAATCACATTGGTGGCTAGTTAGGGTTTCAACGTATGAACTTGGGGGGTATGCAGTTTAATCCATAGCACTATTGGCTATGATAATATATTGGGTTTTCTCTTTGTATTTTTTAAAGATTTTCTGTTTATTTATTCATGAGAGACATATTGAGAGAGAGAGAGAGAGAGAAAGGCAGAGGGAAAGGCAGAGGGAGAAGTAGCCTCCCCTCTTGATCCCAGGACCATGGATCATAACCTGAGCCGAAGGCAGACCCTTAGCCAACGGAGACACTCAGGCACCCCCTCTCTGTATTTTTACATAAATAAAATAATCACAGTTGTCTCTTTACAGAGATTTGTTTCTAACATTATAATTATATTTAAAATATTATTTAAATATTTCCAGCGGCTCTTTTGCATACTCTTCTGCATCTCTGTGCCTTTTTTTTTTTTAAGGATTTATTTATTTATTTTAGAGAGAGAGATAGAGAGCGCATATTGAGGGAGGGTCTGAGGGAGAGAGAATCTCAAGCAGACTCTATGATGAGTGTGGAACCCGATCTCACAATCCTGAGATCAAGACCTGAATTGAAACCAAGAGTCAGACCTACTGTGCTACTCAGGCAGTCCTCCATGCCAGTTTTAAGAAGAATTGAGTATAATTTAACAAGGACTTCAGTGCTGGCCTTAGGAAATGGGAAAAAGTGGATCCAAGGGAGTAGCATTTGCAAATTATTCTAACTGAGAAATGATATAAAAGAATTTGAGAAGTTCTACCCCCATTGGGTCAATTTGTAGAAAACAGAAGATCCAATATCTATGGAGAAAAGTTGTATATAGATTACTAATCTCTAAACAACTTTGGCCTCTTAGGAGGAGTAAATTGTGTACAAACACTAATACTTTTCAGAGAGTTAAATGTCCTGGGATTGTGCACCTACTAAGAAAGTGCTCAAGGATGAACAAGAGAATCCAGACGAGTTGCATATTCTTTTGTTTGTTTGTTTGTTTGTTTGTTGTTTTGACTTCATTTTTTTTAAGAGCAGATTTAGAGTCATAGAAAAATTGGGGAAGGTCCAGAGATTTCACATATACTCCCTGTCTCTACACATACATGGCCTCCTCCATTATCAACATTCCCCACCAGAGTGGTATATTTGTTAGATTTGATAACACCTACACTGATACATCTTGGTCATCAAAAACTTAGAGTTTACCTTAGAGGTCACTCTTGGGTGTACATTCTGTGGGTGGACAAATGTATAATGATGTGTATCTGCAATTATAGTATCATTCAGAGAATTTTTATTGCCCTAAAACTCCTTGTGTTCTGCCTGTTTATTCCTGCCCACCACTGGAACTCCTGACAACCACTGATCTTTGTATCGTCCCCATAGTTTTGGCTTTTCCATATAATTGTCATACAGTTGGAAGCATAGCCTTTTTACAGGGGCTTTATTCAGATTCCTCAGTGTCTTTAGTGGCTTGACAGCTCAAGTGGAGAATAATACTCTATTATCTGGATGTACTACAGTTTATCCATTTGCCTACTGAAGGAAATCTTGGTTGCTTCCTAGTGTTTGGCAATTATGATTAAAGCTGCTATAAACATCTGTGTGGAGGTTTTTCAGCTTCTTTGGGTCAATATCAAGGAGCATGATTTCTAGATTGTATGGTAAGAGTATGTTTAGTTTTGTAAAAAATGCCAAACTGTCTTCCAAAGTGGCTGTACCATTTTGCATTTCCACCAGCAATGAGTGGGAATATGCATTGTTGCACATCCTCACCAGCATTTGGTGTTGTCAAGTTCTGGATTTTGGCCATTCTAATGGGTGTAGTGGTAGCACATTGTTGTTTTAATTTGCCTTTACCTTTTGATGTATGATGTGAAGCTTCCTTTCATACACCTACTTGTCATCTATATGTCTTCTTGAGTGAGGCATTTGTTAAGGTCTGTGGCCCATTTTTAAATCAGGCTGTTTATTTTCTTATTGTTGATTTTTAATTGTTCTTTGTATATTTTGAATCACAGTCTCTCATCAGACATGTCTTTTGCAGATATTTTCTCCTAATCTCTGACTTGTCTTCCCATTCTCTTGATACTGTCTTTTACAGAGCAGAAGTTTTTCATTTTAATACAGTTTAGCTTATCAGTGATTTCTTTCATGGATTGTGACTTTTGTGTTGTATCTAAAGTCATTTGCCATACCCGAGATCATTGGTTTTTTTCCAATGTTATCTTCTAATAGTTTTATAGTTTTGCATTTTACATTTAGGTCTATGATCCATTTTGAGTTACTTTTTGTTCATATTGCATATTCCAAAATTAAAAAATCTGTTACACAATAGGCAAATTTAGCTCCAGAAATAGCTACCTGTATAACAAAGTGTGAGGTTTCTGGGGGTATAGGAAGCCCAGTACCTTGTGGGTAGGATCATTTTTTTGTCTCATCCCAGTGAGAGAAGCTGCAAGTGTCCCTTCTTGCTGTAGCCGGTAGCCCATTCAGTTTCATTGCTCCTATCTCCCTAGGGCATGTGAATATGAGTTCTGGATGCATTGTGGGTTTTTCTGTCCTTGTTCTTCTCTACTTCATTGCAGCATTGTTATCTTCTATAATAAAAATTTGCTTGAATTTGTTGAGTGTTAAGTGCTTTCATTTGCTCTCATGAAAATTATCTAACGGAACTGGTTTCGACATTGTGGTTGACCACGATTGATCCCTTAAGCAGTAGGAGGTAGTTGATTTCCATGGATCAAAGAGCTTACTAGCACTAAACCTGCTGCATTAGTGTTCACTGGGGAAATTTCATGAGGACAAGGACAGGAGCAGATGTGAAAATTCCTTGTCACCATTCCCACAGCGAGGCAGGTTACAGCAAGCTGATGGGGCAAGATGCTATCTTCTGGGAGAGTTGACCTTGATTCTTGGGCCGGAAGGCTTTAAGCTTGATGATTAAGGAAGCATTTGCCATTTTAATGTGATTGGGGCTGGGGTCCCAACCTTATGAAGCTGTACAATATAATAAGCTAGTGACAAAATTCACCACTTTTCCTTTCATAGTTGGAGAAGCATAAACTTCTTTCCTGGCATGTTCTGAGTGGTTTGGTAGGCAGAATAGTGACTCTCTCAAAAATGTTCCAATCCCTGGGACCCGTGAATATGTTCTATTACATGGTGAGTGAGAAGTTAAGTTGTTGATGGAGTTAAGTTTGCTAATCAGCTGACCTTAAAATAGAGAGATTATACTGGATTCTTTAGGTGGACCCAATGTGATCATAAGGATCATATACATGTGGAACGGGAAGCAGAAAATTTAATATCATAGTAATGCAGCATGAGGAAGACACAAATGGTCATTGTTGGTTTTCAATGAGCCAAGGAATATGAGCAGCTTCTAGAAGCTAGAAAAGGCAAGAAAACAAGTTTTCCACTAGAGCCGTCAAAAGGAACACACTCTGCTGACCCATTTTAGAATTCCGATTTCCAGAGCTGTAAAATAATAAATCTAGGCTGTTTTAAGCCATTAAGTTTGTGGGAATTTGTTACAGCTGCAAAGGAAGCTCATAAAGGTGGAGTTACTGAGGTTTGAACTTCATGCTTGACCAGTATTGATCACCTTAAGAAGCTGGGTGGTTGCCGCTTGTCACGGAACCTTGCAGAGGTCGACTCCTTCCCCCTGCTGGTAACCATTCTTGGACAAAGCCACACTTATCATGAACTCTTACCTCTCACTAATATTTCTAATTTAAATGTAGACGTACACACACAGTGTTCCTTAGCTTCGATGTTACACCTGCATCTCTTCTTTCTCATGTGAAATATCCTGGCTCCCAACAGCATCAACATTGTCACATTTGCTTTATCGTAACACAGCCACACATATCCCCCAGAATGTATAAAACCAGTATTAGTGATGGTACTATCACTACTGAAAACAGTTTCATACTTCATAATTTTTTTCGGTTCTCTTTGTCCCACAAAGAATATAGCCCACATGAGATATGTAATCCAACTCTCTTCTTGTAATCTAACTCTTAAGTCACTTGAAATAATTTCTCTGTTTGCTACTAACTTAATATACAATTAAGTTAATTTATTTAATTTATTTTCAATCTGTAGGCATTGCTTTTTTAGTTTGAATTGTCATTTTATCTATTTTCATAACTCATTTGCATGGTTTCAAACTCAAATTTCTAAAACAAGGTATATTTTGAAAAGACTAACTTCTTTCTTTTCCTTAAAAATATTTTTATAATTTGTCCTTCAATTTTTTTTAAGATTTTATTTATTTATTTGAGAGACAGAGAAAGTGAGAAAGAGCATGAGAGGAGAGAAGGTTAGAGGAAGAAGCAGACTCTTCGTGGAGCTGGAAGCCTGATGTGGGACTCGATTCCAGAACTCAAGGATCATGACCTGAGCCGAAGGCAGTTGCTCAACCAACTGAGCCACCCAGGCACTCTGTCCTTCAATTTTTGAAGCTATGTGACTCTGTATCTAATCTTCCTTTTCTTAGGAAGACAAGTGTATTGTCTACACTTTTCTTCATCTTGTTTTTCTTAATTTACAATATATCTTGGGTATCACACCATAGTAGAAGATAGAGATAGTCCTTATTACAGATGCATGGTTGTCTTAGTTCAAGTTTCTATAACAAAATACCATAAACTGGGTGAGTAAATAACAGAACTTAATTTCTCCATAGTTCTGGAGGCTGGAAGTTCAAGATCAAGGTTGTAGGCAGATTCAGTATCTGAGGGCCATCTTCTCCTTGTGTCCTCACATGGCAGAGAGAGGAAGCAAGCTCTTTCCTGTCTCTTCCTATAAGGGCTCTAATTTTATCATAAGGGTTTTACCCTCATGACCTGCTTAACTCCTAAAAGCTCCATCTCCAATATCATCACCTTGGAGATAAGGGTTTCAACATGAATTTTGGAAGGACACAAGCTTTCAGTCCATAGCAGTAATCTTTCATTGTAGTCCCCATATAGATGGACGTTTGCATGGTTTTCTATGAATTAGTTATAAATAGTGGTACAATGAATACTTTTATGTTATGTCATTTGGTATTTCTACCAATCTTACTAGTCAGAATTCCACCAGAGAAACAGAATCAGTAAGTTATTTACTGCAAGGAATTAGCTTGAAGGATTGTTGAGGATGGCTAGGTAAGTCTGAAATCTGCAGAGCAGGCTGGCAGGAAGGACAGATTAGAAAGATTAGGCACAAGTAATTCTACAAGTAGAATTTCTTATTCTTCAAGGAAGCCTCTCCTCCCAAGGACTTCCAACTGGATGAACTGGGCCCACTCAAATTATCTAGGATAAACTTCCTTACCTAACTTAAACTGATTATGGTCCAGGAGGCAGGGCCTGGCTGGGGTGCCCCAAAATGCATGCCTGAGATGCCCACATGCACCACCCCGCAGTTGCTATAAAGGGAAGTTTGCTGTGAGTTCTTCCATCACCATTCCATCTTTTGAAGTCACATTCATGGGTTGCTTGTCAGACCCCAGCCACCAAAATGGTGAAGCAGTTGGAGAACAAGCAGGCTTTTTCGAAAGTTGAGTAGTTGAATAGTACAGAAGATAATCTTGTAGTAGTTAATTTCTCAGCACATGGTGTGGGCCTTGGAGAACGATCAAGCTTTTCTCTCATTGCCTCTCTGAGAAGTATTCCAATGTGGTGTTCTTTGAAGTTCACATGGATGATGGTCAGGGTGTTGCTACAGAGTGTGAAGTCAAATTCATGCCAACCTTCCAGTTTTTTAAAAAGAGGCAAAAGGTAGGTGAGTTTTCTGGAGCTAATAAGCAAAAACATGAGGCCACCATAAATGAGTTAATCTAATTATGTTTTCTGATAACATAACCAGACATCGGCTGTTTAAAAGTTGTCTAAATTTTTTTTTTCATTTACAAAAGGAAAGATCAAGTGTGAAGACTGTATACCCACCTGCCATATAAGTGACAATAAAATATTAATTCTCTCCTTAAAAAAGTAAGTGGACTATGGACTTTAATCACATCTACAAAATACTTTCACAGCAACACCTAGATTAGTGTTTGAGTGAATAACTGGGGACTATAGTCTAGCCAAGTTGACACATAAAACTGTCAATCATGCCAGTGTGTCTTTTGGATAGATTTCTAAATGGGGAATTGTCAAAGGATATACGCATATACAATTTTTTCTAGAAATTGTCAAATTCCTTTCCAGAAGGATGGTACCATTTTACATTCTAGCTACCAATGTATGAGAATGCCTGTTTCCCTACAGCTTCACCAAGAAAATATATTTAGCGTTTTTCTCCATTGGATAGTCTTAGTTTGTGCATCTTTTATTATATATGAAGCTGGGCTTTGTGGTAGGTTGGATTCTTAATCCATCACCACTTGCTTCTGGCATATAACCATGTAGTACATTAGAGTAGATGTGGTCTTTTTTCTTGCCTGCTCTGGGCTGAATATTTATATCCCCCTAAAATGTGTATGTTGAAGCTGTGATATCCAGCATGATATTTGGAGATGAGGCCTTTGGAAGGTGATTAGGTCATGAAGGGTGAGCCTTTATGAGTGAGATTAGTGCTTTTATAACAAAAAGCACAAGAGAGATAATCTCACTCTCCCCCCGGCCCCCTTGAGGATACAGCAAGAAAGCAGACATATATGAGCTAGAAAGAGGATTCTCACCAGGCCATGCTGGCACTCTGATCTTGGACTCCTAGCCTCTAGAACTATGAGAAATAAGTGGTAGGCCACCCAGTTTGATATTCTGTTATAGAACCTGGAACTGAACTAAGATAGTGCTCCAGTATTTTCCTGTGGACAATGGAACATTAGTGGATGAATGTATATAAAAGCCTTAAATCTGCCTTAAGTGGATTGACTTCTTGTGTTTCTGTGATCCATCATGAGAAGAGCATGCAGTGAACAATCTCTGGTTCAAGGTGAAAACAGAAGACCTATCAAATAGAACTGAACCTAGTATTTATCCTGTAGCCTGGAACTTAGAACCTGAATGCCAGAGTCTGGAGTCCAAGAGAGTCCAGCATATTTGCAGCCAACTCGGAGACCTGTAGTGAACCACCTGTAGAGAGACATGTGGTTACTATTTTTAAGGCTGTATTTGTTATACAGCAGTATGGACATCATGACTGACTAATACAGCATATTTCCATCAGTTTAAGTCTGCTTTTGTGTCTTAGAGGAGTGTAATGCTTTATAAAATTTGTAGTATTATCATGTAATATTAAAAAAATTCTCTTCTGTGTTTATTTCAAGAGCCTTAAAATTTTTTTGATGTTTTTCACTTAACAAATATCTACAGAGTACCCATATGTATGAGGCAATTTTCTGGTGCTGAGAATACAGTGGCCAAAAAGGCTCACATGGAACTTAAATTCTTGTGGTTTTCTTTCATTAGGCTTGCTCAAGGTCTGTGTATTTCATTGGTCTTTTCCAAAGAACTAGTTCTTGGATCTACTTTCTAAGATTCAGTTTCTCTTCCATATTACAGTACCTTCTTTTTTTAGCTTTATGCTTCCTTCTTCTTTATTTTGGTTTATTTTACTGTTTTTTTTTCTAATTCCTTAAGTTGAATTTTAACCTTCCTGCCTTTTTTTCTTTTAAATAAACTTAAGGCTAAAAATTGTTTTTTTACATACCACTCCGAAACAATTTCACTGGTGTTTGTATGTATCATCATGGTTTTATTCATTTCTAATGAGCCCATCATTAAAGTTTAGATTTATTCAAGAGTTTTATAAATGACTTTAAAAAAACATTTCTAGGTTGTTATCTCTTTTTGTGTGGTTTGTTTTATAACAGTCTGTTCTTGTGTTTTCAGACATAATTTTCTCCTCAAATCTCTTTGAAGGAAGGTATTTCTAGTTATGGAGCCATGAGGGGGTTGGGCACTGGAAATCAACCAAGAGCAGGTAACAAATTGAGAAGCCTTTAATCTTGAAAAGCTACTGGAACTTCAGGTAAAGAACAGTAGGAGTATGACCATTTTCACTTGGACTGCAACCACCCCCCTTCTCCCCCCAACCCAACTTGGTTAGCAAGAATGATATTTTTATTGGAATCAGGATGATCATGGAACCTAATAGCTTTGCTTCTAGAGGGGAATTTGGGCATGTGTGGAGGAGGTGGTGAAAATATTTGGTTTTGTTGTTTAGAAGGAATGGACGTGGTTGAGGACAGATAAAGAAAGGTGTCCTTTGCAAGCCTGGATGGCGTGAATGGTGGACTAGCCAGAAATTAAATGGGGAGATCCTGGAAATGAGAGATCCATAGAAAGGCTGAGATAATATCTCCATGTATTTTGGGTGACTAGAAAACTGTACATGCTTGGAGGAGACCTGAGGAAGGCTGGTGAAAAGGGAAAACCGAGGGAGACTTGAGAATTGGCTCTCATTTTATGTACAGTCTGGAAGCAACACAAAAACCAACTGACTGAGGTGAAAGCGTTGTGGGAATGAGGTATTTGACCCCAAGCTCTTACCAAATCATTGACTTACCACTAAGCTACACACATGAAAGGGAGACTTTTAGAAAAATAGTCTAAAAAGAAAAATAAGAATTAAAAAACTTAGCAGAGACATCAGTGATTCCACAGTTCAAATACAGGTAAGTTACTAAAAAAAGTTATTCAAAACCCCATAACCTTAAGAAAAATAAAGCAGAAGCACCTGGGTGGCTCCTCCACTAAGTGTCTGCCTTTGGCTCAAGTCATGATCTCAAGGTCCTGGAATCGAGCCCGGCATCAGGCTCCCTTCTCAGTGGGAAGCCTGCTTCTCCCTCTCACACTCCCCCCACTTTTATTCCTTCTCTCACTGTCTCTCTCTCTCTCTGTGTCACATAAATAAATAAAATCTTAAAAAAAATAAAAGAAAAATAAAGCAGAATTAAGAAGTAATGCCCTCTCATTCCATTTAATAAAGAAACATTAAGAAAAAAGGAAAGGAAAGGAAAACACCACTCAGCCTTTGACACCAGGCTAAAGAATCACAGTGATTTTTCTCTTTCATTTCCTAATTCCCGTATTCTTATCCACATGGGTAGAAAAAAAAAAGAATTGCTAAAGTACTTACCTAAAAATATTTATTTTTAAATGTTTTATTTTTATTTTAAAGATTTATTTATTAATTTTTGAGAGAGAGAGCGAGAGAGCAAGAGAGCATGGGTAGCAGGGAGGGGCAGAGGGAGAGTCTGAAGCAGACTCCACGCTGAGTGCAAAGCCTGATGTGGGACACAATCTCATGACCTTGAAATCACAACCTGAGTGGAAACCCAATGTCAGACCCTTAATTGACTGTGCCACCCAGGCACCCGAAGATATTATTTTTATGTAATCTCTACACCCAACATGGGGCTCACACTCATGATCCTGAGATCACGAGTCTCATGGTCTACCGACTGAGCCAGTCAGGTGCCCTCTAAATATGTTTATTTTTAAAATAACACTTATTAGGCACACAAGAAACAGGAAATATAATCTATACTCAATAAAAAAAAAGGCAGTCAATAGAAACTGCTCAGGGTGAGCCCAGATGTTGGGTTATGGACAAAGAATTCTCAGCAGTTATTATAAATATGTTCAGAGAATTAGAAGAAATCATTTTCAAATAATCAAAGGAATATTTGGTGACAACGACTTAACATACAGGGAATATAAGTAGAGAATTAGAAGGGTAAGAAAGAACCAACTATAAATTCTGGAGCTGAAAAATGCAATATAGTAGTCCTCTCTTATCCGTGGGGATTATGATCCAAGAATCCCAGTGGATGCCTGAAACCCTGGGTAGTTCTCCATACACATCGTATTTTTATCTATACAGTCATACCTATGATAACATTAACCTTATTTTTAATTTTTATATTTTTTAAAGATTTTATTTATTTATTTGAGAGAGAGCAAGAGCACATGTAGCAGGAAGGGGCAGAGGAAGAAGGAAAAGCAGACTCCCTGACGAACAGGGAGCGTGATACCAGGCTCAATCCCAGGACTCTGACCTGAGACAAAGGCAGAGGCTTAACCAATGGAGCCACCCAGGTGCCCCACCATTTACTTTATAAATCAGCACAGTAAGAGATTGATGACAATAACTAATAATAAATAGAACAATTATAATAATATACTGTAATAAAAATTATACAAATATCATCTTTCTCTATCTCTCAAGATATTTTATTGTACTGTGCTCACTGTTCTTTTTGTGATGATGTGAGATGATAACATGCCTATGTGATGGGATGAAGTGGGGTCAATGACATAGGCATGTGACATAGTGTTGGGCTACTATTGATCATGTGACAATACATCAGAAAGAGGATCATCTGCTTCGGAACTGCTTTGACCGTGGGTAACTGAAACCACAGCAAGGAAGCTGTGGATGAGGGGGGACTACATAACTGAAATAAAAATTGACTTGATGGGTCCAATAGTAGATTCGAGATAGCAGTGTTAAAAATGAGACTTAAAGAAAGATCAATAGAAATAATTCAACCAGAAAAATGCAGAGAAAAAAGATGGAAGACAAAGGAAACAGTAGGACGTCATAAAGTATATAACATACATCCAAAGGGAGTCCCAGAAAGAGAGGAAAGAAAGAGAGGAGGGTGTAGACAAAAAAATATTTGAAGAAGTAATGACCATAAACTTCCCAAATTTTATGAAAAACTTTTATGTACATATGTAAGAATCTCAGTGAATCCCAACTATTATAAACATAAAAAGAACCACGGTGAGACATATCATATTCCAACTACCTAAAGCCAAAAATAAACGGAAATCTTGAAACCAGCAAGAGAAAAACAACTCCCCACACAGAGCATTAACAATACAGTTGTAAACAGCTGTCTTCTCATCAGAAACAACGCAGACCCAAAGACGGTGAAGCAATAATGAACGTGCTGAAGAAAAACAAAACTGCCAACAGCCAACAAAAATATCCTTCAAAAATGAAGGTGAAATGAAGACATTCCTAGATCAACAGAAGCTAAGAGAATTCGTTGCTAGCAGACTTTCATTGCAAGACATGCTCAAGGAAGTCCACCAAAAGGGGAAGAACTGACACAAGATCGTGACTCAGATCCACAGGAAAGATGAAGACCGTAGGAAATATTAAATATATATGTATGCGTAAAAGACTGCATATATATGTTTTCCTCTTTTCTTTTCTCAATTTCCTAAAAAAACCCCACATAGAGATGTTTAAATCAATAAATATAATATGTTAAATATATAAAAATTATATATATAAATATATGTAAAATAATGATAGCCTCATATTGTTGAGTACGTATTATCTATAAGAGATATACATTCAAAAAATATATATCTGCCAATGTGACATATTTGATAATAATAGTACAGAAGGGGCTAATGAAGCAATATTACTGACCCCAGAGGCAACTGCGGGAGCCAGCTGCCGGGAGGGTGGCAGAGGTGAATCTATTCTGTAGGCAGTTCATTTCATTTCATATATATCATTTTCTATCATTTCATTTTACTTCTTTTCAATATGGAGGTTATTAACAACTTCACTACTTATTTAAAGGAAACATTTACCAGGTGCCTGGGTGGCTCAGTGGGTTAAGCATCTGCCTTTGGCTCAGGTCATGATCCCAGGGTCCTGGGATGGAGCCCCACATCAGCGGGGAGCCTGCGTCTCCCCTTCACTGTCCCCTGCTTGTGCGCTCTCTCTCGCTCAAATAAATAAAATCTTAGAAAAAGAAGCAAAGAAAAAAACGATCAAATGCGGAGACCTAAATTTATAAACGACAGTTCTGCCCAGCCCTCCCACTCCTGTTTCCCAGGGAGCCATTTCAAACACCTGTACCTGTTTTTTCAGGTGATGTCAACGGTATTTCTAAGTGACGTGTTTATATCAGTGTCTTTTACTTCCTCAGATATGGACATTTTAGCTCATCTCACACCAGACAGTCCCTCTTTCCTGTCTTCTCAATGTGATACCATCGTCACCTTCGCTTTCTGATTTGCTTGCCTTACGTCCCTTTATTACTTGTTCCATCAGAGTCAGGCGTCGCGTTGTCAGGTGGAGATAGGACAACGAGAGAAAGAGCTTGCCTTTGCCTCCTCTCCCCCAACCTCTCAACTTCTTTGAACCGTATTTTTACTTTTACAGTGTCGTGACTGGTGACATTTACTTTCTGTTCTGCAAGCATGATTAAATCTCTCGTGTTCGCTCACAGATTAAGGCCACAAGCTGAAGTGCAACCCTCGGTATTACATTATTACTGTACAGGAGATAACAGAGTTCTCTCCTTGAACAGGTTTGCCTTCCCCGTGGCCTCCTTTCCCCGACCACAGTCTCCACAGCACATTATCCATTCTGTCAAGTTCTTTTTCAAAGAGATGGTTCTTCTTCCTTCCCCGTTTAGCAGGGACCAGGGGCCCCTGACTCGAGGGACAGGTGTCATCCTGACACTTTCCTCGCTGCTCTGCTCTGTGAGAGCCATTATTTCCCGGATCACATCCCTTCCTTTCCTGTGTTCCGTCCCCACTCTGTGTATTCCATTCTCTAATACCTTCCGACAAGTGCACGATGGACCGATCTCTTAACTCTTCCGTGTGTGTAAATATGTCTTACTCTCAGGCTTTCATTGATGATTTTGGAGTTGCCGGAGTCTAGGTGGTGAGAATCATTTTCTTCTGGAGCAAGGGTCAGCAAACTTCTGAAAAGAGCCAGCTCGTCAAGATTTTAGGCTTTGTGGACTACAGGGCCTGTTGCAGCCGCTCAGCTCTGCCATTGTAGCATAAAAGAAGCTATGGACAAGAGGTGAATGAATGAGCCTGGCTGCGTCCCAGTAAGACTTCATTTTCAAAGGAAGAGGCAGGCTGGGTTCGGCCCAGGCGATGGAGTTTGTCAATCCTTGCTTCAGAGATTTGAAGACACATTTTCATTGTACTTCTAATGATGCTGAAATGATCCTTGTTCCTTTGTATGTGGCTTCCTTTATTCTTTTTCCTTTTTTTTTTTTCCTAACTGGGAACATTTAAAATCTTTAATTCTTGGATTCTAAAATTTCACAATAATCTGCACAGGTGAGAGTCTTCACTCATTCATTTTTGGCTGTTGTCTCTGTCCTTTTCTTCTGGAACCTTTTGCTGGTCTGATGACGGGCCACCTGGATTCATCCTCTTTTGGGTCTCATCTTTTCTGTCTTTTTTTGATCTTATTTTTTGAGATATATTCAACTATATACCCCTTAGAACTTTTAGTGATATTTGTTTTTCGGTAGTAACTTTTGAAAATACTACTTCTTGTTCTCTAACCTTTTCCACTTCTCTTTTTTTTTGTGCGTGCCAGAGTAGATTTGCTATGAAGCTGATGATCCCACATTCGACTACCACTGGAAGTTTCTGAGAATGGGAGTGTGTTTTCAGTGGGAAGGCCCAGCTAGGTTACATTTGGGAAGGATTTCTGTGGAAGTGTTTCTGGCTAAATAGATCTCAAAGGAAAGGGATCAGAACCTCCCAGTTTCCATAATTTACATTGTGACATATATTTCATATTTATTTATTTATTTGTTTGTTTTTAAAATTTTATTTTTTCAGTGTTCCAAGATTCATTGCTTATGCACCACACCCAGTGCTCCATGCAATATGTGCCCTCCTTAATACCCACCACTAGGCTCGCCCATCTCCCCTTCCAAAACCTTCAGTTTGTTTCTCAGAGTCCACAGTCTCTCATGGTTCATCTCCCCTTCTGATTTCCCCTAATTCACTTTTCCTTTCCTTCTCCTAGTGTCCTCCATGTTATTCCTTATGCTCTACAAGTAAGTGAAACCATATGATAATTGATTTTCTCTGCTTGACTTATTTCACTCAGCATAATCTCCTCCAGACCCATCTATGTTGATACAAAAGTTGAGTATTCATCCTTTCTGGTGGAGGCATAATATTCCATTGTATATATGGACCATATCTTCTTTATCCATTCATCTGTTGAAGGGCATCTTGGCTTTTCCCACAGTTTGGCGATTGTGGCCATTGCTGCTATGAACACTGGGGTACATGTGGCCTTTCTTTCACTACATCTGTATCTTTGGGATAAATACCCAGTAGTGCAATTGCAGGGTCATAGGGTAGCTCTCTTTTTAACTTCTTGAGGAATCTCCCCACTGTTTTCCAAAGTGGCTGCACCAAATTGCATCCCCACCAACAGTGGAAGAGGGATCCCCTTTCTCCACATCCTCTCCAACATTTGTTGGTTCCTGTCTTGTTGATTTTGGCCATTCTAACTGGTGTAAGGTGGTATCTCAGTGTGGTTTTGATTTGAATTTCCCTGATGGCTAATGATGATGAACATTTTTTCATGTGTGTGTTAACCATTTATATGTCTTCTTTAGAGAAGTGTCTGTTCATGTCTTCTGCTGATTTTTTGACATGATTATCTATTTTTTGGGTGTTGAGTTTGAGGAGTTCTTTATAGATCTTGCATATCAGCCTTTTGTCTGTAGCGTCATTTGCGAATATCTTCTCCCATTCTGTGGGTTGCCTCTTTGTTTTGTTGACTGTTTCCTTTGCTGTGCAGAAGCTTTTTATCTTGATGAAGTCCCGAAAGTTCATTTTCACTTTTGTTTCTTTTGCCTTTGGAGACGTGTCTCAAAAGAAATTGCTGTGGCTGATGTTGAAGAGGTTCCTGCCTATGTTCTCCTCTAGAATTTTGATAGATTCCTGTCTCACATTGAGGTCTTTTAACCATTTTGAGTTTATCTTTGTGTATTTATTTTTTGTACCTAATTTTACATTCTAACTTTGTATTTTTAAAAAGGCCCTGAATATTAATATTTAAGGTTACATAAAATTTAGATTTTTTATCTTTTAATTTTTCTGAGGGTAGTAATTAGCATTTTTCTAGGTTCTTTATTGTGTTTTGTTTTGTTTGAGTTTTCTGTTTCCTTGAGGAAATTTTGTGGTTAGTATATTGCAATTCCTTGCCCCTCTCCCCAGATGATTGGTGATCCTTGGCTTTCCAGTCTTATTTAAAAGTGAATTTGGGCCCCTCGGTGGCTAAGTTGGTTAGGTGTCTGACTCGATTTGAGCTCAGGTCATGACCTTAGGTTTGTAAGATTGAGTCCCACATTGGGCTTCATGCTGGGAATGGAGCCTGCTTAAGATTCTCTCTCTCCTCTCTTAATCTCAGGAAACAAACTGAGGGTTGCTGGAGGGAGGTGGGTGGGAGGGATGGGGTAGCTGGGTGGTGGACATTGGGGAGGGTAGGGTATGTGCTATGGGAAGTGCTGTGAATTGTGTAAGACTGATGAATCACAGACCTGTACCCCTGAAACAAATAATACATTATATGCTAATTAAAAAAAAAAAAAGATTCTCTCTCCTTCTCCCTCTGCCCCTCCCTTTCCTTCTCTAAACAAACAAACAAACAAACAAACAAACAAACAAAACAGAAGTGAGAAAATAGAAAAGCTGACGATGGGGTCTGCGAACATGGGTGGGACCTACCAGGTGGCAGGTTTTCCTTTAGGAAAGCTAGAGGGAGATCTCAGAGGTGCCGATCCTCCCCTGCCTTTGTTCTCCCAAAGAATTCATTCAATTTTTAAAGAGAAGAATTCCCCATTTTTTCCTCTTTTGGGAAAAACACCTGACTGTCAGAAAAGGACTGACTGTTTCCTGTGTAGCCTCTTGCTTTTTGGCCCATACTTCACTTCTGCCAGGAGACAGGTAGTCTCCTTCTGTTGGTACAGCCTCTGTCTGTGTGTTTTAAGCTGCAACTTCATCTGTTCTACATCTTCAATAACTATTCCTCCACATGATTTGTGTCTTCCAGCAATTTATTAAAATTCCTTATTAACTGAGAGTCACCTCCTATTCTCTCAGCTGTGGGTTTTCTGTGCAGCACGAGGGCCTTTGCAGATAGAGGTTAACATGTGCCCCACTGCACTTTGAATTTAGAGCCTTGTGGGGCTTTAATCTCACCAATCAGCTCATAGCCCTACTAGATGGCTCAGGTTTCGCTGCCTATGCTTTTAGGGGTTTTTCAAGAATTTCTTCTAAAAGTAAACTCACTTTTTGAGTGAAACCCTCACTTGTTCGTATCTTCTCTTGGGGGACATTTGGCTTTCAAGATTCAGCATCCATTTAAACTCCTTTATATCTTCAAGAAATTCCTCACTGTTTCTGTCCAAGCCTTCCTGGCTTTCTTGCATCACTATATTTATTCATATTTTTATATTCTGTCATTTCAAAGGGATTTGTGGTGGTGAGAAAAGTAAATGTGTGTGCTTAGATAGCAGTCTTCATCTGGAAGTTGCAACTTTCAAATTTTTAAATGATATAATTAAATGGCCTTTTCTTAATAAAATCCTCATAGTCTATACATCAGAAAGTTTTCATAAAAAGTGCTCTAAAAATATAATTATGCACACACATTTATGGAAGGTTTTAATTAACTTCTTTGTAAACATATTTGATCCTGAAGACATAATCTCAAATTTCTTATCAGTTACATTCCATTTTTGACTTATTTTCTTCTCACAAGATATTCTTATCTGTCCCTTCCTCTTTTGGTTGGATATTTGACTCCTTGATACTTAATCTCCCTGTCTGTCTTTGAATTCTTTTCTTTTACAACTCTTCTACCAAATATCACTGAAATCAGAATCCACTGAAAATTATAAGAAGTATTATATATTATGTTACTTAAACTGAAAGGAAAATATAGTGTTTTTAAGAGTATTCTCAGATCTACATACACCCAAGAGTTAATCCAACAAGAATTTTTTTGAATGCATACAGTGTAGCAGACATATTTTAGGCTCTAAAAGTGACCAAGTGATCCCTGGTCAAGACAGAAAAATCCCTGACCTCATGATCTTTACATTCTAGTGGGAGACAGACAATAAACAGGATAAATAGTTAAATATATGTGTACGAGAGATCTCCAGAGAAACAGAATCAACAGGATGTGTGTATATACGTATATATTTATTATAAAGAAATGGCACATGTGATTATGGAAACCTGAAAGTCCCAAGATTTTCTAGAAGTGTCAGTAAGCTGGAAACCCAGGAGATCTAGCTTAGTTCCAGTCTGGGTCCTAAGGACTGAGAACCAGGAGAGTCAAATGTATAATCTCAGTCCAAAAGCTGGCAGGCTTGAGACCCAGAAAGAACTGTTGCAGTTTGAGTTTAAAGGCAAGAAAAAGTCAATGTCCTAGCTCAAAGGAAGGCAGGAGTTCCCTCTTATAGGGAAGGATCAGCCTTTTGTTCTATTCAACTCTTCAACTGATTGGCTGAGGCCCATCCATATTAGGGAGAATGATCTTCTTTACTCACTCTCTTATTAAAATGTTAATGTTACAGGTAATACAATGCCACTAAATTCATACCTATCAATAATTAATCTGAATGTAAATAGACTAAATGCTTCAGTCAAAAGGCATAGGATATCACAATGGATTAAAAAAAAAAAAAGACCCATCAATATGCTGCTTATAAGAGACTGATTTTAGACCAAAGACACCACCAGATTGAAAGTGAAGGTGGTGAACCATCTATCATGCTAATGGACATCCCAACAAAGCTGGAGTACCCATAGTTATATCAGACAGACTAGATTTTAAGACAAAGTCTTTAATAAGAAATGAGGAAGGGCAGTATATCATAATAAAGGGGTCTATCCAATAAGATTTTACAATTGTAAATATTTATGACCCCAACTTGGGAGCAGCCAAATATATAAATCAATTAATAACAAATTTAAAGAAACTCATTAATAATAATACAATAATAGTAGGGGACTTCAACA
This sequence comes from Nasua narica, assembly GCA_028533885.1. Classification (NCBI taxonomy): domain Eukaryota; kingdom Metazoa; phylum Chordata; class Mammalia; order Carnivora; family Procyonidae; genus Nasua; species Nasua narica. The sequence continues at coordinate 179,776,217 of CM052799.1, read as the reverse complement.
CTCCACTTATAGCAATGGACAGATTGTCTAAGTAAATCAACAAGGAAACAATGGCTTTGAATGACAGACTGGACCAGATGGACTTAACAGATCTATTGAGACCATTTCATCCTAAAGCAGCAGAATACACGTTCTTTTCAAGTCCACATGGAATATTCTCCAGAATAGAGCACATACTGGATCACAAATCAATCCTCAACCAGTACAAAAAGACTGAGATCTTCTAGTGGATCATATTTTCAGACCACAGAACTATGAAACTTAAAGTCAACTATAAGAAAAAATTTGGAAAGACCGCAAATACATGGAGATATTAAAGAACATCCTACTAAAGAATGAATGGGTTAGCCAGGAAATTAAAGAAGAAATAAAAAAACATGGAACCAAATGAAAATGAAAACATGACAGTCCAAAACCTTTGGGATTCAGCAAAGATAGTTCTAAGAAGGAAGTATATAGCAATACAGGCCTTCCCCAAGAAGTAAGAAGTCTCAAATAAATAACCTAGCCTTACACCTAAAAGAGCTGGAAAAAGAACAGCAAATAAAGCTTAAAACCAGCAGAAGAAGGGAAATAATAAAGATTAGAGAAGAAATAAGTGATATACTGATATGAGGAATTTGAGAAACAAGACAGAGGATCACAGGGGAAGGGAGGGAAAAATGAAACAAGATGAAACCAGAGAGGGAGACAAACCATAAGAGACTCTTATCTCAGGAAACAAACTGAGGGTTGCTGGAGGGGAGGGGGATGGGAAGGATAGAGTGGCTGGGTGATGGACATTGGGGAGAGTATGTGCTATGGGGAGTGCTGTGAATTGTGTAAGAATGATGAATCACAGACCTGTACCCCTGAAACAAATAATACATTATATGTTAAAAAAAAAATAAGTGATACAGGAAAAAAAAAAAAAAAAAGAACAGATTAACAAAACTGGGAGCTGGTTCTTTGAAAGAATTAGCAAAATTTATAAACCCCTAGCTAGACTTATCAAAGCGAAAAGAGAAAGAACAGTCCCAAAAATAAAATCATGAATGAAAAGGGAAAAATCACAACCAACACCACAGAAATAAAACAATTATAAGAAAATATTATGAGCAATGATATGCCAACAAATTGGGTAATCTGGAAGAAAGGGATAAATTCCTGGAAACCTATAAACTGCCAAAACTGAAACAGGAAGAAATAGAAAATTTGAATAGACACATGGTCAGCGAAGAAATTGAATCAGTAATAAAAAATCTCCCAACAAACAAGAGTCCAGGGCCAGATGACTTCCCAGGGGAATTCTACCAAACATTTAAAGGAGAATTAATACCTATTCTTCTGAAACTGTGCCAAAAATAGAAATGGAAAGAAAACTTCCAAACTCATCTTATGAGGCCAGCATTGCCTTGATTCCAAACCAGGGAGAATTAAAGACCAATATCCTTGATGGAATAGATGCAAAAATTCTCAACCAGATACTAGCAAATTAAATCTAACCATACATTAAAAGAATTATTCATCAAAATCAAGTGGTATTTATTCCTGGGCTGCAGGTGTGGTTCAATATTCACAAATCAATGTGATATACCACATTAATAAAAGAAAGGGTAAGAATCATACGACCCTTTCAATAAATGCAGAAAAAGCATTTGACAAAATACAGCATCCTTTCTTGATAAAACCCCTCAAGAAAGTAGGGATAGAGGAATGTACCTCTACATCCTAAAGGCCATGTATGAAAGACCCAAGCTAATATCATCCTCAGCTTTTCTGATCTTAGGGGAAGCTGAGAGTTTTTCCTGTAAGGTCAGAAACACAACAGGGATGTCCGCTCTCACCACTACTATTTAACATAGTATTGGAAGGTCTGGCCTCAGCAATCAGACAACAAAAAGAAATAAAAGGCATCCAAATGGGCAAGGAAGAAGTCAAACTTTCACTATTTGCAGATGACATGATATTCTATGTAGAAAACCTGAGAGACTCCACCAAAAAATTACAAGAACTGATACATGAATTCAGCAAAGTCAGAGGATATAAAATCAATGTGCAGAAGTTGGTTGCCTTTCTATACACCAATAATGAAGCAGCAGAAAGAGAAATTAAGAAACTGACCCCATTTACAATTGCATCAGAAACCATATGATACCTAGGAATAAATCTAACCAAAGAGGTAATAGATCTGTACTCTGAAAACTACAGAAGATTTATGAAAGAAATTGAAAAGGCACAAAAATATGGAAAAATATTTCATGCTCATGGATTGGAAGAACAAATATTGTTAAAATGTCTATACTGCCCAGAGTAATCTACATATTCAATTCAATCCCTATCAAATAACACCAGCATTTTTCAAGGAGCTGGAACAAACAATTCTAAAATTTATATGGAACCAGAAACCTGAACAGCCAAAGTATGTTGAAAAAGAAAAGCAAAATGGGAGGCATCACAATTCCAGACTTCAAGTTGTATTACAAAGCTGTAATCATCAAGACAGTGTGCCACTGCCACAAAAACAGACACATAGATCAATGGAACAGAATAGAGAACCCAGAAATGGACCCACAACTATATGGTCAACTAATATTCAACAAAGCCGGAAAGAATATCCAATAGAACAAAGGCAGTGTCTTCAATAAATTGTGTTGGGAAAACTGGAGGGCACTTGTTGTGATGAACACTAGGGTATATATAAGTGATGAATCACTAAATTCTACTCCTGAAATGAATACTACACTATATGTTAATAACTTGAATTTAAATAAAAACTTGGAAGAAAAATAATAAAATGATAATCTTGAAAATTAAAAAAGAGAGATGGAACTGGCCATGAAGCTTAGACCATATTCTACTCATGCTGTTTTCACATAAGTTCAAGGAACTGACTATGGCACCTTGGAATGCATAATGGAAGACTATAACCCAAACCTGACTGTGGAAGTGGCCTTGGGATTATCTCTGTTCTAAGCATTCAAGTCAATAATGGGCTATGACATGTAGTGTCTCTTGAAGGGAATGGAAACTACACTAGATTGGTTCTAGACCAAGTCCACACTACATCAGGCACAGCCCCAGGGACCCCGCTGCAGCCCCATACTTTCCTCCTCCTTCAAACTCTGCTTCCAACAGTGACTCGATACAACAGTGACTAGATACTCGATATCAAGTATGATAGTAAAGGAGTGGATCCTGATCTCTACCTCTACAAGAAACCTCTTGTGAAAAAGCCTTCTCATCTGTACAGTGCCCAGTTTTTACTGAAAACCACTGTTAGCCAGTCTTACTGACAATAAGTTGTTAATAAAATAAAAGCAAATGTTGATCTCAACCAGAAATACCCTAAGTGACACTTTCAGAATAATTTTGACCAAATCTCTGGACACCCCATGGCCCTGTCAAGTTAATACATAAATTAGCCATCACAACAGGGTATATTAGATAGAGTGTGTCTGTCATGTTAAGAAACAGCAAGGAGGGGGCACCTGGGTGGCTCAGTCATTAAGCGTCTGCCTTAGGTTCAGATCATGATTCCAGGGTCCCAGAATCGAGCACGGCATCGGGCTCCCTGCTCAGCGGGGAGCCTGGTTCTGCCTCTCCCACTTCCCCTGCTTGTGTTTCCTCTCTCACTGTGTCTCTCTCTGTTAAATAAATGAATAAAAAGAAATATAAATAAATAAATAAAGAAAGAAAGAAAGAAAGAAAAAGAAAAAGAAACGACAAGGAGATTGATGTGTCTGAAGTGGAGTGAATGTGGGGGAGAGAGGGAAGAAATGAAGCCAGAGAGGTAATGGCCAGAGGGCAGATATATCCGCACTTGCAAGGTCACTTGAATGTTACTTGGAGTGGGAGCCGATAAGAGGGATTTGAATAAATAAGTTTATTTATTTATTTATTTGACAGAGAGAGAGAGAGATATCACAAGTAGGCAGAGAGGCAAGCAGAGAGAGAGGAGAAGCAGGCTCCCCGCTGAGTGGAGAGCCCGATGTGGGGCTCGATCCCAGGACCCCGAGACCATGATCTGAGCCGAAGGCAGAGGCTTTAACCCACTGAGCCACCCAGGTGCCCCGAATAAATAAGTTTTTTGTGTGTTTGCTTTTAAGTAAATTCTATGCCCAGTGTGGGGCTCATACTTAACCTTGAGATTAGGAGTCACACCTGAACAGAGAAGTCTTTTTTTTTTTTTAAGATTTATTTATTTTAAAGATTTTATTTATTTATTTGAAAGACAGAGAAAGTGAGAGAGAGCATGAGAGGAAGAAGGTTAGAGGAAGAAGCAGACTCCCTGTAGAGCCGGGACCCCGATGTGGGACTCGATCCCGGAACTCAGGGATCATGACCTGAGCCAAAGGCAGTTGCTCAACCAACTGAGCCACCCAGGTGCCCCTGAACAGAGAAGTCTTGATCTGATTTAGATATTGAATCCTGCTGGGCTGCAGTATTGGATACTGACTGAAGAAGGCAATGGTAAAATCAGAGAGGTCAGTTGAGAGGCCTGTGGTAGTAGGTTGAATGTGGTCTCCCTGCACCAAAATATCCATAATCCTCATCCTAATCCTAATCCATCCTAATTCCCAGAACCTGTGAATGTTACCTTATTTGGAAAAAAGCTCTTTGTAGATATAAATAAGCAAAGTACCTGAAAAGAGGAGATCATTCTGGATTATCCAAGTGGCGCTGAAATTGAATGACGAGTGTCCTTACAAAAGAAAGACAGGGGAATTTGAGACAGACAGAAGAGGAGGAAAAGAGGAGACAGAAAGGGAGAGACATGGCCACAAATGAAAGGATATTGGCAGCCTCCAGAAGCAGGAAGAGGCAAGGAAGGACTCGCCCCTAGAACCTCCAGGGGGAGGGCGGCCCTACCCATTACCCTCATTTTGGGCTCCTCGTTTTCAGAACTATAAGAGAATACATTCCTATTGTTCTAAGCCATCCACAACATGTAATGTGTAATTTGTTACAGCAACTACAGCAAATAAGTACAAGGCCCTTGTGATAATCCCAGTGCAAGAGACCTCTCCCTCAGCTCTTTTCCATGAACTCTGGATCCTGACTGGCTAATGGTGGTCACCTGGATTAGCCAACAAGCCACTCAGTCTCAACTTCAAATAGAAAACGTTATGCCCCCTTTCCTCAGATTCTGCCTCATGTCCTGAATTCCCTATTTCAGTTAATAGTATGTCGTTCTTTTTAGAGTTTGACTCTGACTAGTTTTATATACTACTCATTCCCAGGCAGAGTTAAGCACTGTCTTTCTTTTTTTTCCCCCCATAGGACCTTGCTTATAGATCTATAATAACATTTATATGTTTTATTACATTTTTGTCTCTTTCACTACACACTCTGGAGAGCAGGGGCTGTGCTTTGCTTATTTATCTTGTGGTCTTAGCACTTGGCATATTGCCCATTTAGAGTATAGGTTTAATAGGATGTGATGATTTGTCTTGGAAATGCTCTTGGTTCTAAATGCTTCATTAACCCCTATATTTAATTGATCATTTAGTTCAATTCACTTTACTTTCCAAATATCTTTTGTATCAGCTTTCCACCCTCCATCCTCACTGTCATCAACTTGGTTTTCATAATTTTTCACTTGTACCATTTCAAAGTCTCTTGCTTCCTCCAGTTCTATTCTTCTATGGTCTAGTCACCATAAGGACAGAAAGATGAGGTTTTAAACATGTACATTTGATCATATCATTTCCTGTTAAAGAGACTTTGATGACTTTCAAAGACCTTATCTGACGTACAAAATTTTTCATGATTAGACCATTTTCCTGTATATCCTTATAATACATCTGTGCTGAGCTACTTGTCTTCATTCATGTAAATCTATGTATCTGTGTCTTGATCACAGAGCACTGGTGATAGGCTCGCAGGGCAGGGGGATTTAAAAGACATGATTCCTATCCTCATTGAGTTCCTAGTTGCCTATCAGAGACAGTAATTTCGAATATAACTATTCCAATAAAATTGATTACAACAGTTATATAAACATTTGAAAATAACATGTAACCTACATTGGGGGATGGAATTATCAGACACAGTCTCCTGGTAGGAGCTGTCTGAAAGGATAAGTAGAAACTGGTCAGGTAAAGAAGGACAGGTAAGGTTTTAAATCTTTTTTTTCCAGTTAGAACTACCTATGCAAAGAGAGAAAATGTCTTGTTAGGGAAAATGGTTGTGTGAGCCTGTGTGTATGAGTTGATAGTGATAAGACTGCAATTAATGGAAGGGGCCAGATCAGGAACTATGTTGTATACTAGATTAAGGGGGTTGCATCTTATATTCAAGGCAGTGAAGAGTTACCGAAAGATGTAAAGTGCATAAGTAGCATGATCATATTTGTGTTTTAGGGAAATGATTCATGGTGGAATCTAATGAATGGATTGAGTAGAGGAAGAATGGTGACAATGGAAAACTTTGACAATAATCCACCAATATGTTGCTAGAACCTGAATTATGCCAGTAGCAGGGAGCCAGAGAAAAAGGCAAAAATTTGAAAGGTAGAAATAGTAATTGATGCCTGACCATATGGGTCAGAAAGAGGGATAAGTCAAGGATGATGCTTAGGTTCTGGTTTGGGAGAAGAGAAAAACACAAGAAATATATATGAAGAGGGTGTTGGAAAGAAGATGATCACACTGAACTAAGATGCTCAATGGACATAAAAGTGAAGATATGAGTGCATAATTAGATATAATGATTTGGACCCCGGAGCACTTATTTTGGTTTCAGACACATATATTTTGGAGTTACTGGCATATAGGCATCATGTGATGTCCTGGAGATGATGCAATATTAGCTTAGGAAAAGTACTCGTGTGAGAGGAGTAGCTAAGAAGGGAGGCTTTTTGAAAGTCTAAGAACGTTAAAATTTAAGAGGTGATTGAAGGAAGAGGAGAAACAAGAGAGGAACAAGAAAGGAGAAAAACCATGAAAGCCAACTGAGGAGGCAACTAGGGGAAGGCAACCGAGGAGGACAGAATGACACAGGGAGATGCCCTTAGAGTTAGGTGTAGCAGGGAAGTCCAGTAACATAAAACTTTTTAAATTTTTCTTTCAATATGGCAATAAGAAGGTCTTTCATAATGTTGGTGATTGCAGTGTCAGGAAAGAGTGAGGATAGAAACTGGCTGACAGGAGTGGTTTGAAGAGCAGATTAAGTGTTTACAAATTGGAGCCATAAGATTGTAGACTTTGGAGCGCCTCAGTGGGTGAGGTGGCTTTGGGTGGCTCAGTGGGTTAAAGCCTCTGCCTTCAGCTCAGGTCATGATCTCGGGGTCCTGGGATGGAGCCCCACGTTGGGTTCTCTGCTCGGTGGGGAACCTGCTTCCTCTTCTCTCTCTGCCTGCCTCTCTGCCTACTTGTAATCTCTCTCTCTGTGTCAAATAAATAAATAAAATCTTTTAAAAAAAGATTGTAGACTTTTTCAAGCAGGAAATAGGCATTAGAGAGAATGATGTAAAGCTGTAGCTACAAGAAACAAGAGGATCAAGGAGCAAGACTTTTCAAACAGCAAAAGTGGGAAGAATATTTATATGCTGAAGGAAAAGAGATAAAGAGAGAGAGAGCTAGAGATATAGTCAAGAAGGGTTAACTAATTTAATGATATCCCTGAAGATGTGGAAAAAGAATTAGATACAGAGCTCAGGGGAAAATACATAACCAGGGAAAAAAATAACTATAGAATAGGGAGACAACAACTTAAAAGGCCTGAATATGAACATGAGAGCTAATTAAAATAAAGGTACATCTAACTCATTTTATTAGAATCTGAGAAAAAAAAAAGTCAACATTTTCTCCTGAAAGTGAAAATATAGGATGCAACAATACTAAACTAAGATAATGGCACATATACAATATAAAATGCAAGATATTATTATTATTTTTTAAAGATGTATTTATTTGAGAGAGAGAGAGAGTGAGTAAGCATGTGAGTGGGGGGAGGGGTAGAGGGCGAGGTAGACAATCTCCAGCAGACTCCACACTGAACTCAGAGCCTGACATGGGGCTTGATCTCATGACCCTGAGATCATGACTTGAGCTGAAACCAAGAGTTGGATGCTTAACTAACTCAGCCACTCAGGCACCCCTAAAATGTAAGATATTAATAACAACTGACAAGTAATGATGATAGGACTGAGGGTTAAACATGTTCTATTTTCTTTTAAATATTTTATTTATTTATTTGACAGAGAGAGAGATCACAAGCAGGCAGAGAGGCAGGCAGAGAGAGATGGGGAAGCAGGCTCCCCGCTGAGCAGATAGCCCGATGAGGAGCTCGATCCCAGAACCCTGAGATCATGACCTGAGCCGAAGGCAGAGGCTTTAACCCACTGAGCCACCCAGGCACCCCATGTTCTATTTTTTTTTAAATTAAAATTTAAAATGGGAGTTTTTCTGCTTCAGACACCAATTATGCATACTATGTTTATCTAGATTTCATCACTTAGTTTTCTCTCTGATTGTTTTAATCTCTTTTTCATCCTTCTTCAGCATGACTGTCTCCATCTTTCCTCCATGTCAATTATTCTGTCTGCCTCCATGTGTAATAGTTTCCTATTTTAAAATCCACCCATCAGGTCTTTGATAATTGTGTTTAGATCCTCAAATAGTCTCATTAAAACTGCAAGTTTCGTATGTTATTCTTCTTTTAAAAAATCCATCTTTGAGCAAATTTGTTAATGTTCTAAATAATTTGAAGGACTTGGGAATTTTTCCCCCTTAGGTTATGCAAATCTTTCCAGTCTTCTATATGCTAATTTCTTCCCCTCTTCCTCAATCCTTCCTTCCTTTCCTGCTTTCCTTCTTTCCTTGCTTTCTTTTTCTTTCCTCCGTTAGCTTGCAGACTTGTCATGTCATCTGTTTTTCCAGATTATGCATGCTTAGACAGCTCTGCCACATTTTATTTAATCTGGTAAAATGTGGGAGGATTCTTAATCTCTCACTCCACCTTATCTTTGACATACGTACTTATTCTGCTGCTCCACAGTTTGAGTACTGGATTTTTGGTGATCCTTCTATTTTTTGTGGCACCAAAACACAATGGCAGCCAGGAGGAATCACTCAGTTAAGCTCCCACTATTATTGGAACATCTGAGCTCTGCTGTCGCTTCCAAGATTGTGTAAGCCAGTGGAGCCACTCTAGAATCCACTCTACCTCAGCTGGGGTTGTATTCTATACCTGGAAGAGAATATCTTTTGCATTTCAGGTGGGATCCTCAACTTGGTATATGCAGCCCTGGATCTTGCTTTCTGACAAATTTTCACAAATTTCACTCTGGAAATCATTTGTCATATTCTTGACTTTGAAGAATGGAAAGATGGTATCTCCACCGCTTTGCATTTAGCTCCTTTTAAATGTTGGTATGGCTGACAGAATGTCCCTGTCTCCTCCCCCAAAGATGTCTGTGCTCTAATCCCCGGATCCTGTGAATATGTTATGTTACATGGCAAAGAAATCTTTGTAGATGACCATAAAATAGGAAAATTATCCTGGATTATCCAAAATGGCCCAAAATACATGAGCATTGAAAAGCGGAGAACTTTCTCTAACTAGAGGCAGAAGAGATGTGGCAAAAAAAAGAAGTCAAAGAGATTCAAACCATGAGGAGGACTCAACAGGATTTCTCCGGTTTGAAGTTGAAAGGGCAACACGATGAGGAATGATAGTGGTCTTATGGAGTTGAGAGAGGCTCCCAGCTGACAGCCAGGAAGGAAGCAGGGACTTCACCTCTGCCAGAATTCTGTCAATAACCTGAACGAGTTTGGAAACAGACTCCCCTGTCAGAACCTCCAGATAAGGGTCCAGCTTGCCAACGAGTTGGTCTCAGCCTGTGAAACTCAGATCAGTGGAACTAGCTGAGCTCACCAGACTCCTGACCTGCAGGACTGTGAGTTAATAGATTTGTGTTGGTTTAAGCTCCTTAATTGTGCTCATTTGTTATGGCAGCTATAGAAAATGAGCACATAGAGTTATTAGTAAGAAATGTCAGGTTTTGATGACTGACTAGCCTGTGATCAAGATGTGAGGGGTAAAGGTAGGACTAGCCATCTTGTGCTACCTGATTCTGCTTTAGATTCTTCTTCTTGGACACCTTTTCTTTGGAAATTGATATATTCAGACTCTGCCTCTCTTCTTTTTGAGTACTACTGGTGAACTTATTTTGTTAATTTTGATGTAAGTGTGCTTAATTCATGTGGTATTGCAAGAGATAGAATCAGTATAGTCTCATTCATCCATCTGAATCCGGAAGTCTCTTGAGAGTGAGGGAGCATTGCATGAGTCTAGAATCAAAACACATTAGTAAAAATAAAGACTATTTGAAAATAAAATGAAGTGTGTGTGTATGTGTTTGTATGTGTGTGTGTGCGTGTGTGTGTATGTGATAGTTATACATGTCACCTTGACTAGATCATAGGCTGCCCAGATAAATATTTTAAAAATTATTTCCAGGTGTGTCTCTGGGGGTGTTTCCAGAAAAGAATAGCATTTCAGTTCATAGATTGAGTAAAACAGATTATTCTCCCCAATTTGGGTGGACATCATCCAATCTGTTGAGGGTCTCAGTAGAACAAAAGGTGGGGTAAGGAATAATTTGCTATCTTTGCTTGACTGATGACCTGGGACGTTGATCTTCTTCTGCCCTTGGACTAGACTTACATCATCAGTTCTCCTGGTTCTTAGGCCTTTGGACTTGGAATGAAACTACACCATTGTCTTTCTGGGATCTCCAGCCTGCAGATGGCAGACTGTGGGACTTCTCCATAATCACAAGAGCGATGCCTTATGACTGTCCATCTATTTATTTATCAGTCATCTATCGTCTATCTTCAATTGGTTCTGTTTCTTTGGATGACTCTGGCTGATACAATGTATGTATATATTTACATGTACACAAACATATGACATGATATAGTTTTAGGTTACTCATGTACTAACGCTGAAAATACAGGTTATAAAATATTTTTAATCTTCCTATTGGAAAGGAAAAGTATAAAAGGCAGAATTACTTTCACTTTGAAGAGAACATCAATAGTTTATCGATCTACTGGTGACAGAAATGAAAACACTTATCTTGGTGACAGGAATGAAAATTGGAACACAAGAATAAATGTCTTGAAAAGACCTAGATTTTATTGTTTGGTCTTTTAGTTTTTTAATCCCACATAAATGCACTAGACACCACCCCATGTCAGGTGCAATGCCAAACACTGAGGAGTCAATGATGAGCAGGAGACATTATGCCTACCTTTTTGGAGCATCTGTGGCAGCCCAGGAGAGCCTGTTTGGTCATGAAATCAACAAGGGTGGATTTGTATTAATAGGAATATGGTCGACACAGTCACTCTTCTGGATTCTTGGGCTGAACCCGTGTCCCTGTTTTACATTGTAACTGGGAAATCTCAGTCACTAAACAAATCTCATGTTTATGAGAGTATATGAGTACATGAGTATGAGTGTCTATGGGAATATGAAATAGAGGCTACACCAAATCAGTAGCCAAATGGGTATTTCTTTGAGGAAACCTGTAAGAGAGAGGGTGATAGAAATTAAGGAGTAGATAGGGGAGTCTTGGAGAGTCTACCAGGCAGAGGTAGCTGTGAGGTCGAAGACTTCAGAGAAATGAGAGCATGGTAAGGTGATAGGGCTGGTAGATGTTTTGTGTGGAGAAAGGGAGTGGAGTGAGGTGGGGCTAATCGTTGGGCAAAAGGTCAGTAGTTACAAGGTAATACCATTTTTTCAGTCTTGATCAATTACCACAATAACTTAAGGAATTGGAAGATAAGCCCGATTTTTATTTTTACTTGTCTAGCTTTATTGAGATATAATTGACATATAACATTGAATAAGTTTAAGGTTCTCTTTCTATATATATTGCAAAATGATTACTGCAATAAAGTTAGTTGACACATCTATCACCTCATATAGTTGCAATTTTTGTGTCTGTATGTGATGAGAACTTTTAAAATATATTCTCCTAGCAACTTTCAAATATACAATACAGCTTTGTTAATCTTGTCATCATGCGATGCATGATGTTTCCAGAACTCATTTATCTTATAACTAGAAATGTGTATCCTTTGACCACCTTCTCCCATTTTCTCTATCCCTCCAACCCTCCCCCTCTGGCAACCACCAATCTATTCCCTGTTTCTATGCATTTGTTTTTTTTAGGTTCCATATAAGTGAGATCATACAGTATTTGTCTTTCTCTGTTTGACTTATTTCACATAGTATAATGCCCTCGAGTTTCATCCATGTGGTTACAAATGACAGGATTTCTTTCTTTTTTTTTTTTTTTTAAGATTTTATTTATATGAGAGAGAGAGAGAGAGAGAAAGAGAGCATGAGCAGGGGGAGGGGCAGAGGGAGAGAGAGAAGCAAACTCCCGGCTGAGCAGGGAGACAGAAATGTGGCTTGATTCCAGGGCCCTAGGATCATGACGATCTGAGGTCAGATGCTTAACCGACTGAGCCTCCTGGCGCCCCAGACTTCTTCTTTCTTATGGTTGAATACTATTCCATTGTGTATATATTGCATATATGTTATATATGTATATATAATAAATGTAGTGTATATATTATGTATATATATATAAAATAAATGTGGTATCTATCTATCATCTATCACATTTTCTTTATCCATTCTGATAGATACTTGGGTTGTTTCTATATCTTTGTAAATTGTAAATAATGTAAATATTGTAAAAAAATTGTTAAAAAATATTATAAATAATGTCTCAGTGGACATGGGGGTGCAGATATCTCTTAGAGATAGTAACTGAAGGGTGCCTGGGTGACTCAGCCAGTTAAGTGGCTGCCTTCAGCTCAGGTCATGATCCCAGGGTCCTGGGATTAAGTCCTGCATTGTGCTCCCTGCTCAGTGGAGAGCCTGCTTCTCCGTCTCCCTGCCTCTCTGCCTACTTGTGCTTTCTATCTCTTTGTCAAATAAATAAAATATTAAAAAAATAAAGTCTTCTCTAAAAAAAAAGGATAGTAATTGAATTTTCTTCAGATATATGCCCCAAAATGGAATTGCTGGATCATATTGTCATTCTATTTTTTAGTTTTGGAAGAACCTCCAAACTGTTTTCCATAGTGGCTGCACCAATTTACATTCCCACAAACAGTGCACAAGGGCTCCCTTTTCTTCACATCCTTGCCAGCATTGTTACCACTTTCTTATCTTTTTGATAGTAGTCATTCTGACAGGTGTGAGGAGATATCTCACTGTGGTTTTGATTTGCATTGCCCTGATGATTACTGATGTTGAGTACCTCTTAACATACTTGTTTAAGTCTTTTTTTTCTTTCTCTCCCTTCTTTTCTTTCTTTCTTTCTTTCTTTCTCTTTCTTTTTTTTTAATTTTTTTAAAGATTTTATTTATTTATTAGGAAAGAGAGAGAGTGAGATAGAGAAGGTCAGAGTGAGAAGCGGCCTCCCCAGGGAGCTGGGAGCCCGATGTGGGACTCGATCCCGGGACCCTGGGATCATGACCTGAGCCGAAGGCAGTCGCTCAACCAACTGCGCCACCCAGGGGCCCTCTTTCTTTTTCTTTCTTTCTTTCTTTCTTTCTTTCTTTCTTTCTTTCTTTCTTTCTTTCTTTCTTTCTTTCTTTCTTTTTCTTTCTTTCTTTCTTTCTTTCTTCCTTCCTTTCTTTCTTTCTTTCTTTCTTTTCTCTTTCTTTCTTTCTTTCTTTCTTTCTTTCTCTTTCTTTCTCTCTTTCTCTTTCTCTTTCTCTTTCTTTTCTTTCTTCCTTTCTCCCTTTCTTCCTTTCTTCTCTCTCTTCCTTCTTTCTTTCCTTCTTTCTTTGCTTCCTCCCTCCCTCCCCTCCCTCCTCTTTCTTTCTTTCTTTCTTTCTTTCTTTCTTTCTTTCTCTCTCTCTCTCTCTCTTTCTTTCTTTCTTATAAATAAAAAGGGAGAGAGAGAGAAAAAGTGTGAGTGGGAGGAGGGGTGAAGGGAGGGGGAGAAGCAGACTCCCCACTGAGCAGGGAGCCCGACATGGGACTCAATCCCAGGACACCAAGATCATGATCAGCTGAAATCAAGAGCTGGCTGGTTAACTGGCTATTTTTTTTTAAAGCACATAATCTTCACCAGACAGGTTTTATCCACACTCAATAGAGTGGGAAAGTTCAGGGTAGATGATGCTAAGATGAGCCTCTGGATCACTTGTTGTCATCATGTCGTGTGACTGGTAAAGACTCTCTTGTGTTTGATAGACCCCAGAATGTGGTTGCTAACTGCTCCATATTCCTTTATTCACTAATTTTTTTCTTTCTTTCAACAAACATTTATTGAATATCCTGTTTATCTTTTTATTTGTTCTTAATTCTTGGGCACAGTTCTGTGTTAGTTTTCGATTCACTGCCTAACAAAATACCACAAACTTAGTGGCTTTAAACAACACAAATTTATGATTTCATAGTTCTATAGGTCAGAAGTCTGACCCTGGGCTAAAATCAAAGTGTTGGTAGGGCTACATTTCTTCCTTGAAGTTCTGGGAGAGAATCTGTTTCTTTGCTTTGTCCCGCTTCCAGCAGCTCATATTCCTTGGCTTGGGAGCCTCTTTCCATCTTCAAAGCCAACAGCATAGCATCTCTCTGACTCCCTTTGCCTTGTTACATCATCTCTTTCTCTGATGCCCTTCCTATTGTTTTTTCCACTGTTAAAGACCCACGTGATGATATTGGGTCTACCCTGCTAACCCAGGAAAGCTCCCTATTTTAAGGTCATCTGAATAGCAACCTTAATTCTTTCTGTCATGTAATGTCACATATTCACAGGTTCTAGGGATTAGAACATGGATATCTTGGGAGGCCATTGTTCTGTTTACCACATGATCCCTTGGAATCTTCTTCTTGTCTTATTTTACTGACACAAAATCCTAATTTCCTGTCCCCCCCACACCAGATGCTTCTCTAGAGGAGTTGATTTCTTGTCTGTGGTCCTCTCACCCCATCCTTCATCCCTTCTGCACCTCACACACTGGGCTGACTCCCAGGCCTGACATTTTTTGGTCTATTTTTCCCATCATCTATTATCTACCACAGTTTTGCATTCTAGGCACATCTTATCCTTTGTGTTTGGGCAAGCGACCCTATTAACTTTTTTGCAGTGTTAAGAGTTGCATAGTTTCAATGTAGAGAGTTAATCACAATGAGTGATTCTAATGAGCCCTCCTGTGGTTTTTAGCTCTAGGAAAAGACAGATACTGCCCTTCTGCGTGGTGTTATGCAGTAATAGCAACTGTTCTTAAAATTTCAGTGCTAGCTCATTCATTGCTTTATTTTTCAATTGGCTTTACCACAGCATGAACAACGTTAGAGATGGATTATGAAGAGGATTTATAGAACCAGAGAGTATGAGAAACAATGCACATTATCATTTTACATTTTTATAAGGTGTGCAAAGTACTTAGAATCAGGGGGATTATTTCTGTATTTAGAGGACAACTTAGTAGAGGCAAAAATTTTAAAGAGAAAATGGCAGCCAAATAAACGATTATTATTATTATTATTATTTATTTATTTATTTTAAAGATTTTTATTTATTTATTAGAGAGCGAGAGACTGAGAATGAGAGGGGAGAAAGTCAGAGGGAGAAACAGGCTTCCCGCAGAGCCGGGAGCCCGATATGGGACTCGATCCTGGGACTCCGGGATCATGACCTGAGCCAAAGGCAGCTGCTCAACCAACTGAGCCACCTAGGCGCCCTTATTATTATTATTTAAAGATTTTATTTATTTATTTGAGAGAGTGAGTAGTAACTTGAGTGGGGGAAAGGGTCAGAGGGAGAAGCAGATTCCCCGCTGAGCACAGAGCCCATCGTGGGGCTCCATCATAGGACCCTGAGATCATGGCCTGAGTCAGTCAGACACTTAACTGTCTGAGCCACCTAGGCATCCTCAAAAAAACTACTAATTATGTGAAAACAGTGAAGAAGCTTTTAGTTTACACTTACAAACATAACAACTTAGGTGAAAATTTCACAACAAATCATAAAAACTTATTGAGTTCATGGCTGAAGAGGTTTTCAGTGGTATGAAAATATTTTGTTATACAGTTTAGGTATTTTATTTAATTCTATTAAGAATCTAAATTTACTATAAATGAGAAAAATGACCTAAAGTCACACTGATGATAGATACTCACTTCTGAAATAGCAACATGACCCATTTGGTTACAGTCTATTTTAATTACAATTAATACTCATTTTCCCTTAATTTTTATTCCACAGGCAAAGAACTATTCACTCTTATAAGTTAAGCTCTTAAATCTTAAATTTGTTGTGGACGAACATTAAACATACCTAGAAATGTTTAAATTTTCTTTCTACCAGAAACCAGTTTTAAAGTTCTCTATAATGTACAATAAGATTTCACTGAGAAGTAGTCAATGAGGAAAAGTGATAAAATAATATATACTTTCATGGTTTTGGAAATTTTCCTTTTTAAAACACATGTCAGGAGATCAGCAGGAATGATATACCTACTGTAACAAGTACTAGATGAAGAAAATAGAGCTGGTTTTGTTTCTTTGAGGACTTTCAGGCTGAATTATCTACGTCTGAGACTAGAGCCAGGTTTCATAACCAGAAGTGAAAGGATAGAAAGTTTTTAATGGACTTTCAGTTCATTTTGCCAATAAACAGCAGTTTGGAAAAGAGTTAAGTTAAACCTTGAAAATGGAATGTCTCAATCTGACCTTTCAGAACCCTACCCACTTGCTCTTGTCCCTCCGGCAAATGAATTCCGTTTGGTGGTGGTGGTGGTGGTAAGTGTTTGATGTTATGGAAATCTGAAATCCTGAAGGTACTAGAGAACAGTTGGAGTAATCGGTGTCATTAGATTTGTTTTTCCTCCTAAAGATCAAAACTGAGCTGTAGATTTATGACCAGTTCTCTCAGGCACTCAGGTGGATTTGTTTTTGCCTGGCCGGCTCAGTTGAGTAGATGGAATTGCAACATTGTAATATAATATATTCTAAAAGCATCTGAGGAACTAAAGGCACTTCAGGGAATCTTAGTGCTCCTGAAGTTTCAAATCAGCCCCTTGTAATTTGGTTGTAACATTTGCAACAAATTTCAATTAGTGAATATTTACATCTAACAGATCTAATGTGCTTCTTTCTAAGTATAATACATTAGGAAGAGAAATACTTTTATTCAAAATCTTTATCCAATTTGAAACATGCTCAAATTTTCAGAGCCCTGGGTTGAACATGCTTCAAGTGGTCATTGACAGGCCCTAAAGTTATCAGAAATCTGGGAGCAGGAACAAATAAGATAGGATATGAAATATATATATATATATATACACACACACACATATGTATATATATGATTAGAAATGTAGTCCTTCATTTTTTAAGATATTGACAAAGTCTATTTAAAGATCTGGTATTTAAGAAAGAACATGAGCAATAAAGAGGAGAGGGGATTTTTTTTCTCTATGTGTGCTTGTGTTATGCTGCAGTAATGAGAAGAATCTAAATCATATTTCCTGTAATGTCCCGAGATCGAATGTTATATATTTGACTTTAAAAGAAGCACATGTTGAGAAAAAGAAACCAACACGTATTCTATGCTAAGGAATGAGAGGGTTGGGACTTTGAGACACGCTTCAGAGAACAATGTGGGTGGGGAGTTTTTAAAATGAATTATCCACTTGCAACGTATTCAGAAAATTTTGATCAAGACAGTCCTTTGATTTTAGTAACACATGGGATTTCGCACTTTCTCTGAGCAGTTCAAGTTTCCTTCTCAGAATCTTTTGGCTGCTTAGCTTGAATTGTATCATATTACAAACTGAAAATTTTATGAGCTCGAATGTAAAATGATTCTCAAAAATAAAATAGAAAAACAATTTAGCAATAAAATTTTTGGGTTGAGATTTGAAAATTCTTTTTCAATGGCCTACTCAGTGGAAGAGAAAAAGACTTCCCATGTAAATAAAACAGATTCTAGGGCATCACTCTCTCATCCATGCTTAAAGCCCGTATGTAAGAGAAGATGTAAAGTCAGATACAGAATTTTAAAATTAATTAATAAAAATTATGTATGTAATTTTTGTATGTAATTAAAAATTCAAGTATAGAAAATTATGTTAGGTATTTGGAGAATAGTATAGGACACAAAAGTAATTGGTGAAAAATGAATTATTGTCAATACAAAAATAAAAATTATAGGATATAATGGATCTTATTCTAGGAAACGGATAGGTCAATATAAATAATTTAAAGCATAGGATTATCTATTGGTTCTTTTCTAATACTTTAAAATATACTTAGTACAAACCAGAGTTCTGTTAGATAAAAACCTAAGTTAGTGTAAAACATTATTGTTTGACTAAGATAATTGGACACTTTGGATAATTTTGTTTCTGCATATCTCTTTCTTACACTGAAAGAAATTCCACTGAAAGAAAAATGCTTCTGGGACTAGTAGGAAATTATGGTCTTAATTTAAATATTTACTTTAGAAAGGATGATTTGAATTTTAGTCATAAATGAGTTCTGAAAGTGCTTGATCTTATAACAATCGGACATGAGTCAACATGGATTTTTGACAAAAAAATCCCACCAAATGAATCAACTTTTTAAAAGCTGAAATAATCATGGTCATAGATACACCTCCTCCACACTTAAAAAAAAAAAAAACAGAACAACAAAACCTGTCTAGACAGTTTGATTTTTGCATTCCTGGAATATAATTGTAACACCTACCATTTGCTGGGCAACTACTTTGTGTGATACTTTTCCAGGAACTTTTCATGGTTTTTCATTAAATTCTCAAAAAGTTATGGGGCAATCATCTTCATATTACAGTTAAAGAAAATGAGGTCTCAGAGGTTAAGTGAGTTGTCCCAGATCATACAGTAAATGGCAGAGGCTAAGTTGGAATAAATCATCTTTTTTTGAAGACTCTGTTCTTTGCCTCACCCTTCAGCTGCCTTCCCAAGGTCAAAGACAGCACTGGCTCCTAGGATGACCAACTGTTCTAGGGTTGCCAGGAAAGAGGGATTCCAAGAAAATTGGACTTTTAGTGCTAAACTTGAGAAGGTCTACAAGTTGGTCTCTTTATCAGTAATGTGTTCTTATAGCTCGTGTGTGCTTAGCAAGGCCCTGCCGTTCTTTTAGAAGCTTTTTATCCCTATTAAATTACTGGCAGGTGAGGCTATTTTTCTAACCAGTAAGATCAAAGAGCTGCCTCCTGAAAGAGCTGGAAAACTACTGGCCAGCTCCTGACACATAGGAAGGATTAAGCCTGCTCTTTATGAATCCATCCTAATTTTTAGCATAAGTACGGAACTCTTAGATACGATTTGGAAACATTTTATCACCCTCCAGGACTCTACAAAGTTGAAGAGACTATTACTCAAGGATGCATTTGCATTTTTTGTCTCTAATGAAAGCGTAATTGGGATATTCTCTGATTAAAATGTCTTCTTTGTTAATATAGCGGGCCACTTACCAGTCCTTTACTTTGCAATCTAATTCCTTTCCTTGTGACTATTCTCACATCTTTTTCATCTACTATATTATACATATATATATATATATATTTTTTTTTTTTTTTTTTTTTTTCCCCAGTAGGATCATAAGTTTCTTGATGGTGGAATGCATACCTTTAGGTTAGCATAATGAGTAAGATCGCAGACTCTGGGGACAGACTGCTAATTTCTAGCTGGTGACTGTGAGCAAAATTATTTAACTTCCCTGTTTCTGGTTCCTTTATCTTTAAAATAGGGAGAATAATAGTTCTTACCATACAAGGTTATTGGGGAGATTAAGCGAGTTAGTTATATTAAGCACTTACAATAATACCTGGCACAAAGGAAGTGCTAGGTAGGGCTAGTTGGATTAATCATGTTGACTTTTTTTTAAAAAAAAAATTATTTATTTCAATTCAATTAGCCAACATATGGTACATGATTAGTTTCAGATGTAGTGTTCAATGATTCATCATTTATGTATTAACACCCAGTGCTCATCCCATCACATGCCCTCTTTAATTCTCATCACCCAGTTACTCCACCCTCCCACCGACCTCCCCTTCTGTAACCTTCAGTTTGTTTCCCAGAGTCAAAAGGCTCGTGGTTTGTCTCCCTCTCTGATTTCTTCCCATTTAGTTTTCCTTCCCTTCTACTACGATCCTTTGTGGTATTCCTTGTATTCCACATATGAGTGAAAACATATAATTGTCTTTCTCTGCTTAACTTATTTCACTTAGCACAATACCCTCCAGTTCCATCCATATGGATTTAAATGGTGGGTATCCATCCTTTCTGATGGCGGAGTAATATTCCATTGTGTATATGAATCACATCTTCTTTAGCCATTCATCTGTTGAAGGACATCTCAGCTCCTTCCACAGTCTGGCTATTGTGAACATTGCTGCTATGAACATTGTGGTGCATATGCCCCTTCTTTTCACTACATTTGTATCTTTGGGATAAATACCTAGTAGTGCAATTGCTGGGTCATAGGGTAGCTCTATTTTTAACTTCTTGAGGAACCTCCCTACTGTTCTCTAGATTGGCTGTAGCACCTTGCATTCCCACCAACAGTGTAAAAGTGTTCCCTTCCTCTACATCCCCACCAAAATTTGCTGTTTCCTGGCTTGTTAATTTAGCCATTCTAACTGGTGTAAAGTGGTATCTCATTGGGTTCACGTCTTCTTCCCATTTCTTGACTGAATTATTTGTTTTTTGGGTGTTGAGTTTGATAAGTTGTTTTTTTTAAAAGATTTTATTTATTTATTTGTCAGAGAGAGAGAGAGAGAGAGAGAGAGAAGAGAGAGAACAAGCAGAGGGAGTTACAAGCAGAGGGAGAAGCAGGTTCCCCGCTGAGCAAGGAGCCCAATGTGGGACTCCATCTCAGGACCCTGGGATCATGACCTGAGCCAAAAGCAGATGCTTAACAGACTGAGCCACCCAGGTGTTCCTGAGTTTGATAAGTTCTTTATAGATTTTGGATACAAGCCCTTCATCTGATTTGTCATTTGCAAATATTTTCTCCCATTCCATAGATTGCTTTTAGTTTTCTTGAATGTCTCCTTTGCTGTGCAGAATTTCTTTATCTTGATGAAGTCCCAATAGTTCAGTTTTGCTTTTGTTTCCCTTGCCTTTAGGCATGTGTCTTGTAAGAAGTTGCTGGTGGCCAAGGTCGAAGAGGTTGCTGCCTTTGTTCTCCTCTAGGATTTTCACGGATTCCTGTGTTACATTTAGATCTTTCATCCATTTTGAGTTTATCTTTGTGTATAGTGAAAGAGAATGCTCCAGTTTCATTCTTTTGCATGTGGCTGTCCAATTTTCCCAGCACCATTTATTGAAGAGACTGTCTTTTTTCCATTGGATGTTCTTTCCTGCTTTGTCGAAGATTAGTTGACCATAGAGTTGAGAGTTCATTTCTGGGCTCTCTCTTCTGTTCCATTGATCCATGTGTCTGTTGAACAAGAAAACCAATGCTGGAGGCATCACAATGCCTGATTTCAAGCTATATTACAAAACTGTGATCATCAAGACAGTGTGGTACTGACACAATCATGTTTACAAAAGTGAACTGCTCTTAGATGATGCTATGTTGTTCTCTGTGTTGGGTGAACTCAGTGTCACAGCTGACGAGTTGGCTACAGTTGGGGTGTATTTGGCATGTAACATGTGTGCTGAAAGTTACACAGCCACTTTTTCTAAGAAATAGGAATTTGTTATTTTTCTCTGTTTTTGATGTACTAATCAATCCTCTGTTGTAAAGAAGAGTATAATGATTCTTACCAGAATTCAGAGGGGCTGCCGTTTTAAAATTTGAGGCTAGAATGATCTCCATATATAAGCTGAAAACAATCGCTCTGGTCATTCTTACTGCTCACTTTTTTTTTTCCCCTGTGCAAATCGCAAATGATTCATAACTGTTGAGACCAGTTTTGTCAAGGAGAAAGTGTTCCCTGATAATGTAAAATATATGTAAGGTGTATCATTTATGTATATTATGTGCACTTCAAGGTAGTCTCAACTAAGGTCTTTAAGACAGTAAAAGATTGCCAGTCGAGGAGGCTCGGCAATGGCCTGAAAAGATTTACCTGCTTTTACATGAAAGTGCTTCCGTTAAAATGTAAATTTCCAATGAAAGAAATTACACCTTTGCAATTTTGCTCTCCAGAGACCGACACACATTTTGGACATATGGCTTTTAAATACCGCACAACTCCACTGCCATCTGCTTTACCCACTTCATTGTGTCAATGATTCAGGACACTTACTGACTTAGTAAGTCATTCTACTCTTGGTTAATCAAGAGAAGTTACAGTTTTAAGGAGGCATGGCATGGGAGCATGTACAGAAAGCAGCTGGGTTTTAGCAATAATTAAAGTGTACAGATGTAAAAACAATAAACAGAGGGACAGATTTGAAGGAATCTGGAATCTCATCATGGGGTTTCTCTTCTGTTGGTTTATAATGCCCAGTTACCTAACATAACAATATTAATAATTAATAATAACAATAATAATTATTAGTAAATTTTAAGTACCAAGAATTATGCTGAGCAGATTAATAATAATTATTACTTGAATTTAAAGGTTGTGATTGATTTTGTGAAATATGACCAAAAAATGTGAAATAGAGACAGATATTATTAAAGGTATTTCTTTTGGTTGACTGTTTATTTAATATGGTTTATTACAATAGAGCAATAATTCTGCAAAACACCAAGGCAAGATGTTATCTCTTGATCTGAAGGTGTTATATTGGGAAAAATCAACATACCTTTGCTGATATTAGAGCTCTACCTTTTCTAAGAAGCTCTGATGCTCTAGATTAATTTCCAAGTGTCTCCTTGGTCATTATATTAGAAGTGATGCAGTGATCTTTGAAAATACAGGAGGTCTTTCTGTAGTGTTGACCTCAGAACATTTTGGGCCAGTATTGCTGAACTGTCCATCTTGGCATCTAGGCACTGGGGTACTTAAGAATACTTAAGTACGTCTAAGATGTTTGGGAAGAACACCACAAGCCAAGAGCTGAATCCAGTGCCAAATGTCCAGCTTCCTTGCTTGCTTGTCTTATATTCCTCTGTCTTGAATATAGCTTTTTGTGCCTGGGTATTCCTTTATCTCCTGAGTAATAAGAAGCAACTGCCCAGATAGCTGATTATAAAGGTCACTAAAGGGCTAGAGGTGTAAATTGGAAGTTTGGTGCCAGTTAACTTAGCTTTCTACATGCCACACTCTAGATACTTACTGATATATAATAATTAATATAATAAAAATAAATTTGTCTCTCACTCTATGGGAACTGGGCAAGGGTTCCTTCTGTTCCTGTTCAATAAAGCCTATCTGGAACATAGATGTGATGCTTGGGGATAAGGCAGCCATTTTGTGACCATAATGATATAGAAATCTTGGGAGAAAAAAATGACATATGTAATTTCTTTGTTTGGAGTTTTAGTGCTTGTAAGTGCAGATTATATGCTATAATTACAGGTAGTGTCACCAGCTCTAAGACCTGGTGATAGTTATCAGCAGCTCAAATTCTGAAGTGAAATATGGCATATACATTATTCATGTCTGAGTGTTTTCAGACTTTTGTTTTCCTCTGCCTGCCAAGAGGATTCTGATTTCTGTGGGTCAGTTATGTCCCTCTCTGCAGCCTTTGAGGGGAACTGCATTGACAGAAGGATTCTTTTTATCTCTTATGATGCAGGGTCAAAAAACAAGGATGATGACAGAAAGGACAGTAGTCTTGCAGATAGGTCAGGAAGAAAAGTTTCTTTTTTCTACTTTTTAGGGACTATGTATTAAAGAGGTATGAAAGCAGCGGTGGCATGTGAGGAAAGTGGTTATAAGGTTCGAGAAGCCTACATATGGCAGGTTCTGAGGGTTTAGAAATTTGATGCTATCTAGCCCCTGCATCCCTTGCCTTTCTAGCCTTTGAGCCTGGAAAGCAATGTGCTCAATGTCTTAAGCCTCCTTGTAGGTAGGAGGGCCAACAAACATGATTCTGCTTAGAAAGATATAAGATAAAATGTATGGGGAGGCAAAAATTACATTTATGAAAAAAGCCTTGCTAGCAGAAAACTCTTGATAATTTCCTATTATCCCTCTAGAATATGGAATATCCTGCAAACATGATGATGAAAGTCACTTGCTAAGGATGGCAAGACAGGACAGAAAAGGAGCAACATTGTGGATCTCCCGCACTGAAATGGGATTGCCTACCTCTGGACATTGTGAAGTAAAAAATAAGAAAAAAGGAAAACCTCATGTATCAGATAGGGGCCTAGCAGAAACAAGAGGCGGACTCAGAAGTCTTTAAAAATAATTTAATGAAGAGACTCTTTACAGAGATGTGAGGGAGGATAAAGGAAATGTGTTGGTCAGCGTTCTTCAGAGAAATAAAACCAATAGGTTCTTTCCTTCTTTTCTTCCTTCTTTCTTTCTTTCCTTCTCTCCTTCCTTCCTCTAGCCACCCACCTCCCTTTCCTCTTTCCTTCTCCCCCCTTGCTCCTTCTTTTTTTTTTCTTTCTTCCTTTCCTTCTTTTTTTCTTGGAAGCCGTTTATGTGGTTATGGAGGCTGACAGGTCTAAAATCTGCAGAGCTGATGTCTCAGTCTCAGCCCAAGGCCAGCAGGTTGCTACAGAGCTAAGAAGAGCTGATGATTTAGCTTGAATGTCCTCAGGCAGGAGGATTCTGTCTTACTTGGAGAAGAGTCAGCCTGTCTGTTCTATCCAGGTCCTCGACGGATTAGCACCTCCCCGTCCCCCACACACATTAGGGAGGACAATCCACTTTACTTGGTCTACCAATTTAACCATTAATCTCATCCAAAAACTCATTCACGGACACACTCAGAGTAACAGCTGACCAAATATCTGGCTGCCCCAGGGCTCATGAAGTAGACATGTAAGATCCACCACCAAAGGAACCAACAAGAGATGGTGCAACACCCAGGGATTAGAAGGAGTGTGGATTCTCATAGGTTAAGGGAGGGAACAGTATTCAGCGGAGCCAGAATTTGAGTCAGAGAAGAGGTGCTACCTCATATGACCTGTGACTACAAAGGAAAGAAACTCTGCCAGAACTACAGCTGTGCAAGTAAGGGGCTGGGGCTGGGGATTATGGGAAATAAATACTGTGATTCTTTTTCTTCCCATCTAAGCCAGAGGGTAGTACAATTTGGATGACGCGGTCCATGCAGGTCAGCCTCCTGGGACACAGAGCAGCTCAGAGATTGGTGCAAGTGGGGGGAGATTAAGATTAACCAGAACATTAATAATTTAAGCCATTCTTTAAATAATGACTTCATTATTTACAGAACTAACTTCATTAAATTACCAGTTTAAAAAGGCCAATGTAGGGTAATTTAGCCACTCAGTCGAATGTGATCTTTGCTGATACAGAACGTGACAGATGAGTTTTTTGGGTTGATGGGCTTTGTGTTCTTAGTTGAAATACTATTCAGATTGGACCATTCAGATGGTGCTTTATATATTGTTGCCAATTAAGGCATACGTTAGTCTGGTTTGCCAGGAACAAACCGGAACACAGTGGTTTACCTTATTATTTACATATTAAAGGATTTATTTATTAATTAACACATTAATTAAAATTACCATATTATTTGCATATTTACATATTATTTACACACGCTTCTTAAATTTTCCTCATTGGACTAATACAAATAACAAGTATAAATTAAAAAGTTGCACATGGTTTTTGAGAATCATAAAATTAGGACCAGATTCTCGCTAAAGGAATATTGAATAAATATTTAAATGATACCGATTTTGGGGGAACCAAAGTATCAGTCTCCTTTGCTCTGATGTTGGATCGAAGGTTCTAACTAATGCCTACTTTAGGGACTGAGGTATTTCTAACATCGGACGAGACAGCTTGCGATTGTGGTTGGGTGACATATGATCCAGCTTTCCTGGAGTTGACTAAGACAGACATTCAGTTCAGTTGCAGGAATCAGCCCATGGGACTGCATCTGGATCTTCCGGGACTCCAGCTGCTTCCCACGGCCCTTGGAATTTGGCTGAGGAAGAGGGTAGCAGCTCGAATTTACATGATGCAGACCTTACTGGGGCTGGGAATGCTGGCCTTTCTGCCCTTGGAGAGGGCTGACAATTTTCAGTAATACTACCAAGTGGTTTATCTGCAGAGTGGGCAAATATTTACATCGAATCAGCCCTTGACTCCTAATTCCTACTTGAAAACAGATACTCTCAGCACTTATCTGACTCTGCTCTGACTAAAGCTAAATTATCTTTAAACATGTGGGTGTGGCAGTCCAGGAGGCAAACAAGCCAAGGATCTGAATTGCACAGAGAAAAATAACAAGTCTACTGACCCAAACTTGGCAACATTGTACACTGTTATTAAATAGCACTGACTCATTGTAGTTGTGGTCATTTCCAAGTGGCCAGAAGGATTGGGCGAAGGAACAGGAATCCCACAGTGTGCAACTATCACCTACATTGGGTTGGTATGGCTCCTGGAGTGCTTTAAACCTGTCTCAAATACTCGAATGCATGTTTCTTTGGGACATCAACGCTTAGCGGCACATAGAGACCCCTATATACTAGAGAAATTAGGTTTTTTAACAGACCCATCATATTGGCATGGTCTAGATGCTGAGAACTGGGTGTTCTGCTAAGAATAGTATACCAGTTATACCAGTTGGGGGATTTGCAGGGTCTACCGCCTTTACGGTGAAATGGTTGGTGGGTAGTGTTCTGTGGCAGGGATTATTGAGATAATCATGGATTTTTGACCATTTGTCGTCACTACAAATTGTATGGATCACTGGGGATTTTCTTTTAAATTGTATTTCCTTTTTCATCTTGTTGCATTTTTAATTTTTTGAGTTGTTATCATGAAAATCCAGTACTTTCTGCATGGGTATGAAAAGCATGATTTTTGTGCTAATTATTCAGAGCTTTTGGTTGGTATTACATGTATAGGCCATTTAAGGTATTTGTTTGTCTATTTATATGTTTATTTACTTATTTGGTTTATTTTATTTTAAGTAAACCCTCCCCCCAACGTGGGGCTGAGCTCATAACCTCCAGATCAAGAGTGCCATGCCCCACTGACTGAGCCGGCCAGGTGCCCCAGCATAAGGCATTTAGAGCTCATTGCTCCCTCTCAACATCAAGCTGACGTCTAGAAATAGCTGAAGCAAATTAATTCTCTTCAGTTCAATGTCTTGAGAACACACAGAGAGAATACATTCATAATGTCCAGTTAAGTGTCTTAGAAATCCCACATTTTGATTATCTGTTGCTGTATACCAAACCGCCCCAAATTTAGTTGCTTAACATCAATAACTGGGTTGATGAGATCAGTTGGATGATAGTTTTCTTCTCGTGCTGTTGGCAGGTACTGCAGTCATTTGGAAACTCATTTGGCTGGAACACTCAGGATGGCTCATTCATGGGGCTGGTGGTAGGTGCTGGCTGTCAGCTGTGAGCTCAACTGAGATGTTTCATCAGAATGTCTTGGTTCTCTTCATTTTGGCCACTCTCTGAGGTTGGGCTTTTCACAGCATGGCAGCCAGCTTCCAAGAGGGACGGTGCCAAGGTTGTGTAAGAAGCCACCATAGTTCTCTCTAGGCTTGGCCTTGGAAGTTACACTGTATCACTTCTTTCACATTCTCTTGGCCAAAGCAAGTCACAGATTCAAGGAAATGAAGACTCTCCCTGTTGGTAGGTGTAGTGGGAACATTTGTGGCCACCTCTAAGCTGCTTTAGCTGGTCTTTCTCAATATCTCATTCTCATGACAGCTGCTTCCAAATTTTTCTCCTCTCTCCCTCTCAACTCTGTCCAGACCTGCCTTGTTCCAACTCTGTCTCTCACATTGTTTCTTTCACTTTCCCCCTGCTTTCTTTCCAACCCATACAATTCATCCCTCAAGTATACCTCTGCCTTTTCCAGGGCTGACCCAGTGATGCTTTCAGTTCATCTGGTCTTTCTTCCTTACCCGCTTACCTTGGTGTTGATAATAATTTCTTCCTTACTCACTTACGTTGGTGTTCCTAATGTTAGTTTTTCAGGATTAATGACATAATACTGCTTAATGGGAGCAAGCAGGAGTGGAGAGTGGATGAGATCTTAAATTTCATTCCTGTTACACTTCTGTTTAGGAGACACACAACATAATGGGAATTGATTCTGGTTTAAGTGCAAATGACGTCAGTGGATTTTTAGCATGTGACACAAGAGGAAGGCTAGCAGAGAGGATACTTGATTCAGGACTGAGTCCTGGAGATTACCTGAGGCACATCTTGATGGGATGGATGGCAATGGTATTTGTTGGGTACCTGGTTAACTTGAAGAGCGATGCTGCTGGTCCTAGAGAAGTTCTAAAGAGTTTCATTGTGACTTGAGACTTCTTAGGCGTAGATCCCTTGTAGAAGTTGGTTTCTCGAACTTTAGACGATGAACTTTAAGAAGATAAACCTTTTGGCAGGTCTATCCCTAATATTGTCTCCAGAACAAGAGTGCAAATTTAGGCCCACAAACCATGTCTATTAAAAAATTATAATACTAGTGAGTAATCTGTTAAATAAAATTTGTTCTGTTCTCCTTCCTTAACAAATATATTTTTATATTGACCTGGGGGGCCAGGCACAAATTCCTAATTCTCATACTTCTCAGAGTTCTATGCTAAAATGTGGCATCTTGACATTTTGAGTGTTGGCCTGCTTCTCTTTTCTCCCTTACCACCAGAACTCTCTTGGTGTTACCACCAGAGCACCAGGACTCTCTGGTTGCCACCAGAACCTCACCAAATGTGTATGGGCACTTCAAAGCTGTGTCCATTGTTCGTAAATACAGCAGCCCCTTAGCTACTCCTCTGCCCTGAGAGGTGCAAATGACCAGTGCCATCTGCTTTCAGGAGGCACACATGGCCAAGAGGTTCATTCTGGCCTTGGAAGCAGGCTCAGTGATATCTGGGTAAGGAATTCCAGGGTCCCAGATACCCAGAGCCTGGTTGGTAAGGGGAGGCATAGGTTCTGCATGAGCAAGTTTGGTTCTGTGAGCTTCTTTACTTAGGAAGGCCCTCGTGGGAAGGGGCCAGAACGTGCCCTCTAAAGCATAGGTTGTGGTATAGGGGCCCCATCCAGGTCAAGGACAACACTGCTTTTAGCCATGGGTATGCAAACATTCAACCTATCTTTTCCCTGTAGGGAAAAAGCCAGAGCTCCTCTCTGCACTTTTCTTTCATTGTTGAAATCCACAAAGGAATGAGACCATTGGCAGTTGGATTGGGGCATGAATGGATGGAAAATCCGGAGGAGAGCGAGAGAATGAAGGGGGCCGAGGCTGCCTGTGGACTTCTGCTGGGAGGGAATTGGGGGCTGACTCAGTGAGGGGGTACAGGAAGGGACCACGTGACCTTGATAGCATATGATTCTTGTTCAATAAGGCCACCTTAGGTAGATGGCCTTCCTGGGACACTAAGGCTTTAGATTTTTGGAATACCATAGTAATCATAGAATACCCATGTGTAAGCTGTACATATGAAGTCCAAAATATTGAAGGGTCTTTAAAGGCATTTCAAGCAGTCCTTCCTGCCCAGAGATTAAAGGAAGTAGAAGGTTCTGTACTGGATGTCCTGAACCACCTTTCAGTCTTGACCTGATTCATCTTCTTTGGAACTGCTTTCTGTATGTGCATTTGGGTAATTATTTATATCTGGTACTTTCTGAGTCATTGGTTATTGTAGGTTCCCATCATCAGATACACCTTTAAGTTAATCTGCAGAATGTTTCCTAGTCATTTTTTGTGATTAGGACTGTGTGTGTGTGTATGTGTGCACGCACGCGCATGTGAGTGAGAAGTGTTGGGGTTTGGACATCTGGAATTCACTACCACTCAATCATTTCCTAAAGTTCAAGACTTCCTTCTGCCTGCTGATAACACTGTCAATGCCATTTTGGACAAAAGTACAGGTGCAGATTAAGTGAGTCTTTTTTTTTTTTTGAGAGAGAGAGAGAGAGAGAGTAGGGAGGGGCAGAGGGAGAGGGAAAGAGAGAATCCCAAGCAGGCTCCATGCCCAACTCCAAGCCCAGCATGGAGCCTGACACGGGGCTTGATCTCACCACCCTGAGATCATAACTGAGCCTAATTCAAGAGTCAGATGCTTTGGTGACTGACAGCCACCCTGGCTTTCTCCGAGAGAGAGGCTGAAGGCTGTAGCTGCATACTACATGAGCAGCTGGTCTTCTGAACTGAACGTGGGTTACCATTTTTTTTTTTTTACTTCTGTTGTTCCTAAGCATTGTGTAGTCAATAAAACCTGAGCTTCTGCAACTCAAGCTGGCTTCCGTTTTTTAACTAAATTCTTTTGTGACTCCAGGGCTACCCCTGAGGTCAAGGTTGTGCATGTTGGGTCATCAGGGGTTTTCTTCTTTCTTTTTTTTTTTCATTTGGGAAAATGGACTGTAGGGCTGGAAAAGGGACGGCAAGGCAGTCGTGTGTGTGTGTGTGTGTGTGTGTGTGTGTGTGTGTGTGTGTTCCTGTGAATGGGCACACATGTGTGTATATGCTTGAGTTTCATGTGGTTGCACCTGGAATCAATCAGGGAAATTCAGGGTGGGGTTGAGGAAGGGACTATCTCCCAGGCTTGCAGAGTATTAGGAAATGCAGAGTTTTCAACATGGGAGAGAATGGGTTGCACAGAGCAGTTCCCCTGGGAAATTAAAACTCAATAAAAGAATCAGAACATATTCCTTTTCTTAGTTTTACACTTTTCTCCCTTTATTTGGATATGAAAGGATAGAAAATAGAAAATTATTTTTTATTTAGCAATTTACAGCTCCCCCAAAGTCAGGGTATAACAGGGAGTCATGTATTTATTGAATTTAAAACAACAAGATTTTTCTGACTGAAAATATATTCAAGTCAGCATGAAATGGTGTTGGAAGTTTGTACCATTTGTCTCACTTCACTGGGTGATGAAGCAGATTTCAGAAAGCTCTGGTAAAATCAGAAATGTTATCTGAGAAAAAATTCACCCACTATTATCTCTTGGAAAGGATTACTTTTTATTGCAGATTGAGTGGAATGAGCCAGACAGCACAAGTACATTTTATAAAGAGCCCAGGAAGGGGATCTGAGATGGGGAAGAGGGAGGTCTGGGTGGAATATTTTTCAGAGGACTTTGAGTTACCAGGGGCTGGCTTGTGTGCGTCGGGGGTCTGGAAGGAACAGGTGGAGGTACCTCCAAGAAAACAAAGAACAGAACCAAGTTTTGACTTTATAATTTTTTCTGGAGTAAATCCTGCATGTTTACTTATTGTCTTTCACAAAGAGTTATTAGTGCTTTCTATATGGCAACTATTACAAGCTATTTAACAATATTAACTGCTGGGGCACCTGGCTGGTTCAGTCCTTAAATGTCTGCCAGTTGGCTCAGGTCATGATCCCAGGGTCCTAAGATCGCGCCCCCTGTCGGGCTCCCTGCTCAGTGGGGAGCCTGCTTCTCCGTCTCCCACTCCTTCGGCTTGTGTTCCCTCTCTCGCTATCTCTATCTCCGTCAAAAAAACCAAAAAAAACATATTAACTGCTTTAAACCTCAAACGATGAGGTGGTCACGATGAATACCACCCTGGAGGAAGGGAGGTTTTTGTCCAGGTGATATCAGTAGCCATGGCTTAAATCTTGGTGCTCTGTCTCTGAATCGGCAGTCTTACCGCCACGCAGATGACCGGCAACGCACGGACAATACATGTCATTATGCATGTCCGGGTTCCCAGAGAAGCAAATTGTATTCACCCTTCCACCTTAATTTTTCTTTTAGAAAATCTGCGGATGATGATGTATCTTGATGGTTTTAGAGTTGCTTCCAGTCTCACTCTTATCTAGTTGCCATCTTTACATGCCAGCATGATAGCCTTCCCTGGTTCGTAAATTCCTCCTTTCTTCTTCGTTCTGCTGGTAAGTTATTCATTCATTCCTGTGCACAGCATGGCGTGCTGCTCCCTTCTGTAGTCTCTATCTAAAATCTGAAGGCAGAAGGGCTTGTGGACTCTCTCACAGTGCTTCAGTTTATAAGAGGGGAGTATTTCTAGGAAAGATAAACCAGACACTTTAATTCAGTAAAGGTTTATTGAGCACTTATTACAGGGTAGGTATTATGTTGAGTACATTGCCAGGATTTGTCCATTTAATACTTCAAACCTCGAAAGTAGCTACTGTTACTGCCTTCATTTTATGAATGAGGACACAGAATTAGAAAAGTAAAAACAGAAGAAGAAAAACCAGCAAAACCAAAACATAACACCTAGAAATTAGATTTAAACCAGTGCTCAGACTGTCTGCATTAGAATCCTGGATTTGACTTTATTACTGTAGAAGACATAAAATAGCACATAAACATGTGATAGATAAGCATTAATTGATACAAAAGCAAGCCCTTAACCTAGAATATAAATTAGTTTTTTCAGTTTAAAATTTTTATCTTCTTTTTTTAGTTCATTAAACTTTTTTTAAATTAAGGTCTTTATATATACCCTAAAGTGTAGAACTTACCGGGTTTTTACCAACTGACTACTCCCTTGTAATCAGCACGCAGATCAAGAACAGAATATGGCTAATTTCTGGAGACTCCTTTTGTCCCCTTCTAGGCACTATCGCTCAAGTCTCAGGGATAACTACTATCTTGACTTCCAACAGCATTGATTGCTTTCATCTGCTTTTGTTCTTCATATAAATAGAAGCATATAGTTTTATGCTTTTGTGTTGGGCCTTTTTCACTCAAATTACATTTATGAGATTCATCCATGTAGTTAATTTTACCTTGTTCATCTTACTGTATTACATTGTGGAAATAAATATACCATAATCTACTCATTCTACTATTGACAGGGATTTGGTTAGTTTCAATTTGGGGCACTTGCAAATAGTTCTATCTTAAAGGTGCTAGTATATGTCTTTTAGGGAGCACATATTAGCTATTTTTATTAACTATTATGTGTGCTAGAGACAGTGCAGCATAATGGTTCAGTCAGAAAGAGGTTAAGAAGAAGATTCTGAGTTATTAGCATGTATTAAAAACTAATGTCAAGTATGGCAAAGCATAAATAAAAAAAATTAGAACTCAGTAGAGCTGGCCGTCAGTTCTCTGGGTCAAATCATGTTGTGTGAATCTGTGCATTTAAAAAACCAGAAGCACTCTATAACTCACAGATAAAAAGAGGACCAAGTGTGGTAGGCCATAAGACGATTCTGCTAGAGTTTCTAGAAGGATGAGAGGTGCAATAGTGCCTCTGTGGTGAGGGCTGTGATTACCCAGAGCAGATTCTGCATAGTTATTCAGGAGACGTACTGGTTTTTCAGAGCTACACCTGAGTTAGGAGGAAGACTGTCAAGACTTACCAACCCACTCCCCACAGAACAAAGAGTTTAGTGGAGAACAGGATGAGTAATTTTAAACAAGAGCAATTGGTAAGGAGTATGTGACTATGGTCCCAAATAATCACAGTTGGATACAGTCAGCATGTATGTCACATGGGAATGAACAACATAATAGGAAATAGGGCATGATATGCTTCTAAATGTCCAGGGAGAAACTAAGTGCGGGGTGTTAATGGGTTCTTCTAGGCGAAGGTTACAACTTGGAAGAGAAAGAGGATATGCATAGAGAATAGTTGGAGATACAGATACTACCAAAATGTAAGATTTGAGTTTTAGAGTCATCAACTGTTTGTAAGAGACAGAGTTGAAATGATAAGTACTGGGAAAAATATGTAGGTCAGATTTGTTGGCCTGATAAAATTAGCTTTGCATTTATTTGAAGGGGTGGGGGAAACATTCAGCTCCAACTCAGAAACTAAATAGCGTGCTTTCGACTAACTATGCACACAAATAAATGGCAGCAGAAATGGGGGTAATTTTGTCTAAATGAGAGCATTGAAAGTGGACATGGCATCTTTGAGAAGGTAGACCAGGCAGCAGGAGTGTCATTGAAATTTAGTGTTAACAGACATCTTCGAGATTATCTGGGCCAATCCACACATGTTATAGATAAGTAAAATGGAAAATTGAAGAGGCTGAATCAGGCATTCAAGTCAGGCTGTCTGGATTCAAACTGTAGCTATCAGACTGATTGTCTGTGCCCAATTTTAATTTGTAAAACAGGATAATAATTATATCTATCTCAGAATTGTTTTGAAGGTTAAGTGACATAATCTATGTAGTGCTTAATGAGTGTCTGACATACAGTAAGAGTTAGCTACTGGTTTTCAGTGACTCACCTTAATTTTCACAGCTTGTCAGCAGTAGAGTTGTAACCAGACCCCAAGTCTAGCAGGTTCTCAAACTTCTAATTTAATGTCATCCAGCCACATTACACCGTACATTGCTGGCATTTCAGAAACCCTGTTTCTTTGCTCTGAGTCCAGAACCAGTTTTGGGGTAGACATGACAGGCAGATGAGACCAAAATAATCAATTCTCTTACTCCTTAAAAGTGGATTGGAGGTTATGACGCAGATATATGACAACAACGAATTCCTGCCCAATTTACTAGCCTCCTCCCACATTTGCCCTAATTTAAACTTTGGTGGAGCACACAGAAAGGAAAACGTATCAGCAACTAAGACTGCTATCTTGCTAGGATAGGGAAGAAGATACAACAGAGGGGGAGAAAGACAAAAGATTTCAAATCCCTCTTGTGTAGAAATTTTGAAATATTAGTTCTATTCAGTCAAGAAATATGGACCGATGACTGTCATCCACCAACTAGATGATTCAGTCTACTGTTGGAGGTCAATTACATGGATGGTCTCTTTGGGAGATGACCAAGAGTTGGTCAGAAAGGAGAGGGGAGAAAAGACATTGTGGGAGGAGGGAACAGTAAGTCACTCTTGAAGATCAAAACAATGAAGTGAACGTAGACTCTGGGAGGAGCAATGCCAGCAAATCAGGGGTAGTGCATCAGCTTTCTCTTCCAACTTCTTCCAATACTGAAGGAGCAAGTCAAGATGTAAAAATTACCACCATGACATAGAAATGAAGGGAAAATAATTTATTGACGTCATTCAACAAATATGCAACAATTTTGTTTTTAAATGCAAGCCACTTTGCAACACTGTTTTTTAAGGTCTTCATTGGCATGCAATTGCACCAAAATAGAATCCAAATTTCTTACCATGGCTTTCAAGGCTATCCTCTGCCTACCTCTCTTTCTCCCTTATGTGCTATGATCTACCCACTTGAGCCTTTCTGCTCCTTGGGTGTGCCAAGATTGCTCCTGCTAGAAGACCTGTAGGCACTACATCCAGATCTTCTTTCTTCTTCTTTTTTTTTTAAAGAAAAAATTTCAGAATCTTTTTATCCCCAGCTTTATCAGATATTATTGACATATGACCTATGTGAGTTTAAGGTACATAATATGATGATTTCTTACATGTACATGTTGCAAAATGATATGACCACAATAAGTTTAGTTAACATATCTGTCCTCTCACATAGTTATCATTTGTGTGTGTGTGTGTGTGTGTGCGTGTGTGTGTGGTGATAATGTTTAAAATCTACTCTCTTAACACCTTTTGAGTATATAATATAGTATTATTATAGTCACAATGCTGTACCTTATATCCTCAGAGTTTATTTATCTGATAGCTGGAAGTTTGGATCTTTTGACCATCTTGACCCATTCCCCCCACCCCTCAGGCCCTGACAACTACCATTTTACTC
The DNA here is from genome assembly GCA_028533885.1 of Nasua narica. Classification (NCBI taxonomy): domain Eukaryota; kingdom Metazoa; phylum Chordata; class Mammalia; order Carnivora; family Procyonidae; genus Nasua; species Nasua narica. The sequence continues at coordinate 179,740,520 of CM052799.1, read as the reverse complement.
TGTTTCTTTGAGTTCACTCTTTTAGATTCTTTTTTTTTTTTAAGATTTATTTATTTATTTATTTGTTTGTTTATTTATTTGACCCTCTTGTATCTTGTCCCTGCTGAGCAGAGAGCCTGATGCGGGGCTTGATCCCAGGATCCTGAGATCATGACCTGAGCTGAAGGCAGAGGCTTTAACCCACTTAGCCACCCAAGCACCCCTCTTTTTTAGATTCTTCATATAAGTGAGATCATATCGTATTTGTCTTTATCTGACTTAATTTACTCAGCATAATGTTCTCAAGGTCCATTCTATGTGGCTGCAAACAGTAGAATTTCCTTCTTTTTTCAATGGCTGAATAATATTCCACTGTCTGTGTTTATGTGTATGTGCAGGTATAAATACAGATACAGATCTCTTCGAGATAGTGATTTCATTTCCTTCATATACATACCCCAAAGTGGAATTGCTGGATCATATGGTAGTTCTATTTTTAATTTTTTGAGGAACCTCGAAACTGTTTTTCATAGTGGCTGCACCAATTTACATTCCCACAAACAGTGCACAAGGGTTCCCTTCTGTCCACATCCTCACCAACACTGTCTCTTGTCTTTTTAATAATAGCTTTCCTAACAGGTGTACCGTGCTATCTCATTGTGGTTTTGATTTGCATTTCCCTAATCAGATGTTCTTAATGCTGTTTTTTCATGCCATGCAGACTGAAGCTCAAGTATCACCACCCAAAAAGGTTTTGTCTTACCACCCTATCTGTATTATCCTTCCCATCACATTATTACTGGACTGTTTTATATATTTTACTAATAACAGTTAACAACTGAAATTATCTTGTTCATTTATTTGTTTGCTTGCTCATTGTCAGGCTTTACCCACTAAAATAAAAGCTTCTGAGAACAAACGGGATCTTTCTTGTGTCCTTCTCTGTTGACTTTTGGAAACCTGAAGACTGCTGGCATATAGTAGGCTCTTGAATATGGTGGGTTTTTTTTTTTTTTAAGATTTTATTTATTTATTTGACAGAGAGAGACACAGTGAGAGAGGGAACACAAGCAGGGGAGTGGGAGAGGGAAGTAGGCTTCCTGCTGAGCAGGGAGCCCAATGCAGGGCTGGATCCCAGGACCCCGGGATCATGACCTGAGCTAAAGGCAGACGCTTAACAACTGAGCCACCCAGACGCCCCATTGAAAAATGTTTTTTAATGAATGACTAAATGAGTAAATAAATGGATGAATGAATATACTGGATAAGCACCAGGGACTTCGAGGTCAACAATGTTTCCTTTTAGAACTCACTGTCTACATAATTAATTTTAGTGGGACGTGCTAGGTGTTAGTAGAGGCACATGCAAATGTTCTGGAGGAACAGAGATGGGGGACTGGAAGGGTTTAGAGAAAAAGTGATTATTAAGTAGATCTCCTTAGGGGATGACAGAGAGTTGGCCAGAGAAAGAAGGGGAGAAAGGATATTCTGGGCAGAAGGAACAGTGTGTGAATAGCCAGTTCTTGAAAATCAAAACAAGGAAGGAAGAGCAACTCCAAGCACTTGAAAATGTCATTCTGGCCTTTTGTGACATGAATTTCAAATACAACTAAAACAAAAAAGTGGTGCAATCCACAGCAGGGGTCCTAGGGCATAGATAGTGTGGTTCAAGAGGGATTAAAAGAGTCTTTCTAAACAATGAGTCCCTAACAAGAAAGAAGAAGTCATCTAAGAAGCTCTTGGATATATTTAGATTTTGATAGAAGAATGAACAGAATATCGACAGAGGAGGGCCTCTTGGAGAAATGGAATGAGAATTAAGAATTGTGTGAAGCCAGAAAGACCTGCAGGTTAGAAAAAAATCTAAAGCCAAAAAGGACTCTCACACCCTCAGTAAAAAAAAAAAAGAAATATAAACCAATAATGAAGAGGCAGTTGCTTCATTTATGAAAGTTAACATAATAGCTGACAGAAAGAAGGCAAGCTTTTCAGACTAGAAGTGTTATAAGCAGCAGAAAATAAAGATCAAGGTAGATGACTGCCATTTTATATGAGTTTATGCTTCCGAACTAAAAATACATTGATTCATTGATTGATTTATAAAGACTTTATTTATTTATTTGATGGAGAGAGATCACAAGTAGGCAGAGAGGCAGGCAGAGAGAGAGAGAGGGAAGCAGGCTCCCCGCTGAGCAGAGAGCCCGATGCAGGGCTAGATCCCAGGACCCTGAGATCATGACCTGAGCTGAAGGCAGAGGCTTAACCCACTGAGCCACCCAGGTGCCCCTAAAAATACATTTAAATTAATGAAATGATTAAAGTTTTGGTAATGGAGAGATTTGCTGATTTCTCTGTAATATGTAGAATGAGAGAAGGAAGTATGAGAACAAACAATGGCAAATACAGAAGAAGAAGATTACTGCCCCATTCAGGATTGACTTATATAGAATATTGTACTTAATTCTGGGTTTCACAGCGCATAGAAGTTACTCTTAATTCCCCCCAAATACCCTTTCAGATTATAGTAACTGTACCTAATTTCAGACATTTCCTGGCATGGCTTTGTTGTAAAGATTTGGGCTTAGATTATTTTAATATATTTATATATATTTTCCCTTAAATGTCCCTAAAATCTCAAATATTGCTCCAGAAGTTGTCCTTTGGCTGAACTGGAAAATGCAGGAAATCTTTCAAAAACACTATACTTTGATTTGGACATTGATACTTTAACGAATATTAAAGAATGCTTGTGAAATATTGAGATTTAAGGGACTTGTTCTCAACTATAGGGAAAATCATCATTCAGCTCATAGAGACTGGCTTTTCCACTCCTAATTACTTGGCAGGAAATACATGTTCTGAATGTCTGTAGTACCTATGCACATTTATGACACATAACTGGATTTTTTTGGTGTCTTTAAAAGGCAACAGAGAGAAATGATTAAAGCATCCTTGGGGAAATGTGAAGAACTCTTTGAGTCACAAAATTACCCCCAAATAGAGCATGTTCAAGGGGACTTTTTTGTCCACATAGTGAATACAATTATTATTTTTCATGCAAACTACATATACTTTTGCAACTTAGAATTTAGCAACTCATCTAAACCACTGAACGTTAGGAAGTATTCCTGCCCAGTTTCTTAGAACTTTCACTGTTCCCTTTTCTTCTGAAGCCTGTTGTTATGAACATATATGTCAGAAATGATTTATGGGCTTCAGGATAAGTCTTGGTCCATGTTGTTCTTCAAAATCTTCCTGTGCTGATTCAACACTGCATCGAAAACAAATTTATGAGTTGACATGGTTGAGCTGCAAAGAACTGATGTTAAGGTTTTAGATTGTTTCAAATAAATTGCTTCACTGATCAAAAAGAAAAAAATGATCTCACTGAATTTTACACCTCTTTCTGTTCAAGTGATTTAATTTTACATCACTTGAAGATCATATACATAAAGACATTCAACATTAACACTTACTAAATTTAAAATTACAAACAGGAAGGAAGTTTTTCCTTTCATTTTACTGTCTTCAAGAAAATAGGTAATCATTTAATAATACTAATTTTATTCCAGATGATTGATGTAATTTTTGTCTCAAAAATAATTTTTCTAATCAGTAGCCTTTTTTTTTTAAGATTTTATTTATTTATTTATTAGGAAAGAGAGAGAGTGAGAGAGAGCATGAGAAGGGAGAAGGTCAGAGTGAGACACGGACTCCCCATGGAGCTGGGAGCCCGATGTGGGACTCGATCCCGGGACTCCGGGATCATGACCTGAGTCAAAGGCAGTTGCTTAACCAACTGTGCCACCCAGGCGCCCTAATCAGTAGCCTTTTAAGTTATATTTCCTAAACACATAAGGTCTTAAACCATAAGAACATTCAAGATATGCTGAAAACTAAGTTTTTCTGTTAAGTCCAAGAACTACTAAAGAGGAAACTATACACATTGGAAGAATGTGTGAACATTCTTGAACTGTTTCCTGTCAACCTTACAGTGAGAAGGGGAGACTTTCTAGGAGGGTATTGAGAGGCCCTGTAATATGTTGGAGCAACCCTAGAAATACTATCGATGAGTATAAACAAGCATGATGAAATGTTCCAAGAAGGTAAGATTATCTGAGGGAAAATATGAAATAAAAAGAGAGAGGAATTGAAGTCAATATAAATGTAAGTCTTATGATAAGAAACAAGACCCTTAGACACCTCTGTGATGGCTATCTGGGACCAATCTCTTGCTGTAAGGTGGATTGTGGTTGTTACTCAAAAGGTAAAGATTGGTTCTAATACAAAACAAGACAGAGTAATGCTCCATATCCATCCTCCCTCCCTCCTTCCCCACCCTCTTTCTCTCTCTTCCTCTTTTCTTTCTTTCCTCTCCTTTGAACACTTGCCATGTGCTCTCACCATGGTAAGTACTAGCAATAGTATGTTTACCAAGTGAGGCTCCCTGCTCTTCGTATACAGGTGTATAGGTGGTGTCAGAGAGGGGGATGTCCCTGAATTCTGTGCCTTGGTAGAGTCTCCAAGTGCACATGGCTGATTTCTTCTCTTGGCTTTTTCTTTAAATGTTTACTTGCTATTAGAGCTTCTCTATTAGAATGACTATATGCTTAAGACTTCCAAATGTTAAAAAAATTCATGCTAAATTTTTGAATCCCTTTCCTTTTTCTTTCCTTTTTTCCTTTCATCTTTTCTTGTCTTTTTAAATTAACATATAACATATTATTTGCCCCAGGGGTAAGGTCTGTGAATCATCAGGCTCACACATTTCACAGCACTCGTCATAGCACATACCCTCCCCAGTGTCCATAACCCAGCCACTCTATCCCTACCCCCCTCATCTTTTTCTTTTTTAAAAGAGATGTGACACAGAGCCTAGACAAACAGATGTCTCTGGTCTGTAATCCCTACCTGAGAGGACAAAATGCCATTCTGAGCTGAAAGCACCTGAGGGGGAGAGCTATGGCTGGAATCTCTCTTGGTGCTGGAGGGAAGATAAGGAGGGGACCTACTCTGTCAAGGTAAGACAGACGTCTTATCATATGCTCACTTAGTTCCCATCCTGTAGCCCACTCTATTATCATTAGGATCTGTGTTTCTCCAGCTCCCGTTAGCTACACTAACTTGTAAAATATAAGCCCACACACTGAACATAAAAGTCTGTACCCAGAGAGAAATGAAGACGATGTTCCTCCTGTTGGCCATATATTCTAACTTCTAGAGGGAACTCGACCCCTCTAGAAGGAAATCCTCTGTCATCCCTCCCTCCATTCTCTATGGGAAAGCTGCATGATACAGGAAGCAAGACAAGGTCACATAATTGGGCTTGGGTGATGCGGTAGGAAGTAGCTGGAAAGGAATTCATGTTTACCTTCAGCATGGAGTTTTCTTTCAATTTTGATCTCTCTCCATTTCTCTTCCCCACTTCCAGTTTGGATCATATGTCCTTTTTTGTTTCATATTGCCTCTTTTGGAGATTTTTCATTTTCAGGTAAGATGTCTGGCTTTGGACCATCTTCCACTTCAGGAGAAGCCTGGGCCTTACAGAGTCGGGAGTCCAGGGTAAAGGGAGGAGCAGGATGCCTTGAGTCACAGGTGGTATAAATTAGGTGGCTGTTTAGGTGGTGCTAAGCAACATTTGGAGGCAAAGTCCTAGCCAGTAATAGAGTACGGGTGCCTCTCATGTTTTCTGTCATACAGAGAAATCTCTTTGAAGATCACTCTGCCAGGAGTGGTTGGTTTAAACAAGAAAGAATTCAGAGACTTGACTATCTTTTGATCAAAAACTGCACTAATTTCTACTCTTAATCTATTGGTTTAGAAATGATAGGGTGATAGAACATACACGGAATAAGGTGGCTGAAATAGTATCTTAACTGTAAGGGTTTCTGAGTTTTTAAATTATTCATATCAAGATATGGAATATTTCAAAGATCCCTTAAGTTTCCCTATATCTTCTCAAACAATAACCACCCCCTCTTCAGAATCATCCACTATTTTGACTTTTTTATTGTTTAGTAGTTCTGTTATCAAACTTCATATACTTGGAATTACAGCATATGCACACTTTTATGTCTGGCTGCCTTCACTCAACGTAAAGGCTCTGAGAGTCAACCATGCGTTGAGTGTGTATTTGTTCCTTTTATTCCAGTGTAACATGGCCTTGTGTTAGTATTCTTGAATTCATTTATTCATTTTCCTTATTTGGGGCATTTGGATTGTTTCCAGTTTCTGGTTATTTTGAATAAAGCTGCTTTGAATATTCTAATTAGGATTGGTGTAGGAGTAGGATTCTGGATAGAAATATATCTAACTTCAGTAGGTTCTACCAAACAACTTTCCAAAGTGGTTGTGTCATTTTGATTCCCACCAGCAAGGTTTCAGAGTTTCATTTGCTTCATGTGCTTGCTAACACTTTACATTCCAGCCTTTTTATGTTAGACAGTTTGTGGCCATATAGTGTTATCTTATAGGGCTCAATTTGGTCTTCTCCTGATAAGTCATGATACTGAGCCTCTTTTCATTTTTTATTGCTCATTTCAGTTCTTTTGTGGACTTTTTCAAATCTTCTGCCCTAGATTCATAATAAATATCTTTTTTCCAGTCCATGTCTTATCTTTTTAGTCTCTAATGGTCTTCCTATAAACAGGTGTTCTTAATTTTAATGAAGTCATATGCATTTTTTCCCCATGGCTGCTATAACAAATCACCACAAACTTAGTAGCTTAAAACAACCTATTACTTACCATACAGTTCTGTGCACCAGAAGTCTGACACAGCTCTCACTAGGCTGAAATGAAGGTGTTGGCAGGGCAGTATTCTTTTCTGTGGGCTCTAGGAGAGAATTTATCTCTTTGCTTTTTCCAACTGCATTCCTTGGCTTGTGTTCCTTTTCTCCATCTTCAAGGTGGGCAACATTAATCCCATCTCAACCTTAGTTCTCTTTTGCAATGTAATCTAACATACTCACAGGTTCCAGGGATTGGAACCTGGACATCTTTGGTGGGCTATTATTCTGCCTACCATATCATATTTATCAATGTTTTTTATGGTGAGTGTTTTTTGTATTCTTTTTCAAAATCTCTGACTGTCCCAAGGTTATGAAGGTGTTCTCCTCTAAAAGCTCCACTTATTTTAGCTTTCACGTTTAGATTTATAATCCGTATCAGATTAATTTTGTTTATGGTGTGAGATACGAATCACTTTTTTCTACTCATACATATTTCATGGACCTAGAACCATTTATTGAAAAGACCTTCTCTTCTCAACTAAATTGCTTTGTTGTGCTGTGGTTCAAGTTACTCTATAAAGGTAGATCTGTGTTTGGAATCTCTTCTGTTTCTTCTTTTATTACTTTCCTAGGGTGGTCCTAAGAAATTACTACAAACTGGGGGGCTTAAGACAAAAGAACTGTATCTCAGTTGTGGATACTAGAGGTCTGAAGTTCAGATGTTGCCCAACCAAGCACTCTCTGTAGGCTGAAGGGGAGAATCATTCCTTTGTCCTGCTCCTGGTGGCTCCAGACATTTCTTGTCTTGGAGTTGTATGACTCCAATCTATGCCTTCCCTCTGGTGGGTCTGAATCTCAAATGTCCCTCTGCTTTTCTCTTATAAGGATGCCTGTCATTGGATTTAGGACACACCTTAACTTAACTACGTCTACAATCTAATTCCATCTCTTTTTCCAAATAAGATCATATTCACAGCCTGTGGACATTGGCATACAGACATATCTTTTTGTGGCTAACACTCAACCCACTGTGCTTCTGTTTCATTGATCTGTTTATCTATTTTCATACTAATATCCAACATCTAATGTCAATTATTGTAGTTTTACAGTAAGCTGTGAAATTGAATTATATAAAATTTTCAACTTCAACTGCAAATCACTAGGGGTCGGTCAGTTTCAAAGCAAAAGGATAAGTAACTTGCAGTGTGAGGTTAATGAAAAGGATGTTTTAAGTGCCTCCACAGCCTCATTGTGAGAGTCCTCTTGGACATTAACAGAGTTCTTGTATGTGTAATTTTCACTGCTCTTCTGCCTTGGGGATATGGAACTCTTCTTTGCTCAATTCTATTTAACACATGCTTTGAATGAGCAGTGAAAGACATTTTTACTTTTATAATTGCTGGCTAGTTATTTGAATACTCCTGTTATTCTTCTAGAAATAATAAGCATTTTGAGAGAAAGTAAAGGCTAATAGCTGCCAGAAACTTCACACAACTACAAAGAAAGAGATGCTCAAGGAATTTCAGGATTCTTCCCCATTCTCATTGAGGTCCTCTGAGATTCCCCTCCTTTCTCCAACATGAATGTTACATCCTAGCTTGTCTTAACTGGGTGCCATTCTCTGAATACAATTTGATCCTTTCCCACCTCCATTCCATAGCTCACAGTTTCATTGATGTCTTAGTCTACTCTGGAATGCTATAGCAAAATGCCATGGACTGGGGAGCTTACATGAAAAGAATTTATTTCTCACAGTTACGGAGCCTGGAACGTTTGAGATCAAGGTGCAGGCAGATGCGGCGTCTGTTAAGGACCTGCTTCCTGGCTTGTACACAGTTGTCTTCCAGCTGTGTGCTCACATGACCTTTCCTTGGTGCATGCAGGTGGCAGGGAGAGGGGGAGGAGAAGAAGAGAGACCAGGAGAGAGCAGATTCTGTGTCTCTTCTAATTGTTTTAAGGGCATTAATCCCGTCATGAGTACATTACTTCATGATCTCATCTAAACCTTTATGAAGGTAACCTTTAATTACCTTTGGAAGGTAACCTTTATTACCTTCCAAAGGCCCCAGGTCCAAATACCATCACATTGGGTTTTAGGATCTTACATGTGAATTTGAGGGGGAGGAATATAAACATTCAGCCCATAACACTTGGCATACCCTTACCCACTAGCTTCCCCTGATGGGGAAGCTATCATCGCTATACAGTGCAGGGCATTTACTATATCTGGCTCTGGATTATATGCATTACTTAATTTAATTCCCAAAACAGGCTTAGAAAATAGGAATAGTCATTACCAAGGTCATTACCATTACAAATGGTAAAATAGAATCTTGAGAGGTTGAGACCTTTTTCTGAAGATCAGGCAGTATGCTGTGAAGCCAGGGATCCATCCCAGGTGCTTTAAATCAGTGGTTCTCAAATCGTGATTATTGGACCAGAGGAATCAAGCATCGCCTGGGAATTCAAATGCTTAAGTCCTACCCAGACCTACTAAATCAGAAGCAGTGGGTGGTAGCCCCATAATCTGTGTTTCAGCAAGCTTCCCAGGAAATTCTGGTGCATGCTGCAGGAGAGAATCACTACTCTAAGTAAGTATGAGGAAATAAATTATAGATAATTAGTTACTTGTTAGTGGAGTAGATTGTTTCTGCGTTAATATTGGGTGTATGTTGATGTGAACAATATTCATCAGATGTGGTATAACTAAAAAGAGGAATTTGTGGCTCAAAACCACCGTGTGGAAACCTCCCCATCTTCCAAGGCCCATTTCAAATCTCACCTGCTTCATAAAAGGTGTTTGTTTTGCTTTATTTTGTTTTGCCTCGAACACTGCCATTTACTTGTATCACTCTTGTTAATGTAAAGTATCAACTATTCATTTCCTTCAGGGTTGGAGCTATCTTTCATCAGTTTGATTCAGCCCAGCAACAAGAAGTGTCTCATATACTATTTGCTCAATAAACATTTATTGGATTATGAATGGATTTCTATTTATAGAAAAACTCCATTTGGTTCCTTCTGCTTGAAATTCTGCACCAGAATAATTTGTGGTTACACACACACACACACACACACACACACACACACACACACGTGGTTTTATCCCTTTTTCATTCTGGAATATATCATATATATATTTATTTTTAAACTATTGTTAGCTCCCAATAGAGAGGAACATCGCATTATATTATTTTATGTAACAAAATCCACAGATAATTCTGAAATATGATATTAAATTGAAGGATAATATATAACAGTTTAAAATGCCCAAGCATATCAGTTGCTTTCCTATACACTAACAACGAAAATATGGAAAGGGAAATTAGAGAATTGATTCCATTAACTGTAGCACCAAGAACCATAAGATACCTGGGAATAAACCTAACCAAAGAGGTAAAGGATCTGTACTCGAGGAACTATAGAACACTCATGAGAGAAAGTGAAGAAGACACAAAAAGGTGGAAAAGCATTCCATGCTCATGGATTAGAAGAATAACCATTGTTAAAATGTTTATACTGCCAGAGCAATCTATACTTTCAATGCCATCCTGATCAAAATTCCATTGGCTTTTTTCATAGGGCTGGAACAAACAATCCTAAAATTTGTATGGAACCAGAAAAGACCCCAAATTGCTAAGGAAATGTTGAAAAAGAAAAACAAAGCTGGGGGCATCGCATTGTCTGATTTCAAGCCTTACAACAAAGTGGTGATCACCAAGACAGCATGGTACTGACACAAAAAAACAGACACACAGACCAGTGGAACAGAATAGAGAGCCCAGATATGGACCAGCAACTCTATGGTCAAATAATCTTTGACAAAACAGGAAAAAATATCCAGTGGAAAAAAGACAGTCTTTTCAATAAATGGTGCTGGGAAAAATGGACAGCTATATGTAGAAGAATGAAAGTTGACCATTCTCTTACCCCAAACACAAATATAAACTCAAAATGGATAAAAGACCTCAACGTGAGGCAAGAATCTACCAAAATCCTAGAGGAAAACATAGGCAGGAACCTCTTCAACATCAGTCACAGCAACTTCTTTCAGGATATGTCTCCAAAGGCAAAGGAAACAAAAATGAAAATGAACTTTTGGGACTTCATCAAGATAAAAAGCTTCTGCACAGCGAAGGAAACAGTCCACAAAACAAACAGGCAACCCACAGAATGCGAGAGGATATTCGCAAATGACACTACAGACAAAGGTCTGATATCTCAGATCTATAAAGAACTCTTCAAACTCAACACTCACAAAACAGATAATCACGTCAAAAAATCAGCAGAAGACATGAACAGACACTTCTCCAAAGAAGACATACAAATGGCTAACAGACACATGAAAAAATGTTCATCACCTTTAGCCATCAGGGAGATTCAAATCAAAACCACACTGAAATACCATCTTACACCAGCTAGAATGGCCATAATCAACAAGACAGTAAACAACAAATGCTAGAGAGGGTGTGGAGAAAGGGGAACCCTTGTCTATCCAATGTTGGTTGGAATGCAAGTTGGTGCAGCCACTTTGGAAAACAGTGTGGAGATTCCTCAAGAAATTAAAAATAGAGCTACCCTATGACCTGCAATTGCACTACTGGGTATTTAGCCCAAAGAAGCAGATGCAGTACAAAGAAGGGCCACATGTACCCCAATGTTCATAGCAGCAATGACTACAATTACCAAACTGTGGAAAGAACCAAGATGCCCTTCAACAGATGAATGGATAAAGAAGATATGGTTCATATATACAATGGAATATTATGCCTCCATCAGAAAGGATGAATACCCAGCTTTTGTATCAACATGGACGGGACTGGAAGAGATTATGCTGAGTGAAATAAGTCAAGGGGAGAGAGTCAATTATCATATGGTCTCACTTATGTGTGGAGCATAAGGAAAGATATTGAGGGCATTGTGAGAAGGAAAGGAAGGGTGAATGGGGGGCAATCGGACGGGGTGATGAACCATGAGAGACTGTGGACTCTGAGCAACAAACTGAGGGTTTTGGAGGGAAGGGAGTGGGGGGTTGGGCGAGCCTTGCGGTGGGTATTGAGGAGGACTTGTATTGCATGGAGCACTAGGTGTGGTGCATGAACAATTAATCTTGTAACACTGAAAAAACAAAATAAAAATATTTGGGGAAAAAAAACTTATATGGAAATACAAAGGACTGAAAATAGCCAAAAGAAATTTGTAGGAAAAAAAAAAGGAGAAATTATATACTCTCATCTCAAAATTTATTATAAAGCTTGAGAAATAAAGACAGTGTACTAGTGACTTAAGGATAAACATATAGATTGAGTGAACATAATGGAAAAATCTAGAAATAAAGACATATTTATAAATATTTCCAAATTAAAAAAAAATCTATTTTGTCCCATGTAAAAAAAAAAAATACCCAAGCATTAGGGGAGAGGAAGGATAAAGAAGGAAATTTGGAAATCTAAGAAATACATAATTATTTTTGGAATAATTGAGCATTGGCCACATGCTGATTTGGCTTAACATGAACTAAATAAAGACATCTTTGACAATGCTATAACTTTATATTGCCTCCTATCTGCCTGCTTTCCAGTCCATCCATACACTGCATCCCATGTTATTTAAGAAGGTAATATCAAGAATTTGGTCTCATTAGCAATAAAGATAGACAGACAGACCCTGGTGTATCCAAGTAACATTTTTGTCTAGTTTATCATGTTTGTACTCACTTGCACTACGACTAAAGTATATTCCTGCATACATAGTCTGCACCACTGGTTTCTGTGATTCCGTGCTGTTTTGTTCATCAAGCAGGGTCTACATAGATAGGATAAAAGAAATACTAGCCAAGGAGTGCTTGGCATTGCAGCCTCCTTGTCCCTGCAGATTTGATGGGATGGCATGTATGTTGCCGACATCTATGATTCTCAGCTGACCAGTTCTACTAGGGGGACTTAAAGCCGAGTGACTGCATTAACTGTGATGCTTAGAGAGCTACTTCAGGGCTTCCTGATGGTTTGGGAGGTTTGCATTAACTGGATCTCCAAGACAAAAAAGAAGTAAAATCCCTGATTGGTAGCATTTGCTGATTTCAAGTCATCCACAGAAAATGTGCACAATTAATTCTCCAGCATACTCCTGGGTTATATGGAAATGGATTTTTAAAAATGAATTAATGAACTAATTAAAAAGCCCGAATTTTTTGCTTCTAATGCTTTAATAACAAGTAGGGACTTAGCAACAAGTAAATACACAACATATTTCAAATATAATATTTTGATTTGGGTTAAAACTTCATCCTATGCTAGTCAATACAAGAACTGAAGGTTGAAATTGAGAAAAATCTCTTTAAATGTGTATTTCAGATTTGTCTCAGATAGGTACTTATCTCAAAAAACTAATTTTTCACTTCCTTTCTCCCTTGAAGCTAAATTTTACCCCAGTCTTTGATATGTTCAGAATCAATAGAATCATGTTTCATTCTCTAGCCAATGTGTGGACACAAAACTTTCAGATAGAGTTTCTGCGGTAGTGCAAGAGGAGATGGGGAGTGAGGGCAGGAGGGTATTTCTTGTTTGAGTTTATGATCAGTGAAAACTCCTAAACTGCCTCTTAGCTAGGTTCAGAGGTATGAGTCCGACCAGTGAAATCTGGTACGAATTTAAACAGAATGAAAGGATGTAATGATATTAGATGGGTAGTGGGTATATTTTCGATGGGATAAAACTAGTGATAACTTTTCTTATGTAATAGCTGCAAACATCTGAGGAATAGGAGAACATTCCTTGTCTTAATGTTTTGCTCCAAATGAAGAAAAAATATTTTGTCATTTATCCTGAAATATAGGTAGTCATTTTTGTCCTAATTGAGTAAATAACTTTCTGGAGATTTATATCAAAGTACGGAAATGCAAACTTTATGAAAAATAAAATTTCTTTTGTTAGGGCATTACTAAATCTACGATCGTAAAAGAAAAATCAAAATATGCAGACCAGCAGAAAGGATCTAAAATTGGTGACATTTTGATGCATATACCTCCAGACATTCTTTTGTAATGCTGTTTGGTACCCTGATTTTTTTTTTTCCTTACAAGACTTTTACATGCTAACAAGCACTATCTACCACATGATTTGAGATGGCTTTACCGAATTTCATTATGTAGGTGAACTCTAATTTAACCAGTCCCTTTTTATGGATGTTTAGATTGTTACCAGTTTTGTTATTCTATGCTGTGCTATGATGATCATCTTTATACCTTAATTTTTATTTACATTTTAATAATTATTTTCATATAAAACACATCTACGTTATTTTCTTGGCGTATAGATATGGAATTACTGGGTCAAAGATAGGAAATACTACTGAAATTATTTGCCTAGAAAATAGATATGGAATTTTAGGTCAAACATGTTATCCTGATTTCTTATACATACCACTGGTGACTCTTCCAAAACTTTGGACCAGTTTATACGCCCATTACGAGCTCATCACACATGATGTAAGGCATTTCCCTGCCACAGTTTTTTTTTTTTTTTAAATATACTTTCCCAATATAATAAATAAGACACTAAATTATAATTATTTCTCACTGTTTTATATTTCATGGCAGAAATATCTTTTAAAATGTTCAGCTATGGGGTCTTTTTTTCCGTTAAGTAGGATATCTTTGTTACCTGTTGCCACCTTAGAATGATCACAACTTTTACTATTTAAAATGACACAAATATATTATCTCCCAGTCCTCTATGTAGGTCAGGACTCTGGTGAACTCCGTGGGTTCCTCCAGCCTGAGTTTCACAGGCTGAGATTAAGCTGTTGGCAATCTGACCCTTATCTGGAGGCTCTGAGGCAGCGGTGGGGGGGTCTGTTTTCAAGCTCATTCAAGCTGTTGACAGAATTCAGTTACTCAGGCTGCAGAGGTGAGGTCTCCGTTTCCTTGCTGGACATCAGCCAGGAGCTTCTCTCAGCTCTCTGCAAGGCCACCTGAATCCTCAGTACCTTCCCCCTCCATCTTCAAACCAGCAACTTCCTGTTGAATTCTCCTCATACTTTGAATCTCTCTGCTTGCTACCTCTATTGCCTTTCCTCTGCCTCCAGCTGGAGAATGTTCTCTGCTTTTAAAGGCTCATGGGATTAGATTGGGCCCTCTTGGATAGGATAATCCAGGCTAATCTTCCTGTTTGAGGTCTAGAAGGTTAATACCTGTAAAGTCCCCTTTACCATGTTAGGTGGTGTATTGTTTAGGATTCTCTAGAGAAACAACTAATAGGAGATATACATGTATATTCTATTTGAGTATATTTGAATATATTCACATATATATTGGTTTATATATATTATAAATACTGTATATTATAATATATATTATACATACATATTTAAACATAATATTTATTTTAAAATATGCATTTATTTATTATGAGGAACTGGCTTATGTAATTATATGATTATGGAGACTGAGAAGTCCCATGATCTGCTGTCTGCAAGCTAGAGATCTGAGAAAACTAGCAATGGAGTTCTAGTCTAAGCTTAAAGGCTTAAGGACCAGGGGAGCTTATGGTATGAATCCCAAGCCCTCGGCAGCTGAAGATAAGAGGAGACGTTCAAGCTCCCTCACTCAGGCAGAAAAAAGGAGTAAATTCCTCTTCTCTCTGCCTTTTGTTCTACTCAGGCCTTCAGTGGGTTAGATGATGCCTACTCACACGGGGGAAGGTAATTTACTGAGTCTGTCCGATCGAATGTTGATTTCATCCAGAAATACCCTCACAGACGCACCCAGAAATAATTTGTAATCTGGGCACCCCATTGCTAGTCAGGGTGAACACAAAATTAATCATCACATAAGGTAATATGTTTATTGGTTTCAGGGGTTAGGGTGTGATTATCTTTGGGGAGTCATTCTGCCTACCACATCACAAAAGGTCTTCACTATTTGGTTTGCCTACCACATTCGTCAATTCTAAAGCAAGAGTATAAGGCTTTTGCCTTTTGGAACCAAGGGACACTGTTCACAAACACTTGTAATAAGAATTATTTACTACTTATTTATTTAAAAATGAACATTCTCAAATATATTCGAAAGTAGAATAAGCAGTACAGACAATTCCATGTACTTATCACACAACTTCAACAATTATCGATGCTTTGCCAATTTAATAGAGCTATTTGTTTCACCCTGCTTTTTTTGTTTTGATGTATCTTTTGGTGGGAAAAAAATATCTTTACTTGCGAAGACCAATGAAAATTCCCATTTTATTAGGACTTGTAATAGTTTCATATAATATAAGTTAAAAAACAAAATAGTAATAATTTAATGCAGGCCAAAGAGTGCTAGTGCTTTCCTCTCATTTAGCGAATGAGAAATAATGTGCGGGGTATTAAAATCTTGCCCGACTTACATAATTACCATTATGATTCATTGACATTCTTATTAATTGTCTCACAATATAGGGTTCTCTTATTTCATTCCTGTGCTGGTATATAAGGGAAAATTGAATGAAAGGATATGTTGGAAGTAGTCAGCTTGTCTCAGAGAGTTTAAGAAATGAGACCCAAGCTGCATGATGTTTCTGCTTATTTTCCTCTTTTCTCTTGATGCCAAGCCTTGGGTATTTGCAGGGTAAGTTGTAATAAAACTTACTTAAGAAGATATTTTACTATTATAATATGATTACTGGCCATCACTGGGGAATATGGAGTTATATATAGACCCAAAATCCATGGATAGTCCAAAAATAACATTTCTGTATTTGTAATGTGTTTTCATATGCTATTTAACTGAGCATGTGCTGATGTTCTGGGAATTTGGTTTGAACAGAATAATAAAGTGTACCATAAAAATCTGGCTTCAGTCTATGAACACCTGGCTCTAAAACTGGGGAAGGGGTTCCTTTTTCCAAGTGTTCCTTTGAATAGGAAAATCATGTTCAACTCTCCTATTTAAAAGGGCTCTTCTCGGTATAAACATTTCTTGATTAAATTACATATAAAATATTTAGTTTGGAGAATCGACCTCAGATTTGAATTTATTATCCCCCCCCCCCCCCCGGTTTTAGAGACCAACACATTCCTTTCTTACAAAATTGAACATTTGTGCATTATTCCAAACTTTCTCATCTCCTCTGGAATCATGCTCCATCGGATATCACTTCTTTTGCCTCTATACCACTTTCTTACATTTTCAATCACTCTCATTTAATTTTACAGTCGTTTATGAATAGACACAATGTCTCTCTTATCTGAGAGACACCATGGCTCTTTTTCCCTGTACCGATGTGTGTATTAAACACCCACCTTATCAGCACCTATGTGTTTTTAAAGTGATTCTAAGTTATTTTCTGTTCTGTGACATGTTTACACTATGTTCTGAACAACACCTAGCAACTTACTACTATTCACTGAATCCATATCCACTTTCTCTTTGTCCCATTCTTTAGCCTCTTGTACCAGTTGACGCCATGAACTAATCAACCGACTGCTCTTTGCCAAGACCCTTTGTCTCTTTAGACTCTTGTGTTCCTGTTCTTATGCTACTCCCCCAACTACTCTCTTTTCTTCCTTCCTTCCATATGACAGCCATTTAGATACAGGTGTTTAAATGGAGCATCTGTCCCTGGTTGCTCCCTTTTCTACTTTGCACTCTCCTTCTGGGCAATCTCAGCCGAAGACTTTGACTCTACTTTCCCTGTAAATGGATTCTAAATCCGTGTTTTCCACTCCTGAATTTCCCCCCAAAGTTCAGTCTCAGTTTTCCAGTTTCTGGCTTGATATTTTTATCTGGATATCCTTCTAGCATGTTCTATTCAGCAGTTGAAAAGATTGAACTCCTCATCTTCCCTTTTAAACCTGCCTTCCTCACTATTGCGCAATTTCATTACAACCACTCCCTTGTCATTTAGGCTCAACCCCCAAGGCCATCTTTGATTCCTGTCTTTCCTTCCCCTTGTCAAAACAACAACTCTTGATAAGCCTGTTTGATTCCGACCCTAGAAAGAGTCCTTCTCTCCTTAAGTAAAGATCTCTTAATTGGTCATTTCCAATTCCACGACCTCTTTTGTGTTTCAGAATCCTATTATCTTTGACTAGGAATATTGCAAAAAATATGTTAACTTTTCTTTCTTGCCTGCTCTACCCAGTTACCGTTACAAGTTTTCCCAGTTTAACCTTTCTTGACTTTAGTTTTTATAATGTCATCCTCTGCTTCAAATCTTCAGTGACTCTTTTTAGAACAGTAGTTCTCAACTGGGGATGATTTTGCCTCCCAGGGGACACTCGGCAATATCTGTAGACATATTTGATTGCCATAACTAGGGGCAGGAGGTGCCTGGGATACTATTAGACATCCTGCCAAGCACAAGACAGCTCCTTACAGCAAAAAAATTATCTGGCCCAAAATGTTAATAGTGTTAAAGCTGAAAAACCCTGGTCTAGAGAATAATCTACAAATGATGAAGGAGCAGAGCAGGGCTGGCTCCCTTTGCTTACACCTGCCTTTTTGTGTGTGGCCCCCCCCGCAGGACCCGCCTCTGGGAGGATCAGAGTGTGGCTCAGCTCTCCTTTGAGCTAATTGGCCCAGACTGCCTATGGGGTGGGTTTGGGTTAGCCAATAGGAACACGGAACCCCTGACCAGGAAAGAATATAAACCCCACCTTTTGCCCACCAAACTTGTGCGCCAATTCTGGGCAGGGTGATAGGCTAGTTCAAACAGTTACTAAGCAACTTTCTGTGTGTTACAATCTCCTTGGCCACTGGCCCCTCTAAAACTGTTGCGCTTTTTGAAACTCGCTCTCTTTCTCTACGTCATGCAGCTGCGTCAGTGAGTGTGGGAGACTGAGCTCAAGCTAGCTTGAATAAAGGGCTCTTTTGCTTTTGCATCGGACTCAGCTCCTTGGTGGTATTTGGGGATCTCAAAATCTGGGCATAACATTGATTAATTGCGCTTTCTCATTTTTTCCTACATTTCATTTACAACCCCATGGGATTTTTATAATTGTTCCTCTTCTCCATTTCTTGCTTCTAGATCTTTGCTTATATGCTTTTCTCCCTCACTGGTATTTCTTCTTTTTTTTGTTTGTTTTTTTAAAGATTTTACTTATTTATTCGACAGAGAGAGACACAACAAGAGAGGGAACATAAGCAGGAGGCATGGGAGAAGGAGAAGCAGGCTTCCTGTCAAGTAGGGAGCCCAATGTGGGAATTGATCCCAGGACCCCGGGATCATGACCTGAGCTGAAGGCAGACCCTTAATGACTGAGCCACGCAGGTGCTCTTACCTTCTTTTTTAATTAAAAAAAAATCCCAGTGACATCCATCTTTCATTATTTAGCTTTATTGCCTTATTTTTCATAGGACCCTGTAATAATCCCAGTTGAAACTGATGATCCTTTATCTAAATCCTGATAAGTTTAATATATATATATAATATATATATATATATATAATATATATATATTTTGGTATCCCTCTTACCATTTCTCGTCTTTTCATGATTATTTATAATAATGTCTTTTAAAACTTACTAGTCTTTACATTTCTTTAAATAAAAGCTTTATTGAAATACAACGCACATGCCATAAATTTCACCCTTATAAATATATGATTCTGTGTTTTTTTTAAAGATTTTATTTATTTATTTGACAGAGAGATTACAAGTAGGCAGAGAGGCAGGCAGGCAGAGAGAGAGGGGGAAGCAGGCTCCCTGCTGAGCAGAGAGCCCTATGCGGGGGCTCGATTCCAGGACCCCGAGATCATGACCTGAGCCAAAGGCAGAGGCTTTAACCCACTGAGCCACCCAGGCGTCCCCTGTTGTGTGGCTTTAATACATTCACAGAATTGTGCAACCATCATCACTATTCAGTTCCAGAACTTTCATTATTCCCAAAAGAAACCCATGCCCTTAGTAAGTGAGAGAACAGAAGGCATGCTGAGGACAAAGCAGAAGCTGACAGGCTCCGACCTCCCCCCACTCTCTACTCATAACATTCTTCCAGGAATCTTGCAACTATGTTAATGTTAATACCTTGCTAGAGGGGAAAAACAATCTCAACCTGACAATGGCAAGGCCTCTGGTATCTTGTAGGTCCTCCTTAGCATATGAAAGTTCTATTGAAATCTCCCTTTTTCCTTCCCTCCCCCAACACCATAGTATGTAATCAGTCACCCCTCACAACCCCAGGGCAGCAGCTCTTTCTGCCCACGGGTCCTGTCCCCGTGCTTTAATAAACCACC
Source organism: Nasua narica (assembly GCA_028533885.1). Lineage (NCBI taxonomy): Eukaryota > Metazoa > Chordata > Mammalia > Carnivora > Procyonidae > Nasua > Nasua narica. Next base: position 179,720,595 of record CM052799.1, on the reverse strand, counting down.
GCTTTGCACCAAAGATGTCTCAAGAATTCTTTCTTGGTCATGGGCTCTGCACTCTATCCCCACTGAACCTCACTTATATTCTAACACTTCATCAGTAATCATTCCTGCTTCCTCCTTCTCCTAGTCCCTGACAAGCACAAATCTATTTTCTGGGTCTCTGTTTTAACAGTTCTAGATATTTCATGTAAATGGATTCATAAGAGAGGTTGTGGCTTCTTTCACTTAGCAAAAATATTTTTAGGGTTAAAGACTGTCCTGGGAAAATCATGATATAAATGTCTTATCCATACGATTTTCTCCTCCTCCTCCTCCTTCAGATTTTGTTTGAGAGAAAGCAGGAGCAGAGAGGAGGGGCAGAGGGAGAGGGAGAAGCAGACTCCCTGCTGAGCAGGGAGCCTGATGCGGGGCTCAATCCCAGGACCCTGGGATCATGTTGGGATCCTGCTGGCATCCTGACCTGAGCCAAAGGCAGATGCTTAACCGGACGCCCCTTTGCAAATACTGAGCAGTTTACTCAAGACTTCCCTGGTTTGTTTTACCCATCAACACAGTGCTATTCATTTTTTTTTTTTATCTTTCAGAAATGTGTTGATAGTTCTTATTTGTTGGTAAAACAACATTCTGTGCCCCAACTATTTATCTACCACATTATCTTCTCTCTAAAGACTTTATTTCTTTTTATGCTTTTTTTTTAAAATCAGCAGAGTTTTGTGAAGTATTAAAGAAAGATATGTATGCAAAAGTCTACTATCTTGACAGAATTTTTCAAATAAGAAAATTATCTTTTCCTGTTCAATTTTTCAAGTTCATCTTTGGCATTTGTGAAATAATTGATGCCACTAGCCAGGCTGTACTATGATTTATGGTAGACTGTGCTTCCTGTTAAAGTTGGATCTGACAAAAATTTATGTCAAGTGTACCATGTTGATGGTTCTCTGAGTGGAGTAAAAAAGGCTTAAACAAGACTTAAAGCAGTTGTATATTTATATAAAGAATGTTGCTAATGTCACCAAATTGGCATGAGGTCAGTACCAAGTAGTGGTTGGTCTGAGTTCTAAAACATAGTAAAAGAACTGCAAATTTTAAATTTTCACGTGTGTACTCCCACTCCTTCCTAAGATTATTTGGATTATTAGGGGAAAACATTTCAGGCAGAGGGAACACTAGGTGCAAAGCCTTGAGCAAGGGCTTGCCTGCTCTGATCAAATAACAGTTATGAGTTTAGTTTACTTAAGGTGGAATGACAAGGAGGAAGTAGAAGGAGACATAGTCAGAGAAGTAGCGGAGACCAGATCACACAGGTCCCTATATATCATGGTAAGGACTCTTGGCTTTTCTTCTGAGTGAGCTGGGGAGCCATCGAAAGGTTGTGAGTAGAGGAGTAATATTATGTTTTAATTGAATCTCTATTTCCGCACTTTGAAGAATATGATGAATCTGGACAAGCATAAAACAGGGGCACAGTTAAGAGGTGATTGCAACCATATAGGCACAAATAGTTCTGTCTGAATATGTTCTGAAGATAGAGGAAATAGAATTTCCTGACAAATTTGCCTAGTGTACAAAAGAAAGAAAGACATCAAGGGTGATACCTGGAATTTTGGTTACTAACTCAAAGGATGGGGTTGCTATAATATTTGATGGGGGAAGACTGGAAAAGGATAGGTGGGGAGCTGCGTCAGACAGGCGGTGATCAGAAGTCAATTTTAGTCATCTTGTTTGAAATGCCTTCCAAGTGGATTTGTTGATCAGGCATTTGGAATTCACAGAAGCTCTGATTGGAGATGTAAATTTAGAGGTCATTGGGTGTGTGGATGGTACTCACAGCCACAAGACTGGATGAGTTCAACTGGAAGAAGTGTGTAGATAAAAGAGAGAAGCAGCTCAGGGACTGAGCTTTGGAGCACTCCAGAATCCAGAGGTCAGGATATAAAGAGGAACCAGCAAAGGAGGCAGAGAAGGAGACAAGGCAGGTGAGTGTGGAATCCATCTCCTCATTAGATTATAAACTGTGAGGATGGGAATTATATCTGCTTGTTCAGCGTTGTATCCTGCTTTAGTATCTCATTGCCAGGTGGCAATAAGTACTGATTGAATGAAGAAAACATGGGGCTATAAATAGCTTGTATATGAAGCAGAGTTCTTTTCTATGCCACCAAATTCTTGATTTTTTTAATTGAGGTAAAATTGGTATATAACATTAAATAAGACTCAGGTGTCCTTTCTGAGAGTCTTTCTCTTAGGCACAGTGGTTGAAGATGTACAGAGTCTTCCTTTTGAGATCCAGGTATCTCTTCCAAATGTCCTTTGGTCATTTTGACATCTGTGACTCTAGCCCTATAGGTCAGCAGTTGGTTAATTTTTTATTTTTCTAGATCACGCGGGGCAAGGTACTGTCAGGTAGACTAGCTACATTTGCTTCCTCTAAAACTCATGAGTGATTACCAGCCTGAGTGTGCATTCTCAGGGAAGAAGAGGGGCCTTAGGTCTTTTCTCCTATGGTTACCATATTTTCTTTTCCCTCTGTCCAACACATTCTCCTATTTGGTGTTTTTGTGTTTTGGAAGAGTCCCTAATGACTTCTCAAAGTCTCTCAAAGAGGCTTTCACAACTGCCAGTCTTCTGAGCCCTGATTAACACCATTTGCAGCACTGAGCCCTGCAACCAAGAACCCAGTGAGTCATGTTAGTTCTGTTACTCTGGTAATATTCTAATATGGGTATAACAGATTACCTCTCTGTTGGTGCCTAGAAACAGTGTATGTTGACCTAGTTACAAATGTTCTCCACATGGTGCAATAGTATACAGTATGGAGAATTTATTTGGACATGTATTAGAGTAAAATGATATAGCAAAGAATAAAACTCGAAATTTTACTTTCAAAGTTTTTGCCACAGGAAAAAGTAACGCATTCAATTCACGAGGCTCATAACTATCAATAAAAAGGCACAGGAAATATTAGAGAATACAATTTCAAGTTTTAGTTTTCCAATGTTCACATATCACGGTGACAGTTCTAAAATTGTTGGAGAGATTTGGTAACAAATGTGTCAGAATGCCCTAGAAATTAGCTCATCTTCAGGCTAGCAATTGAATTTGGTAGGTACAGTTTTTGCAGAGAAAAAAATGAAAAGCAAAAGCCAAAGCTATGACCTTCAGAAGAATCAAACTATTGTCCTTCTTAAGTTGCTTGTGCTGTTATGAAAATATCAAGCATGTTTGTGCTAATGGCTTAGAATGTCTTTCTATTTATTGCTTTAAAAGTTGGGAAATGTGAGAAAGTCACCTAGATCTGGATTTCTCAACCTATGCTAGTATGGTCATTTTGGGCAGGATAATGGTAAATGTATAAAGAATGTGTCACATTTCTTAGTCCATTCCCTTACTCCATAAAAACAACTTTCATTCAAGGAACTCTGTAGGGAAGGTGGAGTTGCCAGCTATTATCTTGCTAATTTTGGTTTGCAAATTTCTGGTGACCAATTTTATATAAAAATATGTCATACCATGAGACAAATATGAGAAATAAGTGACTTTTTGTGTGTGTGTGGGATCCTATGCTTCATAAGAAACACTCGAAGGGTTTCCTTTCTCCAAATTAGAAAATGTAGTGGGCTATAGTTTGAAAGTAACACTTATGCAATCTGTTACCAATCTTTGATGAAATCTAAGAAGAGAGTGGGAAATTTGCGTTAGGTTAAAAATGGTTTCCAAGCTTTATTAGAGTTAATCAAACATAATCAAAGAATCCTCTGTCAAGTGACACGCAAGCTGAATAAATAGTTCTACATTAAACAAAATCTTTTTGTGTTAAAGTAATTGACAACTTATATTTTAATTTTTCTCCTCTAATCTACTTTGTTATATACTATTTTTAAGCTTTCACATTACCCTTAATTTCATACCTGTCAAATATTGTGCTGAAATTCATTCTTGGATGATCATTATAATGACTTAAAAAAAGTCATTTTTCTTTGGTCTTGTTCATTGTCATAAAACTGATGAAAAGCATTAGCATTTTTATTGGGTTATTGATTTGGTCTTCTTGGATTGCCATAACAAAATACAATAGACTGGGTAGCTTAAATAATAGAAACCTATTTCCTCTAGTTTGGAGACTGGAAGTCCAAGATCAAGGTGCTAATTAATTCTGTTCCTGGCAAGAGGGCTCTTTTCCTGGCCTGTAGATGACCGCTTTTCCATGTATGCTCATATAGCTTTCCTTGGTGTGTTCGTGTGACGATCTCTTTTTGTCTTCTTATAAGGGCACCAAACCTGTTGGATCAGGACTCCATTTTTCTTTCTTTTTTTTTTTTAAGATTTTATTTATTTATTTGACACAGAGAGAGAGATCACAAGTAGGCAGAGAGGCAAGCAGAGAGAGAGGGGGAAGCAGGCTCCCTGCTGAGCAGAGATCCCTGATATGGCACTCAATCCTAGGACCCTGAGATCATGACCTGAGCCCAAGGCAGAGGCTTTAACCCACTGAGCCACCTAGGCTCCCCAGGACCCCACTTTTCTAACCTTATTTAACCTTAATACCTCCTAAAAGCCCCATTTCCAAATATAATCGCATTGGGGGTTAGGACGTCCATATATGAATTTTTTGGGGCAGGGTGGATAGGGATACAATTCCATCCATAGCTCTGATAAATCAACATATCTAACTACATTAATTTCCAGTGGCTTAGCATCAGTGTTTCAATTTCTACATTTAACATGTATGGAGCATGTACACTGTGTTAGATTTGGGGCATTAAAAAAGATGACTACAGGACGCCTGGGTGGCTCAGTTGGTTGGGCGGCTGCCTTTGGCTCAGGTCATGATCCTTGGGTTCTGGGATTGAGTCCCACATCGGGTTCCCAGCTCTGCAGGGAGTATGCTTCTTCCTCTGGCCTTCTCTCCTCTCATGCTCTCTCTCACTTTCTCGTCTCTCAAATAAATAAATAAAATCTTAAAAAAAAAAAAAGATGACTACAAGAGTCTTCTGCCTTCAGCTTATAGATGAGTGCCTGAGGCCAATGTGCAGACCTGCACGTATCATCATACCATGTGAGAAACAAATAGAAACGTGCACATCCTCTTCCAGCAAGAACGTCTCTTTTGGCTATATTTTCTGTAAATATATCTGAATTGATGATTTTGTTTTTTTACATAGTAGTTGTCCATTATTTTCCACTCTGATCTCTGGCATAGCAGGGACTGCCCAGTGAGATACCCAAACTACGTAATGTTTTAGGTAGAACATTTTATTCCTGAGCTGCCTTAGGCTCTTATGTCAGAATTTTCTACTTGTTTCAGGGACAGTGGCAAATTTGTGCTTGTGGCATCATTTCTTGTAGTGTTTTCTTTCCTTCAATGTACGATCAATAGGATTTGGAATGTTGGATGAATCTCACATCCTCTACAAGTCCCTACATTGCCCCTGTCAACTAATGGGACTGCTTCTAATTGAAGATGAATCACTTGCCACTTATGAAAAATAATTTCATCCAGATTTTGAATTAAAATTAAACAAGTGCCAAAATTTAACAATCACATCATTTTCTGTTTTGATGTAAAATGAAATTAGGTGTGATCATATACCAGTATGTTATGCAATTTACGCTTGGTCACCCTTTCATTAGTCATGAATCATTCTGAAATCATTGGTATCAAGTGGGGTCAAAAGTAGGACCACAGTTAACATACTTTCGAAACCTTCTTTAATATCAATGCCCCTATCAGAACTTTTCAAGGATGTTCGACATTTAATTTCCCAAACTAGGCTGTGAAAGTTTGGGAGACACCCTGAGTTTATGAGGGCTGAGCCTGGCTTTGTCTTACCTGCTTCCTCAGTGCTATTGTAACTGTTAAGTTTTCTAACTGTTACTATGTGTTTTGCCCTTTTATTTATTTTAGCCAGTGGACACACCTTTTCCTTTTCAAACTAGTGTGTCAATGGCCTTTCCTTGTAATAACAGTTGACATAATTCTGTTGAGCTTTAAGAAAACACTACCAAGGAAAACACTGGGTGTTTCTAACTTTCTCAGACCTCTGCAAAGAGGGAAGTGGGTCTCAAACCAGGGTCAAGTGGAGAAAGGGATATCAATGGGTGGAACTAAGAATTTCAGGTTCTCAAGGATACTTCTTTTTGCTTTGGATTTACTTCCTAGCCTCTGGCCTAGGATACTGAATTGTGATAATAATATTTTTCACTTGTCCAATTGACAAATGTTTTATTTTTATTTTTAAGGATTTTATTATTTATTTGACAGAGAGAGAAACAGCAAGAGAGGGAGCACAAGCAAGGGGAATGGGAGAGGGAGAGGAAGAGAGGGAGAGGCAGGCTTCACACGGAGCAGGGAGCCTGATGCGGGGCTCAATCTCAGGACCCTGGGATCATGACCTGACCCGAAGGCAGACACTTAATGACCGAGCCACCCAGGTGCTCCTGTAAAGTGTTTTAAACAAGCAATAACAACCATTGTTGACAAATACTCAAAGATATGAGCATTCCAACACTTTGGTGATAGAGTGTGAATTTTTCTACTATTTTTGGCAAATAAATCTGGCAGCAATTATTTGAATTAAACGACTCTGTCAGATAGCAACTCTAGTTCATGAATTTTAACTCACAGTAAAAAAAGCACATTTGATAAAGGACATATAAAGAATAATGCCTTTTGTAGCACTGGTTGTTGCATCAATAAAACATAAACAATCTGAATGCCCATGAATAAGGGATTGAATAAATTATGGCACAAGCAAGTGCTGCACACACATGTGCACATGCATGTGCAGTGGAAAATGATGTATTGGGATCTATCAATGTCCCAAACAAGAGGGATATTTACAATATATAGTGTGGTGAAAAAAGCAAATTCAAAGTAAAGGGGATAATATCAGCCTGTTACAAAAATTAAAAATGAGAAACAGGTTACTTGGTTCTCTTTTCTGGCTGGAACCATGGAAGGTACAGAAGAGAAGAAAAAGATGGTCTCTGCTATGCCAGAAACCCTTAAGAAAAAAACAACAAAACAAAACAAACACAGAACTGAACATTGAAAACTTAAGAAAGAAGTTTGACCAAAAGATGTTTTGAAAAGCAAGGAAAAAGCTTATCTATGAAAAAGGTAAACTATCACAAAGACAGATGTATAGAACTGCTACCAGATTAGCGACGATGGCAAGAAAATCTGGCAACTTCTATGTACCTGCAGAACCCAAATTGGCATCTGTCATCAGGATCAGTATTAACGGTGTCACCCCAAAGTTCTGGAAGGTGTTCCGGCTTCTTTGCTTTCACTGTATATTCAGTGGTACCTTTGTTAAGTTCAGCAATGCTTCAGTTAACATGGTAAGGATTAAAAAAAACCCAGAAAAACAAAAAACATGGTAAGGATTGTGGAACCATATATTGGAAAGGGGTATTCAAACTCGAAGTCAGTAAATGATGTGTTTTCTTTCACTGATATGGCAAAATCGACAAGAATTGATTGCTGAGTCTCTTGGTAAATATGGCATTGTCTGAATGCAGGATCTGATTAATGATACCTACACTACTGGCAAATGCTTTAAATTAGCAGACCACTTCCACTGGTTCTCCCAATTATCTTCTGTATGCGGTGCATAGAAGATAAAGACCATCCATTTTATAGAAGGTGGAGACGCTGGCAACAGGGAAGACCAAATCAACAGCTTTATTAGAAGGGCTAACTAACAAAAATTCAACCAAGTAAATATTAAAGATCTAATGGACTTTATTTATTGATTTAGAAATGGAGCAGCATTCCGTCTAGCGAGTAGAAGGGAGCTCCAAAGAACTATAGAAAAGTAAAGGTTTAAATGTAGAGAGGGAGTGGAGGAAAGGAAGTTATAAGCAAAGAATCCATTATTCTGGGAAAGGTCACCTTCCTAGGGGGAATGAAGGGGTGTATCAGGAAATTTCCTAGTACTAGCCAGAAAATTTTCTTGTCTATTGGTTAGAGGTTACATTTTCTTTCTTTCTTTTTTTTTTTTAGAGGTTACATTTTCAAGGGGTTGAAACTGCAGTAAGGTTAGGTGTTAAGTCTTGGTTTACTGACCTGGGGCCTTAACATAAGTGACACCACTTTTTGGTCTGTGGTTTTCTTTTTAACAGAAGAATGAACTAAGGTACTATCATGATTATTTTTGTAATCTAGTCAGTTAATAAATAGTGACTGCTTACAAACTGAAATGTAAAACAAACAGCAACATCTGTCCCTACCCCTCTCCCAAAAAAAACCCAGGTTATATGATTGACCAGAGAGAATGGGACAAGTATTCACCCAATTCTTCATACTTGTTACCTAAGGGAGGTATAAGGGATTTCCTTCCTTCCTTCCTTCCTCCCTTCCTCCCTCCCTCCCTTCCTCCCTTCCTCTCTTCTCTCCTCCCTTCCTCTCTTCTTTCCTCCCTTCCTCTCTTCTTTCCTCCCTTCCTCTCTTCTTTCCTCCCTTCCTCCCTTCCTCCCTTCCTCCCTCCCTCCTTCCCTTCTTTCCTTCCTTCCCTCATTATATCAGAAAAGGGAAGACACAGGAGAAAAGAAAAAGTGGATCATGACTTTTTCTCACTCTGGTGATGGACGCTAGGTGAGAGGAGGGCTGGATACCAATATGGCAGCCAGCCTCATTACCTCCCCCTTAATGGGAGCCGAAGGCTTCCTCTGACTTTCTAAGCACAGAGACTTGGAGAAGGATGTTGACTGAGGAGGAGGAGAGTGATGTTGACTGAGGAGGAGGAGAGTGGCTAGACCACCCAAGTTGTCAACAGTTACTGATAGCCTTTCTCCTTTGAAGAGTTGTCTTTAGGTTTTCCAGGGCAAGTTTCCTCCTATTTATGTATATCCGCAAAGAAATACCCTGCTTCAGGTGAAGTTCTGCCCTTACCTTTGCCAAGCTCATGTTTCTAGGGTGGGTAGGATAAAGTCAGCAGATGGTTAATGATGGATTAAGGTACATCTACTTGAGGTATGAGTGGAAACGTCTGGATGAGTCAAGAAATTTGCCAGACGTCTATGCTTTTGTCCTCACCCCACCCACAGAGCTAGGCACCAATGTGTGTGTGGGTGTCACTGTTTAAAGATTACCTAGGAGAAAAAAAAAAGATTATCTAGGAGAAGAATATGGCACAATAATATTTGAAATTATTAATCCATGCTTTTTCTTCTCTTTCTCTCTCTATGTATATATCTATATCTGTATCAACATATTATCTATATATCTATATCTATGTTTATACTGCGTTTTTTCCTCTTTATTTGTGTGAATCTTTACTGCTGGGGAAATGTGCTCCAAGATAATACTTCTGCCTATTAATTTCCAATAATGCAAGTCTGAAGAAGTCAGGCAAGATTACCAGAAAAGGCCAAATGGAGGATTTGTGGGCAATGACAAGTGTTTGGGCCAGAAACATGGTGGGAGGTGAATTTCCCAAGCTAGAAGGAGATTCCTGTGGGAACAGGGCAGTGTAGGGAGGAGAAGGGAGGAATCTGTAGGAGCAGGGGATAGGGTCCTTGCCTGATTTCCAACTATATAAAGAAGAGAATAGTAAGACTCCATAGAGGAAATAGCTGCTTGGAATTGTGACAAAGAAAATTAAGAGGATCTGTCCTTCCAACAACAAACATTTTGGAATTACAAAGAATCTTGCAGGGCACCTGGGTATCTCAGCCAACTCTTGACCAACCGACTCTTTGTTTCGGCACAGGTCATGAACTCAGAGTCCTGAGAAGTGAGAAAAGATTGAAAAGCATCATTTTGGGCGCCTGGGTGGCTCAGTTGGTTAAGCAACTGCTTTCTGCTCAGGTCATGGTCCCGGAGTCCCAGGTTTCAGTCCCACATCGGGCTCCCGGCTCCGCAGGGAGTCTGCTTCTTCCTCTGATTTCTCAGTGGGGAGTCTACCTGAGATTGTCTCTCTTCCTCTCACTCTGCCCCTCCCCCCACTTCTGTGCACTCTCTTTCTCTCAAATAAATAAATAATTAAATAAAAAAATAAGGAATTTTGCAATGAATATTCTAGGAGAGTCCTTGTGCAAGAGTTTTTCTGTAATTCATACTTCAGAAGTTGACTTGCTGGGTTTGTACTTTTAAACTTGCTAGGTATTGTGAAAATGCTTTCAAAATTATACCAATTGCTCTCTCAATCGTTCCCTATAGTAAAACTTCACTGTTCATTGATCATTAGGAATTAACATTAAGAATTTGAAAGTCCTGATTCCCCTACTTCCTCACCACTACTTACTTTTGAATTTTTTCCAGTCTGAGGACATGAAAGAGTACCTTGTTTTAATTTGCATGTTCCTATTACCAGCAAGTTACGTTTTTTTTTTTTAAATACCTTCATTGGTCATATAGAGATTCTCTTCTGTGAACTGGAGGTTTATATTAATTTCTTTTTGGGTCTTTTGTCTTTGTCTTACTTATAGGATATTTTTCTTTATTCTAGATTAAAATTATTTCTCAGATGCATTGTAAATATTTTCTCTGTAGCTTGCATTTAAACTTTGTTTATGGTTTCTAATGTATTAAGATTTAAAATGTTTATGTTATCAAATGTATTCACCTTGTAGCTTATACTTGAGGGTTTAGTCTTTTTTTCTTCATAGACTTTATTTTTTAAAGGTTTAGTTTCATACAAAATTGAGCAGAAGATATATAGGTTTCCCATATACCTCCTGCTCCAATGCATGTATGGCCTCCCTCATTATCCACATCCCTATCAGTGTTGTACATATGTTACAACTGATGAACCTTTTTATATCTTAAGAAAACTTTTTTTTTAAAAGATATTTATTTATTTATTTATTAGAGACAGAGACTGAGAATGAGAGGGGAGAAGGTCAGAGGGAGAAGCAGACTTCCTGCAGAGCCGGGAGTCCGATATGGGACTCGATCCAGGGACTCCAGGATCATGACCCGAGCCAAAGGCAGTCGCTCAACCAACTGAGCCACCCAGGTGCCCAAGAAAACTTTTATTACTTCAATGTTATAAGATAGTTTCCTACATTTTCTTCTAGAACTTCTAAGGGTTGCTTTTAGTTTTTAAGTCTTTAGTCCGTGTGGACTTTCTATCTGCTTATGGAATAAAGAGGAACTTAATATTCAGATATATTTTTGATTTTTAAATTTGTTCCTTAATCACATGGGGTCAGCCCATCCTATTAACAGATTCGCCTGCATCTCTGCTGAAAAATCTAGGTCACCAAAGCAGCTTCTAGCAGGCATCAGGGCCAGATATTGTAGGGAAACCACTGGATTCAGGGATAAGCCTCAGGCACCAAAAAGCAAACTAGTGGTGCTACTTGGGTGAGTGAATGGTGTGACTTCTGTGGAGTCTCTCATGCTGTGGACACTGGCTAATGGGAAACCAGGAACATCCCCTGATGGAAAAAAGATATAACTAGGTTGTCCTCACAACTGGATATTAGCATCTGGATCAAAACAACCAGCCAACTAGCAAATGTAGCTGCAAATATGGCAGAAGTAATTTTTTAGTTCAAAGAATTTTTTTGAAGCAGATGTAGATAACCCAAAGAAATTATTTTCTGAATAATGTTTCTTCTCTATCTTATCACTAATTTATTCAGCATATACTATAATCTCTTTTAAGTTCTTAAAAAACTGAGTATAATGGAAAGGAAAAATCCTATTTTGATTATTTAGTTGGAAAAAGTAAAAATAAAATTTATATTATTTCTCTCCACTTCCAAATAGAATAAAACAAAATCAATTTTAATAATTGGAGCAGAGATTAATTCCATTGTTTTCCAAATGGTAAAACGATTACACAGGATTTCATGGTAATCTTAATATTTATACAGATTTTAAAAGAAAATAAAACCTTGACTTACATAAAGCATTTATACTGATGATTTCTGAAGTAAAAGAATAATATCAGAATTAAAAAATATAACTCAGAATCCAGTGTAATGTCTAAGATGAGTGTCAATTTAAGTACTTGAAAAAGAGATTCGTATTTGTAATAAAATTAAAAATAAATTAAAATAATTAGCTGGGAATATCCCACATGCATTCTAAATCCCCCAGTTGGCCTAGGTAATTTTTCTTATTCTTCCACAACACATGGCATTCTTTCTATGAATGACATCAGTTTGGAAATACCCTGTGGTTTTTCTGAGTTATAAGTGGATATCTCACTATGAACTCCTGATTATATTATGATTCATACTTTCACTTCTGTTTTTTTATGCTATCATTTTGAAAAGTGAAAATGAAACTGTTTCATTGGCCAACAGTGCACAAGGGAGAAGAAAAATGAGGTTGAATGTAATGATTTACAAAATATTTAGGCATTATTGTCTGAGAATATTGTGAGAATAATTTCTTAAGGAAAAAACAAGGTAGTTATGACAAAAATGTTCTCAGAGTTATTCTGGGACTTAATGATTATTGTCAGAGTTCTGCTTTACGTAGGTACTTCACTTACGATTTCATTTGACATCTATCTATCTATCTATCTATCTATCTATCATCTATCCATCTATCTACCCATCCATTCACCTGTCTATAATTCTTTAAATTTTTTTTTTTTTTTTACCTATGGAAAACTGGGTTATGAACCATTGTCTTCTACCTTTAGAATTTGTTCTCTTAACCAGTACCCTATGAGAAAGATAATGATAGATACTTAGCTAGATAGATAGATGCTAAATAAGAAAGAAAGAAAGAAAGAAAAAAAGAAAGAAAGAAAAGAGAGGAAGAGAGAGAGAAAAAAAGAGAGAGAAAGCAAAAGGAAGGAAGGAAAGAAGGAAGGATGGAAGGACTATATGGAAAGTTTGGACAGGATTCCAGGTTTGAGAGACTTTATTGAGACTTCAGGTTTCCTTAGGGCAGGGTCACACCTGCTCATTGCTGTGTCATTTCCTGGCACATGGTAACATGCAACAAATATTTGTTGAATAAATGAACACACAGGATAAAAACTAATTCTTGCACATTATGGTTTTCTGTGGAAAACCACAAGAAAAAAAATGTCTTCTGAGGTCTCAGCACTAGAAAGTGACCATGAAGTAGAAGGAATCTAATGAGATTCTTCTCTTACAAGATCCTTAAAATATCGATACTCCTATCATGAGGTAGGAGGTTGAAGGCTTGATGGCTCAATGCTGTGTGATTCATTATTTAACATTACTTGTAGAAAGAGAATTTTGCCAGAAATTATAAACACTTTATAAAGATTAACGTGTTTTAAAAATCTTTCTGTTAAATATGGAATTTACCTTCTTGGGCTGCCTGTCACCAAATGGCAGTTCATTTCAAAGAATTACGTTTTATGGGTCAACATGTATTTTCCCATAAGTGAAGTGATTCCTCGCCTTCAAATCTTCCCTGCCTAGACCAAATATTTTTTTCTACCTATACTGCTTTGATGCTTGTATTCAGATTTATCAACTCCTTTAGCTTAAGGCATTGAAGAATGATCTTAATATCACCTGTTTTTATTTATTTACTTATTTATATTTTTAAAAATATTTTTTTAAAGTAGGCTCCATGCCCAGCATGGAGCCCAATGTGGGGCTTGAACTCACAGCCCCGAGATCAAGACCTGAGCTGAGATCAAGAGTTGGATGCTTAACTGACTGAATCACCCAGGTTCTCCTAAAGATTTTAGTTTTAAGTAATCTCTACACTCAACATGGGCTTGAACTTATAACCTGAAGATCAAGAGTAGCATGCTCTACTAACTGAGCCTGGCAGGTTTCCCAATATCACCTGTTTTTAACACCATAAGATAGAGTAGTCTAACAGACTAGTTAGGCAGTCCCTCTTCAGATTTCTAAGAGGTCAGAACACAGGAGAGGTATGATTGTGTAATGGTAAGGAGTAAAATAATGCCTAGAGGGCAGCACATTTATGACTGCTCAGCAGGAAATATAAAAGTTACTCCTTCCAAAAATTGTCTGGAGAGCCCTAGAACACTATTTAAACATATCAGAATATCCTAGTGTCGGTTATACCAAGAACCTGAGATGAAAACTGAGAATGTGCTGAAAATAGTAGTGATACTTAATAAAATCGTTCTTGTTTTAAGCCGTTATGTTTTGTGATAATCAGCAATAGATTGCCAGAACAGAATTGCTAAAGATTAAATGGATATTAATGAAAACAAAGTCAAGCAGTGAGATTCTCTTTGAAAATTAAGGGCATTAAGAGGAGAAATATGTGGAAGTCATCTTACTGAGACAGAAGAGTTTATGGATCATTAAGATTTGACTTGTAACCTATTGAATGTTTTTAAAAGAAATAATGTATTAAACAGAAAGGCAGTTGGTCAGCTTGGACTCTGAAAGAATAAAAGAAAGAATTCATGACGTACACTTTGGCAGAGAATTCTAGAGAAATTTGTTCCCAAGTTTTGTCCTGTCTGATACTAATTGTTGAAATTATACCATTACTCTTCGATGGATGCCTTTGAACATGTTGTTTAAATCAACCCCCATTTACTCTGAATTCATTTTCACTAAGCAATATTTCGATTATAATTTGATTTCTGATATAGCTTTACAAGAAAGGAATGCTTTGGCTAGAGAACCCCTTGGTAGTTGTATCTTTCATCATAATTAATGTTTTTTTTCCCCTGGCATTATAGAAGAAGTCTCCCGAATCTAGTTTGCATGTTACAATTTCCCAAGTTTGACTAAGTCTGGGACACTGGAAAGATTGAGTTTTCAAAGAGACAAGACTGAGCAGTGGAGTTTGGGCTGTGGTGGCCTTTCCAAGGCTGCTGCCACTTGGAGGAATCCTCCTGGCCTCACCACCTGTGGGGACAGTAAACAAGAGTATCCGGTAAGGTGTGGGGCACAGAGTGGTGTCCCAAAAACGTTAGTTTCCATCCCTGAGTGTTTTCTCTGACAGCTTATATAAAGAAGAAGCAGAGTAAGAGGAAAAAGAGAGCAATTTACAGAGGGACTGCTCTATGGACATATTAAGCTCTGATAGAAATCTCTCCTGCGATGGCATATTGTGCCTTATCAGGTGTTATGGTTAATTGTATGTGACAACTTAACTGGACCACAGGGTGTCCAGACATTTGGCCAAACATTATTCTGGGTGTATCTGTGGGAGTTTCTGGATGGGATTGACAATTGAATTGGCAGACTGAGTGAACCAGATTGCTTTCCCCCATGAGGGTGGGCCTCCTCCAATCATTTGAAGGCCTTGATAGAACAAAAATTTGGCCCTCCTGCACAAGGAAGAACTTATGCCTGACAGCCTTTGAGCTGAGGGAACAGCTTTTTTTTTTTTCTTCTTGCTTTCAGACTCTAAGTGAAACATCAGTTCTTCCTGGGTCTTGGGCCTGCCAGTATTCAGATTGGGACTACATTCACCATCAGCTCTCCTGTGGTCTCCAGCTTGGTGACTGAAGATCTTGGGACTTGTCAACCTTCATAATCATGAAGCCTTTTTCTTGTACTAAATCTTTTTCTCTATATACATCTGATTGGTTCCGTTTCTTTGAAAAACCCTGATTAAATAATCTAGTGTCTCTGTCAAATGGCATATTACCAGCAAATTTTACTTTTGCCTATGAATTAGGTCTTTTAATGTATATATTGGCAGGGGAAAAATATTTCATCTATACTAGATTTTCTGTGACTTTGTGTGAATGTGTTTCCACTTTTTTTTTTTTAATGAGGATACATCTGATCTCATTAACACTTGTCAAATTTATCCTCAGTAATGGAAAATTATATGCAGTAAAAACTTAAAAATTTGGTGTACTCTTAAGCCAGAGAAGACTGTGGTATATCTTGCCTGGTTGGTTTTATTTTTGATACTGCCTTGTTTCCTTTAGCTTAACAGGCTCTTCCCTCAAATCCCCAAACTCAAATGACTCATTTCTCCATTGAACCACCCACTACAATGTCAACAGTTCCACAACTTGCAAGTCCTTCCAAAGTGTTTTAAAGAATGATTTATCAAAGGAAAATATACATCAACAAGTAGATACACTCCACCACAGCAGCATAAGACCATTCATTCATTCCTCAAGCATTTTTTAAGCACCTACCAATGTACCAAACTGGAGAAAGAAAGATGGAATAAATACAAACCCTTTCTTTAAAGAGGGAAGATAAGAAAACATATATAGAGACTAAGAGGGAAAGAAAGTACCAGATGTTTACTGAGCATCCATACTTTATCAGGAAAGTAGTCCATTAAAGGCTTTACGTTGGATCTTCACAGTAGTACTCTGAGGTAGATATTATTACCCCTCATTTGTATATGAGAACATGTAGGCTCACAGAGGTCCTCTTGTTAGGAAAAATTATAGCTAGCATTCACTGAGCCTCAGTGACACTGTAGAGTTCAACCCCACCTTTTTTTTCCTTCATTTTGTTGCTTTGTTCTAGATCTACCCTGCATGTAATGATAGCCACTAGCTTCATGTGGCTATTCAACACTTGAAATGTGGCTAACCCAAATTGAAAACAGCTTTAAGTGTAAAATACAAGCTAGATTTCAAACACTTAGTATGAAAAAGAATGTAAAATATCTCATTAATAGTTTTTATATTGATTACATGTAGAAATGATAATATTTTGGGTATAATGATGTATTAGTCAGTTTTCCAGAGGAACAGAACCCATAGTATTTCTCTGCCTATCTATCAACAAAGAACAAGAGACAGGTAAGGGAAAAGGGGATGTTTAAACAATTGGCTTTTACACTTATACATGTAGGTTCTGGCAGGTCTGAAATGTTGCTAGGCTGAAATTCAGGTAGGAGTTGATACTGCATTCTTGAGTCTGAAATAAGGAGGGTAGACCAGGCAGGGCTGAAACTTGGACAGTGTAAGGGATTGAATTATTGCTGTACCCCCGCCCCTGCCACCGATTCATATGTTGAACCCTGATCCCTAATGTGACCATATTTGAAGATATGGCCTTTAAAACGTAATTAAAGTTAAATGGAGTCACAAGGGTGGACCCCTAATCTGACTGGTGTCCTTATGAGAAAAGTAAGAGACATCAGTGATGCATGAGCACGGAGAAATAGCCATGGGAAGACATAGCAGGAAGTTGACCCTCAACAAGCCAAGGAGATCCCAGGAGAAACCACACTGCCAAAACCTGGTCTTGGACTTCCAGCCTCCAGAACTGTGAAAAATAAATTTCTGTTGTTTAAGCTTCCCAGTGTCTGATTTTTATTATAGCAGCTCTAGGAAACTAAACAAGCAGGATTTCTATGTTGCCATCTTGAGGTCAAGTTCCTTCTTTGGAAACCTCGTCTTTTTTCTTAAGGCCTTACGCTGATTAGGTAAGGCCCACCCACAGAATGGGGGGTAAATCTGCTTACTTAAATCTGATTTTTTTCAAAACTTTATTTATTTATTGAGAGAGAGAGAGAGAGAGAGCACAATGGTGGGAGGAGGGCAAAGGGAGAGGAAGAGGGAGAAGAATTCTCAAGCAGGATTGAAGATTAATCCTGAGCCTGGAGCTGGACACCGGGCTCAATCCCAGGACACCAAGATCATGACCTGAGCCCAAATCAAAAACCGGCTGCTTAACCGACTGAACCATCGAGGCGCCCCTTAAATCTAATGATTTAAATGTTAATCATGTCTGAAAAGTGTTTTCACAGCAACATCTGGGTGCATGACCAAACAATTGGGCACTGTAGCCTAGCCACAATGACACATAAAATTAACCATCACATTTGGGCTCAATAAAATGTACTATTAAAATCATTTCACCTGTTTCTTTTTGCTTTTTAAAATGTGACTACGAAAATTTTAAATTGTGTATGTGGCTCACACTTATCACTCACATTATTTCTCTTGGACAGCACTGCTTGAGACATTTTTGAAAATAGCAAGTTTCATGAAGGACACATGCACAGGGTGCCATGGGAGCATGGAAGAAACACATTGACATCCACTTGGGGCTGTTAAGGAGAGCTTTACAGAGGTGGTGAGATGATTAAAGCACCAATTCTGGAACTCAGGTGCCTGGGTTTGAATCTCTGCTTGCCAACTCACCAGATGAGTGGCCCAGGACAGGATATTTACCCTCTCTGTGCCTTGTTTTCTTCATCTGTAAAGTGAGGGTAGTTATTAACCCTTGTGCACGGGATCATTGTGAGGGTTAAATGAATTTATACATTTAAGCATTAAAGTAGTATCCGAGACAGGGAATCTCAGCAAATATTAGTTACAGAAGGTCATGCTTGAGGAGAATTAGGACAGATGAGGGGCTGGACAGATCCAGAAGGGCTCATTGAAAAAGGATCAATTTCCAATGAGGGGGACATCAAACCCTCTTCTTTGGTCTTCATTTAGTGTTTTACTACAGGGAAAGCAGCTGCAGGGTCAAATTAGTGTATTCTGTGGCTTAGAGTTTAGCCAACTTGTACTGACTTTCTACAGCATCCAGTGAATGAGTGGCATACACTTGGCAAGGTGCCTTTTGGTCCTCATTGTACCTGATCTCAGCAGCACTCAGGTGTGCTGACCATGGCCTTTTTTCCAGAACACTGTATTTTTAGCATGATTGTCTCCTGGTTTTCTCCCATCTCCCTGGCTGTTTCACCTTTGACTCCTTTGTGCTGTTAGTCCTCTTCTGGACAAGCTCAATCCTTCTCTCTCCTTTTTATTCTATGCTTTCTCCTAGAACATCCAATACACACTCATGCAAGACCTTAGTTACCACAGATACTGCACATGACTCACAAGTTTGCATCTATAACCCAGACTTTTCCACTGAGCTTCCGATCTGAATACTCAAATGCCTACTTGGTTAACTTCCATTATATATGTCTCAGAGACATCTTATATTCAACCCGTCCTAAAATGCATTCGCCTGGTCCTCATCACATATCCCTTGTTCCTTTTTAGTGTTCCCAACTTGTATCTTACAAAGCCAGAAACTTAGGAATTATCCCCTATCTCTCTCCTTTGTTCTCCATATTTAATCTACTCCAGTTAGTCCAAGGCTGACATCATTTCTCACCTGGATCACTGGATTATATCCCTGTATCCTTTTTGACCTCTTTTAATTTCTTGTCCACACTGTAGCCAGGCTGGTTATTTTTTTTTTTAAAGATTTTTTTATTTATTCATTCGAGAGGCAGAGAAAGTGAGAGAGAGCATGAGAGGAGAGGTTAGAGGAAGAAGCAGACTCCCCGTGGAGCTGGGAGCCCGATGTGGGACTCGATCCCGGAACTCAAGGATCATGACCTGAGCCGAAGGCAGCCGCTCAACCAACTAAGCCACCCAGGTGCCCCAGGCTGGTTATTTTTGAATATTAAATTTCATCATATCATTTCTCTTCTAAAAATATTTGATGGTTTCTTATGTTCATTGGATAAAGGTAAAATTTCTGGCCCCTACTACCACTCTAGCCCTATTTCATATCATCCTTCCCTTCATTTAGCCACTTAGATGTTTTGTCATCTCCTCGTTCTAATCTACATGCCTTCTGACCATAGGATCTGATCTATTCCCTCTGCCTGCACCCTTCTACCACATTCTCAGAACTTTATTCTCCTTCAGAAAATTTACAATACTGATATTTATTCCTATGATCCTTTGGTATTGTCTTTGTTCCCCCCCCCGCCCCCCCCACCATCCCTGGATTATAAGCATTAAGAAGTCTGAAAGGCTCTGTGTCTTTCTTTTCCTCCTATTGTATCTCTGCCTTAGCAAAGTGCTAGCACATAATAGATGCCTGATAAATAAATGTATGGTTTCAATTAGTGCTCACTTCAACTCTGTCTTCATGGTACTTTCATTCTTCAGTTTACATGTACAGACAGAGAGGTCCAGTTGGTTTATCAACATGCCCGAGATTGCAAACCTGATATGCGGAAGAAGTTGGAACTAAAACCAGGCCTTGATGTTTTCACTCTTCTCTACTATAATTTGGATCTCCTTGTTTATTAATATAGGGAATAACAGGAATCATGTGACTACATCCATCACCCCCCCTTCTTTGTTGCTGGATTATACTGGACATCTGGACTCTTAGTGATTGTATTACTTCTGAACATGCATTTTTGTTCTGGAAAAATAAGTTGACTAGTTTTGGATGAAATGTGATTAAGAAAAAATAACCTCAGATGTTCCTTAAACTAGGACCTCTAGATATTTTTGACCAAGTGGAAGAAAAATATAGAGTCAGAAAATTGAGAAGAATCTTCATTAATTAATAAAAAGATTGTTCCAGATATACTGAAAAAGAAACAAATATATTGAGGTAAAAAGCAGGATGATTTAAATCAAGTATATGAATAATATATCAATAAAATTTTACCATCTGTATTATTAATAATCAAGATGACTTGTCTGGCTATACTCTTTTTATTAACTTGGACCACATAAAATTGCTAATATTTGACCATTTTTGACTACAAAACAGCATTTTCTTTTGGTTCAGTTCTCTCATAAAGAGATATTGCCCTTTTTCTCCTTTATGTCCAAGAAAACTTTTCCATTTCTCATGAGCCCATTGAAAAGAGGTAAACTTTGAATGACTTTGCTGTGCTAGAACATTGATTCTTCTTCTTTCTTCACGACTATGTCTGAATCCATCTTCCATCTGGAGGCTGTGGACCAGTTAGAAGAAATCTTCTACTTGATCAAGAATAATGAGGCCTCATGTAGTAAAAAGAATAGGGAAGCTCATGGAGATCCAAGAATCTACCATAATTATAACTCTCTTTGAGAGAAAATGGCTTGAAGCAGTATCGTCCTACAAACTTTGATGTGACTCATGGCAATTATTCATGTTGAGTGGAAACAATGGACACAATGGATTAGACCAAGGATCAAGAGATATTCTATTAGGGAGGAGACCAGAAAGCATGTTGACCAAGAGAGATGACCACATTTTCTGAATTTTCAGTTCCTAGTCTGTCTCTAAGAGGCCCTGCTATACTTATTTCTCACATATGACTATCCACGAAATTTTCCTTTTTGTAGCTTTCTAATAAAACTCTTATTTGCACTTATTAAGGAAAACTTTTCCTTACCACCAATCTCTGACCAAGACAAGAATTAAATGGTATGATGTATGTGAGTTCTTTTATTTTCCTTTGTAAACTAAAAAGACAAAAATGAAGAGCAGCTATTCTTTCTTTCTCTTATGAAATTTGGCTTTCAGGATGGAAATTTATTTCATGTTGGCCAATTAGATTGTTCGTGAAAAACCAAGCAGAAAAACCAAGCAACCATGTTGCTTCAATGAAGTATGAAATGCATGTTATTAAATGGATTTTATCTTTTTTAACAATTTTATTTTATTTTTTCAGTGTTCCAAGATTCATTGTTTATGCAAAATGGGTTTTATCTTAAGACAATCAGCATAAATGCAAAAGGAAACATTATTCATTTGTAATCCAGAGACTTTTAAAAGTGATTTGGTTGCATTTCCCCTTTTTCCTTCAGAAGGGATTAATCTGAGTTTCTACTGTTTATGGGCAAATAAAGAGACCACCTCTGGCCACACTTTAAAATTTAGTTGTACAGCTATGAAATCAATTGGCCTAGACTTTAAGTCTCATTCCTTATGAAAAATTTTCATCACTGTAGCTGTATAAACAAGTGTCTTTAGGATTTTTTTTTTTTTTGTTAAGGCATAGAGAGAATTTTGCAAATGCATTTCTTTTATTTATTTCATAAACTTTTTATTGGCCCTCAGAGGGGTTCATTCAAACAAATATAGAGATGAACTTGAAGTGTAAAGATCAGAAATCAGAAGAATCATCTTTCTTTCTTTTTCTTTCTTTCTTCTTCTTTTTTTCTTTCTTTTTTCTTCTGTCTTCATCCTTCCCTCCCTGTTTCCCTCTTTCCTTCCTTCCTTCCTTCTTTCCTACTTTCCTTCCGTCCTTTCTCCCTCCTTCCCTCTCTTCTCTCCTTCCTTCCTTCCTTCCATCTTTTTCTTTCTATTCTTCAACTCTCTCTAGAATTTCGTTTTTCCTTATCTATGCATAAAGAGATCTGAAGTCAACCTGCATTTCCTTTTGTAATGCTTGTTCAGTTTTTTAGAGGAGGTATCTTCATCTTTTTTGTTATCCCTGGTACCAGATGTCAGTGAGGGTATAGAGCCATTTTGAAACTTTTCCAAGGGTATACGATGAGTGTGGGGAAGAGGCTACAAGAAGATTGATATCTCTGGTTCAGAACTCCAGAACAATATCTCTGAATTAGGAGTAAAGCTTGCATTTGAGGAATGCTTTTTGTCCCTGACAGACAGCATGTTGCATACAATAAAATATAGATTTTTAATGGTGATTAGAGAGGGACTGACTCTGTTAGGAGGAAACTATTATGGTATTAAAGCACAAAACTTCACGAAAGTGTATTCCTTAAAGCTAAGCTTGAGATTTTGCATAGCCCATAATGAATGCTTGCAATCGTATAGTTATTCTAGTTCAATAAAATGTATTAAGATTCCAATGGCTCCAGTGGTTCTGTCTGCTCACTATTGCTTCAAGACTTCATTAAGCACTGCTATCAACAAGGGGGCACTAGTAGCAAATGTCTATACCCTTCAAATATCTACTATATATCAGTTACCTCAGTTTGATAAAATTGGTAAAACGATGCCATTTTGTCAGATTTCCAGTACTATGTCAAAGCCTCAAAATGAACTATTGCATTTTAATCCTAAAAAAATCCTAAAAAGAAAATATTACCGAAATACTGTGTAGATATAGAGGATGGCATTTATTTATTTATTTTTTAAAAAGATTTTATTTATTTATTTGACAGAGATGAGAGAAATCACAAGCAGCTCCCTGCTGAGCAGAGAGTCGGATGAGGGGCTCGATCCCAGGACCCTGAGATCCTGACCTGAGCCTAAGGCAGAGGCTTTAACCCACTGAGCCACCCAGGTGCCCCAGGATGGAATTTAAATAAGTGAACCTGTCTGCCACCTACACACACACACACACACATGCAATTATTAAATTTCATCGTAGATCTGGTGCTGTTAACTAATATAGGCTACTGCTGCCAGACATCATTTTTCTTTTCTTTTCTTTTTTTTTTTTCAGTTAGTTCCAGGTACTAAGATTCTAGTTATACTGGTAGACCAGTTTACTGCTTAATTATTCAAGCAGGTTATTGTGGAGGAAAGTGTAGACATTAAAACATCATGATGGCAGGTACTTACACTTGACTGATGGGATGAGACATGACATACTGGAGAAGATGAGCATGCTAGGTAAAAGTCAGTCAACTATGATGTAAGAAGACCATATTTCAAGCATTGGGAAGGGCATGTGCACATACTGAAAATGCCATATTGCTTTTGTGAAGCTGAGACCCAGAGCAGAAATTGAGGAGTGGCCTTGGATGGGAGTGCAGAGGTAGGTAGGGACCTTGTGTATGACGATTGTATAACACACTTAATTTAAATTTACCGATATATCAATAGGAAGACTCTGAGAATTTCATGAATAAGAGTAACTTGATCAGATTTGAATTTTAAAAATATCACTTTGGAAATTGTGTGGAGATTAGGTTTGAAGTGACCAAGATTGGAGGGCAGGGAAAGCAGATTTTCTTAAGAAGTAATTTATGCAAGAAAAGATGAGTCCCTACATACTGAAAGAGGAGATTTGAGGGATGTTTGGGAATTGAGTTTACAGAATTTGGTGATTGGGTGGGATATGGAGAGGAGATGAATAAAGAAAAAACTGCAAAGATGATTGATAGTTTTGTCTCAACTTATTGTTTCATCAGAGGGGTGGCTACATAAGAACAGGTTATTGGGAAAATGTTGGGGCACCTCCATAGGATACCCAGATGGGGAAGCTTAGAGTTGTCCAAATGGATCTGGAGCTCTATAAGAGAGGCCCAAGCTGAATATATGCTTTGGAACTTACTGGCAATAAAGATGGTATTTAAGTCATTAGAGAGGATAAGTTTTTTTAGGGATACTATGAAGAAAGAGAAAAAAGAAGACACATAGTAGAAGAAGCCCCAACATTTAAAGGATGGGTAGAGGAAGAGGAGCTTGTGAAAAGTAAAAAGCAGGAAAACCCAGGTAGGTTGAAAGTAATCCAGGGCTAACTATAGTAAAAAAAAAACCCAAAAAACAAAAGGAGATAAGAACTGCAAAAGGCGTATTTGAGGAATAGCTTCAAATTCTACGGAGAAGTGAGAAAAGATTGAAAAGCATCATTTTGGGCGCCTGGGTGGCTCAGTTGGTTAAGCAACTGCTTTCGGCTCAGGTCATGGTCCCAGAGTCCCAGGTTTGAGTCACACATTGGGCTCCCAGTCCGTGGGGAGTCTGCTTCTTCCTCTGATTTCTCCCCTCTCATGCTCTTGCTCTCTCACGCTCTCTCTCAAATAAATAAATAAATAAAATAAAATCTTTTTTTTTTTTAAAGAAAAGCTTTGGGGCACCTGGGTGGCTCAGTGGGTTAAAGCTTCTGCCTTTGGCTCAGGTCAAGATCTCAGGGTCCTGGGATCGAGCCCGGCATCCGGCTCTCCGCTCAGCAGAAAGACTGTTTCCCCCCACCCCTGCCTGCCTCTCTGCCTCCTTGTGATTTCTCTCTCTGTCAAATAAATAAATAAAACTAAAAAAAATTAAAAAGAAAAGCATCATTTCAATTTAGCAGCAGAGGGATGATTGAAATAGCGTTTCTGTTCACTTTAATGAAAACTTATGTTCCTCAATCTATTCACTGAGATAGGATTTAGTGTGGTTTGAGGTGGCTAGGGAGAGAGGTATTAGTTTGGGGTTTGCATACCAATGCAATATCCACAAAGAAGTAGCTTGGTAGGAAAGGATTTCTTTTGGCTCCTTGAAGTAAAATTACTGAAATCAAATTTATATACTCTATTTGTGCACCCCACCCATGGACATTAATGGATTTTTCCTTAAGGACACTGTTGCAGGAATAAGGGTTTATCCTTTTCTACCTACAGAGCCTCTCCAAGGATAACTTATGTAGCAAACACTGTATAAAGAAACCATATTTTGAGTATCAGAAGTTGTGGGGGTCCATAGTATGTGAATGTGTAAATTAGTTTTAAGAATAGAACTTATAGGGCGCCTGGGTGGCTCAGTTGGTTAAGCGACTGCCTTTGGCTCAGGTCATGATCCTGGAGTCCCAGGATCGAGTCCCATATCGGCCTCCCAGCTCTGCGGGAAGTCTGCTTCTCCCTCTGACCTTCTCCCCTCTCATTCTCAGTCTCTGTCTCTAATAAATAAATTAAAAAAAATCTTTTAAAAAAAAAAAAGAATAGAACTTCTACCAGTCACGCTGAGTGAGACTGTACTTTTGTATCTTGTGACATTCTGTAATGAATCAGAAATAAAAGCTTTTAATGGTTGGGCTTTAAGTCAGATAAGTGTGTATTTGGACCCTGACACCTTGTCAGATTCAACGTGAGGCAGGGATCTATCAAAACCCTAGAGGAGAACATAGGCAGTAACCTCTATGACATTAGCCACAGCAACTTCTTTCAGGACATGTCTCTAAAGGCAAAGGAAACACAAGCGAAAATGAACTTTTGGGACTTCATCAAGATAAAAAGCTTCTGCACAGCAAAGGAAACAGTCAACAAAACAAACAGGCAACC
>CM052799.1:179664940-179694533 GCA_028533885.1 Nasua narica | reverse complement strand
AGAGAGAGAGAGAGAGCGAGAGCAAGTGGGGGGCGGGGAGCAGCAGGCAGAGGGATAAGCAGGCTCCCTTGCTGAGCAAGGGAGCCAGACTCAGTGATGCCAGACTTGATCCCGGGACCCTGGGATCATGACCTGAACCAAAGGCAGACACTTAACCGACTGAGCTACCAGGCGCCTCGAGATTTTATAAGTAGTTAAAAAGGTAATGTACATTAAGCATTTAGAACTCTTCTTTGCACATAACACTGCTCAATAAATGTTAACCACTGGTGTTTCTATTCTACTTAACTTTCCTTCTCTGCTTTGGGACCCATCCCTGATTGAGGATTTTCAGGCATTGCTCCCACACCTTAGTATATCCCACCCTACTTAGGGTTCTCAACCAACCTTCTTCCTCCCTCCCTCCCTCCCTCCTCTCTCCCTCCCTCCTCTCTCCCTCCCTCCTTCTCTCCCTCCCTCCTCCCTCCCTCTCTCTTTTTCTCTCTCTCTTTCTTCCTTCTATCTTCCTTTCTCTTCCCTCCCTTCCATTCTCCCTTCCTCTCTTCCTTCTTTTGAAGAATTTTTTCTTGACCTTAGTTATGCCTGGAGGTCAACTACTTTAAACAAATCAACTTTTTCCCTTTGGATTCTGATACTTATTTAATAAACTTTGAATTTATTTTTTTCCTTTTCATGACCAGTAAATAGTCTACACTCACTCTCATTTTTCCACTAACTTTTGAAGGGAATTTCAGCCTCCTGAATCTGCTTGTGAGAAGGTCATTAGTGACCTCTTCCCAGTGAAAATCAATGACCTTTTAAAAACCCTCACTCTCTTGGGCTGTTCAGCTGCATGTGATTCTGTTTGGAACCCCTTCCTTGGAAACTTCTTATCCATCTTTTCTGTGGCACCACAAATTCTCGCTTTTTTCTTCTTTTCCCTCCCATATCCTCGTCATTGGAGTTTTTCAAGAATTAGTCTTTTGCTTTCTCTTCTCTTTTATACACTAATTTCTCCACAGAGTCATTCTACTGAGAGTTTATACCATAACCTTGATGATGAAAAATATCAGGTCTACCTTTATGCTCTGAGTTTTTAACTTGTATCCTACCACAATATTTCCAAACACCCAGAAGCCCTTATTTCAGCAAGTAAGTGCAACTGTCAGGCCTGTTTTGGTCTTTACTATTGTCTAGCCAATAAGATCTCTTCCTTTTCTATATTTCTTTTAGGCTGTACCATTCAGATTAGTATCTGCCTTAAACTGTTTGAAAACCACTATCATATGTAGCTTCTGTGCATTTTGACAATAGTACTCAGATTGATATTTCTTGTGTCAAACTTAAGTGCTTGACAATTAATCATTAAAAAATGTCTACTTTTTATAAATGTCAGTGTTGTGGATCGAATACAAAATAGGTGAACATCAGAGGAGAGATAGTTTTACATCCTAGAGTGGTGTAAGACTTATTTAGGAATTTGTGTTTATTGTCAAGCTAAGTTTATTTAATAGTACTAAGAGGCATAATTAGAATATGAGATTTAAGTATTAAATATTGCGGGTCATATTAAACAAACATACTAAACAAATGTGTTTCCTCTTTTTAAAAATTATTTGGTACTGGGACTTAATGTCATATATTTCTTCATAACCCTGGTTAAGTAACAAATAGGAATTTTTTCTGGAACATTAGAATGGGATATTTAGCAAACATTTTTTGCTTGCAACTTGGAGACTTCAATTAATTCTCAATATAATTTACTTTAATTAAAATCCACTACAATCTGGTTTGTGTAGCTAATGAGAAAAAAATCCATGGGTGGCAAGTTTTATGTTGAAAAAATATTTTGTTTTGTGTGGTATTGAGCAAAGCTTTTCTAAACTTTCATGTTTTTGATTTGAAAAGATCCAAACTACATCTTAAATAAATGGTAGATTTAGTAAAAACAAACAAACAAATAAACAAAATGACCTCCCTAATACAAATCCACATAAAAAGGAGGTAATTTTTCATTGCTTTGAAAAAAAGGACTATTTCCCTTATTTCTAGCTGGTATACTGTTGCCAATGTCAGAAAGTACATAGACTTGCTTGTGTATTGTCTGGTTGAAAAATGACTAAGATTCTATTCTGAACAGGGTCATTTGGAAGGCCTCTTGGTGGTGGTCAAATAATAATTATGATACTATTTGGGGCTATATGTTGGAATATTGAAAGTTCAATTTGAATTCTTGTTAGCAGCTGAGTCACTGTGGGGTCTCACAAGTGATTTTTATTTTTGCACTTCAATTTTCTCTATCATAATCCAAAGGGGGATTTTTATCAGAAAATATAATAAGTTGTTTAATAATGAGAAAACTTTGAAGTCAGAAAAAGGGAAAAATAAAAAAAAAACTAAGTTTTTTAAAAAAAAAAAACAAAAACAAAACTAAGTCTTGCTAGGAATTTTGCCAGCTACGAGATGAAGGCCAAAGGTGGATAAGTTAAAAACTGAGATAGTTGGACAACACCAGTATTTTACGTTGAGTCTATCCTAAAGAAATATGTCTCCAAGATGACGTATTTCTGGCCCCAAGTACCAGCTTTATTTGATGCATTGTAATTGTGCTTTCATTTATTTAATTTTTTAGTCTATCAAACATGTGTATTAAATTAAATACCAACTACGGGTTAGAGTGTTAGTGATTGGTGCCACCAGTAAAGTGTGTGATGATGTTACAGAATTTACTCTTGCTAAATTCTTCCTTTTCATCCTCACCCAGGCCTTATTCCAAGATGGGAGCCATTTGAAGGAATCATAAAATGTGTGTTAATATTTTGGGGGTTGTGGGATCCACGGAATTTTCAGTACTGGGAAAATGTGCTTCTGGCTTTTGAACCCATCAGCTTATTTCCTTTTTGCCTTTATGCTACTGGAAATAGCAGGAATTCAGGACTAAGAGGCAGAACTTGGGAGAGTCTGAAACTTATTTTGAATAACTTTGGCTGCCCTGGAGAAGGAGGAGATGACCAGTGTGAGTTCCACTTGTGTTTTTGGGGTGGGTGGGGGTCTGCTACTAAGACTATGCTTAATGATTTTGTGATATATGTTTAGGTGGTAGCTGAGATTTATAAGATGGGAGACTCAAAAGAAAGTAGGCACAACTCTGTTTTAATATTTTTCCCTACTCTCATGAATCACCTGTGTTTGTCCCTCTCAGTTCATGGGGTAATCTTTAAACCTACAGAAGGATTGAATTTATAGGTAGGTCTATTCTTTTCAAGAAGAGATTTTTATTGCAGTTGTACTTTTCTCTGTACCCTGTCTTCTTTCTCTCCCTCTTCTTCCTTTTGTTGTTGGTAGAAGGTACGCTTGTTCAAGGTACGCTTGGTGTACCTTGAAAGGTTTATTTCTTCTCTTTAGAAAAAATTTAAGAATTTCAGAGGCTTATAAACAAGCATGAAAATAAACAATAGGATGGTTTCTCCTTTTATAGTGAGGTTTATGAGAATATAGAGGAAACTGACTTGGTTGGAAATAGATTGATTCTATGAAACTAAGATAGGACGGCCAGAAGAAAAGAGAATTCCATGGCATTTTCATATTACACATAAAGTCCAAGTTATTTCCCTAGGGACTTGTCAGGTTTGAAGGATGTTTTCTATGTAGGGAGAAGACTGATTGCTATTCAACTGGTAACATCCTAGGGTATGTCCCCTGGCCATACTTACTTCTCTAGGGTTCTCTGACCCAGTATGAGTTACAATCAGAGGGGAATTTCCTCATTTGAAGTCTTGTCACTTCAGTGACTTTCTAAGTAGAAATGGGAGAACCCAGAAAAGTTTTCAAAAAAGTTTTGGTTCTTCCTGGAAATTACGTGTTTTGCTTTTTTTTCTTCCTGTATGCCATTTGGATGTGAGGAACTCATTACCTTTGGAACAAATATGAAACAGTTCTCTAGAAAAGTGAACTTGATTTTTGAATATTCCCTTTCTTCTCCAATGCCTTCACAATAAAATGTGTGTTCAATGTAACTGAGGAGAAAGACTACAAATGTTGCTTTTTATTCATGCATGTTTGTATAAGTATAATGAAGGTAAGATTTAGTTACTTAAGAATATAAAATCAACACACTCCTCAATTTTCTTATTACTTAAAAAAAACGTATACTGTGGACAGCTATCTAGAAATTTATTTCAAATTTCCACTGACCATCTTACATAGAAATAGATACTATCATATTCCTTTTCTAAAAAAGTGAAAAAGGGAAATGACAAAGAACAAGTGTTTCATGGGTCATTGATTAAAGAACTCAACAAGATTGTGTGTAGTGGTTGTGTGGGTGTATGATAGTGAATGAGACAGAGAGAGAGAGAAGAGAAAGATAGAGATGTTTGATTGGTGCGATAGGTTGTCGTAGTAATTTAAGAAATTCAATAGCTATGGTTTTATTTCTTACAATACATGAATAAGTCCTGGTTAAAAACTTTTAACTCAGTTTATTATTTAGATTTGTTTATTGTGTTTTCCTTCAACTAAGTGTCAAGATGATCACTCTGTTGCTAAAAAGGATTCAGTAAAATTAAGATAATTATTTGTAATAATATTAGATTAATGAATTAAACCAGAATCATCCTCTCAAAGGTTTTAAAGTGGTCTAAGTTAAATATATTCAAACATTTTGCCATAAAATAATGAAAAACAGACTGGTTAAAGGGACAGTACCAAGATAGATACATTTAAAATGTGAAAAACTGCATTAAAAACTAGTGATGTACTGTATGGTGACTAACATAGCATAATTTAAAAAATTAAAAAAGGAGTAATTTACAGAGGTAAATGTTTGGAAGTAAAGTGTTTAAAATAGTTAAGTAAAAAAAATAAAATGTGAAAAAAATGTGAAACTATTCTCTTCATATTGAAATATCCATTAATAATTATGTTTTCACATAGGAAAATCAACTTTCCAGAATAATTCTTTTTCTAATTTTTAAAATGTTAGCTCTAGGGCATGAACCGACCTCATTTTTGATGCCCATAAGTGTATAACATGTTAATAAACTCGGGCATCATTTTTCTTCCTTTCTAGTTGAACTCTTGAATTAAAAAATTTGTTTCATACTGATTGCTGATTGATCCCCATAATAGATACTCAGTATGTGATTGTGGAAAGAATGAAATCTTCAAATTGACTCTTCTAGATGGATTGCCTAGCTTGAATTTCTCTCTGAAAAGAGACTGCTTTCCTAAACTTATATTTTGTAACTTTCTGCTTTAAGTCTTAACTAAACCCAAGTCTCTTAAGTGCAGTGTACCTGAACCAATTCATCACCAATTCTACAAAAATGACTGAAGAAGTTGTCCAAAGATTATTCCTTTAAATAAGAATATTACATATTAGTTGGTATTCAAATTAAATAGTAATCCACACATAAAAATTAAACTTTACAAAGAATGCAAAATTAAAAGTGAAAACAAAATATCCAATCTTACTACACATGACTTGTTGAATTGAGAACGCAGCTAAGATACTGTGGGGTCAACGCACTTGGCACCGTCAGGTTTAACTAACAGCCAACACCACAAGCAGTGTACCTAGACTGCTGATTAGATTCTGGACTCATCACCCATCCCATAAAATGCTTGTGGACGCTCAGAATTCTAGGCACATATTAAAGAAGAGGATTTAACTTATAAAGGAGCAACTAAAGTCCTGTATTCCTCTATTTCTGTATGGAGGTGATTTTGTGATGAATTTTGTGGTTAACATCCATAAATACCCAAATAATTCCAATAAGCTATTTAAAATTTATACTTCCTAGATTTGGGGAATGGACAACTTTTCCTGGAAGATAAATAATCAAATGTCTTAGAGATGCAGTATTACACCTCCTGGATTTTTTTGTTTTCCCTTAATTGATGAACCTGTGACTTGTCTACGATGGAATGCTCCAAATCTTCTTGTAGGTTATACAATTCAAGGAGATTATAAATATCATTCATTCACTCATTCCTTAAATTATTCAGCAAATCTTGAGAGTCTCAGTAGGTTTGCACTGAGGGTAGAGAGGTAAAACAAACAAACAAACAAACAAACAAACAAACAAAAACCCAAAAATTGTCTTTAGAGGATGAATATGAAAAAGTTCTTATACATAAAATAAAGTTGTTTTGAAGGAAGAGCTTAATGAACTATCATCAGATATAAAGTTGAAAGAAGCAAATAAGGAAAAGAGAAGTACACAGCATGCTGGTGTGTGTGTGTGTATGTGTGTGTGTATTTCCCAGCTATTCTATGCACCTAGAATGCCCTCTTCAGGGGAACATCATTGACCACAGGCCCACTCCCCTGCTGGGCTCAGGGCCTCATCACTGCCCTTTTCCAGCCTTCTCGGTCCTTGTTTATAGTTCTTAAGTTATTTTCCTCATGTTATTAGAAATTATCTCTTCATGTGTTTGTTTCTTTTTTTTTTTTTAAAGATTTTATTCATTTATTTATTAGGAAAGAGAGAGAGTGAAAGAGAGCATGAGAAGGGAGAAGGTCTGAGTGAGAAGCGGACTCCCCATGGAGCTGGGAGCCCGATGTGGGACTCGATCTCGGGACTCCGGGATCTTGACCTGAGCCGAAGGCAGTCGCTCAACCAACTGCGCCACCCAGGTGCCTTTCATGTGTTTGTTTCTATCAAGGAATCATATACTTCATGAGGGCAGTGACACATACCGTTTATCTTTCAATTGGTGACAATTTAATTGAACAAGTCGGTTAATTGATTTGCTGAAGGTTGAATTTTTTTGGAGGAGGCATGATAAAGAGGAAAAACTTTACTTTTGGAGAGAAAGGAATCTCAGTTCTACTCTTGGGCTGCCACTCATAAGTTTGTTGTGGGAGCTGGAAAGTACATGGCATGAACTTGGGTGGCTGCTTTGGGCACTGTATTGTGGCAGGGTCTCTGTACCCTCCTTGTACTCTTCTTCTCAGCCTATCTCTGATTTCAGCCACAGCTTTGAGGGACATACTCTGGGAGTTCCGACTCACCTGCTGGCAGCTGTGTCTCAGCTCAGAGAAGTACAGACCAGAGGTGGCAGGGATTTCTGTCCCTGGGAGCAATCCTTAACTAATGATGACAGGAAGCTGTTGGAGAAATGCTTCTTCCTCCCGTCCCTTGGAGGGGATGATTTAGAGAGGTACTGGTTTTCTTTTCAGACGGCTTGGCAGGATCAAATCCTCTATGAGAATGCAGCTCTGTATTTCCTTCCCTCTTTCTCTTCTCACTCTCCCACTCCCTCATTTCTACTTCCTGGTATCTCCTCCCAAATATACTGCCTGTATCCAGGTTCAAGTCCTTATCTTAGGCTCTGCGATCAAGGAGACTCAAACCAAGACAACTGCATAAGTAAGTGGCAGAGGTCACTAAGGACTAAGTGGACAGTGCTTTTCTTCTCCAGATTTCCACATAACACCCAACACGATTTCTCTATCAGCTGTCACATACTTCCTGGTTTATACTTAGGTCCAGCCAAGGACAATTTGACTGATACTTTTTGTCTTAGAATATCTGTCTTCTATTTGCTATGTGAGATTTATGTCATTTTAATGTTTGTCTTACTTGTTGACAGCGAACTCCAAATAGGAAACATGCACAAACCCGTGTAATGGCCTAAGGGATAAGCTCACCCAGGTCCACTTGGAAATCTTTATAATGATCAATGGCAGATACTATAAGCTGCAAGAGTTCAAGAATCCTCAAGAAGAAAAATGTGAGCTGAATGTTCCCAAGACCTTCAGCCTTCTGAGTTAAAACTCTGGCCTTCCAAATGCAAATCCAGGAACTGAGCCCCTCCTGCACAATGCACTAAATGATGCAGTCTAATACTTTGTCTCCTATTTCCCTGGGTAGGGAAGTGGAGGACAGTGGGGACAAGATGCTCTCTTCTCATATATTCTCCCAATGCTATTCCTGTTTCCCTTTCATTCACTCTGGATCTGCCATTGTGCTGTTCCTGACTCCTGCTCGCACCGGTTCATTCAAAGCCGCAGAGTCACCTGTCCTCTGTTTTTCCTTTGTATCTGCAGCCCAGACTTGCTACAGAGAACTTTACATGAAGGATTGGTGAAGGTGGCCAGGAACTACAGCACACATGAGTAAACAACCTAGATTAGAATAAGTGGATAACCTTTTCTCAAGTTCATCAGCCATTTCTATTCTGGGGGACTCTTACCTTATCATACTTCTTTTTGGGTCCCTGAACTGCTGCCATTTTTGTGGGTCTACTCTTTCACTTTACAGTCTTCCCCTCCCCTTTTAGTCTCTGGATTCACCTTCCACCCATTTCAAAGAAAACCTTTTCAAAGCAGACATTATCACTGCATGTGGAATTTACTGATACTTTGTTCAATGGAAGAATTTCGCTTCTTTTTTTGCAACCTCCTTATTCCAGACTCTGACCCAGACTTTGCCTTTTGAAATCCCAATCTGTCTTCTCATACAAAATGCCAGTTTGTAGTGCTTATTTAGCAATCCCATAATTGTTAGAAACTTTGGAAATCACACCTTTTCTTTAACTCTTTAAATATCAAATTCTTAGGTGGTTTCAAAGTTGAAGCATTATTTATAGCTCCCCAGCCAGGGGCTTTTGTTAAAGGAAGCAGGGTAGGATAGACTTTGTTTCCCTAGAATAGAGACTCCAAGGGTTAGATTCACCCATTCCGTCCCTCCTCACAGCCAGATCCAGTTCCAACTGCCCAATTTGAGCTGTGGTCCTACTGACAACCATATACTATGTCTCTGGGGGATGTCTCAGGTTCACTTCATGGGGAGGGACCAGAACTAAGAACTAAACTACTAGAGTCAGAAAAGGAGTTTTTAATTTACACAACTTCTGCCAAAATATGTATCTTTGAATTGGGCTTGGGATGCTGCATTGACTGCCCTCTGATGCTACGCCAGGAAGCCAATATTGCTTTCCCAAAATTCAGGAAGCCAGATTCTAGTTTCTAAGGATGGAAAAGCAGGATGCTGACGGTGCCTAATGGTGTTATTCAGATCTTCAGATTCTTTTTCTGAGTAGTTTTCCAGAGCCATTCTCTTTCTCCTTCCTTTCTGGGACTCCAATGACACACAAGTTCGATCCTCTGTTATAGTTCCATGGGTCTCTGATGTATCTCCCCCTCCCCTAACCCTGCCCCAATCTGTCTGCTCTCTGTTTTCAGAATAGAAAATTCCTGTTGTTCTCCCTTCAAGTTCACTGATCCTTTACTCTACCTCCCCCATTCTGCTGTTGAGACCATCCATTAATTTTTGGTTTTTGTATTATATTTTTCAAAATTCTAAAATTTCCTTCTGATTTTCCTATATATTTTCCATGTCTTTGCTGGGACTTTCTATTTTTTTCATTTATTTCATTCATGTGTGTAATTGTTTGTTGGGGCATGTTTGTTGAATTCCTGCTTTAACATCATGGTCAGATATTTCTACCTTCCGTGTCATCTTGGTGTGGTTGTTTGTTGATTATGTCACCTCATTCATGTTGAGATTTTCCTGGTAGGATGAACGATTTTTGATAAAAACATAGATGTCTGGATCCTATTTAAATCTTCTGTTGTACTAGGCCTCTTCTGGCTCAGATCTGGTAGATGAAGGTGGGCACTGGCAAATTACAGCCAGGTGGGGTGGAAATCCATGCTTCCCAATGGCAACTGGAGAAGAAGTGATCTTCATTGCTGCTGGGTATGGGTGTGGTTGGAAGGTCAGGCCTTTTGCTAGATCTCTGCTGATAACTACCCTAGCTTGGAGGGACAGGAGTACCTTGACCTCCTCACATGGCCTCCACCAACACCATGGGGATGAGGATGTCCTTCTTACCACTACGTAGTGATGAAAGTTCTAATTTTCTTCGAGGCCACCTCTGACACAATCCAGTGGCATGAGGGAGGGGCAGGGATGGAAATCCAGCCTCCCTACTGACAATGCAGGGATGGGGTTGGGTGGGGAATGGGACCTGGCGTAGTGAAGATCCCTGCTCCCATATAGCCTGACAAAGGTAGAAGTGTGTGCACCCTACTTGGTCTTTGCTGGTGAAAGTAAGGTTGGGGGTTGGGAACAGATTTCTCTGTGACATTTAGCTAGAGTAAGATGGTTATTTTAGAAAAGTTTTCAGTCTAATTGGGATACTCCTTTTGGATAATGGGAGCAAGTTTACTTTAATTTTTTATTTGTTTGTTTTCAGGTACCTATTGGTGTTTCTGGATTACTGGCTTTTCCAGGAAAGTAGTCTGGAATACATGAAGCAAAGAAAATCCAAAACCCAAAACCTAAAAGCCTAGAGAATTTACCATCGTGTCTTTCTATGGGTCTCAAAATCTCTAGCCAGACCTTATGCTCTCTCTATCTTCCAGAGTCTTCTTATGTTGGCTTTATGTATAACATCCCAGTTTGTTTATTTATTTAATTGCACTCCAGTTAGCAGAAGGAATAGAGAAAAGTACTCCAACTCCAGTTTTTCAGAAGTTGAAATCTCTCTGAAGTTGAGATAGAGTAGCTTTGAGGCTTTGCCCAACACTACTTTATCCAGCCAACTTTTGAGATTTTAGAGGGTAAGTGGGTTCTCATTAGACTCTCACTTTTGGTTACCTGCTTTGGTCTTAAAGCTGAACCACTCTGAGCAGTATCTGACTGTGTAAGAGATGTGCCTCCTCCTGCCCAGGCTGCTACCATGTTGTAAACCCATTCCCCCACTTCATTCCACTCTGATATGCTTATGTGTGTATCTTCTCATTTGCTTCTTCTAGGTCCTTCCCAATGTCTAGTATTTGTCTGCACTCTTTTGAGAAACTCAATAAAAATTCTCTATAGTCTGGAAATGAGTATCAAAGGGATAAAAATACTCTCAATTGTGTTATAATTTGACATGCTCTAATATTTGTTCAAGTCAAATTTAAATTTATCATTTAGTTATTTTATTTTTAAATAGGCTTATTTGAATTATCCAAAACACCTATTTTCTCAAAACAAAAAAATTTGATTCTCTTTATAAGACAACTGTTATTTATGTGCTATATTGCTAAATAGTAGAGAAAGACTAAATAATATTGAAAATAATGGGGTAAATGAAAAAACAATCTCAGCTTAAATACTGTGCTGTCTTGTTAGAGACTTGCTTGTGTAATGCCTCCATATTTGCCATCTAAATGCCTCCATATTTGCCATCTTTTTTCCCTGGCATTGAGAATCAAGAAAGGCCAGACAGAAAGTATGTGAAATAAAATGGTTACTAAAGCAGAAAGTGTGTTTAACACTAGAACCCTATTATCAATTAAACTAATATTATGGCTTCACGATTTTCTTTCAAAAATAATTTCCCTCCTCTAAACTGTCTTGGAAAAGCTACTTCTTGCTACCAGCCGTGTCTCAAGGGATGTGTACTGACTGGAAATTTTGAGCTTCTATAAAAATGTTTATTAAATCTTTGAATAATTGCATTAAATGCCAACAATAAGCAATCATCATTTTTATGTTTGTTGAGCAATTGCTCCTTTTTAAACCACAAACTTGGGCTACAAAATTCAGAATAAAGGGCAAAGTACAAGAAGTTCTTTGCATGGATAAAACATTTGCAGATACTAAGAAACAAATAAACCAAACAATCAACCCAACAAACCTCAACTAAAAACAAATCGAACATGAAAATGGCAATAGAACAAGTCCAATATACCTGGGGTAAAAATAAATAATAACAACAGTGTGTATTAAACACAATTCTTTTCTGAAGAGTTTATGTCTACCTTTCCTCTGCTTTACGCGTCTTTTCCCTTTTAAACTTAGGATGGTTCAAGGGGAAGAGACATGATATGTTGTTTTTACTTTTCCTTCACTTACAAAGGAAACCTGAGTGTGGAAGTATTTTCAAGACACAAATCCTCCAACTACCTGTTCAATGAGAAGAAATCCCTTCTTAGGATCATGTCAGTCTAAACCAGAGCAGGGGCAGAGAACTGCTCCCACTTTGATGCATCCTTTTTTGTTTTAGCTAGCTTCAGTTGTTGGAGAACCTTTTCTTATAGGGAGCCAAATTATTCTTCTGTGATCTAGTTTGGTCATAGGGAGTAATTCTAGGCTCTATTCCATATCACAGGTTTTAAATGCTTTTTTCTTCCGTAGGTTAAATATTCTCAGGTTCTTCAAGGGTCTGTTTTGAGAGTTCTTTTAGACATTGTAGCATCATAACAACCCTCGTCTTTGGATGTTACCTATGTTATAAATGTACCCGCTAAAATGTGATTAGAAAGTCAATTTAAGAAAATTTCAATTAAGTTCAATTCAGAGAATAGTTATCAAGCAGTTTTGATGTGCCAGACACTCTGTTGGGCCCTGGGGCTGTGAAAGTGAACACAACCATCTGTGCTCCTGAAGATCAGTTAGCAAAGACAGATATTCAATAAGTAATTACAACTGTGATGAGTGTTACGGAAGAAGAGGTAAAGTTGTCTAAAGCCAGGTGGATTTAATTAATCCTGGAGAGCATGGAAGGCTTCTACGACAAGGAGATATTTAAGTGAGGACTTGAAGCATGAGTAGAAATTAGCTGAGATAACAGAGGTTCAGGCAGTGGAAGTGGTACAAGAGGAAGCTTTCAGGTTCCCAAAGTCCAAGGGAAGACACTTTTTAAGAAGAGTATTCCAAGTTCTCATGTCTGTGGAGAGAATCTTGGGTGGCTGCCACTGTTAGGTAATGGGGAACTCCATTTTTCAGAAGGAGCAAGCCCTCAACTTTTCTTTCTGTGTCATGTTGCTTTTCTTTTTCTTTTCTTTTCTTTTCTTTTCTTTTCTTTTCTTTTCTATTTTTCTTTTCTTTTCTTTCTTTCGTTATTTAAACTCAGTTAGTTAACATATAGTGTATCACTAATTTTGAATATGGATGAGGTAACTGGGTGATGGGCGCTATGGAGGGCACATGATGTAATGAGCACTAAGTGTTATATACAACTAATGAATTACTGGACTCTATACCAGTATACCATGGTTTTAACAACCATGGTTTTAACAACTCTCTTGGTTATGGTAATGTATCATCTCAAAAATAAGTGCTTTAAAGGTTTTACTTTTGGAAAAAGTGCTCAACAGACAACCCCTCTTTTTACTTTGATATATTTATGAGCCACACAGCTAATTAGAGAAAGACCAAAAAGTGTTCAATGGATTTTGCATAAGAGAATTTATTGGTGACATTCCAAAGAGCTCTGAGTAGCTTAGTGGGAGAAGAAGTAATATGGCAGTGGGTTGGGGAGTGAATAGGAAGTGAGCTAGTAAATACAGAGAATGCAGACACTCTAAAGAATTGTCTGTAGAAAGAACAAAAAAGATTGGATACATATCTAAAGGAAAAGAGGGAAAAGAAAATTAGGTACTATACATTGAAGTGACAATGTTTTCTTTTTCTTTTTTTTATTTTAAGATTTTATTTATTTATTTGACACAGAGAGAGAGAGATCACAAGTAGGCAGAGAGGCAGACAGAGAGAGAGGGGGAAGCAGGCTCCCTGCTGAGCAGAGAGCCTGATAAGGGACTGGATCCCAGGACCTTGAGATCATGACCTGAGCCGAAGGCAGAGGCTTTAACCCACTGAGCCACCCAGGTGCCCCAACAATGTTTTCAAAAGGTGGTAGCAAATCAGAGATCAATCTGGGCTGGTGGTTTAGAAACAGAAAAGATTTTGAGGCTCATTTCCTCTACTTTCAATCAGTTTGAATTTAGGCAAGTTATGCAGCTTTTCCAAGCTTTTGTTTTTAGTATGTCAAAAGGGATCATGATGCTGAACTCAACACTTTTTGTGTTTGTGAAGGAGATCATTCTTATAGAGCTCCTACTATGACTAATGTACAATAAATGATAACTTATATAAAATCATAGAACATGGGACTTGAACGACAAAGACACTATTATTCTATCATGGTTTGCACATTGTAGCTCTTCACTAAAAAAACTGGAGAGAAGGAAGACATGAATCTAAGCAAATACATGAAGCGAAAAATATGTGTGAGGACAGATGACAACAAATTAGACGAGTCTATAGGTGATGCCCTACGGTTTCATTGTGTTCATGATATTAGGAAAATCTGGCAGATCAGCGTACTTGGAAGCTCACTCACAAACACAGATTCATGATATAAGTGTTAATTACATTACCTGTTATAGCAGGTACAAATCTCAGTCTAAAGTAAACCAGAGATGTAAGAAACATGACTTGATTCTTCTACAAATCAACTAAATTTTTCTTTGAATCTTTTCTTGTTGTTATCTTTATTTTATTATATGAGCTTTTATCTCATAATCATAAACATAATTCTGCAATCCAGCTAGACTTAGAGGAGAGTAAGGAAAATATGAACCGATAGAAGTGCAGTGAGAGCACAAAGATCATAGAATATTTTGAGCAGGGAGGGGCGATGGGGTGCTATCCTGTGCTAGAAGGAAAAATATAAGGTAGTGAAGATAAAACAAAAGTCAAATTTATTAGATTTATCCATAGTCAGCAATGGTGATCTTCTTGCTGGTTTTGACATTCCTGGACCCTAAGTGCTCCATGGCTTCCTCAATATTCATACCCTATCTCACCTTGCCAAAGACCACATGCTTGCCATCCAATCCCTCAGTCTTGGCAGTACAGATGAAAAGCTGGGAACCATTAGCATTTGCTATGTATAAGATTCTAGGACCTATATGCTTCAGGATGAAATCCTCCTCATCGAATTTCTCCCCATAGATGAACTTGCTGCCAGTGCCATTATAGCATGTGAAGTCACCACCCTGGCACAGAAATCCTGGAATAATCCTGTGAAAGCAGGAACCTTTATAATGAAATCCTTTCTCCCCAGTGCTCAGAGCACAAAAGTTTTCTGCTGTCTTTGGAACTTTGTAAACAGCTGGAAAGAGATGGGGCCCAAGGGTTTGCCATCCACAGCGATGTTGAAGAACACAGTGGGATTGACCTTGGCTGGGCAGCGGGGTCAGCTCCAGGGGAGCATCATCTGCAAGGTCTTTTCAAATCTTTAGTTTCTTAGGACATCAGACATTGAAACTGTCTCTCTATTCCCTGGCTTGGGTTTAAGTTCCAGAGACATGTTGTATGACCCGTCTTGTTTTTGAGGCATCTGTCCACACAGATATTTGCTGATCAATCCACGGTTCCATTTGGTCCTTCTCCATGATCCATACAGTAAACTATTGATGCCACTCTTATTTTTGTCTACCTAGGGCTTTAGGTCCAATGGGTCTCTCTGATGTTTTCACGCCAGGCTTGAAAACTGAAACATTAGTCTAAAGCTTTTATGCTGTTCCTTGGTAAGGGACTTCTGGGACATATCTATGGCTTCATTTGCCTGATGTCTAATTTGTGACTCTATCACATCTATAAGTTTATGATCTAGGAAAAGGAGCAATATCCACATTTATTCTCTGTCTCCTAAACCACATCAGGGTTTTGCCTCCTCACTGAAGTTCTAAGACAAAGAGCAGAGTCAATACTGTTTCTCTCTAAACCATCATACTTTGTCTTTCTTCTGCTGTCTCCTAGCCTAGTAGATTGTTTTTCTCATAATCAGGGAAAATCTCTCCTTTATAATTTTTTAGAGCTTCCCCAGATTTATTCTTGCCCCTCTAAATAACCATTTTATGGCATTAGGATTTAGAGAAATAAACCAGGGACTCGTAGGAAGTTTCTGTTTTCCACCCTACCCTGGCACACCCACATCCTCAGGAAATAACTAGAATAGACTATTCGCCTGAATTAGGTGAGCAAGTGGAAAAGGAAAGTGGGAACTTTAGGGAAAAATCCATTTATATTTCAATATCCTATGATAATGACAACTCATTGCATTACCTCACAAATTTGGTATATAACTTGTAAAAAGTATATTGAGAAAGGCCCTACATTGGTTATTTAAATTTGATCAGTATCCTCTAGCAATGCATGTTTTTATTATTTTTATTCTCCAAACAATGTGGACAAAGAATTCAGATTAGTTGGCAGAAATGTTAACATTTGGTGATCACAATTCTGAGATTATAGTGGTCACATTTTTAGATGGTTATATGGGTCTTATAGCTCATTTTGCAAAGAAGATGACTACAATCCAGACTTTGTTCTGTTAGCAAAGTCTGGAAAAGTCGATATTGATTTTTGCTCATGGTTCTTGGTTACTTCGCGGGGGCATAAAATTATTTTTTGCAGTTTTGTGCTAAGTGGGCTAGCATGTACTATTTTTACTTAAAATTTTATTCGATATAAAAATCAATTAACAGGCTGGTAGATTTTCACTTTTAGTCAATGCCTTCATGGAAATAAATTTCTGATCTTTGTAGAATTGACAAAATAGGATGAATTCCATTTAATTTTTGAAATCTAAGGAGTGTTTCATGGGTTTGTAATTGCTTTTGTTTCCCAGGTAGTTCCTCTACTAGATATTATCTCCACACCAACCTCAGGATAGATTAGTATCCTTCAGAGATACCTGTAGAGTTTGATGTTCTAGCATCAATATTTTCAATGACACAGCATGATAACACGGGATTGGCAAGGTGATGACTTGTCATAAGTACTAATATCACTTTTCTAAACATCCATATATATATTTGGTTCTAGGCTTTGGACATAAACTGCCAGTGATACCAGAAGGATGCATGGTTAAGGGTAACACGACCCTCCAGGAAAGTTTCTAGAGAAGCTTGCCATCTATACCAGTTGTAAAAGCCCAAGTGTGAATGTAGCTATAGGACTTCTTGCCCCCATGACAGCAGCAAGGATATTGTTAAAATATACTTCTATTCAAAGTGTGTATGATGTTATTCTTGAACAATTGATGTCTCTGGGCCATCTGGCATTTCATAGCTAGGCACTGCACCAGCACCATGTGGTGAAGTGTAGGGACAGGAAATTGTGGTTTATTTCATTGTTTTGTTAACAAAGACTCAGAAGTCAGTAATTGCTTGACATTTCTGAAAGTGTCTTCTAGTTGGAGAGAACACACTTAGACAATGAAATAATGAAAGGGTTGTGCAATGAGTTTGTGTTTGTTTGTGTGTGTGTGTGTGTGCAATATAAAAAGTTACCCCAGAGTTATGTGATGGTCTGGATTTGTTTCTGGAGAAGATGAATTATAGAGTAGTATGATAGCCAACCCTCCTCTGTCTGAACTGAGTGAAGTAATTCAAGCAAACACATATTTTAAAAGGCGAGGATTTCATTTTTCTGTTCTTTTCCCAACTCAGATACATGATATATAAAAGTGAGGGAGTCCTCTTGAATTCTGCCTGAGTGTATCTATGTTAGTGCTGGAGTTTGGACACATTGACATAAGATAACATACCAAGAATCCCAGGTATCAGGGCTTTTATCAGGAGCATTAGAAAATTCTAAGCATAGACTTTCCAAACCACCTTACCCAGAATGTCTCTCAGGAGGTGTCAGTTTAATGTCTATAGTAGTGTCTGTGATAACCAAAATCATTGCTGACTTTGGCCAGAACTTCATGGAGTGGCTAACTAATAACTCATAGTTATTATATTTAAAGTCAGAATGATGTAGTTGAAATTTCATGAGTCAAAGAGACAGGATGAATTTGGGCCATGACACCCAATACATCTGGATGGGGCAAATTATGAAACCCATTGGAATATTAATTTCATTATGAAGACAATGATAACTTCCTTAAAGCACTGTTTTAAAGATGATTTGAGAAAAGAAATGTGAGGTCATAGACCTAGATTTAGAGCTCAATAACTTTTAGATGAATCTTTTTAGGTAAATGTTCAATTATCTTAAAAAAATCCCCATTTCTAACACTTTTTTTTTTAAACAAATAGAGACTCTCAACAGAGAGTAAGGGGTGTGCCTTTATACCTGATTTTTAATTTTATTTTTCAGACAAAGGATGTCATTTCCCCCTAGATTTCTAGTATGACTAAAAGGATAAGGGTTTTGGGTTTGTGATTGAATTTTTCCTTTGGTTCAACCTCTTAGATTTTAAGAGATGGGTGTCTATTGTAGGAAAGGAGAGGTTAAAAGAAAGCAATGGTGATCAGCTTTGCTTCAGCAAAGTATAGAGCATGTGAAATGTCTAACAAGGTGCAGGCTTTGAATAATGTTTCCTTTGAAACCCATCCCTTTTTGGAAACACATTGGCTGCTCTTATTTGGCACAAACAATCTAAAAGATAGTCTGTGCTGGTCAGTTTTCAACTGGATATTTGGTCCACATGGATATATCCAGCCTTCAGTTTCCAGAAATCTCTCTGGGTCATTTGGAGTTGCTTTACATTGGGTAGGAAAGGAACTAGCCCTCTGAGCACTTGTTTTTGAAAAACTCTCAATCCTGAATGATTGGAGAGACATCCATTTTTATCCTTAGAAACCACTGATAATTTTAACATTCAATAATTTATTTAGTCATG
Organism: Nasua narica; assembly: GCA_028533885.1. Lineage (NCBI taxonomy): Eukaryota > Metazoa > Chordata > Mammalia > Carnivora > Procyonidae > Nasua > Nasua narica. The sequence continues at coordinate 179,676,128 of CM052799.1, read as the reverse complement.
TATTCAAGTTTTTATTTATTCAAATAGTCATATTCATACATTCAAGAAATAAGTTAAATGCTGGCACAGTTAAGGCATTGGGCTTGATCACATGATTTGAGTCATTAGCTTGGACAAATGTTCAATGTGCCCATCAGGACTGTGGGAATCCTACTTTGCATTGAGGTTTTCCAGAGAAACAGAACCAATATGTTTGCTTGTTTGTTTCTTCCTTATGAAAAATTGGCTCATGCAAATATGGAGACTGAGAAGTCTAAAAATCTTAAGTTGCTAGGACCCATGAAAAGTTGCTATTTTAATTGGAGTCTGAAGGCAGGAAAAGAACAATACCTTGGTTCAAGGCAATCAGGTGGGAGGAGTTCTTTTTTATTTGTGAGAGAGCCAGCCCTTTTGTTTGAGTCTTCAACTAATTGGATGAGGCCCATCTACATTATGGAGAACAATCTGCTTTACTTAGTCTACTGAATCAAATGTGAATTTCATTTTAAACCACCCTCATGGACATACATATAATGTTTGACCAAATATCTGGGCAACCCATGGCACAGTCAAGTTGAGACATAAAACTAATTACCACACTGTTTTTACTGTTGAAATAATAAAATTGAACTACAAAAAAATTATATTATAAATCAAAACTTATCTTTAGAATGTATTTTCCTGAGCTTGATAATTCTCCTTTAGAGAGTCTATCGTTTCCTCTCAGCATTTGTTTTAAGTTTTCTTCAAAATTTCAAGTACTCCTAAAAGTTATTGACCAGTATCCTGCTTTGGATACAAACTTCAAACTTCCTGAAGTTTGTCTATTTAAGCATTATTAAAATATTCAAATATATATCCAGACCATTTGCAGGAGCAAATGTTACTTCAACTTTCTTAAATTCATCAATAGTTTTGAGGACTATAACATATAAGAGAACATTTGTTTTATATTACATATGTCCTCGGTAGGTATTTCACATTTTCCCGTGTGTAGAACTTCCACTGGAATGATGATCTCTATTCAACTGCCATAAAACAACTCCCACACCAAGAAAGCTGCCTTGGATTTTTACATATTTTTAAGCAGGTTCATAAAAAATAGGTCCCTTGCCCTTTTATAGAGAGCAAAGAGCAATAAATATATTTAATATCATTCAAAGAAGTGTGAACATAAAGTGAACTTCATGCGTCCTGATTCTAATTGCAAATCATTCTCGCTCTTTTATGGTCACATAACATATAATCAGATTCAGTCAGAGGTTACCTTTAAAAGCAAATCCTTGGCCCAACCTACTTGTTTTCTCCAACGCTCTGACTCCGACCCTCAGACCCTCTGGGTCTCCTGTTCTCACCGTTAAATTCAAGATCTTCATTTGGGCTCTTGCTGTGGCTCTGGGGTTTAGAATCACTCATCCTTAAGTATATAGAGATACCTCAAGATTAGAGGAAATAATTGTGACTTCAACTGAATCACACCTTCATGAGAATGTGTATTAACCCAGATGCCCTTTCATTTATGCTCTTCAACCAGTTAACAATGACAAATTTAAATCAGGCAAAAAAAGATTGTTAAGGATTAAGTTTGCTTTATGTTCAGATAGGCAATGAACCACACCCAAATCAATAACTTTTTTTTAAATCCTTTCCTCCAGGCTGGTCCTAAGTATACCTAGAATAGGTAGCTCAATATATATGGTATCACTTAGAGTGATGTCCCATGTGCTGCTCACCACATCTTTCCTATGTTTTGACCTGTTAATAATAATAAACACTTACATGGTACTTACCACATGCCAAGAGCTGTTCTCCACCCCTCCTGTAACAAAAAGTTTTGGTACACTGGGATAAACCCTCACTTCTCCTTTGGGACCCCTCACACCACCCACATCCTGCATTCTTCAGGTGGGAGTGTTTTCATTATCATTTCTCCATTGACTTCTTTTCCCTGGTAAAGTATTTATCATTTAAAATCCCACCAGAGGACACAAATTCTATTCTGGAAAACCATATATTCTAGAACAAGTCTGTCTAAATCTCATTAAAGAACACTTCATTCCCCAATGCCTTAGTCCATTAATACCTTAATTAATGAATTTTTCATTTCAATTATTAGAAATCTTATCCCCTTGTTTTAGGTCTCTAGGGCTTGACCACCAGACTTCTTTCATAAATAAATTCCATCTGCCCACAAGACAGGCATCATTTAATGGCTTATGGCTAGTTGAATTTTATTTTGAGGGCTAAATTACAGACAGGTCTTTCTTCCTGAAATTAGTTAAGACTCAATTTGAGTAGAATAAAAAAATTGATTCCACGAAATCAGATATTAGATTAAAATGCTTTTAGAACACTTTAATATAATTATAAGATGATTAAACTTAAATTCAGAAACTAGAGGGATAATTTTTTTTAATGGAACACTTATTCTTTTTTTTTATGGAACACTTATTCTAAGTAAGACTATTAAAAGATTATATTGCATAAACAATCTGAAATTTCAAATGTAAGAAATAATATAGATTAGAAGTTCTTTCAGTGGAGATTTTTAGACATCATAATTTTCTGAAACTGGCATTTGTTATAGAAGTAATTAAGTGCAGATTTCTAAGGTTCTAAAAAGAATCCATTTAATCTCTATGTCTTGTGTATTATAATGTAGAATGTATTCAAGTCCATATTATTTCTTTAGGTGAGCCGCTTGACTTGATGAAAGAATATAACTGAATGATTGCATTGACTGAAAAGACTATTTTTGGCGTTTGAAATGGCCTTGGGCTTTCTATAGCATTTATGATTTTCTCTTTGGTTTTGTAGCAATATTTGTATAGGTTTTGTGTATCTCTTATATTAGCTTTCTGGAATTGAGAGATGAGGCGAAGCCTGGAAAACTCCCCCAACAAAGTCAAGTTCCTGTTGACTAATTCTGTGATCACCAAGAACAGTGTCTGAGTCCTTGAGGCCAAAGGCTGTGGTACGGGCTGTGCTTGGAGCTGAGTGTGGTTTCTGAGAGGCTTCAGCTCAGTGGATGAGGAGAGGCTCCAGGAAGCCTTCAGTAACACTCATAAACCAGTGTGAGTAGAGGGTCTGTGGGTGTGATGAATGCCTGAATGACTCATGGGGGAGGGGAGTGTTAACAGGACTCTCCATCAGACGCCACTTGCTATAATTTTCCTATGATATGCTTGGAAAGCCCCCCTCATGGAGGACAGACAGGTTGATGTTTGTCTGTTTCAAACGTGCTCTGGTAGAGAAAAGCATTTTCATTTTCCAAAGCCCTGAGTATCCCTGAAGGTCTATTTAACTAGTCAATGTACTGAAGCCCATTCCCTCACCCAAAATACTGTTTTTTTCTCTGTCTTGGAGACTTGAACTTCCTTTGCAACTTGAATCACCAGAAGTCCAAACCAGGGTTGGCTCTTCATGTCTTCGCTCAACTGTGTCGTAGCTACCCAAGGTTAATCTCTTCATCTGGGTTCTTTAATTTATATTTTAAATATAAGTAAGTAAATGGAGGACTTGCTTCCCCCACCACCTTGCCATGATAAAGGTAATAACTTCTCATTATAGGAATGTTGACAGAGGAAAAAGAAAACAAAATTATTTGTGGATCCACTCAACCAAAGTAAACTATCATTAATTGTTAGTGTTTTCCTTTCCTTTCTTTCTTTTTTTAATCCAAATTCCCTCAGCTCTTACCCTTTGCTCTATATACAGCATTCAGTATGGGGTTTTATCACATGTTTACAATTCCTTTAAGAGTCATATACATGTCCAATTTGGATAATTTGGTAGACGAAAAAAATGTATATAGGAGAAAAAAATACCCATCACCAACATTAACATTTTAGTATATTTCTCTACCAATCATGGTTTACTGTCAGCATGAAAGAAGCCTTCCTTTATGACCAAAACCTTTTTGTAAATATTACTTATGAAAGCTGAATAAGAGAGAACATTTTAGGGATCTATCAAAACTTTTTAAAAACGATGTCTTCAGAGTATTTCCAATATACTATTTGGGGAGGAAACAAAGCATACGGACCATCATGGAGAAGTCCGCATTTCGGAGTGACTTCTTGTGTACAATTCTGTTTTTCCCCCTTTCTTCATTCCCAACATTCCTATCTATGATACTCAAAAGAAACTAGAAAACTTTTGTCAAGTTTTGATTTTTTTTCCTCCAAAGTCCTGCAAATACAGATTCGCTGAAAATGTACCAAGATTTGTAGGAAGAAATGGTAACTTATATTCTTTTAGTCCTTTTATGTACTTCTTACTAGCTTTGTTTTATTTGTGTATTTACAGATATTTATTCTTATCTTTTATTTATTTGTGGTTCACATGAAATATTTTAAAACACAGATGATGCTTATTTTTCACATAATAAAGAGTATTGAGTACCTTACAGAAGACAAGGCACATATTAGATACGTTTCTTGGTATTGCTAAGAAATAAGACTGAATGAATAAATTCTATTTGTGTTATAGTAGCAAACAGATGAAAAACTTAAGATCCTTCTCTGAAGTACAAGTTTTAAATTCAAAATCCAGAGAACCTTGTAATTGTATCATTAGAGCACACCTGGAAAGATTAGGAAAACAAAGATCCCAACTTCTGACAGTGTTTTGGGAGAATCACAAATGTGATGAATTTCAAACTTAGGATCTTTGAGTTAGAAAGCTTTGATTTAGCATTCCAAATAACCTTGCATTTCCCCCAGATATATTAACAAAAATTTACAGGAAGAAAGATTCTAGTAGCTTTTCCCTGGCCATGATCAGTGCAGACAAAATCATTTGCTGTTTCAATTGCACAGGAAAAATCACAAGTCATGATTAGTTGATCTAATTTTCTATGTGATTAATAAAGCATTCTGCTCACTATTAATGTGTGATTAGAGATGTGACTTTTTTTTATATATAAAAAAATTCCCAAGGGGATGATTTTATATTGTATTTCTACTTTTCTCGGTAGAATACTTTTTTGAGAAAACTTTTTGTTGAAGTATCACACCTGCAAAAATGTGGGCAAATCCTAAGTATATAGTTAGATGAATTTTCACAAAGAGAATACACTCATGCTACCAATGGCTTGATGAAGAACTAGAAACTTGGTTGTAACCCACAGGCTTCTTTTGCCTCTCCTCTTCCTCTTTCTCTTCCCTCTTCCTTCTCCTCCTCCTCTTTCTTTAATTTTAATCACCTAGTGCTCTTCAAGACAAGAGTACTCTTTAATTCCCATCCCCTATTTCAACCATCCCCTACCCCTCCCCTCTGGAGATGTGAATTTTTTTATTCCCCTCCCCTCCTTCCTTCCTTCCCTTCCCTCTCACTTCCTACTTCCCTTCTTCCCTTTCTGCTACTCTCTCTCCTTCCCTTTCTTTTTTCTTCCATTCTCTACTTTGTTTTACAGAATTTTATAGGGAATTCTAATCAGTATGTGCTATGAAAGAGTTTTCATTATATTATTGAGATATTACATACTGAATTACCATTTGATCCACCATTTCCCAGATTTAAATGACTATGTTCATTGTTTTAAGTAAATTTGTCTTCAAATAAATATGTCCTTGTGTAATTATTGAATACTATCTTAAAATGAATTCACGGGACAGTTTGTGTAAAAATCGACAACCTCCCATTCACGAGCTCCGTGAATCCTTATTGAACTGGAAGTGTGAGGAAGTGGTGTATTATCAAGGTCTAAGTTCTGGGAGTTTTGGTATTTTCTCTGAAGACATGTGGCAACTGAGCCTTGTTTCTCCCAATACTGAGTTTCTTTTTTCCAGGTAAGCATTTTGATGAATAACATGAGCAACTAAATACTCTCGATATTCTCTCAGATTTGATTCAGGTTACAACAGTGGGTAGAGATAAAGATATTAATGAAATGAAGCAATTTGGACTAAGACTAGTGAACAGTGTGAGGGAGAATGGTCGAATGGTTGAATGGTTTCAGTTATAGCATTGATGTAAAACAGAGGGAGTTTTACAGCAAGCTGCTGAAGGATTTGATCTCAGAATTAACAGTTCTTGCTTGAGGGACATGTAGTAGAGGGACCCATCATCCCTTTGCCTTGTGAAACATCAATATTTTTTAGGCAGCTTAATCTTTGTAGAAATGAGAAGATGGCAGGATGCCAATATAGGAATTTGCATCAGGGCCAAAATAGTGTCCAGAGAACAGTTTGGTCTCTTTTGTAGCAATCTGGGGCCATTTTTCAGTTTCAGTGTCTGACATAATGGGTAGTGACTTGTCGCTTGCCTGCACAGGTTTGCATGGAGTGGGTTGGGGTTCTGATAAAGAGGGTCAAGAATGACAGTTAGGACTCCTATGGTCTGAGAGGTCTGACAACTTAAGTACTTTACATTATTCATGGTCATTCTATCACCTTTGTTTTTTTTTTTTAAAGATTTTATTTATTTATTTGAGAGACAGAGAAAGTGAGAGAGAACATGAGAGGAGAGAAGGTTAGAGGAAGAAGCAGACTCCCCGTGGAGCTGGGAGCCCGATATGGGACTCGATCCCGGAACTCAAGGATCATGACCTGAGCCGAAGGCAGTTGCTCAACCAACTGAGCCACCCAGGCACCCTCTATCACCTTTGTTAATATGCATCGACACGCCTGAGTAAGAGACTGTTTCAGAGCGTGGGGACTGATTGAAATTGTCCTTTTGAAAATATAAGGCAAATGACTAAGCAAAGGGATCAAAAGCTCTGATATCCCCTTTTGCCTTCCTTTTTTTTTTTTTTTAAGTAAACTCTTCCCCCGATGTGGGGCTCAAACTCATGATTCCAAGATCAAGAGTTGCATGCTTTATCGAATGAGTCAGACAAGTGCCTTGGTAACCCTCTTCTAGAGTGTTAGTTATGGGTAGGGAAATATGGAAGATAGGATACAAAGGTAGCTTTGAGGGAAGATCTTAAAGAAGTCTTTAATTCAAAGTTAGAGAATTTTTCTTTTATTTCTTTTATTTTTAAAAAACTTATTACAAAAAAAATTTCATAGAAGGAAAATAAAAATTTGTATTTGTTGAGTATAATGAATTCAGTTATATTTTATTTCTTGGCTGAGGGGCACCCATAAGAATAAGTAAGAAGGGGAGTGACAGTTTATCTATGAAAAAAGACATTTAAACAAACAGAGGTCTGCAGGATGCAATGGAGATGGAAAATTGGGGAAGGGGTACTCAGTTATCAAGGCGTTAGCCCAAAGTCCAATTTCCAGAAAACTGTTGCCAGCCCTTCAGTTATCAAGGCGTTAGCCCAAAGTCCAATTTCCAGAAAACTGTTGCCAGCCCTAGAAAAGGCTGGGCCTGAAAGAAATCATTAGATTCTGGAGGCAAACAACCCTTATGCAGACCTGGAGGAAACGTCCTTAAACTGCATCCTCAATCCAACTAGAGGACACCAAGAACCATCTTGTGCAAATGCGAATAAATTCGTTGGCATGGGACAAAGCATGGCCGAGGGAGACCGAGACTGACAGCATGTGTACTGTAGGTACCTGGGGAGGGAAATGTTAAGGGTTCCCACTAAGGGGTCACTGCCAGCCTCTTCTTAGAGCACTGAGACCCACTAGCAGGAACCCCAGTGGTGTCTCAGACCACTGAGGTCTGATGCCATCTGGTATAGTCTGGCCACAGCACTAGTCACAACTCGTCCTCCTACTGGCTTGGTTTTGATCCTGTTTTTTAATCATCGTGACCTACCTGATCATGTAATGGGTGTCCATGCATGATCAAGCCACAGCTGCCTTTCTATCAGTGACAGGTCAGACCTATTGCTCCTTGGCAGGTCTCTCGTCCTCATAGCTAAAGGAATCCAGAAGATATGGGTATGATATAAGTCAATGACAGTGAGAAGGTAGAAATAGGTTTGCTGGGCACCTGGGTGGCTCAGTTGGTTGAGCGACCGCCTTCGGCTCAGGTCATGATCCTTGAGTTCCAGGATCGGGTCCCACATCGGGCTCCCGGCTCCATGGGGAGTCTGCTTCTTCCTCTAACCTTCTCTCCTCTCATGCTCTCTCTCACTTTCTCTGTCTCTCTAATAAATAAATAAAATCTTTAAAAAAAATATTTAGAAATAGGTTTGCTTTGGAAAGATCTGGAAAGTTGAACAGACAGAATTTGGTAATAAATTTGGTGTGGCCATTATAGAAGAGAGAAGAGGCATTGCTGAGCCTAGGTCATGGTGTTCAAACTCTTTTGAGTTCTAAAGCTAGGGATATTGTCCCAGGGGTGGGGGAAACATGTGCATACTTTCTGTTTATAGGAAATTTAGAGATGTTAGCCAATGGTTCAGAGATCTTAGTGAAAGGATAAGAACCCCTTTTGTAGAGGAAATTCCTGAAGGTAGGACTGAATGACCTGAAAGATTCCTTCTGCTTCCTTGATATTAGGATAGTTTTGGAATTGCTGTATTATTGGGGCCATTGATAACTATAAGGAACTCAGGAGGATGAGCTGGTACTTGTTTATATGAGACAAAGGGAGTATAGGGGGAAATGTATTTTGTTTTGGACCCGATCAACCTTAAGTGCTGGCAGAGCATTCATAAGGGGATGTTGAACAGATTATTAAAGGCATACCTTGGTAAAGTGTTTAGTGCCTTGATCTGCACTAATATGGTAGCCATTGACCACATGTGACCAGTAAGGACTTGAAAGAAATGTTTGCTAAGCCTTATTGAGATGTTCTGTAAGTGGAAAGTAAACATTCATTTAGAGGAAAGGCCAAAAAAACTAAAGAAGATGAATATCTCACTTTAAAAATATTAAGTATATGTTGAAATCATAATATTTTGGATATATTGAGCTCAATAATATATATTATATTTTTATAACATATAATTTATTAATATATTAATACAGAATTAATTATATTATTATATAATTAATATATACTTTATTAGTTTCAGAGGTGGAATAGAACACCCTGTGCATAGAACACCCTGTGCTCATTATATCAAGTGCCCTCCTTAATGCCCATCACCTTATTATCCCTCCCCCTATCCACCTCCCCTCTAGCAATCCTGTTTGTTTCTTAGAGTTCAGCATCTCTTATGGTTTGCCTCTCTCTTAATTTTCCTCTTATCTCAGTAATATATTTTGTGAAATATATATTAACTTCTTTTTCAACGTAGCTACTAGAAAATTTCGCATTCCATATGTGGCTTGTATTTGTGGCTTGCATTATATGTCTATTGGACAGTGCTACTCTAGATAATGTTTATGGGTATCTACTTGTGACGACTTGGGAAGGATTGAGGTCTCGGGAGGGAGGATATAGAAAGGGAAATGTGATGGACAGTGCTACTCTAGATAATGTTTATAGGTATCTACTGGTGATGACTTGGGAAGGATTGAGGTCTCGGGAGGGAGGATATAGAAAGGGAAATGTGATGGCTTGAGGACATAATTGAGAGAATGTCCACATTCATAGGTCTAAAAAGAGAAGGAGGCTGGGAAGGAGCTGGAGAATGAACAGAGAGGGTGAAAACGAAGGTGCTGTCACAGGACAGAGAGAAAGAGGGAGCTTTAGAGAGAAGTTCTAGCGAATAGGATTGTGTTAATTTCGCAATAATTCTCCGATTGCAATAATTCTATTGTTGGAGAGTATATGGATGTTTTTACCCCCAGAAAGTAAAAAATCAAGTTTTAATTTTAGGAAGATGATTTTGGCAACAAAATAAAGCACTGGGTTAAGGGAAAAGTTGAAGTCCAGGTAGCGAGTTAGAAAATTAGGTAAGAGCAACGCCGAAGCCCTCAAGCATCTATAAAGCTGAACAGAAAAGAATCGTTTTCACTTTGAGAACGAACTTTCTGTTTTATTTTCTTGCAACGAAAAATGAGGTGAGTAAGATTTTGGTAATTTAAAGCATGTGTCTTCTGTTTATAGAATCCAGGGGAATGGGTTGCAATGAAAATCAATATCACCGATGATTAAAGATGTTTTGTGTGAGAAAAACAGAAAGATGTAAAGAAACTAAGGACACACAAAATATAGGATTTCTAAGAAAAAATGGTTGTCTTTTTGTATAATTGTCCCACATAGGAAAAAGAGAAAAGAACATTCCCCATTCTTGAGAACATGACAGCAGAAAAGAATGGTTTCTAAAAAAAGTTTTTCTGGAAACTCTGGCTCCATAACTTATGACCATTTCAGATACTGTCTTTACAAATTGAACCTACTACATCCTAGGATGTCCATTAAGCAGACATTTTGGTACATGTTTTTATAATGTTTTATAAATGATTTACTGGGAGTTCCATTAAAGCAAAGAATAGATTGAAGATTAAAAGTACAAAATTCAAGGTATCAAGTAAAATAAACTGAATGTTCCTATTTAAATTTAAATTACAAAATCTTTGCTAGTTTAAAGGAAAAGAGGAAAAAGCGATGGTAGAAGAAAAGGAATGGAAGTGCTCATACGAGGAAATGAAACCAAAGGAAAGTGGTTGATCAATTAAAGACATTTGGAAAATAGGTCAAATGGAGCATATGAGTCAGATGCTGTGCTGGAGACTGTATGTACAGAATTAGGATAAAAGCCATATCTGTTGCAGATTAATATTTGTAATAGTAATAATAAGAATAATAAATAGCAGTAGCTAACATTTATAGTTAGTATTCACCATTGGTGTTTATAATTTTTCACTTATTTATTTATCACAATAACTTGACACAAAAGGTATTATCTCAATGTTATAGATGAGGCACATGGAGATTGAGTAATTTGCCCCAAGTCACACATCTAGCTCATTATATCCCACTGCCTCCTAAAATGTCAGGAAGACACAGGCAGCATTGGCTGGGTTATGCTATGGTAATGAATGACTCCCCAAATCTTAGTAGTATCTATGTAGTAGATATCTACTTAGTAGTATCTACTTAGTAGTATCTAACAATCTAGTAGTATCTAAGTACTACTAGTTAGTAGTATCTAACAGTAGTATCTATCTAACAACAAGGATTTTTTTTTAACTTCATTACAGGGCACTTGCTGTTGCTTCATTTTCGGCCTTTGCCTGAAGAAGTCCTCTCTAAGATTTTGTTTAGGCATCTTTAGGCAGAGGAAATATAAAGCAATGGAAGAACCATGTGATGATTCTTACAGCTTCTACTGGAGGTGGAACATACCACTTTTCTCACGGTTCTTTGGCTTAAGTAGGTTATGTGGCAAGTCTGTCAATGGTATGAGAAG
>CM052799.1:179627652-179664440 GCA_028533885.1 Nasua narica | reverse complement strand
GTGGGGGGGAGGGGCAGAAGGTGAGGGAGGAAACAGACTCCCCACTGAGCGACAGACTAGGGGTTCCATCTCAGGACCCTGAGATCATGACCTGAGCTGAAGGCAGACACTTAACTGACTGAGTCACGCAGGTGTCCCTAGTAATATTTTGATATATAAAATTTAATTGTAAGTAAATTTTGTAATAGCCATCTTTAAGTCTAAGGATTGAAAACCTTAAGAGGATTTTAAATTTATAATTGATTTTGTTACAGTAGCCTGATGCACTTGGACATTATGTTTCTTACATCCATTTGGTGAACTTGAGGAACAGAGGGGAATACTTTCAGAAGAAATTGAATGGGGAGTAGGAGAGAGAGTGGATTTCACCGAGCACCTCTTATTCCTAAATATCAAGCACCACCTGTAGTGGCTGGATTCTACTTCTCAGCTAGTTAACAATCAAAAAATGGAAATTACCTTAGCATATTGTTCACAGCATGTTTTATATGTACTTGAATAAAGAAGATTTTAATATTCCTAAGGCAGAAGAGCCAGTGCCTTGCTTCTGGAGTTGGAAAGCCTAGAATAATCTCAGCCTGTACTGTGGAAATTCTTCCTGTTCTCAAGGTCTCTATCATGAGATACCTACATGCTATTTTTCCTGACTATCTGAGTTAAAATGCCTCTTCTCTTTTCTGTGTCCACATAGCCATTAGTTTATCAAGTTGTATCCAGAAATACAGCTGCTTCTTACAACTCTGACATTGGCATATGGTTATTGGTCTGGCATTTTTCTCAATTCCCAATATCAAAGAAAATCAATAAGTTTCTCTCTGTGCTCTTCCTCTCTCTGTCTTTATTGTGGTAAAATAGACAACATGTAAAATTGGCCATCTTAACCATTTTAAATATATGATTTGGTAACATTAAGTGTATTCACATTGTTGTACAATGTTCACCACTCCATAGTTTTCTGTGTGGGAGTTTTATAGTTTTTTTACATAAAAATCATATCATCGATGGATAGAGACAAATTTACTTCTTCTTCTCCAATTTGGATGCCTTTTATTTCTTTTTCTTGCCTAATTGCTCTGGCTAGAACTTCCAATATTATGTTGAATAGAAGCCAGAAACAGAAGAACAAAGATAAGATTTCATTTATTTGAAGATATAGAATAGTTGAAATCACAGAGTTAGAAAGTAGAAGAGAGTCTAGAGGCTCTGGGGAGGAGGTAATGGCTGTGGAGTATCAGTTGTGCATGATGAAAAATGTTTGGACATGGTATATGAGCTTTTGGCTCAGGCTTTCTTTTCAGAGGAAAATAGTCAATATACAATGTTTTTTTTTTTTTTTAAAGATTTTATTTATTTGAGATAGAAATAGCGTGAGAGAAAGAGAGAGAGAGCACAAGCAGGGGGAGCAGCAGGCAGAGGGAGAAGCAGATTCCCTCCCAAGCAAGGAGCCTAATGTGGGACTTAATCCCAGGATTCCAGGATCATGACCTGAGCTGAAGGCGGATGCTTAACCGACTGAGCCACTCAGGTGCCCCTATGATGTTGTTTTGTTATGATTATAAAACAGGGGTCTGAGAACCAAGGGGTAGAAGTAGAATTATCTCTTTTAACCATCATTCCCAGTGACTCACTTAGGGAGCAGATTTGTCCTCTCGATCTCAGGTTGTTTCTGAATAGGACCCAGTAAGACTTCCACTGAATGAAGCTATACTACCCCTAGTCTCTCTAGGACCCTCATGTTGGGGAACCAGTAGATAAAGATAGGAATTATTATACTGGTGGGGAACTTGAGTCTGATTATCACAAGGAGGTAGTATTGCTGCTATGTAATGGGATCAGAGGCGAGATTTGGGATTTGGGAATTCACTGAGTTGTCTTTGATGCTTCCATGTGCAGTGACAGCTGGGAATAAGCAACTGAGTAACCTTGGCTCAACTAAGTCAAGAAAAACAAAGACTCTGATTTCTAAAGCATGATGGTTTAGATTATCGAACCAGAAAACAAACAAAACTGCCAAAATGCTGCCCAAATTGAGGGAACTTGAAAACTGATGATGTGGATGGATGGTGGATATCAGTCCTAGCCTCAGGCCAACTGCAGCAGCCAGGATGGTTACATCAATTCATTGTATGCAGACACTGACCGGTCTTGCTTGAAGGGGACTCTGTAACGCTTTGGACTTTAAAGCACACCAGGGATTGTGTAATGTTAGAGGAGGACTGTATTAGACATAATACCATCTTTTAAAACATCTACTTCTCTGACTTCCAGTTCTGTGGAGAACTTGACTAGACCTGCTCAGACGCAACTGACAGAATCTTCCCCGGGTGCCTTCACTGTGTTCCTCTAACTTCCCGCTAAGGGCTTCTCTGGTGCCTTGACATTGGACTTTTTAAGAAACTTGCTTAGAGTCCTTAGAAGATCCTGGGAGATTAAGCATCAAGCAGCAACTTGAGACAACATTCTTTTATTGAATTTCCCTCATTTCTTGTTTTATTTCCTTCATCCTTCATCTCTGCTCCTTAGGAGAATCACTTCCCAAACCAAGGACTGCACCCAAGACTTTGTCTCAGGATCTCCTACCAGGAGAACCAAGGTTAAGACTAGTTGAAACATCTATGAGATAATAAATGGGGGAAAAACCCACTGGGGGCAGGATGGCAGATATAGTACCCATCATGGTAGTGAAATATTAAATGAACTAAGTGAAATATGAAAATTGGGAGTCCTGGGTGGCTCAGTTGAGCATCTGCGTCAGCTCAGGTCATAATCCCAGGATCCTGGGATGGAACCCCATATTGGGCTCTCTGTTTGGTGGGGAGGATGCTTCTCCCTCTCCCTTTGCCTACTCCTCTGCCTACTTGTGTTCTTTCTCTCTCTGTCTCTGTCAAATCAATCATCAATCGATCAATCAATCTACCTATCTTTTTAAAAAGGGAAATATGAAAATTAAGAGGCTCTTCTCAGGACCTGGGTGAATTAACTTTCAATTCTCCAACAAATTCCCATCATACAGTTAGTTTCCTTCATTTGGGAATTTCATCATTAGCTCAGTGATTGACTGAGTAGAATTAAGTATAATAATTCTGTTGAAGAAGTATGGTTTATTTTGAAGTTATTAATTGGGATCCTGAGAATGAGAGGGTACAGTTCTTCCTTCTAGAACTTCTCCTTGCTGGATGCCTAATAAAGAAAATTACAAACTCAAGGATTAAAAGCCAAAAGAGAAGTAGAGTACCATTTCATCAAGAATGAAATATTGATTTATTAAATATCTCTGAATACAGGCTCATCAATTAAACCAAAGCAAGATTTTCTCCTTTCCCCTAAATCTAGTACTGTTCAATTGCATGCTCAGAGAGAGAGAAAGGAGATGAAGAGGAAGAGAGAAGAGAGAAGAGAGAAGAGGGAAGAGGGAAGAGAGAGAGAGAGAGGTGAAAGATTCTGGAAAGTCAGGCTGTGCTTGGATCTGCTTACTCTGCAAATCTGGGAAGTGGGAGAGAAAAGCAGAGAGCTTTCACCAATACTCTTTAAGGACAGTTTAATATTTAGGGTACCTAGTGCAATGTGTCCATGAGCATTTCCATTTCTAATGATTAGATACCCCTGTCTTGTGAAGAGTTAATCAGTGTGGGTGGAGGAGCAGAAGTGGGTGCGGAGGGAGACTGGAAATGAGAGGACAAGAATCACATGTTCCACCCCAGGGCACAGATTGTGGTGAAAGGAGAGGAGGAGGAAGAGGTGCTTCCTTTGCTCCAAATGTTAGCATTAGCTGTGTTCCCCTTTGTGTTTGGGGGATTTCACCTCAATCCCCCAATGCTTGATCTCTTGCTCAAGCTCTTAGTACTGCTGTGGTAAGCAACTTCCGGAGACTGGAAGATGGATGTAAGGTAGTTAATCAAATGTTCAATAAGAGGGCAGAAAAGTCTGTAGTTCATTTATATAATGACTTTGCTAAGCCATAATAAAACAAGGTAAATAAGATCCTCTGATATTTACCTGAGAATGCAGAGCACCTAATTCTTCACCTGAACCTGTTCCTGTGTTGGTCACAGAAGTGACTAAGTTTACATGGACTATAAGATAAAAATGAATGTTTTAGCATTTTTTTGTTTTTGTTTTTAGGAAGAAGGGTTCTATCTGTAGAATCCTTTGAAGTAGAGATTATTTAAAATTACTTAGAACAAATGCTAAGTAAAATCTCAATTGTGTGCAATAATTCCTCTGTGAAAATGACTGTTCAGTCCAATCAAGTTCAGCACATAGGTCCAAGGCAACTCAGCCAAACAGGAGCAAAGCCTGTCCAGATCAGCCTATGACCCTACAGCACTGTTTGCCTTGGCAGCTGTCTGACATCTCTGGCGAAACTAAAGCCAAGAGGCAATGGTGACCATCTGAAAGAAAGGATCTCCTGTGGTTAGTGACTGGCAATAAATTAATTAATTCACACCCACAGAATGCCTTTGAGCTGAATATGATGGAGGAAGTTTATTTGAATCAGATAATGCAGGTTGACTCTGGAAAACTGAATTTACCTTGGATGTGTCTCTCCTCCTCTCCTTTTAAGGACGCTACTAACCCTAGCATCACATCTGAATGTGGAGAAAAATTCCTTCATTTTGGAAGGAATCCTGGATTTGAAATTAGAAAAATGCTATGGTCTGAATGTTTCTATCACCTCCAAAATTCTTATGTTGAAATCCTGATGCCCAACGTGATAGAATTAAGGAGGTGGGCCTCTGGGAGGTGCTTAGGTCGTGAGAATGAGTCCTTAGGGATGAGCTTAATGCTCTTATGAAAGAGTCTCAGAGAGCTGGTTTGTCTCTTTCCCCATGTGAGGACACAGTGAGAAGGCACCAACCTTCATGATCAGGAAAGAGAACCTTCACCAGAAACCAACCATCTTGGTACCCTGATCTTGATGCCCAGCCGTCAGAAATGAGAGGAACAAATTTCTATTACTAATAGGCCCCCCAGGCTGTGGTATTGTGTTATAGCAGCTCAGACAGACCAAGACAAAAAAAGTGATATCCAGTTCCTGCTTTGAGTTGGCCAACTGTGTCTCTTTGGGTAACTGATATAACCCTATTGTGCTTCTACTTCCTTATCTTTAAAATAAGGATTCTAACAATACCTATGTTATAGAATATCGAGTGATGTGAATGAAGTTATTTATAAGTAGAAAAGTGCTGTCTACCCCCAAGTCCCAGACTTTCTTGTCTTCCTGGGAAAAGCTTGGGGCTGTCCACGGCATGAAACGGATGTCACACATTGGAAAATTTACCTCTTCTTATGCCTGTCCTTTTGTCTGCCTTATTCCTCATCCCCTTTGGAGGGGGCATGATGCCATCCAAATGTGTGTGGTTCTACACCTCAATAACAACTCCACAGAAATTGAACTTAATGTATGCCATAATACATGTCTGAAAATAAATGAGCTGTGAGAAAGGAAATGCCAGTTCTGCCTCACTCCCGGTGAAATCAAGATGAGACAGCTGTGCCCATAAATGAAACCATTTGAAGAGTTAACATGGAAGACAGCCCTGTGTAATTGTGAACTTCTGTGGAACTACTCACAGACCATGCTCTAGAAATTAATAAAAATACTGAAGAAGATGGGAAGGGTATACAAAATGAAAGCCAAATGAATGAATTAGTTTTCCCATCTGGTTCAGCAGCACTGAATCCAAAGACTGCCAGGCTCTGCTGGTCTATGGCTTAAGTGGTATTTTGAATGATTTATACCAAGGCTATGTAGGAAATCAAAGCAAAGCAGGATAAAAATAAAGGATGATTACTTGTGTTCCTGGTGGGTAAAAACACACTAGAAAAAAGAAATGAACTGGTAATTAAAAATAAAGAATCTCTATGTTTGTCAATAACTTGAAAGCGAACACATCATGTCTGTCAACATTTCCAGAATTCATATAATTTCAAAAGAGCTTCTCATCTACCCAAATGTTTGTTTGCTCACTCACCCATTCATCTAAAAAAAAAAATTACAGTTTCTTCTATGTACCAGATACAGACTCAGAACTTAAATATACTCCTCATTTAATTCTCAGAACCATTCTCAATAGCATTATTCCAAGTTTTTAGTCAAGGATATTGAAAGGCTGAGCTGTTAGTAACATAGCAATATAATTACTTTAGCCAGAAATGGAACTGACGTTCTAATCCAGTTTTTTCCCTTTAGTACCCAATACCCCTTCTTTTACTATAATACCCGTTATACACTCAGTTGGTATGTTAAAGTGAGTTGAAGGTTTTTGATTTAAAAAATGTAAAGTGTTTTTAGCAATTTCTTAATGGCCTCTGAAAATTGGAGGCAACGCAATCAGGCATTTACACTTACCTATAGTGCAGCTGGAGCGGAAGAGGGTGATAAAATTCTGTCTTCCTATTTGTGCCATTGAGCTATATTTTACCGCATTCATATACCATGGTTCATTTTGCATGTAGAAGACAATTTCTTTATCTTATTTATTTCACGGTTACCACCTAGGCCATGGTTGCTCATCAGAAACCTACATTAGAATCACCTTGGAAGCTTTAAAAATGCAGATTTGTATGTTCTACCCTTGCATTATTGAATCAGAATTTCTGGGGTTGGGCCAAGGAAGCTGCATTTTTAACAAGCACACTGGTTCATTCCAACACATGCTCAAGTTTGACAATCACTGTCCCAGATGATCCTCTATCCAGAGCCCATCCATAGTGGATGATGGCAAAGCTGCTGACCCTGTCAGAGTCCGATTCAGCTTGTAACTTTCAGGCCATCCCTTTCCGGTGCACCACTGAGCCAGGTTCCTCCACCTCCACCGCATCACATGAAATTGCATCACGACAAAACCCACATTTCAGGATGACTCCTAGTTCACTCAAGTCTGACTCTGAGTTCAGAGTTGGCTTCCCAGGACCCTAGGAGCTCTGGCACATTTCTTATCACAACCTCAGTCTGGGTGGTGGTCTCTCTTTCCTGACTTCAATGTCCTGTGCTATGATCCTGATGTGATACCTGGATTCTCTTCTGGTCGACATAGGCTTTTAGTTCTTTAGAAGAGGAAATCTCTCACCGCCAAGTAAATAACATAATTCTTATCTGGTTGATTTAGGTATTGAAATTTAAGATGTAAAAATGTTTATTTACTCAATAATAAATTAGCATCTTGCAGGATTCATGATTAATCATGCTCTCCCTGGAAGCAACTGCCAAAATGACTCTGCTAACAGAATCTATCTATTGCTGAAATAAATGATTGCACCAAAGGCTGCTTTATTGTAAGTTCCTTAATTTTATATTCTGGTTGCATATTGACATTCCCTAATAAAAATTGTTTGGATTCCTCTCTGAAACATTTGGGGTGAGTCTTGAGGAGGTAATTTGCATTTGCTAAACACTGACTCATAAAGCTATTTCCATAATCTGGCAAAGCAAAACATCTTTTATTCTATGAGATTTAAGCACTCATTTAAAATAAGTATTTAAAAAGTACTTAATCACTTACCAAAACATTTCTTTTCTGTTTCCCATACATGAGTAGGTCAATATTTAGGGTGAGCAATGGCTTAGCTGAGGTTCAGTGAAACCTCCCAGAAGTCTGAACTATCAGTGATTTTCTAGCTCAGGAAGTATTTTTGCTGCTAACTCAACTAACCATCAGGGAGCACTGGCAGTTGGAAAAGGCCTTCATAATTCTCTTTGTTACTGTTGTGAAGTTGTTTGCTTGGACTTTATGTTGTTCCTGATGGGATCAACAGGACCAGGGAAGCATGACCTGTAAAATCAAAGTGGTGAGAGTTGGGTCTAGACACACCTGTGATGAATGGAGAGGCAAGTTTATTTGTTATCATTTTCAGTTCTGAACTTTGGTGGAAATGTACTAACCACCACTTCGCAGTCAAAACTGAATCTGGATCCTGACTCTTTCTTTTATAAGGAATCTGAGAGTCAAACTTTGGGTTCTTCTCTCTTTCTCTTTTTTTTTTTTTTGGCAGTGGAGTGCCTTGGCTTGAACTATCCTTGCCATATTTTTTATAGCTGGCTAATCCCAGGAGAAATGGATCCTTACTCTTCATTAGACAGCTCAGATATTAATTCCTCTTGAAAACCTACTCTGAATTCTCAGACCAGACAGGTGACCCTTTTCTCTATCCTACATATCACTCACCATTTTTACTTCAATTGCCTGTGTACATATCTGCACCTTTTATCTTTGAAAGCAGGTAACTTTGTAGTGTTGTATATGTCACTCAGGGATATGTGGGTAAATATTGTGGGAAATTTGATCTGTAAAACGTGAATAGCAACATCTATTTTGAAAAGTGGTCACAAAGACTGAATAATAACATTTGTCAAGTTCCTGGCACATAGTAGGCACTCAGTAAATTCTAGTTTGCATTCTCCTTTTGTTCCTGGCTATGACAGTAACAAAACGGCCTGTCCTTTTCCCCTTGTCTCCATCAAAAGTTTTATGCATGGTCTTTTCTCGGCTTTAGGTCATTGTCATAAATTCCATCTGATGACAGTGTCTGTTGAAGTTGGGTCCCCAAGAAGCAGAAGATGGGAGAGGGTTTGGAGCACTAAAGGTTTATTGGGAAAAATGTCTGTGAAAGAAAGAGAGGGAGAGGGGATTGAACAGACATGATAAATATCTGCCTGTCTGGTGGAGGGGCCCAGAAAAAAGACTGTCTCCTAGAGGGGTCCTGCATTTGACGGGACTGATGAGGTCTTTTGCAACCTTGCCTTGCTTGGTCATTGGCTGAGAATGTCATGAGTAAATCCTGACTGTGGCTACCACAACCTTGATGAATGGCTACTGCCACCACACTCTGAGGAGAATGTGACCTGGTCTCAAATGCTGAGGCAGATTGAGAAGCAGATGGCTGCTAGAGATGGTAGTTGACCCTACTCCACAGCTGGGCAGTGAATTCTTTCTTGATGGGATATCTGAGTGGTGCATCTCTGTGTCTGCTCCAACATCAATTAAGGATTTAGAACCTAGAGTAGTTATTGTTTGGGGGGGATGGTCCCTGCTTCCTAAAAGGACTTATGAGCCACAAGAATGGTCTTCGTGGCACTGGACACAGGCAAATGTTTGAACTTGGAGCCTTTGTGTACCTTTCAAAAGCTTCCCTCACCTACCTGTTGCCAAGGCCCTAAAAATGGGTGTGTGCGTGCTGTCTATGTGTTATTCCCTCCTTGCTCTACCCTCCTGTGTCATGCCTTTTGGGAAACAGACTGTGGGAATCTAATTGAGGCATGTGGTCTAAATCTTTCCTATGTAAGTAAGAGGGTCATGGAGCCATGCAAGCTTGTGGAGATCTTTGTCCCTTGCACTGAGAGCAACTGAATTCCCTTAGCATCACAAAAGAGAGTAGTAGGGCGCCTGGGTGGCTCAGTTGGTTGAACGACTGCCTTCGGCTCAGGTCATGATCCCGGAGTCCCGGGATCGAGTCCCATATCGGACTCCCGGCTCTGCGGGAAGTCTGCTTCTCCCTCTGACCTTCTCCCCTCTCATTCTCAGTCTCTCTCTCTCTCTCTCTCTCTCTAATAAATAAATAAATAAATCTTTAAAAAAAAAAAAGAGAGTAGTATATTTTAGTATGCGTAGTGCATTTTATAACAATGATGACTATGAATAGATGTCACTTTCTATCTAATTTTAATGTTCAACCAGAGATTAAAAGTGCATTCTTATGTCAGAAGATATGTATCTCGAGCATCTTTCTCTAAAGCTACAAGACACATGATAGGAAGTGGAATACTAGAGTCAGACCACGGGACTGGGGTTATTCCCAGGGCTGGGTTCAGTGTAGACAGAGCACCAAGCACAGGATTTGGGGAATGTTGGAAATCTTCCAGCTGACTAGGTTCTACCCTAGTTCTTCCTTACTAGTCAGTTGCTATTCAGATGTCGTAAATGTGTGCAGTGTTTTGTAAAATATATGCAATGTTTTGCTAATTATTTTGATTCTGCTACACATTTTAAAACTTAACTAATTTTCAGACGATAAGAATACAGTACAATGTATATGACATGTGAGTTGTATGGAGTACGTTTTTATTCGAGTTGAAAATTGACCTAGAATTTTGTTATATTCCACAATTGTGTAGTTGAGACAGATAGGACATATTATGAAGACATTGCAGACTGGACAACAGAAGTTGGGCACTCACAGTTGAGTCTGCACTCAGGGTTAACTATGTAGTGGAAGACAGTCTTTGAGAAGGAACACATATCAGATCCCTATGAGGACGGTACTGCATATAAAAAGCAAGTGAGTTGTTTCCATGTTAACAGTTCTCTCACCAGGGCAACTGTGGACTTCATAGGTCCGCTTGTTGGGGAGAAGATCTGGTAACGAAACACTGACTGCTGAGATTCATCTGGAGCTCTTGTTTTGGGAGTGGAGCAACCTCCAATCATAGTAGCTGCTAACTGAGGCTGAGGTTGTACCACAGCTTCAGGTTCAACTTAGATCTTCCCTAGGGATGCGGAGGGGAAGGGTCACTGGTTTTTGTTTTACTGGATTACATATTCACCCGGACTTGTAGAGGTTTAGTGGCAGGGTTTCGAAGTGTCACAGACAATCTCAATGAGCTCTTCGAAGAGCAAGAAAAGAATGGTAGAAATAACCATAGTAAGAAGGTCCTTTTTATACTTCCCATTTTGTCAGATTAGTCATTTCGTGTTCATGAAAAATACCCACTAAGAGAACCTAGAGTAGATTTATCCCTTATTTGTCTGTATAGGTTACAAAACACTCTTTTTTCTATAAAAGTATAAGATGGAATGCAAGGGTACTTGAGAAAAAGAAGCTCGTTAAAAGAAAATTTTCATTTTTTGATGGACATGAATTGCATCTTAATTTTCAGTTTTTTAAAATAAATTTGCTACGTTTTGAATTACTAAAATAAATGCAACATCTAAAGTGTCCTTAAGCCCCTCCATTTCTTTTTTTTTTTTTTAAGCCCCTCCATTTCTAATTCATTCTTTTTTCCTGTTCCTTAAAAGACATCTTTATTATAAATCAAATGTATGTTCTTGCAGTCTGTTTTTCATTGTTTTATACAAGTGAAGTATTCATGAGCAGTATAAAATATTTTGGTATTATCTAAAAATTTTCACAAATTATAGCATATTTTCATATATTCAGAAATATGCTCTTTCCACATGTATTTTTGGGCTACATCTGTGTTGATATAGATCTTTTATTTTTTTAAACTGTCCTGAAGAAATCTATTGTATCACATGCCACATTTTTTTATCCACTCCCTCATTAATTAGACATTTTTAAAAAAGCATGTCACTTAATGACATTTATCAATCTAGCTTTTATTTAAAAAGGATTTTCTGAACTAGTATTATGTACAGGGTGTTCCAATAAAAGGTTTCAGTTAATGAAGACCTTCTGTCTATGCTGTATATAGGATTTTTATCAATTTTTAGAGGGTTTAAATACAATAAAAGACATAACTTGAAATGTTTCCTGAATATATTTCTATTTTACTATACTTCTAATGATTCTTAAAGATAATGTCAAATATTATGTACACATGTTGTACTCTAGGAGAATGGTGTTGGAGTTTAGGGAATGGTAATCCTAGTGATTGGCTTACACTTCTCCTTTCCTGGGATTCTATCCTCCTAGAGCAATAGATGTCAGAACGACATGATGACAGGCATAGTAGTAATTTTTTTTAACCTTAAAATACAAGGTGTTTTGGAGAATGTGGCTTGGTCCTTGTAGCCAAAATGAAGCTCTCCATTCCTCTTTCACTAGTTCTTCACACCATATCCCCCCAATAATTAGAACACCAGCCATACTGAATTTCTTTTCTTACTCTAGTTTTGAATTTTCACTTATGGAGACTGTTAGAAGTTGGGTTTGAAGAGCCATGGCTTATGAAATGGCTCTATATAACACCAGAATTTTGGTAGCAACTATAGTATAGAAGTGGTTGTATGATTATTTTAAGTTGAAATACTGCAGGTGAAGGTATTTAGAAATGGACTAGACTTTTTATTCAGTGATATATTTTGTCATCATGCCCTTCTGATTTTTAAATTATAGCTATATGTGACATGTATACATAAGCTCTATGAATATTTAAAGTGAATTAAAATACCTAGTATCTTAACAAAGCAAAGTACAATAGATAGACATCTCTTCCCCAAATCTATAATTTTATAAAATTTGTTGCAATTACGAATAAAGGCATTTTGAGTAATTATTTTAGTTTTAGAACTGTTCCTATTAAGAACTTATATGAAATAAAATGTTAATATTCTTTTAGAACATAATGCATTTGCAAAGTATGGAGGCACTTTCTATTATCATTATACACAGGAGACCTAGGTAATGACATTATGTAGATAATTTTACCTCAACAGAAATAATACAACCATAGACACTGATGATGAGAAAGGCTCAAGAGGTACTTTAGTCCATTAGCATGAGACATTGCTGCATATCTTAAACCTATTGTGTTGATTCTAATCTCTGTGCCTCTAATGATACCACTTTTAACAATTTCTGAGGAAAAGTTTTTGAATTTTTAATTGCGATACTTCTAACTTTACCTAAGGTAATAACCAGAGATTACATGATAGAAATTAGAAGCAATACAATCTTTAGATAGATGTTAGGTGGCTGGCTTTACGCTTTTTGTTTGTTCTTCTAAACACTAGTCTTGTATAGTATCGAATCACAAGGATATAACACCAACTGGTTGACTGGGAGATCTATTATAGATAAAATTGTACTCCCTGGCCAGTGCTGAAGAGATAGAGACACACTGCTCACGTGTTCAAAACACTAAGAGTGGGGTCTTAGTGGTCGCAACTGAAAGTAGATTCGTCTTCTATACGAATATTTTAACTGATGTTTATGGAAAGCCTTATCGCTTAATCTTTTTGTTTTGTTTTGTTTCTAGCTTTTAATTTTGAAATAATTATAAATTAATAGGAATTTGAGAAGATAGTATAAAGAGGTTCCATTTATTCTTTATCCCATTTCCCCAATGGCTACATCTTATGTAATTACAGTATGATATCAAACCCAAGAGTTTGACATTGTTACAGTATGTGTATATGGCACAAGGCCATTTTATCACAGATGTAAATTGGTGTAAAAACCATCGTGATGAAGACACATTCCATCACCACAAAGATCTCCTTTATGCTGTTCTTTTACAGTAGTTGTCACTCTCCACCCCATCTCTAAGCCCTGAGAACCACTAATTTGTTTTCCGTTCTGTATTTTTGTCATTTCAAGAATGTTATATAAATGGAATTATAAACTATGTGACCACTTTTATCTGATGGTTTCATGGAAAGTCCCCAGTTCCTGCTCTTTTCTTTTTAAATTCCCCTGGTTTTCTTCTACATTTCACCCATGTACAGTTATTTTTAGCTCTGACATTTTATAATATTAGTCAAGAATCAAGTGTAAAAATGCAATGTGTCTTAATCATTTTGCTAATTGCTATGGAAATCTGGGTTTTATTTGGACAAAGAATCTATTATAAATATATAATTATTGCTGGATTTCATTTGCATGGAGGGGTGGAATATGTCTTTTTTTCAAGAACATGCCTTGTGTATGATCACATCTTCAGTGCCTAGTAAGTGTTTGACACATAGCAGGTCTTCAGTAAGTTTTGTGAAGAGGATACATGAATAAAGACCTTTTTTATTTCTAGGATAGGCAAGGTTGATGGCTTATGAGGTTCTGTATCTGCATGAATGGACAACTTGTACTAAATATCCACTGGGAGGAGGATCAGATGATGAAAATGGTAGTGCTGATTACCATCTGTTTATTTTGTGATTGCTTTCTCTCTGTGCTACAGGTGCATACAGGTGTCTCCTAGCCCAAATAGACTCTCCCATTTGTAACTGAGGAGTTCCAAGCTTATGGAGTATGGGCTCCTTCACCTAGGTTTTGTCTCCAAGTTAGAATTCAGGACACTCTCCTGAGTACATCATCCTTAGGCATTGTCTACCTCTCTGGGTCATAAGGTGTCTCCCTAGCCTATGACCTCAGGAGGTCCTGGTGCTCACCTTTTCTCTTCTTTTGGTCGTTAGGATAGCTTACCTTCGTTGCGAAATACAAAGTACAACCACAATTGCTTTAGCTTGATAACCTTTACAAGAGTATTTATACTATGAAATATACTATGTGTGGTAGGAATAAGGAATGCTCACATAATTGTTGCTTGGTTTTCTGCTCTGTGATCATATTTAATCAGATCCTTTGGACATCTTTCCAAGTCCTAGTCACTGTGAATGCAGCCAGAACAAGGCAAGCAAAAGCCTTCAAAACAAAGAAATACTTATTAAGAAAATGACCAGTTGCAACATGAATCTCAAGTCCCTCCCCACTTAGCACTAATGATTATCCCTACCCATTGCATCAACATGCTTGTCAGCCCCAAAATACATGCGAATGGAGCTATATTGTAGGAATGTGGATTGTTAGGTTGAGGAATTTTTAACTCATTTGTTAGGTCATAGAACATCATTGAAACCTTTGCGTTGGTGAATGATACGAGCAGAGCAGTGTCCCAGGGAAAGCTAATCATATGAAGGTCATATCTAAGAGGGAAGACTACAGGTGAGCTGACAAACCATAATAAGAGCTTGAAATAGCAACTAACTGAAAATGCAAATTGTTCACAACACAAGTGAAATCTTCTATTTGAATAATGCCTTTATGAATAATGCCTTTATAAAATGCTTATTGTATAATACATTAAAAATTCTTAATGTCTAAGTGAATCAGAGTAGGTTTTAAAGTTGAAACAAGGGATAAGAGAGCATATAACTTGCTCAAGGCCACACATCGAGGAAGAAAGTAAGGGTAGAGCTAGAGTACAAGTAGTAATAATCACCATTGATTCGTTTTATTTGTGTTTTTGAAATGTGGCCATTAAACTCACTAGTGAAGGGCATATTGTGCTTGTCATTGCAGAAGTGGGATGAGTTGCCTTAGGGTTGCTGAATCATATAGAATTAAAATGTCCCTGAAAGGCAGAATAAAGGTCTTTGATTCAGAGATGGCTTTGACCCAAAAGGTGTAGAGAACATTTTCTATATTCAGGTAAAATAATATTGGGTAATATCTCTGAAGTTGCCACAAGCTTGCTGCTGTGCCTTATTATAAACCGAACCTTGTAAACAAGCATGGTCCTTAATTCTGTGAAAATTGGCAAATGGCTCTATGGATACATGAAAAAGGTATATTTTGAAAGCTCAGTTGGCTTCTACACAGATTTGTCAATTGAAAATCTACTCAGAGCATATAATGCGTAAAAACTTCATTTCAATTTGTGTCCTATCTGTTAATAACAGTGTCTACTAAGACTATCTTATAGAAGGCTACAGTGTTAGTATAACTAAATGATTCCAATTGACCCACATGAGACATTTTTCTGTTACATAAATGCTGGCACCATAATAGATATGTTAATTTAATGAGCAAATTATACTAATTGAAATGAAGACCTAGGGGTGTAGAAGTAGCAGAGTAACACTTGCTAGTCATCACCAAAATATTAAATTCCTGACACAGAAGATCACCATAACTGTTATAGAATTAAAAGCAAGCTCTTTGTTCAAAATGGGAAAACAGCAATATATGAGACACCAATAGCAAACAAATGAAATTGATAAAAAATAATTTATAATAATGCAGAAATGAAAAAATTTTAAGAAATCAAGCACAACTGAAACAAAAAGTTCAATAAAAGTGGATAAGTAAATTAATTTTAAAGAGAATAATATAAATCTAAAAGCCTAGAACACCTAGTAAATACAATAAATAATGTTAAAATAAAAATTAGCATATTAGAATTAGCAGTTTGGTGGGAATGGGGGACATTGGATGCTTCTGGTTCTAGACTCTCTTTACAAATATCCCCTTAAAAAATCTTTCTTGAGCATCTACTCTGTGTTAGGAGATCTTCTAAAAGTTGGGACTACGATAATAAGAAAATAGGTTCTGCCTCCACTTTCATGGAGCTTAGAGTTTAGCAAACCTAGTGAAGTACTATGTAATACTAAATATAAAATATTTAATAAAATATAAACATAAAATTTTAAAACATGAAAAAGAATGCATGCGAGGAAGGGAGCTGATCCAGTTTAGGTCACAGAAGGCTCCCAGAGGCAGAGATCTGAAGGCTGAGGAGGGTCAACTAGATAAGGTAAGAAGAAAACATTGAGAGCCTTTCAGGAAAGAAAGCCAGATCTGTGGCAGAAAAGAGCTTAATGTTTTTAGAGACCTGAAAGAAAGCCACTGCTTTGGAATCTGGAGAATGATGTCACATGAACTTGAGCAATGAAAGGGGGCCAGAACATAAGAACCCTCTCAGAAGATACAGTCTGGGAGGACAGCAAGCAATGCAGCAGTGGATACACACCAAAGGGTTTCAAACATGGGTGTGACATTGTTGGACCTATCTTGAAAAGATTATGCTATCAGATGGAGAATGGAGGGGAAAAGGGGCAAGAATGGATGTTTTCAGACAAATTAAAAGACTTGTGGAAGTGGGAAGGTGGTGGTCTTCAGGGAGATACTGAAGGAAATACAAAGAAGTGGACTGATCTGGAAAATCAATAGAACTTGATAACGGTTATTTTAAGGGAGGGGGAAGAGGGAAATATAAATCTGATATTCAGGGTGCTGACTTGTGCAAAGCTGGATGGACAATAATAGCATAGTAAGACAAGGAACACAGAAAGAGGAGATTTCAGAGGAGCTGGGAGATTGGAAAAAAGAGTGGGAAGCTTGAGTTCAGTTTTGAATGTGTTGAAGTACTTTTGCCAAGGCCACCATGTTGCATAATCCCAGAAGACGCCATTCACATACATTTCAATACAACCATTGCCCCCTGGAATGGTCTTTGAAGCACTGCTATTTCAAGCATTCAGATAGAAATAGTAAGTATATGCCTGTGGGTTTGGTTTTTCAAGAAAGTATCAGGACTGAAAATATTTCATTGAATCTAAGATGCCACCAATTTAAGAATATACCATTATTTTATATGCTACTAAGAAAGAGAAAAATACAGTCACTTGTATGGCATGCGATTAACTGCAAGATTCAGTTTCATTTCAAAGATGTTAAAATGTGAAAAAGTAAGTGTCTCATAATTGATGAAACATAGTGTCATAGAAATAAGTTTAGGTGACATAAGCCATGGTCAGTGATTTTAATAGTATGCATGGATGAAATGCCTAGGGAGAGAGTGTTGAGGGAGAAGAAAAGACAGTGTAATATGCAGTCTGAAGGAAATCTATTCATGGCTAGGACAGGGGAGGGTGATTCAAGAAAGCCAAAGAAGAAAGGTCACTGGGGAGGCACAGAAACCCGGGGAGAGAAAAACACATTGAAAAAGGAGATAAATAAATTGTGCTAAATGCTACCAAAAATACCCATGGAATTTATTGAAATGGAAACATTGGTGACCTTGGAGGGTGCTCTTTCATTGTGTAGAGGGGATAGAAGTTGTATTGGAGTGGGTGGAAAGTGACAGGTAGGTGAGAAGATGAAATCAGTGTGTGAAGACAAGTTCTTGAAGAAGTTGTGCTATGAAGGGCAGGGGAGAGACAGAGGAGTAGTTGGGAAAAGTGACTTTGAGTGAAACTTTCTTTGTAAGTGAGAGAGATATGGGCATGTTTAAAAGCCAATGGGAGAAGCTGAATATACACGAGGGGTAAGATACAGCTAATAGTGTAAATTGATGAGCAGATGAGCAAAGACAGGATCCATAGGTGGAGGGATTAGTCTTTGATGCCCTCTTATATTTCACATAGTCACCAACAAAGTAAGCAGATGAGGCACACCAGGACTGGGTTTTGTTAAATGGGATGGAATAGGAATGCGGCATAGGAAAGAATGTTATTGATATTATGGTTTGTGGAATCTAAGTTGAAATTGGACATGAGGAAAGGGAAAGTCTATGGTGTTAGAGATGTTGGTGTACCTTCTTACTCCATCAACTGGTCTTCACTTCCCTTGTATGTTTTGCCTGCTTCAAACAAATGGATCCTTCTCACTGGCTTTGAAATATACA
This sequence comes from Nasua narica, assembly GCA_028533885.1. Taxonomy (NCBI): domain Eukaryota; kingdom Metazoa; phylum Chordata; class Mammalia; order Carnivora; family Procyonidae; genus Nasua; species Nasua narica. The sequence continues at coordinate 179,646,358 of CM052799.1, read as the reverse complement.
AACATCTGTCTCATTTTCAGACGATCTCATAAATATAGTGTAACAATGAGTCTGGGATGATACATCATTGTGGTTAAAAAAGCGGAGCCCTGATTTACGAATTTTGCAGGCAGAGCCGCCATGAGTTGATAGCATAACCATGGCTGCAGGTGAGTTAAGTGGAAGAAGGAGAAAGTCTTTAGAGGGAGGAAATCTTCAAAGACAAAGATGGTAAGGCGTTTGGGTGAAACAAACCTCCCGATATGAGTGCTGATGTCACAGGACCTAATTTGGCATGAATGGGATGTCTGTGAGCAGGAAGTTGTTGGTGGAATTACAAGGAGAGGGACAGGAGGCATAGCTAAATAGCAGGAACTGGGGGCACCTGGGTGGCTCAGCAGGTTGTCTGCCTTCGGCTCAGGTCACGATCCCAGGGACCTGAGATCAAGCCAGCCCCATATCATCATCATCTCCTGCTTCCTGCTCAGTGGGGAGTCTGCTTCTCCCTCTCCCTCTGTCCCTCCACCCTGCTCATGCTCTCTTTCTAATAAATTCTTCAAAAAAAATTAAAATTAAATAACAGAAACAGCAAAAGGGTGAGTTTTTTTTCCCCCCCGTTTCAGAGTTTGCAACTTAGAAGATATGGTGTATGTGGAATAAATAATCCAGGAGGGAAAGGCAGAGGAGGAAAGACATAAAAACATAGGGGAATTGAAACCTAATAAATTCGATGCAGAAAGGGACATGATCTCTTCTCTTCTCACCTCATTTAATAGCAGAGCTTCTATTGTAGCGGAAGAATGGAACTAGTTCCTGAAAAGATTTATCTTGCCACTTGAAAACAGAGTCGGGTGAGGAATGCTTGACCATTACCTGTGTACAGGGGGGTCCTTTTGGAGCAAGTCCTTCAGCGCTGGAGCCCTCCCTGAGCTGCCAAAGCCTGATGTGAGCCCTGAGGACCACTTGGCCCTCCTCTGCCAGAGGTTGAAAGACAGTAGGGCTGTTAGTGAACCCATTGTATCCTGCTAGCCTTCCAGCTACACCACAGGGTAGAAGGAGAAATGAAGGAGGTAGTGAACTTTGACTCTTACTTGCTCTCTACAACCTTCTATAACAGGCCTACTGTAAGCCCTTGATAAAAGGCCTTTTACCCTTGATACAGATTTGCTATTTTGTACTGTGTAATGATAAGTGATGGTAAAGACTTAAATGGGTGTGCACCACCTTGAACTCCCCTGGAGAAGTAGAGGGTCACGAAAAAGGATTTGCCAGTCAGTCATATTTACGGTTATTATTTTGAGAACCCAAATTTTCATGAGTCATTACTATTTATTCCTTAAGATAAGACACAAGATTATTTAGCTTTGATTTACTTTGGATAAGTTACTTAGTGATTAGTGAGATTTAGTTAATTCTAGCTTTCACAACACAGCACTGGGGACACACATAGCCCCCTCTCCACCCCTCCCAGCAGTATAATGTTTCCCTACATATCATAAGTGGGCGCCATGAGGTTGATAGACCAAGTTGAATGTAAAAGTCATAGATGTCTCCTAGAGATAACATTTGCAGTTGATTTCATTTTTATTTGCTCTTAGGATGAAGACAATTTAATGTTTATACTGTCACAGCACAAATTCAAGCGTGACTATCATTTTATCATATAAGCAGGCCATTTTATGTAGTATTGTTTAATGCTTCATCCTGTTTCCAATACTTTTATTTTTGTACTCAGTGCCAGGTTTTTTTTTTTTCTCCCCAAATATGTTTATTTTAATTTTTCAGTGTTACAAGATTGATTGTTCATGCACCACACCCAGTGCTCCATGCAGTACGTGCCCTTCTCGATACCCACCACCAGGCTCGCCCACCCCCCAACCCCCTCCCCTCCAAAACCCTCAGTTTGTTGCTCAGAGTCCACAGTCTCTCCTGGTTCATCACTTCCTCCGATTTCCCCCCATTCGCCCTTCCCTTCCTTCTCACGATGCCCTCCATGATTTTCCTTATGCTCCACACGTAAGTGAGACCATAAGATAATTGACTCTCTCCGCTTGACTTATATCACTCCGCATAATCTCTTCTAGTCCTGTCAGTGCCAGGTCTTTTGTGTTTGTGTATGCATAGATGTGGGAATGGTGGGGAGCAGGGTTCCGAACGCGCTGTTGACGTGCCCCATGCCCATACTTTTGTATTGCCTGGTTGCACAGAACTGCAGAGGTATGATTGCTGGAGGAAGTGCAGCCTGAGGCTTTTTGCCCATAGACCCAACACATCCATTCTTGCTTTACCAGTGAAAGCACGGGCTCCGCATTGTGATAATTAGCCTGCGACTCACTGACTTTCTGACATTGACATGATGACTTAATTTTTTGGAACCTTATTTTCTTTTTCCATAAAATGGACACCATTCTACCTTTATTCTACATTTTTTGGAAGCATCATGAGATAGGTACCTTAGATCTCTGCACAGCATCCAACACGTATTAGATGCTCGGAAGATGTTTTCTTTTTCCCATGTTGGAATAAGACATTTAAAAAGCTCCAGCAGATTATTTTTCACTTTTATGATACTGAGAAGAGGAACTACTTCAAGTTTTTATCAATATTGTAATAGGGAGAGAAATTACTTCTTCTTAATCTGATCATTCTATTCCTTTGTTCTTGAAACTTGACATGATTTATTTCAGCAGACTTTTTTTTTTTTTTTGGCACTCTTCATTAAGATTTAACAATAGTGGATCTTCAGGGCTGCTAACATTTATTCAGGGAATAAAATCAAGTATTTCTTGACAGAATTTCTTAACATCAAAAAGGAAGCATTTGGGGGAATAGTTTTATTTTTAAAAATATATTATTTTTTTTACAAGAAAAAAGGACGTGCATATGTGCAAGTGTGTGTATAAGCTCTATAACATTTAAACAGACCTCAGGGATGAATATGTTACTAAAAGTTCTTTTGAAAATGGCACGCATATTTAGTTATTTTAGAAAGAGGTTTTTTTTTTTTTTTTTTGGCTAGTTTTCTCTCCCATAACAAAAGCCAAAGTAACATATTTGAAATTTTATTAAAATACCATCTGAAAAGCTTCGTCACTAAGAAATTTGGGATTGCAAAGTTATCAAAAAACTCAGTTGATCGAATGCTTAGATTTTAACTATCTGTACATAACATAATCTTGAATTGTGGTTTTTTTGAGAATATGGATAAGATCAGAAGTTTTCATTGTGTTTTAAGACTCCTTTAAGCACACATTTTTAGTCCATTCTCCCTTCTCTAGGTTCACACACACATTTAAAATAGAATTACCCTATTCGTGGTAGGCAAGTTTTTTTTTTCCCTCTCATATTCTTGAGTAAACATTGAGAATTACTTTGACAGGGCTGACTATTTTTTAATGAGCACACTAAATTCAGAGCGAGTAGCAGTTACTTTGTGAATGCATATAAAAACAGATTTACTTTGAATTTCTGCTTTGTTTTTAACTAGTCCATGTAGTACTTGGAAATCAATCTGTTTCCCTTCTCTATCATATCGTCTAATCCCAATTTATACTAAAATATTTTAGAGTTCTTCTGAGACAGTTTGGAGATTACAGTCTAGCTTAAGCTTAAAAGGAAGCAATGAGAAATTCCCTAAACACGCTAGGGACAGTTAACACTAGGTTTGACTGACCTTATTATCTTGTATAATCCTTTCAACACCGCTGTCAGGATCAGGATTCTTATCATCACTGCACTGATAGAAACAGGAAAGTAAGTAAGCGTCCCAGGAGGCTATAAACTCTTTAATAGTCCTACTTTTGCATTATCCACTGCTAATGATCTTACCTACAATCTTAGGCAACCCTAGACAGCGTGCAAAATCTTGCCTCTGGCCAGATCATTGTCTAAAACATGTTCGAAGGTCTAGGGAGTGGAGGAATGAACATTTCAACAAAGTATCGGTTAGGGTGAAATGGTTGGTTACTTCTTTTCTTGTTTTTGGATGTTTCTACTCTTTGGGTTTATGTAAACATGTCTCAGACTATGGCTTTGTTCACTACAAGGTGTGCCCGATATATTTGTGATCTACAAAGCAATTGTATTCTATGTTCTTGTGACTTAACTTGAGGTCTGTGAACCAAAAGCATGGAGTAGTGTTAGAAATGCAGAATCTCCAGCCCTACCCCAGTCCCATGCAATCAGAAACAGCATTAAAAAAAAAAAAAAAATCCCTCGGTAAATGAAATAGTGTTTTCAGCCAATATCTCAAAGTGAGGGTGAACACACACTGGATGGTGCGAAATAACCCATTGTGGTACACTTTAAATTTTATCTATTTTTATTTAAAGCATATAACAAAGGAATTAAGCTTATGAATATTTATTCGGGGGAATGACTTTGGCGCCTCCACATGGTCCTATAGGTGGGAGCCAGGATATTCAAGGATCTGAGCTCAACAATTTGCAGGATTCCACAGAATTGCTTCCACTTGGTCATTTGCTTTCAACGCATTGCAATAAAGTGTAATTACTCTGTGCCTTCTTAAGTGGAAATATCTAGTTTAACTTAATGAATCCTCCCCAAATGTATAGGCTTTTAAAGATTCTCCCAAATGAAAAAAAAAAAAAAAAAGATTCTCCCAAATGAACTGTAGATCCAGGGTCATGCTAAAATGTCAGTAAAGTGTTTGAACAATAACATTTTTTTTATTTTTTATTTTTTTTTTAAAGATTTTATTTATACATTTAACAGAGAGAGAACACAAGCAGGCAGAGAGGCAGGCAGAGGCAGAGAGAGGAGCAGGCTCCCCGCAGAGCAAGGAGCCGGATGCGGGACTCGATCCCAAGATGCTGGGATCATGACCTGAGCCAAAGGCAGTTGGTTAACCAACTGAGCCACCCAGGCATCCCTGAACAATAACATTTTCAGGGTTGTTCGCTTCGCTTAGTCCAAGTACAAACTCTTTGTAAACCCAATTATGACATTAAGAAAGGAATATAAAACAAAACAACCCCCCCCACAATGTTCTAATTAGATCTTACAATAAGTCAATAAAATGAGGAGTCATTATAGTATCGAATTATGAGATTATATCCATTACCATTAGCAATGGGCCATCCATCCCTAAGTACCTATGTGCATATTGTAGCTTTATGAAATACTGTTTTCAGTTTTTTTTTGTTTTCAGTTTTGACGTACGTTAAAACTACTATATAAATACTTTTAAATAGGTGAATCTCAAAGGGTTAAAGCAAGCAAAACCACTTTGCTCTAATTAAAATAATATGAAATAAAAAATGAAATTAATGTCAATTATTTTCTTATGTAATAAAATGTTAAATATTTTAAACAATTTTTAGTAAAAGCAATGTTTCTATGCTCTTAAAATATAATTTATTTAAAACTATATTTCATTTAACCTAAATTTCTAGGTTTTAAGATTCACAATTACAGAATACATTAATTCAGCAACAGAAATAAATAAATTTTAAATTTTATATATATGTAAAATAAACCCCCCACAACTTCCTCTATTTTATCCTCAATTTAATTATGTTTATCACAGGAATCCTAAGAGTGGTTGGGAAGAAAACAGGTCAGTATCTCTTTAAAGAAGAGAAACTGGAAGATGAAGTGGTTATCACTTAATCTCACGTTTTTAGTAAAGGAACTCGCATTCAGGTCTTGAGACATTCATTTTCTCTTCCCTACTTTCCATTAAGTCTCTGGTTTATTTTAATTCACACTGATGCCATGTTTACATGGTGATGACTCAAAATTAGCATCCTGAAATTTGTTACCACTTGTGTTCTCAAACTAATCGCTTATTTTGATAAGACAGCAAAATGATTGTAATTATCTTTACACTTTTGTTACTTTGTATCATAATTAACCTAGCTTCCTTTTGATGTGTTAAAATATTTTCCCAACAATTCCATTCATTGGGATGTGGTTGGTGTGTGATGAATATTGTACTCTCTTAACTTCCATAAATGTGTCAGGCATCAAAAAATTTTCTCTTTTTCTTGGCACTTGGCAAGGCTGTTTCCAGCCTCCGTGATAGGCTGTGTGGTCCTTCGCTTGAGTTCTTAATGGAGTGACAGCCCAAAGACTGTGTCTCCAGGCTACGGTCTTTTTCTAAGCAGATGTGCCTCTCTCATGCCCTTTTTTTCTGCCACTTGGACATGATAGAACGGCTTGTAGGATGTGGACAATGATGGCAGGGTCCTGGACGGAAGGAGCCTGGAGCTCTGGGTCCCTGTGTAGAGAGCTGCCTGCGAGCCAGAAACACCTGTCTGGACTATCATGGGAGCAAGAAATAGGGACCCTGTATGGGTTTATTTATTGCAGCAGTTTATACTACATTAATGATGTGTTTTAGTACAATATGTTTAATATACTATGTTTAATGCAGTTTGTTTTTGTTTGCATTATTTTAAGTGAGTTTCTTTCAACTTTCACAATCTATTGTGTGTCTCTGTTGACCTTGCTTGGAGTTTTTATTTTTTTCTGTTCTGGGTTGTGATTTCTGGTTCATACACTGGTGGGCAAACTGATATTTAAATCTTATTTCCTATCACATTTGATAAGAAAGCCTCTTGCAGCTTTTCTGTCTGCCTGCTTATGGTTTTCTGCTAGGCTTGCTTAATGTACTGATTTGCACAGTGGGATAAGCTAGAAAACATATTTTAAATCTGAAAGCTTATATTCTGCTGAACAGAGCAAACATTGTGGAAAAGCACTAAAATGTGCAAAATCTGTCAATTCTCCACACCCCTGCATTGTAAAGTCTCTTGTTTAAAACTCAAAAATGGCAGAATGCAGATTGTGTTTATGAAGAGTTGTCTTCCTATGTACCACATCTGATACATTTAAGGCTTCTGCCCAAAGAAATTATATGCTGAACATTAGCCATTTTAGGAAAGAGTCTTACACACTTGACCACATTCATACTCTGCTTTGTAAATCCTTGGTTATTATGGAGCCTTGAAAGTGACCAAAACAGTTTGGAAAGTACACAAGAGTATTCATTCTCGGACACCTACTCTACTGCCAACTTCCTCGGCTCTTAAGGATATAACTCAGAACCCATTTCCAAGGTTCAGAGACTTTTCCTTTCATGAATCATAGAATTATTAGGCTGGGGAAGTCCTCAAGAGATTATCCGGTGCTAATTCCTGTACTTAATACATTCCCCAGTCTAAGGAGCAAAGTGCATTTTTCAAACTCCCTTGGTGACTCATTTCTATACTTACAACCATGCCTACACAAATTACTTGAGGGTGTAGGTAACAGATAACAGAAAAATAGTGAGACCATAAAAGAAGAAAAAAAAATGAGCCTTAAATCAAATATTTCGAATACTATGAAGTCAGGGATCGAAGTCATTTACCTAGAGTAGGAATAAATATGATACTAAAACCTTCTTAACATTTTGTTCCATTTGACTCTTAAAACAAAGCCCATATAGAAGACTAATTTGAAGCTTGGAGAAATTCTATGTCTTATTTTGAGAGAATAAAATGGGGAAAGCTGGGGCTATAATTGAGATTTTACTTATTCTGCTCCTGGGTCATTTCCTCTTTGTGACACATGACCCATATCTTCCTCATGATATAGTCTTCTCCTTTTCTAATTCTCCCTCATTAAGGGAACTGGAGCACAGCAGGGACAATTTCTGTCAGGGGTACTTCTCTAGGTGGGAATGTTTGAGATTTTGCAAAGCCAACTGTCTTGGGAACAATTACTGAGTAGTGGGAGGTTGCCAGTTCCGGGATGGATAAGATGGAGAAACACAGATTCTGGTGAAATAGTTTTCTTTGCACTTAATGACCAAGTGTGGGTGTGCCACTCAATAAACCTGCTTTGGAGAAAGTGATCTAAAAAGCCTTTACCAGAATTATTCTTTTGATGCTGAGGAATGTAGTTCTCGATATAGTGAAAACCAAAAGTAGCATCATATTTAACATTCAAGTAGACATATACCTTCATTTTCATGAGTAAACTGAAAAATAGAGAAATCTACAAAAAGCATTTTATTTAACTTCCCCTTTCAATATATGAATTCACTCTTTACTTTTTCTTTTACTCTTGGCTTTTTAAAGACTGACTTTAATTATGTTTATTCCTACTAAATCTTATTGCTTAAAAAAACTCGTGATTTTAAAAAGTGATTAATTTCCAGGATTTGCCTTCCATGAAAAGAATGTTCTGATGTGTATATTGCTAAGGGTCTTGGAAAGTTGTAAAGGCTGGGTGGCATTCCTAGATTATATAGCTAGGAAATTTTAATATATTGGAGAACTTGAAGGTTAAATGAATTTTAAATAATTGCTTATGGTGCTCAGTTGATAAATGTACATTGCTTTACCCACTGGGGTACCAGACCAATGGAAGCAATGTTAATCGGATCCAACATAATCAAGACTTTCTTAATACCTTTAAAAAGGCAACAAAAGGAGTTTGTATCAATTAGGATGCTTTCAAGAACAATTAAAAAAAAAACACCCTCACTTCATAGTGGCTCGAAGGTTGAGAAGGTTTATTGGTCTCTATAACTGCAAGTCTAGAACTTCAACAATCCAACGCCTCTGACCTCCTTTCCTTGCCTTTTTCTTGGCTCTGTTTAATTATCAGTGCCATTCTAAAACGCATTTTGTAGTTTGCGGACAAGACATGAAATATCGAGGAAGTTGTTGAACACTGCTGCATTGCACTCTTCAAGTAAGAATCCATCAGCCTACCTTGAATTTGACCACTTAAGAATATTAACTGTGGTTGGGGGAATGGAGTGAACTGTTTAGCTTAAACTAAAAAGGATCCATTCCAGGGGTGCCTGGCTGGCTCATTCAGAAGAGTGTGTGACTCTTGATCTCAGGATCATGAGATTATTTGGGTGTAGAAATAATTTAAATAGGGCACCTGGGTGGCTCAGTTGGTTAGGCGACTGCCTTCAGCTCAGGTCATGATCCCGGAGTCCTGGGATCGAGTCCCATATCGGACTCCCAGCTCTGCGGGAAGTCTGCTTCTCCCTCTGACCTTCTCCCCTCTCATTCTCAATCTCTCTCTTTCTAATAAATAAATAAAATCTTTAAAAAAAAAAGACTTAAAAAAAAAAGAAATAATTTAAATAAATCAGCTTAAAAAGGATCCATTCCTGGTGCTGAGCTGGGAGTGGAGGTAGTCAGTTTCTTCTCCATCACAGATGCTGTGTGGGAATAAAGTAATGAATGTTGAGTCAACCGCCAACATTGACCATGGCAGATTTATTGAGAATGACTATACCAACACTGTGGAATGAAATATATTCTGTGTATTAGATTGTATAGTCATAGTGTAAGATAAAGATTTACAAATAACTACAGTAATGACTGTAATGTGGGTGTGGGGTGACACCAATCTCGGCTTCCCAAAGTATTTATTCCCGAAGATTTTACCTATGAATTTTGAGAAGAGCCCTTTTCTTCTACTTCCAATGACCATACCATACCCTAATATATTGTTTAATTTTTCTAGCTACTTTTACAGTGACTTAGATATTCTATTTTTATTTTAAATATTATTACCATAAAACTAAATAAAAATATACTAGAACTTATTTTTTTAAACTAATCACAGACTGAAAGGTCTCCTGTTTCATATGATAGAATAAGTATTCTTTCCTTTCCACCTTCCTTTCTCCTTTCCTTCTTTCCCTCTTCCTTCTTTCTGTCTTTTTCCCCCTCTTTTTCCTATCTCTTCACACCTTTTTAAATATATTGATCATACATACTTAGAGAATTATATGTTGTTGTTGCTCTATGACTACATGATAGTAACTCAGGCAATAATTCTTTTTCTTTATTATGTTCAGTTAGCCAGCATATAGTACATCATTAGTTTTTGATGTGGTGTTCAATGATTCATTATTGCCTATAACACCCAGTGCTCATCACAATCAGGCAACAATTCTAATAATTACAGATTATATTGTTCGCCAAAAATTCCTTATTTTGATTTATTTCAGAGATACCTGTAACACCTCACTAAAAAGGATATTACATGTTAAGGACATTTTCTAAGTTCTTCGATATGCAAATAACTATGTTGCCCCCAAACGTGAATGATAGGTTGGCTGGAAATTGGTTTCTCAAGTCCAAATCAGTAGTCATCCCAACTCTAGAGATGTTGAATAGTTTCTTTTGAAATAGAAAATTGTGGAGGACAACTATGACATTCAGATGGGTCTCTCTCTCTCTCTTTTTTTTGTAGGTAGATTGTTTTTCTGCCTGGAAGCCTTTAGTTTTCTCTTTTCTCTTTATTCTTGTAATTATCAAGATCTGTTTCATCTCTTATTTCTCACTAATTTTGCCTAATACCCTGGCGGCTTCTTTTGATTTAAAGTCTCAGTTCTCTTCAGCTCGGGGAACTTCTCTTTATTTTCATTTTCTTTGCTACTTCTCCTTCCATCTTCCACAGAGAGCTTTTCTCCATCAAATCGCTGCTTTAAGAATTCTTATTATGAACACAGAGGAATTCCTGGATCAATCTTACATCTTCCTGTTATCTTTTCACTTACCATATTGATCCCTTTGCGATATTCTTCTGTGTTCTGTAAGTATTTCTTGGGATAGGCTAAGACATATTTCTACTTTCTGTAGCAACCAATCTGCTGCTAGCTGCCTCCTCTGATGAATATGTGGAAACATAATTTCCTTTGGAAGCAACTTCCCCTTATCTCAGAGGGTTCTGTTTTATAGACGTATCGCCCTTACAAATTTCATGGACAATACAAAAGAGAGGGTTTCAAAGTTTTCTTCTGTTTCTATCAGGAAGGTTATTTCACAAATGGAAGTTAACTTTGGTACTTGAGATGGGCCTGTGTGCTTAAAAACAAATTGAAGCATGTTTAGTGTTAAACATGTGTTAAAACATGTTTTATTATGAAAATATGTTTTGTTTTTCTGTCTGTTCGTCCTTACAGAAGATGCAGTTTATCCACTCTTGAGAAGTGACATAATCCTTGCTGAGGGTATATGAAACCCAATTTAAGACTTTTGAATTAAAAAAAAAAAAAAAGACTTTTGAATTCAGAGACAAAGCATATTTTTATGTTTAGTCTAATTTTCTTTTAAGATTAGGATTGAAGTTGTCTGAGAGGAGAGGAAGAATACTACTACCAGAGGCATTTGCGAGGTAGAGAGTTTCATTCCTACAGGGTTTTCAGTTGTTGGCGGTGGTTGTCCAAAATGAACTCCAGCGACACCAAGCTCTTCCAGCCACGTGGTGAGTATGTGGTGGTATGTCCATGCCCCGTTTCTCTGCACCAAATACAAGCTTGGGAGGATTGCTGTGGCACGCTGTTCAGTGCCAACATTTATTATATTTTCCAAAGTCTCCTTTGTGGTTGTGATTTGCCATCAATTCTGAACCCACCATTATCTATTAGGGTGCTAGTTGGGTTCGCATCTCCTTACTCCCCAGCTGACTACACCTCTGTATTTGTTACCCCTCAGGTTGGCCCATCTCTTCATATGGTCTTGACAAAAGTCTATATCGTGGAGATTCCTGAAGCTTCTGGACTGTGTACCTCATCTTCCTTCTTATTTAAATGTCTTGTGATAATATATATTTATCCCCATGTTTTCCTTCAATTTCTTTGGTCGTTCCATTAAGAATTTGAAAGGTGAAAGAATTATGAAATAGGGGAGTTATTTTGTTATTTCTCTCTTTGTCCTAAGCTTCTTCTTTGGTAATGTTCAGGTCTGAGTCTTTCTGTTTCTGTTCCACAATACTCACTTCAGAGCCCTATCCTGGTTGGGTCATTTTCCGAGAACACAACTAGATCTGATTCTCAGTTTTTGTCCGTTATTATTTGAAGCCATCATTAAAATGGATTCTTTCTTCTTTACTTACATGAATCTATCACCTATTTACCCAGGACTCTCTTTCTGTTTCCCTGCCTATTGTTGCTTCACATGCTTGTGCAGAGCAGTCATAGGATTTCTTCCTGTCATTCTCTTTGAATTCCCTGAAGTAACTTCTCTCTCTGGTGATAGCTGGATTGTATAACTCTCCTTGCTTCTGGGAAAGGGAAGAAAAGCCATCTTCTGGATGATTATTGTCTGAAAGACTCTCGCTTCTACATTTTCTTTTCTTCTGTTCATTACACAAAGCTCTAGTTCAAAGAAGCTTCTGCTATTGGTGGTGAGATTAGCCCAGCAGGCAGAATCATAGTGTTACTATTTAATTGTTTTAAGCCCATTACGTAAGAGGAGGATGAAGTTATTAGGAAAAAAGCCCCAAAGACTTTTTTTAAGTAAAATAATGCAATAGTATTGTTGACAAAACAAACTTTCTCCATGAGTAAGAGGTTGTCAAACAAGTGTTTCCAACAAAGGAGCGTTTTAATTTATTCTAATGAGTGCTTAATTCTTTTATCTTGCAAATAATATTAACTAAAATCACCTTGAGGGGATCAAATATTTCATACCTTTAAATAATTCTGCGGTATTTTTTTTCATTTTAGTAGTATGGGACAGTGGATGGTGATGAGAGATGACAACGTTAATATTTACATTCCATTCTGTTTCATCACAAGTCAAATCACAACGTAAACCAGATTGCATTATTAGGTTCGACTCTACTCAATGAACAAAAACAAGCTAAAGTTACAATTTTGTCTCTTAAATATTTACTTTTTTATTCATATAGAGGCTTTAATGTAATCAGTGCTTGCAATGAAAACAAGGATGGCACAACTTCTCAATCTGTTCTTCCCTCAGTGCCATGAAATAACCCACAAAAGAGAATTAGCATATATTCGGGGACAGAGTAAGTGATGGTGATGACGCTGATGGTGATGATGATCATGGTCGTGATGTCATACTAGAGCCACATCTTCTCCCAGGTGTCCAGCCTATTATTTGAGAAGCATCTCAATATATGAGAAGTATTTTAGGAAACAAGATGATCTTATCTTTGCACTTACTGTATTTATGAAGATGAACTGCAGAAATCTCTTCTACCTCAATATCTTTCCTTCCTCCAAATTCTACTTTGGTCTAGTTGTTTTTAACATATGTGCCTCATGAGTGCACTGATGTAAATAATGCGATTTTGTTTTTGTTTTTTTTTTAAAGATTTTATTTATTCATATGACAGAGAGAAAGATCACAAGTAGGCAGAGAGGCAGGCAGAGAGAGAGGGGGAAGCAGGCTCCCCGCTGAGCAGAGAGCCCGATGCGGGGCTCGATCCCAGGACCCTGAGATCATGACCCGAGCTGAAGGCAGAGGCTTTAACCCACTGAGCCACCCAGGCGCCCCGCGATTTTGGTTTTTACCAATGAGAATATTTTCCAGGATAGAAAATATATTCACTCCACAGATATGGATCTGATGGGAAACCCTCTGAGACTAAAAGAAGCACTAATCAAAGACAAGAGTAGTAGTCATTAATGTGAAAAGAATAAATGGGTCTAAGGGAGGGCAGGGGCTGTGCCTGAAGGCTCTCTGAGCTTCCTGGCTTGACCCAGGTCGGAGGAAGAGCTGCCTCTCTTATTCTTTTTTTTTTCCCCCAAATATGTTTATTTTATTTTTTCAGTGTTACAAGATTGATTGTTCATGCACCACACCCAGTGCTCCATGCAATACGTGCCCTTCTCAATACCCACCACCAGGCTCTCCCAACCCCCTATCCCCTCCCCTCCAAACCCTCAGTTTGTTGCTCAGAGTCCACAGTCTCTCCTGGTTCATTGCCCCCTCCGATTTCCCCCCATTCGCCCTTCCCTTCCTTCTCACAATGCTCTCCATGATTTTCTTTATACTCCACGCGTAACTTTTATTCTTATGGGCTACCCACCACCTGGTGTTTATCCCTGGAATAGAGAGGTGAACATTTTCTTATTTTTCTTTGTTGATGCTCCATCTCTGCCTTAGAGCAGGGCCCAGCACTGCTATTTAAAACCGTTGCCAATGTCGCATCTTTCCTTTTTGTTCTTTTGATTGAGCAGCTCCTTAATTTACAATCTCAGGGACGGCACAGTCTCCATAAGCTTATTCGGTCTTATCAAAAGGAATAGTGGGAGATATGAGTACCAGATCCTAAGCAGATTAAAGCACAGTTGTTAAGTCCACGTGAGGATGAGATCTGTGAGTATTAAAGATACCCTGGAGCCGAATGGGAGCTTACTTTAGAAGTGTCACTGCTTTTGTACTTTGAGGATTTGTTGTGAGTTTTTATTTTTTTTCCTTAAACGTTCCATTTAGAAAATGGGTCATTAAGGATTGTCATTTGCTAAAAAATTAACCCCAAGTGCGAGAAGTGCCTTGAAAGGATATGAAGTAGATTTTAAGTTAAAGTATGCAAATACTTTAGAAAAGAATGAAAAGGGTTTACATTTAGTATATTTTAAGAGACATGATGTAAGCTTACCCTCTGCAAGCAGTATGTATACTCCTGCCCTTGCTCAGAAAAAATACTCTTGTCAAATTCCTTTTGTATAAATGAAGCCTCCCTCCCTGCAGTGCTGCCATTGATTTATCCTTCCAGGTAAGACGAATTTTATAATAGGTCAAACCTACTATCAATATTGTGCCCTGTCTGTTCCTTTTGTTTTTAATCGTCTTCTTTACACTTAGTATAAATACCAGGTGAAATGAAAGTGTAGAAAGAGCAATGCTTCATATTTTTTGTTTTTGCTTCATCTTTTCTGCAGAATCCTGGTGTAACTGTAAATCATGATTGTGTTGTGTAGCTGGTCAATATTCAATAGCACCTTCTGGTTAGAAGTTACTAACATGCTTCATGGCAAGATCATGTTTGTTTAATACACGATCATACTGTTGTTGTTTAGAATTATTTCTAGTACTTAGTAGACATTATACTTATTTATTCTGTTAAATAAATGGATACATAAAGAATGAGCAAATTATAAGTCTGAGAGTAAAGAACAGCCAGTTATTAGCGAAAAGAAGGAATTTTACAAACAAGTTTTTTTTTTAACATTTTGGTAGAGATGAGAAGTATTTTTTAGTCTTCATAGCTTCAGTCAACATTCATTATGGTGGAATAAAGACAAGATGATTTATTGGAAAGTTTGTATCCACATATCCTTGAGCCTCTGGATGGACAATATAATTTAAATCTTATCTCTTTTCCCAACACTGTTTAAGTCAGCTACACTTCCTCCTCTGGAAGATCTTTTCTGATGCTTAGCATTTGATATAAGATTCCAATGACCTTACTCACTGACTTCACTGAATTCATTACTAACGGAAACTTTTATTTCACAAACAGAAATATTTCTCCCTTAAGGTAAGTAGGTAGAACAATCAGGCTTGCAGTTGGGAGCTTTTTAAAAAAATTCTAGAGTTCAATCCTACATAATTTTACTTATTTATTTATTTAATTTATTTTTAAAATAGAATAAGAAATTTTATTTTTCATTTTTATTTAAAATTTTTTTATTATGTTATGTTAGTCACCATACGGTACATCATCAGTTTTTGATGTAGTGTTCCATGATTCACTGTTTGTGTATAACACACAGTATTCCATGCAATACATGCCTTCCTTAATACTCATCATGGGGCTAACACATTCCCTCACTCCCCTCCTCTCTAAAACCCTCAGCTTGTTTCCCGGAGTCCATAGTCTCTCATGGTTTGTCTCCCCCTCTGATTCCCCCCTCTTCATTTTCCCCTTCCTTCTAATATCCTCCATGCTACTCCTTATGTTCCACAAATAAGTGAAACTATATGTAATTGACTTTCTCTGCTTGACTTATTTCACTTAGCATAATCTCCTCTAGATCCATCCATGTTGATGCAAAAGTTGAATATTCATCCTTTCTGATGGCTGAGTAATATTCCACTGTATATATGGACCACATCTTCTTTATCCATTCATCTGTCAAAGGGCATCTCAGCTCCTTCCACAGTTCGGCTATTGTGGACATTGCTGCTATGAACATTGGCCTGCAAGTGGCCCTTCTTTTCATTACATCTGTATCTTTGGGGTAGATACCCAGTAGTGCAATGCAGGGTCATAAGGTAGCTCTATTTTTAATATTTTGAGAAACCTCCACACTGTTTTCCAAAGTGGCTGCACCAACTTACATTTGCACCAACAGTGTAAGAGGGGTCTTTTTCTCCACAACTTCTCCAACATTTGTTGTTTCCTACCTTTTCAATTTTGGCCATTCTAACTGGTGTAAGGTGGTATCTCAATGATGTTTTGATTTGAATTTCCCTGATGGCTAAAGATAATGAACATTTTTTCATGTGTCTGTTAGCCATTTGTATGTCTTCTTTAGAGCAGTGTCTGTTTATGTCTCCTGCCTATTTTTTGACTTGATTATTTGTTTTTTGGGTGTTGAATTTGAGTTCTTTAAAGATCTTGGATATCAGCCCTTTATCTGTAGTTTCATTTGAAAATATCTTCTCCTATTCCATACATTGCCTCTTTGTTTTGTTGACTGTTTCCTTTGCTGTGCAGAAGCTTTTTATCTTGACGAAGTCCCAAAAGTTCATTTTCACTTTTGTTTCCCTTGCCTTTGGAGACATGTCTTTTTTTTTTTTCTTAAACATTTCATTTTTTTTTAAGACTTTATTTATTTGGCAGAGAGAGAGATCACAAGTAGGCAGAGAGTCAGGCAGAGAGGGAGAGGGAAGCAGGCTCCCTGCTGAGCAGAGAGCCCAATGCGAGGCTCAATCCCAGGACCCTGAGATCATGACCTGAGCAGAAGGCAGAGGCTTTAACCTACTGAGCCACCCAGGCCCCCCATTTTTATTGGATAATTGTCTTGAAAGAAGTTGCTGTGACTGATGTTGAAAAGGTTACTGCTTATGATCTCCTCTAGCATTTTAATGGATTCTTGTCTTATGTTGAGGTCTTTCATCCATTTTGAGTTTATCTTTGTGTATAGTGTAAGAGAATAGTTGAGTTTCATTCTGTATGTAGCTATCCAATTTTCCCAGCAACATTTACTGAAGAGACTTTTTTCCATTGGATATTTTTTCTTGCATTGTCGAAGATTAGTTGGCCATAGAGTTGAGAGTAGATATCTGGGGTCTCTACTCTGTTCCATCGGTCTATGTATCTGTTTTTGTGCCAGTACCATACTGTCTTGGTGATCACAGATTTGTAATATAGCTTGAAATCAGGCTATGTGATACCCCCAGCTTTGTTTTTCTTTTTCAACATTTCCTTGGCAATTCAGTGTCCTTTCTGGTTCCATACAAATTTTAGGATTGTTTGTTTCAACCCTTTGAAAAATGCCACTGGTATTTTGAGCAGGACAAAGTTGAAAATATAGATTGCTTTGGGCAGCATATACATTTTAACAATGTTTATTCTTCTGATCCATGAGCATGGAATGTTTTTACATCTTTTTGTTTATTCTTCAGTTTCTGTCATGAGTGTTCTGTAGTTTTTAGAGTGTGTATCCTTTACATCTTTGGTTAGGTTTTATTCCAAGGTATCTTATGGTTTTTGGTGCTATTATGAATGGAATCGATTTCCTAATTTCTCTTTCGATAGTTACATTGTTAGTGTATAGGAAAACAACTGATCTCTGTGCATTGATTTTGTATCTTGCCACATTACTGAATTGCTGTATGAGTTCTAGGAATGGGGGTGGAGTCTTTTGGGTTTTCCACATAAAGTATCATGTCATCTGTGAAGAGAGTTTGAGTTCTTCTGTGTCAGCTTGAATACCTTTTATTTCTTTTTGTTGTCTTATTACTGCTGCTAGGACTTCTAGTACTATGTCGAACAATAGTGATGAGAGTGGGCGTCCATGTCATGTTCCTGATCTTAAGAGGAAGGCTCTCAGGTTTTCCTTATTGAGAATGATATTCACTGTGGGCTTTTCATAGATGGTTTTTATGAAATTGAGGAATGTTCCCTCTATCCTTATACTCTGAAGAGTTTTAATCAGGAAAGGATGCTGTATTTTGTCAAATGCTTTTTCTGCATCAATTGAGAGGACCATATGGTTCTTTTCTCTTATCTTTTCTCTTATTAATGTGTTCAATCACATTGTTTGATTTATGAATGTTGAACTACCCTTGCATCCCAGGGATAAATCCCACCTGGTCATGATGGGTAATCCTTTTAATGTACTGTTGCATCCTATTAGGTAAGATCTTGTTGAAAATTTTGGCATCCATATTCATCAGGGATGTTGGTCAGTAATTCTCCTTTTTGATAGGGTCTTTGCTTGGTGTTGGGATCAAGGTAATTCTGGCCTCATAGGGTGAGTTTGGAAGTTTTCCTTCTGTTTCTATTTTTTGAAACAGCTTCAGGAGAATAGGAATTATTTCTTCTTTGAATTGGTAGAATTCCCCAGGGAATCCATCAGGCCCTGACTCCTGTTTTTTAGGAGGTTTTGATCACTGCTTCAATCTTGTTATTGGTTATTGGTCTATTCAGGTTGTCAATTTCTTTCTGTTTCAGTCTTGGTAGTTTATAGGTTTCCAGCAAGGCATCCATTTCTTCCAGATTGCTTAATTTATTGGAATATAGTTGTCGATAATAATTTCTAACAATTGTTTCTATATCCTTGGTGTTATTCATGATCTCTTCCCTTTCATTCATAATTTTATTAATTTAAGTCTTTTCTCTTTTGGATAAGTCTAGCCAGTGGTTAAATGATCTTGTTAATTCTTTCAAAGAATAAGCTTCTAGTTTCATTGATCTGTTCTACTGTATTTCTGGTTTCTAATTCATTGATCTCTGCTCTAATCTTAATTTTTTCTCTTCT
>CM052799.1:179561581-179627152 GCA_028533885.1 Nasua narica | reverse complement strand
ATTTTTAAGTTTGGCCTGAGTAAATCTCATTTCTGTCCTTATAGATTCTATATTGTTGTTAATATTTTTCTCAAGCTTAGTTATCACCTTGATAATGGTTACTTTGAAGTCTATTTCTGACATCTTGGTTATATCCATATCTATTAGTTCTGTGGCAGAGGCTACATTCTCTGGTTCTTTTCTTTGTTGGGGGTTCCTCCTCTTAATCATTCTGTTGAGGGGTGGTTGCAGGAATGTACAGAGTCCAAATTATTGACCACAATCCAAGCAAGATGCACCTGTTTTATAGGGACCTTAGGGTTATCGTCCTCTTGTTCTTCCAGCCTGTCTTCTGGGGGAAGGGCTTGCTGTACTGTTACTCAGGCAACCCTGTTTGGGCAGAGTTCCCCTGCCCCCTGTGGGGGGAGGGATGAGCTCAGTGAAAACCAGGTTTTGGGGGCTTTTATCTCTAGTGGCTTTCCCTGGCAGCATTCCACGTCTCTTCTGAGAGTCAGAGCAGAATTGACACCATATCGAAACCTCTGTCTCAGGACAGAGTTTGCAGTCTGCTCTTCACTGAGCTCTCCAGGCCACACTGTCTCTGTTTCTATCTGTGCTGCTAAAAACTGCAGCGTCCTGGGTTGTGCACCCTACAGAGCACTCTCAGCCCTTGGTCCCAGAGCCAGGCATGTCTCTGCCTTTTTTGCTTCTAAAATTGCAAGCTGCCACTGGGTTGCATGCACACACCCATAACTTCAGGTTTCAGTCTCGGGGGTTGCCCTAAAGTCCTTTCCCCACCGCTACCAGTCTGCCAGTCTGTGCCTGGTCCTCAGTGTGTCACTTTTTTTTTTTTAAAGTTTTTTTTATTTATTTTATTAGAGAGAGAGTGAGAATGAAAGGGGAGAAGGTCAGAGGGAGAAGCAGACTTCCCGCAGAGCTCGGAGTCCGATATGGGACTCGATCCCGGGACTCCGGGATCATGACCTGAGCCGAAGGCAGCCGCTCAACCAACTGAGCCACCCAGGTGCCCTCAGTGTGTCACTTTTTTGCTCTGGTGCAGGATCCTGGAAGCTCCCTCTCCCTTCCATTTATCTTCCAATATCTGCCCACAGAACCACAGCTCCCTGCTTCATACCTCAAGACCAACCGCCTGAGATACTTTGTTTTCTGTTTGTAGAGATCCAGATATATCTTCTTCTATGTATCTCGGGCTGATTTCATGGATGTTCAGAATGGTCTGGTAGATATCCAGCTTAATTCAAGGCACAAGTTGAAATTGGGTCCCTTATGCTTCTGCCATCTTTTTTTCTCAGAATCTACATAATTTTAAACGTTATACTTTGTACCATATTTATTTCATACTAAATCATCCACTTCAGTGAGTGTTATTATATTTCCCTACTTGCAGCTAATTCCAAGGAAAATTGATAAGCTTGCATTTCATCAGCTGGTTATTTTGTCATCATCATCAGAAAAATAGCTAAAATTTAGTGACCAAAACTTATATGAATTGAAGAGTGAAACTTGAAATAAGTATCTCAATACCAATTGTTCTACTGATCACCAGATTCTTACTCAAACATTTGCTGCAGTTTGTTCATGTAAACATAGCATTTGTAATTTTGGAAGCAATTTTATGAGAAAGAATTGCTGGAGTCTTGGAGAATAGTATACATGTGTAATCTATGTTGATACAAAATGTGAACTTTGATTAAATGTCATCTGATTTCTATCTTACAAGGAAAGAACCAGAAATAACAACTAAGTAGTCTTCGGAGAAATGTCATGGTTTTATCAAATAATGGTATATACTCAGATCTGATATTTTGTTTTACAAATTTTCAATATATCCTCTTTTTAAGCAAAGAAATAAGAATTTAATGTTCTGTGGCAAGCAATGCTTTTGGTGCAATAAATTCAACCATCCTATTTGTCTTTTTTTTTTGGTGAATGCCTTCCAATTTTTCAGTTAATTGATGCTCTTTTCTATTTATATACTTTATCAAGAGTTTACTTCAGAGACCAAACCTCATTTTACACTGCTATGTTCCCTTGATCGTATCACATTTTTAACAGGAATCACACCTTTTCTTAACTTATTCAGAGTGCCCTGTGTAATATCACTCATATATTCAGGATAAGTAATTTTGTATTTTTGCATGGAGAGGATGAAGCAGAGAGTCAGGAATTCTGTTTGAACACATTCAAGTTTTGCTGTCTCATTGTCACCAACACACCTCCTAGTCTGGCCACTGTTGGACACTGGCCAAGAGAGCAAATGAGTGTGATTCAGTGCAACTCTCATACTCTCAATGCTATATTACAATGTATTTTTTTTTAAGATTTTATTTTTTTATTTATTTGACAGAGAGAGAGATCACAAGTAGACAGAGAGGCAGGCAGAGGGAAAGGGGGAAGCAGGCTCCCCACTAAGCAGAGAGCCCCATGTGGGGCTCGATCCCAGGACCCTGGAATCATGACCTGAGCTGAAGGCAGAGGCCTTAACCCACTGAGCCACCCAGGCACCCCTTTATTCCAATGTATTGAGGAGCCAGTCATTTTGTCTAAACGGGATAATCATAATGAGGATTAGCATATACAAAGTGCTCACCCTGTAGACTGAGAGTCATTTCCCATGCATTATATGCTTTAGGATTAAACTGTGAATCCTTACTTCGTTCTACACATCGACCAGGGTGCTGGCAAGAAAGAAATGGCATATTTATTCTGGGTAATTTGAGGAAACTTTATAAAAGTTTACATCTGTTGGCGGGGTTTAAGGAAAACAGTTGGTACAGTATGGCATGGTATAGAACTCTGGGGCTAGCAAAGGAGGGTGGCCATCTCGCCCCAAGGCCTGAAGGTCCAAGGGGAGAGAGTGGTTTATAGGAGTCTAGCGAGGGTAGTTGTATGGAGAAGGACAACTGAAGGGAACTGTGGCTTTTATAGAAGAGTATAGTTAACCCTTAGGCATTTAACAGGAGAGCAGCTGGGAAAATAAACACCTCTACCCCCTTTCTTCCCTACCCTTCCACCTGCCTGCTAGTGCCCTGTACTGGCCCAATACAACTGAAAAGGATCCTTTTATTGGAGTAGAAGGCAGCCTCCTGGACACAAAGCAGAGTGGAGAAAAGTGGAGAGGGGATTCAGAGAGGCGAATGGAAGGCATCCGGCATAGTCTGTAAGCACAATTTGTATCCAGGCCAGTCTCTACTCCTCATGTCTAGCACTTAGATCACTTCACTTACTATTTGTTTCCTTACCGACTTTGTTCTGGCCTTTGTATTCTTTCTAAAATTCCAGCTCCCTCAAGTCTTAGAGCCTTTGCACCTGTTGACCCATGTGCTCAGCATGCTTTCTTCTAGAGTCTGAACTTAGGTTCCTCAATTCACGTATATCAGGTCTCAACTGTCACCCCCCAGTAGATTCCATCTCTGACCATGCCATCTGTAATGTGCACCTCAGGAGTCACTCTCCTACACATCATTCCCCTTATTTTACTCATAACACAAATCATATTGTGAACATTCTCTTGTTTATGTTTTTGTTTGAGTTTATAGGGCAAAGGTTTGTGTATTTTTTTATCACTGTATTTTCCAGTGGTTAGAACAACTCTTGGCTTGTAGAAGCAATTCACTATTTTTAAATGAATCTATATGTAATTAGGTCCTTATAACAATGTTCCTGATTTTGCAAATGAAAACCTGAGGGATAAGTGTATCTAAGACTATACAGCTCGAAGATGATAGGACTAAAGTGCAAACACAGATAATCTTAATGCCAGTGTAAGAGATCTGAACCTCTGTGTTACACTGCCTTGTAAGAGGTTGACAAGAAAGGTATTATGTCTTTGTTCATGACCTGGCAACGTTAGTGAAACTTTAAAGGATGACTACCTTGTAAACAAAGGAATAGGTTAGCAATGTGGAAGATTCTGAGTTCATTTTGTAGCAAAGGTAGATAGGAGAACTTAGAATTCCTAACTCCAGCTTAAGTAAGTTTACAAAATGGTTGTTTCAGAATATGCTTCTGGACTCTAAACATTTTCCAATCTACCACATTTCATATAGAAAACAACTTCTGCTCTGTACTGCTTTTCTTGATGGTTGGGCAAACCCTGAAACAGCTTTTTTGATGAAATGCTAGCTCTTTTGATTAAAAAATAAAAAATATATGAAAATTCAGCTTCTACGGATAAGAGAAAGTACAGTTTATCCTCTCTTATTTTACATTTCAATTTGGCTCATTTGTCCTCCTTTTCTTGCCCTTGGAATCAGATCCAGTTGGAATGTGAAGATTGATGTCACCTCTGGTCAAAAATGGACATTTTGTTGCATTTCCTTTGCACTATTATTCCCTGGCCTTTGTTAAACAAAATGAAAACAAAAGCTGATAAAGATGTTGGCATGAGAGGTGGAATTGGGAGACAGTAAGAATGGAAAGAGGAAAATGGAAAAACAATATGTTTTAAGCATTCACAATGGTTATTTCCACAATTGCTTTCTGTGTGTAATTCTTTGGGGAGCAACCCTCTTCCTCCCATATAATACACATTTCTCATTCACCCACTGCTCCTTGTTTGATGAAAAGTTATGTGCAGAAGGGGAGATAAACACAACCTTAACTATCAGAATTTCTTGCCTTGACATTTACGCTCACAATTTATAAATTTGTTTTTGGTTGGCAGTGGGAGATAAGGCATTTTATCTCTATAATTATCCCCTTTTATTCATTTTTGCTTTCTAAGCTTCCAACTCTATTCTACTTACCAGGGTTGGGTTTTTGTGCAAACTATTTCCCAGTTAAACTCCTAGTCAGTAGATGTTTACATACTCTATGGTGGGATATAACATTGCCCAAAATTTTGTCCTAACCACTCATCATGTTGAAGACTCTAAATATATGCCTGGAGAATGCCACTCAACCCAGTAGCTGACTGATTTTGTAGGGAACATGATCTTCTTCCAAGATTTTAGCAACTCTTGGTCCATTTCTTAGTGGACATAGGATCCTAAACATAGGATACTTGGTGCTTCATATTTATTGTTTTCAAACATCACAGCGATATTGAAAAGAATATTGAACTAAAATATAGGGCAGCTTGAAATCAACCTTTTGAGTTTTTAGATGCAAATAAATAAACCTTGTCCCTGAAAGGAACACACAGAAGAGATCCTTTTTGCTCCACAGAGCATCACTGATTAGCATAACTGTAATTTTCAAAAGGTCATATGACATTTCTTGTGCTCGTATAGTAGATATAACTGCTTATGGTTTTGTTTTATTGAAGTAAAGTCTGGCATGAAGCAAATTATTGCCAATCGGATCTTCAGGAACAAGCTGATACTGAATGTCTTGAATTGAGATAACCACAAGAAGTCTGTTGATTTGGGTGTTGTATTTTTTTAAAATTCCAAGTTGGACTAAGAGTTAAACAGAAAATCATGAATTTGGAAGTTTAAGAAAAGCTGCATTGTTTAAATGTCATCTCAAGGAAAGAGAATCAAGTGAATCTTGAGGAAACGAGTTACCGTGAACAACTATACAAATTTAAGGCTTTGTCATTACTATGCCAATTGAGTCCCTTATCGCTGGATTGTGTCACCAGAGTCATTCTATAGAGTCTTCAAGAATGATGTCTTTGGATGCAAGATGGTTTGCTTTTGGCCTAAATGGTTAGATTCATTTGTTTTTTGAGGTTTTGTTTGCCACCTAACTTTTATTGTTGCTACACTTGAAATAGTCCATGTGGCTAGTGGGATAGAACCTTCTATACTTCTCCCATGATTCACTGGGGGCCAGAGTTCACTTGACCAGTAGCTCATGGCCATCCTGACAAATACTGTTGCCAAGCCTGAATGGATTGCTATTGCTTAAAGAAGAAATTTCATGATCTAAAGCAAGTACTGCCTCATCCTCTAGGCAGATTTTAGAGTTTAGCTTCACAAGGCCTTTGAAGCTGTGAAGTCAGAAGCTGCTGACCCACTTGAGGTGTTGAGACCCCTCTGACTGCCAGTGAGCTTGAGCTCCACGTCCAGAGCCTGGCATATGACACACAGTCAATATAGTCTTAATTGAACTTACTTTGTAAATGCATACTAATGTTTTAAAGTAGTTCGTAGTAGGTTTATGTGGGAAAACAGTGAATCAGAGATGAAAATTGGAGAAAGCACGATGGAGGTGTGTGAACAAATTCAGCAAATGTCACATCAGCCCACTTCTGAATAAATAAATTAATTAATTTAAAGATTTATTTATTTATTTATTTATTTGAGAGAGAGAGAATGATAGAGGGAAGGCCAGAGGGAGAAGTCTGATGTCAGACTCAATCCTGGTATTCCAGGATCATGATCTGAGCAGAATGCAGTTGCTTAACCAAATGAGCTGCTCAGTTGCCCAACCACTTCTGAATTTTTGAAGTCTGAGGATAAGGGAGGGTTTTGGTGTTGAGGGGATAGGTTATATGTTCTCTCTCCCTATTCCACTTCATATCATTTATTCTCTTGAAGCCCGTCAGAGTTTGAAGCAGACTACATGGAATGAATGGGTGGACTATGTGACAGGGAGGTCTCTAAGAAGATGGTCTCTGTGTTGGTTTAGTCCACCCTCCCTTGGCCCTGGGAGTCTTCAATGAACAAAATAGACATAAGCGATATGCACAAGAAGATCCCCAGTTCATGACCCCATCAGACAGGGCACTGCCTGTCATCACAGTTTCAGGAAACTTGGGGTTTTTAAGCCCCTTGTTTCCTGTCTTTCTTCAGCCTGTCTTTCTTCAATTCTTCAAGCAACAGGAGAGTATCAGCAGCACATTGCAATCTTCCTTCCCATACACTTTTGGTTGGTTTGTTTGTTTCTGTCTGCCACTCTCTTCAACTTAATTTCTCTCTCTCTGTTTTGTCCTGTTATTGTTTTATCTACTCAGAGTAGTCATTTGGCCAGGAGGCCTTATCAAGTCATGAACACTTTTAGTGGTTCTTATTTTTCTGATTGTAATTCATGGAAAGTGTGGTATTCTTCTCTTGATTTGAAAGCCCTTCTGTCTCCTTGGTTGGCATTAAATGAGAGGGCTTCCTTATGGTGAACATCTGATTGGATCCAGTATCTCAAGAGTCCATGGGTATGTTTTGTCCTCAGAGTGGGAACTGTAACTGATACTTTTAAATTAGAATAATTTGGGTCATGTAACCTATGACATTTCTTACAGTCCCTCCCCCCCCATATCTCATTTTCTGTTTGTCTCCATTATTCTCATGTCTGCTTTTCCCAGTCAACTCCTTGACACATTGATTTTCTCTTCAAAACTTTTAACCTTTTTCCTACCTACTCATACTGATATTTGTACTCTGTTCTTTGACTATTATTATAATGATTGTAATAAATAATCATGGGTAGTAATCGCTAACATTTACAGAACAGTTACTGAATGTCAAACATACAACTAACATACTTGCCACAAGTTTCATATTTAATAATTGATAGAAAGTTTTCCAAGATTTATCTGAATTCAGAGCCTATATTTATTTTTTTAAAAAAGTTTTTTTTTTTACTTATTTTCAATTATATACCGAATGCAGTGTTACCAAGTATAGTCCCATATTGTCCATGAGATCCTCAGACCTTATTCATCTTATAAATGAAAGTTCGTACCCTTTTACCAACTCCCTGCTTTCCTCTATTCCTATTCTCCCTATTTTCTCTACTCCTGTAGCTCCTGGAATCCACTTTCCTACTCTCACCAATATTTTTAACCATGACATTATATTGTCAGTCCCACTAATGAGGTATTTGTTACCATATCCTGGTTACTGTCCTAAGCTTAAGGGAAAGTAAGCAAAAAGTATGAAGCTCAAATAGCAGAAATGAGCTCAAATAATGGGAGAGGAATATCTTCACACATGACTTCAGCTTCACCAAAGTCGTATAGGGAAGAGACTAGACGGGGACCAGGAGCCAAAGGAAACACCTGGATAGCCAGGCCTATGGGAGTGAGTCAGATCCAATTTTAGGACCTATAACCTAGCTGGTTACTCTGATGTCTCCAGAGAGGCATGCAGGTCAGTATGTGATCTGCTGCTTACTCAAGACTTCTCATTTCTTCAAGAGAAGAATATGACTAAATTGATTCTTGTTTGAACTCACATTTGCAATACTGTTGAATAACATGATGATTGAAATACGGGTTTCATGTAGTAAGTCCTGTTCAGAAAAGTCACACATATTGAGTACCTGATTCACCCATAGCTCTTAAAATTCCCAGAAGTAATTTTCCAACAATTATCATGTTCCTATGTGGTGAGAAACAAACTATTTAATGAGCAGGATATCATGAGATTAAGGTTATAGGAAAGTTAAGTACTTTAGTGACTTTGGTATGTGATTTAGTCATATAATTTCAATTATATTTTGTTGGGGGGGAAGATACAGCAATTGTGATTTTTTTTTCAGTTCTTTGATTTCTGTGTTGAGAGTTCTCAGCTTTGATGCATTCTTGAAACAACTCTAATAAAGCAATGTGTTTTATTCCCTGTTTAATAAGATAAAACCAGCAGGATGTCCTATTTTCAGAAATGTTTGATAAAGTATCCCTCTCACTGAGCTGAGAAAAAAGGCAATGGATTTTGCTTTTTTTCATTTTATGAGCTCTAGGATGCAAAGCCCCTAAGTATAATACACTGTTCTTTATGTGACTTTCTCACAACATCCTGTTTTCTCTCTTCTAGTTCTTTTGAATAATTCTCACAGCTCTTGGTGAGCTGCTAATCAGTTTAGCCTGTGAAATCTATGATGGAACAAAGTACATAACTGCAGGAAGATGAGCTTTTTCTGAGTAATAGAGCATGGCTATTTGACATGCTTTTTCATTTAATAAGTGAGAATTAATAATATGCTCAGCAATCTATAGTTTTCCTTTGCTTTCTTACAATAATATATTCATACCAATTAACAAAAATGAATATATACTATGCACTGAACCTAAATACACATGCTTCTCCATTTATAAGAGCGAGTTTCACTTTTTAGGTCTTTTATTATGTATGTATGTATGTGAGCCACTGTTAGAAATACCTCAGTCTTAACTCTGCAAATGCGCATCGCAGTATCTGGGCAATACCTTGCAGGATTGTATAATAGCAAATCACAAATAAATGACAGCCAGAAGCACACGATCTTCACTTATGTGGTTTCTGTAATCACCTATAGCATTTTGAGGCTATGCATATGTCCATCTACATTTCATTATTGGCTTTCATTTTCTTGATTGTGGTTTAGCTGCTATGGGTTTCGAAAGTAGTACATGTAAAATGGTAAATAATTTAGAAATTATAGGAAAAAAAAAGGGAAGCTCTTACCTAGACTTCAAACTCTGCTGGTATAAGTTAAACTGAACCTCCACCTTCAACACCATCATTTCCCTGATGACTTGTATGGGAAATGTTTGGTATTGGAATATAAGGAGTATTTTTGCTGCAATTTTAAGAAAACTAAGAGGAAACTCTTCTGCTCTACTTTCCTTACTGAGACCTAATTTCCAGACCTCAATTTCCTTCATTTGTCACCTTATTTAGGAAGTTCACAAATGATTATTTTTTAAGAGTTTGCACCCTGATTTTATTAAAGACATGAGAGTATTCATAAATACTTAAAGATATTAGATATGTTCTTTTTAGCATATGTGAAGATGGTTGGAAATTTGGGCATCAACCTATTGAACAAATTATAAAACCTTTGTCCTTTGTCTTCCATTATGAGGGTGAAGTCTTGTGAAGTTCCAGGCTCCTTTCCAAGATTGCTCAAATCTCCTTGAACAGCAAGCCGTATCCAAACTTTGGTTTGCATAGGCATGATGTGGGGATATTGGTAAAAATACAGACTCCTGGTACCTATTCCTAAAGATTCTGGTTTGGAAGAAGTGGGACAAGTCCCACGACTGTATTTTTAACAAATCCCCCAAATAATTCTAATACCAGTAGTCTACCTTTGGACTTTGAGAACCACTGGCTTGTGTCACGGCCATTAACGAAGAATGAGAAACTATGGCTTTACAAGTAGCCTCAGGGCAGGCACAATTATAAGAGGGCAATGCTGTATATCCTTGTTAAACATTCTTTTAGTATGAACACTTATATTTTATAAAATGAACAATCGATTATCTGGCTTTGAAATTTTGTTAAACAAGTTAATTTGAGATGAGAAATGGTATTTATAGAGTTTATTTTTTTCATCTTGCTTTGAAAGCAATTTAAAAGGCTTTATTGACCAAAAAAAATGAGTATATGCAATTATTCTTTTTTTAATCCCTGAAGTTGAAGTTGAAAATTTTTTAAAGTGGAAAGCTTCTTAAAATAAAATACCACTAGAAAAAAAAATAATTCTCAGAGGTTATCTCATTTAAGATGACTCTCCTGATGAGTATCAATGGCAGTCTTACTCTAGATTTTGTCAATTTGGGAAAAATTGTAAAACCAATCAAAGATTCATTTAAAACTTAAACTGTATTTGATTGAAAGGTCAGTCCAAAGGGGCAAAAAACTACTTCAAACTTCAGTTTCATCAGGAGGCAGGTGGTCTCAATTTGGGTCATCTTTTTAGGATCTCTTATAGGCTATAGATGATTTTTTTAATTTTTATTTTTAATTTTTTTTAGTGTACACAAAAGCAAACAGCTTAACTGACATTTTAAAGCTGACACTATCAAGAAGAGAAAAAAAATTGTAAATTCCTCTGACCTCTCTTACTACCAAAATCAATATTCTTTGTCAACCTGGGGAAGGAACTAAGAAACATTTGGGTGCAATGGAGGGGAAACTAGGAATTTCAAAAAAGAAACAAATTGAAAACTCTACTCAGGCATATGTATTTCCAGGCAAAGACTCCTGAACCGTAGGAGGCTCAGCTTTGGTGTAAAGATTTGAACTTTTCAGATCTGATCTCAGTAGCTTTGCAGGATAAACCTCCAAGTGACTTCCATGTTTCTAAAAGGCTCCTTGTGATTGTCACAAGTTGGATTCATCTGCATTTTCAAAGTCAAGATTCATTTATTTACTGAAATATGACCCAAATTGGCTCCTGTCTTGATAATCATACAATGATAGCTGTAACACATTGATGTTAATATCTTGCTTAGCTCTATGAGACATGTGCTACTGTTCTGTTTTGGGAAGAGAGTGTGAAGGATCATGAGACAGGAAATAGTACACCCCCCACCATGTCACTAGGAAGAGGTAGAGTTGGGATTTTATTTAAATCTATCTGACTTTCCAACCCACATTCTAACTGCTCTGTAATATGTGCAATGATGCTGAGTTATGGGAATTATCTACATCTAAGTCATTACAGTGAATAACCTTTAATTTTTGAATATGCCTTAAATGCTTTTGAAATATTCAGCTAGAAATATGTACTCTATTGACATATTTAGAAATAAACTATTGCAGGTTACTATGACTGACATTAAGATGTGATTCTGATTGAGCGGCTGGGTCAGT
Source organism: Nasua narica (assembly GCA_028533885.1). Lineage (NCBI taxonomy): Eukaryota > Metazoa > Chordata > Mammalia > Carnivora > Procyonidae > Nasua > Nasua narica. The sequence continues at coordinate 179,615,684 of CM052799.1, read as the reverse complement.
CAAGCTTCTGACTTGGGCTCAGGTCATATCTCAGAGTCCTGAGATCCAGCTCTGCCTTGGGGCTTCTGCATAGAGTGCTTGCTCAGCGTGGAGCTTCCCTCTCCTTCTCCCTCTTCCCTTCTCCTCATTGGTGCTCTCTCTCTCTCTCAAAAAAAAAAAAAAGGACGTGATTCTGATATGTTATCCTTCATGTTAAAAATGTAAATTATGATGAGTTTGATAGTATGACTATTGAGCAAGGACATATTCATATCTTCTGTGTCCTTAATGATTTATTATCTAATTGACCCATCAGTTGCTAAAAAAAGAAATTTTAAGATCCTCAACTCTAATAATAGATTTGTCTATTTCTCCCTTTTAGTCTGTTAAATTTTGCTTCTAGTGTGCTGGTGATCTGATATTTTAAAAACATACATATTGGGCGCCTGGGTGGCTCAGTTGTTGAGCAACTGCCTTCCGCTCAGGTCATGATCCTGGAGTCCCTGGATCTAGTCCCGCATCGGGCTCCCTCCTCAGCGGGGAGTCTGCTTCTCCGTCTGACCTCTTCCTCTCATGCTTCCTCTCTCTCATTCTCTCTCTCTCTCTCAAATAAATAAATAAAATCTTTAAAAAAAATACATATTTTTATTACTCTGCCTTTTGGTGAGTTGCACCTTTTATTATCATGAATTTGCTTCTTTATCACTTGTTATAACTTCAGACTTGAGATCTCTGTCATATGGCATTAATACAATTATTGTATTCTTTTTATGATTACTGTTTGTGTGAAATAACTTCTTTCATCCATGTATTTTCTTTCTTCCTTCCTCCCTTCCTCCCTCCATCCTTCTTTTTCTTTCTTTCTTCCTTTCTTCTCCTTCCTTCCTTCCTTCCTTCCTTCCTTCCTTCCTTCCTTCCTTCCTTCCTTCCTTCCTTCCTTCCTTCCCTCCTTCCTTTCGAGAGAGTGAGAAGGGGGAGAAGCAGAGGAAGAGAATATCAAGCAGATTCCCTACAGAGCATGGAGCCCCATGCAGGGCTCTGTCCCACCACCGGGAGAACATGAGCTGTGCTGAAATCAAGAGTCCTATACTTAACCAGCTGAGCCGCCCAGGGGCCCTTCATCCATACATTTTCAACCTAGCTGCATCTGCATAGTTAAAGGTCATTTTTAATTGACTGGATATAATTGAGTCTCACTTTTTTCCCACTCTGGCAATCTGTACCTTTTCATTGAATTGTTATTCCACTAATATTTAATCTAATTGATATGATTGAGTTTAGTCTATCATTTTATTATTCGATTTTTAAAAAATTCATCTCTGTTTTTCATTTCCTGTTATTTATTCCCTGCCCCTTTTTTGATTATTTAAAAATGTCAAAAATCCATTTTATTTTTCCTATTGACATTTTAGGTACATGCCTTGTGCCATATTCTTAACAATGGAACTAGGGATTATGATATATATCCTTAACTTTTGATGATTCATTTAGGTTAATACAACTTCATGTATGTAAACCACATAGGTCTGCATCGTTCCAGCTTTTATGTTGCATTTGTTACATATATTGGATCTCCATGTGTGTGAACACCAGAAGACAATATTGTAATGTATGGTTTAAACAACTGTATCTATTAAAAACAAATTAAGAGAAATAATGCCAAACTTTAAAAAAAATTAAACCAGTTATTTACCATTTCTTATACTGTTCATTTCTTTATCAGCATTTGAATTTCCATCTGGGATCATTTCCCTCAAGCCTGGAAAACTTCTTTTATCCTTTCTTGTGTTACAGATCTACTGGTGACGATCTTTGACTTCTATTTTATAAGATAATGTTTCTTCTGCCTTAATTTTTGAACTATGTTTTTACCTAATGTGGCATTCTTATTGACAAATTGTTTTTCATTCAGCACTTTAAAGTTTCATTCTACTGACTTCTGGTTCCATATTTCTTTACCCATTGACTCAGTGTTACCCTTTACATATGTGTCACTTTTCTCTTTGTGCTTTCAATATTACTTTTACCCAACTGATTAATTATGATATGCCACAGCAGGCTTTATTTATGTTTAATTTACTTGGTGCTCATTAAGTATATTGAATGTTTAAATGTATTTTTTTTAATTGGGAAAAATTGTGGCTATTATCTCTTTATATAATTTTTTTCCTGTTCTATTCTTTCTCTTCTTTTCTTGAGGTATTGCTGTTAGACATATGTTTGACTATTTGATGTTATCAAACAGGCCACTAAGCATGTGTTCATTATTTTTAATTCTATTTTCTCTTTGTTCTTCACATTAGGTAATTTCTGTTGATCAGTTTGTGATATCAATACTCTTTCCCTTATCACCTTCATTTGAATATTATGTCTCTCCAGTAAAATTTTATTTCAGATATTGTATATTTTTGTTATAGAATTTCTCTTAGATTTTTGAAATTGTTTTCTTTTTCTGCTGCAATTTCCTATCCATTATTTATTTAAGCATATTTTATTTTACTTCATTGAGAGAACTATGTCAGCTCTTACAAAATCTTTGTTTCTAGTTCCAACCTTTGTGTAAGTTTGAGTTTGGTCATATTAGATTTTGTTTTCTTTTGAAAATGTGCTCTGTTTTCTTAGTTATTCATAATTCTGGATTGTATGCTGGATATTTTGAGTGCAAATCCAGAAAAACTGGATTTTGTTATTTTTCTTTGATGAGTATTCCTTTTGTTATTTTTGAAGGATATTACATGGATTAGATTTGAACTACAAACACTTGAGAAGCAACCCTGGTCTCAGATAAGATGTTTGGTCTTCAGCTGAACTACTCTGAATCTTTTTTGAATTAGCATAGTTCAAGGGTTAGCCACAAATGCAGGCAGACAAATATGGGGACACCCTTCTAAGACTTTCTCTTCTAAGATTCTCCCAATCTCTCCAACATCCATACTTTTCTCAGATTCAGTGTTCTAAGGTCTTACAGGTCAAAAAAGCATTGTTTTTCAGAGATTTTCCTGCTGCCCTGTGTACCATATAGACTGTTCTTGGCCCAGGCTAAAAGCTGTAGAAACATTAAATCATTTTGTACTACAAAATGGGAAGGGAAGGAAAAAGAAAAGAAGATAAAGACAGAGAGGGAGACAAACCACAAGAAACTCTTAACTCTAGGAAACAAACTGACAATGGCTGAAGGGGAGGTGGGTAGAGGGATGGGGTAACTGGGTGGTGGGCATTAAGGAGGGCACTTGATGTAATGAGCACTGAGTGTTATATGCAGCTGATGAATCACAAAATTCTACCCCTGAAACTAATAATACACTATATATTAACTAAATTGAATTTAAATAATTTTTTAAAAAAATTAAACATAAATTTACCCATACAACTCAGTAATCCTAATCATAGGTATTTACTCAAGAAAAATAAAAACATATGTTTTTACAAAGTTTTTTCCATGAATGTCTTTAGTGATTTTATTCATAATAGCCCAACCTGAAGGAACTCAAGTGTTCATCAATAGGTAATTGATAAACAGACCATTCTATATACATTCAATGGAATACTGCTCAGCAATAAAAAGGAATAAATTACCAGTGCTCACAACAATATCAATGAATCTCAATTGACTCAAGTGACTTATGCCAAGTGAAAGAAGATAGACAAAAAAGGCTACATATTCTATGATTCCATTAAATGAAAACCTGGAAAAGGCACACTGTAATGAAGGAAAAACCAGTGAATGTCTAGTATTTGGACTAGGAGTAGAGGAAAAGATTGAATGTAATGGGCTATGAGGGAACTTTTTGGAGTGATATCTATTTTGTCTAGATTGGGATGGTGATTACATAATGGCATAAATTTATCATGAATCATTGATTTGCACAATGATAAAGGATAAATTTTACTGAATGTAAATTATACCTCAATAAAGGTGACTAAAACTTTCAGAAAAAAATAAGAAAAGATGAGAACAAAGGAGTCAAATAGAGAATGTGGAGGAAACAACATGGAACAGGGACAGCTTGGCAGATGCTGGTGGTGGAATGAGGAGGGAAAAGAGCAGTTAAGTATTTAGCACTCACTCCTAGTCTCTTGTTTTCACAAAAAGAAAAAATGGCAGGTAACAAGGAGTTATTTTCCCCAGAATGACTTTATACTTGTCCTCACCTTTTGCTTCTTCTTTCTTCTCTTCTGCCACCTAGAGAACTCTGGCTTCTCCTCTGACTTCTCCCTCCAGGTCTCATTATTTCTTAGAGAAAGTGGAGGCGAAAGTGGATGAACCATGGGAATATGGCCCCAGTCTCAAGGCAGTAGTGGGATCCCAACTCCACTGGTCTGCAGTGTGGCAAGAAGCTGACTCTGCACTGACTATGTAGCAAGCGCTCCAGTGTAATAACATAGTTTTGGGGAAGCATTTATTTAGAAATTTGCCCCTCCAAGTGCCTTTCTCTCCAAGGTGAATGATTTGTGTTGTTTAGTTGAGCACAGAAACCTTGGGATATTTTAGGGAGAAGAGAATCCCAAGTTGCTTAATAGACATGGAAAGACTTAAAACAAATCTAAATGTATATAAGAAATGAATATATATACATATAGATACATCTATATCTATCTATATCTATATCTCTCTATCATCTATCTATATTGGGTACTTGCTTGAGATGATATTGAGGAAACTATTGTTTTACTAGTGCAAATAATACTCTAAAAAATTAATGCAGCTTCTCGAAGTACCTTAGTTGATAGAAAATTTCACATTGTTCTAGACTAGATTTTTGTTCTCAAGACCCTTGTATACAATTAAAAATTATTAAGCACCCTAGAGAGCTTCTTCTTCTTCTTCTTCTTTTTTTTTTTTTGGTTAAAGGGATTATCTCTACTGGCACTTACAAAACTAAGGATTAAAACTAAGGAATTAATATTTATTTATTAGTAATTTAAAAACACATGAAACATTAATATAAATGAAATATTTTAATAAAAATAGCAATTTTCCAAAACAAATAAAATTTTAGCAAGAAGAGTGAATGCCTTCTTAATACTGCCTACGATATACTCATCTGGGAGGATTTTGGACGATGATTTGCTTGGATGGGGAAGAGCTCTAAATCAGATTTTCAACAGTTCTAAGAAGCCATTTGCCTTCTAAACTCTTGAAGTGTCTTCATGGACTCAACTAATTTGGAGTTTGTAAAAAAAGGTGTTCTTAGTATGTAATCGGCCCAGAAAACTGATTTTTTAAAATTAAATTGCTTTAATAATAACACTCTTGCACAAAAGAGAGCATGTAATACTGTTCTTCCATTTAACCCAAAGGAAATCTCACAATCAATATTGATGGTATTTTCTGAGGCCAGCTTTAAATTCATGACATTTTGGCAAGTGGAACAATATGATAGTCACTGTTCTAGAAATACATACTAAGATGGATGTCACCAAACCACCAATGTTCCCTCAAGTCGGAACCCTTTTTAACACTCTGTGAGACAGTAGGTTGTCATTTTTGTGTTTCAGTTGAAAGGTTCCACCTTTGCTGAACCAAGTTAGAAGTTTTCGAAGTTAAAAAAAAAGACCTCATGAAATATTTGCAAGTAAGTGCAGCAATAGCAGTCTGAATTCTGATAAATAAATTATATTTTTCTTTAAAAATGAATTATTCTCTTAGGAAATCAAATTGACAAAAAGAATGTTTCCATGTCGAGTGGGTCCAGGAAAACCTAATATGCCAAGAGGCTATGATCACCATAAGAAGAATTCAGAAAGATTATAATGGATTCAATATAAGCCTTTTCCCAATAGTCTGAAATAGGAACACTGCTTTTTCCAAAATAATGATGCTCTGAGCTGTTTGTTACTAGGAAATGTGACTTAAAATGAGAACAAAAGATACAATAAAAACCATTTCGATATGATAAAAGTGGCTCTATATGCATCTTACTGGTTTCTGTATTTACTTAATGAAAATTATCCTTCTTTTCTATCTTCCATGATGTCTTCCTTGTATCCCCATATGCAATCATTATGAAGACCACAGATGCCAAGTCTGAGATTCAGTCGGCTTTGTTGAGAGAAGGGATGAGCTAGTGAAGCAAATAACCATGCCATCATGCTTTTTCTAGGTTGATCTGGAAGCTCATCTGATTCTAGATAATCCCAGAAATTTCCTATTCTAACCAAGATAAGCCATGGGAGTAAAAATGTCCACAAATGTGGTCTAGAGGAGCCTTATAACATTTTATTTATTTTTAAAATTAACTAATTAAATTGTTGTGTTATAATTAACAATTATTTATTTTAGGAAACCTGTGGGGACTAGGTTTTTGGGTTTAGCTTTCTTCTCGCTCAGCACAGAACTATGTGCTGGTTCAGGAATACATTCGGGAATACAGAAAGAATTCAGGTTCTCTGGAAGATTTTGGGCTATGGTTGCCAGATAAAATACAGACAAATTTGTATTTCACTATAAAATGTAGTTAAATTAACATTTCTGATAAATAATGAGTATTTTTTTTGTGTGTAAGTACTTTCCAAATATTGAAATACTTATACTAAACTTATCTGTTATCTGTTGTTTATCTGAAATTCAGATTTCATTAGGTGTCCCCCTTTTTCCACCTTAAATCCAGCTAAACTACTTTGTACTTTCTTGCTAATGGAATAGACTACCTGGGAAAGTGATAAAATCTAGTGAGTATAGGCACTGCCTTCATGTTGTGTAGGGATAAGGAAAAAATAGTACATAGGGACACTGGAAGATGATTATTGCATGCTGGCATTAAATTTGGTATTTGCTAAAAATTAAATTTGCGTTTTGTGCAGAAAACTACCTGAAACTTCACTCACCATTATTATTAAAAATAGGATGACCAATTACCGATACCAAATTTTAATTGAAATATAGGAATTACCTCTATTATAACAACTTTGATTGAAGAGCTGGAGATTTATGTAGTTGTGTTGGGGCCTAATAAGAAGAGCATGGTATGTACCATCAGACAAGGTTTGAAACGTGGCATCAAACTCTTCACCATCCTTGTGTCTTGACTCCCACATCTATAAAGTGAGGTTAATTTAAGCCTAACTGATAAAGGGATGGTGTGTATTAAATTAGATAACACAGATAGAAAACTTGTATGGTGCTTCTTCCCCTTTTAGTAATGGGAACTTTGATATTAGTATCAAAAACCTATTGAACCAAATTGGTTGTTTCTCAGCCATATGAAAAATGGGACCTCTAAGTTTCTCCCTTCTTACATCTTTTCCTGAAACACCTCAGCCTGATTGATTTCTCAGTATCTTTTTATCTTCAAAACTATAACATTATTAAGCTCTGAGCATTTTTTGGAGGGGGCTGCTGGGGGTTATTAAGGCTCAGGGATTCCGTGGCAGTTGATGGTTTAGGGAAATGACTCTTTGACACCCAGGAATGTCAACGAACCCATTTAATGGCACTCAATTTTATTTAATGAGAGAGCCTTAGTCTTGTAAAAAAATGCTTTGTACTTCACTGACCTCATAATTTAGCATTTCCATGATTAAGGCATACTTATTTTATATCAGTTCTATCTTCCCATTGAAATGTGATGGAAAAAGACTGTGTGTGGTTACTGTGGGATAGTGTTTTAATAGCTATTACTATTATTTATGTATAGCAAGGCTAACAGATCAGTAGATGATTGCCATTAAAAAGATTGTTATACTCACAGATCACAAGAGAAGGGAACATCGCTGGCCACAAGGGTCACGGGTGGGGAAACACCAGCATTGGTGAAGAGACTTATGGTGTTATGGAGACTTATGGAAAGGGGACAAGAACCCTTATTGTGGTTTCCAAGGAGAAGAATGAATGAGGCAGGGCCAGCAGGTTAAGGATTGATTAATTTAAAAAAATATTGGTGGGCTCTGGGGCATAGGGGCTGCCTTAGTTGCCTGTACCTAGTTGTCAGTACCTGGTGATTAGGGAAGGTGGGAGTGGCTCAGAGTGGATTAAGCCATACAAAAGGTGGTTGAGGGTGTGTACTCTGGATAGGTTGGTTTGCGTTTGAGAAGTGCACTCCTGGGTGAGTTGTTTACTCTCTCTAGGAATCCACTAACCCTGGGAGGGGAGTCCCTGTGGGGTCAGTAAGGCCCCAGATGCTAAAAGTATTAGGATAGAGAAAATAAAGGATCTGGCCAATATACAGAGATGGCTGGATATTGACAGCATGGTTATATATCTTGGTTCTGCTAGATTCTAAAACGTTTTTTAAGAGAGAGCTTATCTTTAGAGCTAAATACTTCAACTTTTACAGCTGTCTGTGATTTGCTTTGAAATAATCCTGAGTTGGAGTGGGGAGTAGGTGTGGAAAATGTATTTATGCTCCATTTTGTTCTAAAAATAATTGAGGATGATTCTCTGCCATTAAATGATTGTACAGTGTTTTAGTCAGTTACATTAACTTTATGAGTCTCATTTTCCTCACCTCTCACATAGGAATAACAATATTTCTTTCACAGGTAATATACTAGAGAAGATAAAATATGGACAAAATTCATATTATTAATAATGTGTGGCCCTGGGGAGCATATTATATCTTAATGTCTGCTGTGCCTGTTTCTGGCTATGAACTAATTTGAATGAAAACAATTCACTTCAACAAGCATCCAACTCAGAAGGAGGACTGTGGTTTTGGTCACTGATAATCTCATTATGTATTTGCACTTTTATCAACGTCTGCTTTCCTAAGTGGTGTTGACTTTATGTTTCTTTTTAACTAAGAAGTGCAGCTGGTTCAGTTATGATATCAGGCAGTAATTTCAAACTCTTTGCCCTCTATTTTAACACTGGTAAATATGCATTTTTGATTAATTACTGGCTTTTCTACGGGAAGGCACAGATACTAATGTGACAGTTGTGTTGAGGTAGAGTCTTACTTAAGAAAGATTCCCTATTCCCTGAAAAGGAAACCCAGTAATAGAAAAATATCTCTAGAAAGGAAACCAGGAAGCTTGGTGAATGCAAAGCGCTTTTGGAGGATCAGCAGGGGGCACTAAGATTCCACAGCAAAAACATCCCTGCAGCTTTCATAAATTATTTTTCTTTTGGTTTAACTCTGAACTGATAACACCATAAACTACACTTTTTTTTTTAATCTTCACTACAGTTGAGAGTGTATCTTTTCTTTTTAACTCTCAAAGTGTAGGTGCACTTAACGAATTTCTTTACCAATTAAAAAAAAACCCTTCTGATGAACTCATCTGCATTCTGGTTTGCTCCTCATTCAGCATTCAAATGCAATGCTTTTTTCTTCCCTTTGACAAACACAGAGTAATTAGGATTTTTCACAGACAAGTGATTACCTAATAAATGACCTTCTGAAGGCAGCTCTATTAAAATGGAGCAAAAAATGTTTACTACAAGTGGTGGCCAAGAAGGAAGGAACAGGGACAAGACAAGTTCTGCATAACCAACAGTTTCTACTGCTCCAAGAATAATGAAGGCACTTACCGGACTAGCAGATCTGCATTAAAAATAATTATAAGCCTGACAAGACTCTAAAGTATAAACACAAATTATGATTGGCTATTGTAACAGTTCATTAATTCCATGGGAAGTCCAAAGGTAAGGTAATAACACTTATATTCACGTAAGACATCGGCAAGTAAGGAAAAAAAATCAGAATGTATGAACTAGGGAAGGATGAAAAGAATACTGATGAATTTTCATACGTTTTCTCTGATTCTAGCACATTTAAAGGTTGAGAAAAAGTATGAATTCTAAGTGGAATATCTTTGAGGTGTATTTTTGTGAAGATGTAATTTTTTATAAAACAAATTGCTGCAGGATCATGGAATAAAATATTGGATATGGCCACATATTTTCCCCTGTACTCTTATTCGTAAACCCTTATAAATATAGCCTTTGCTTTGGGCCATACTGGGCATGGCTTTAAGTAAGTTGTAGATTCATAGTCAATGACCTCAGCTCATAGAATTTTAGAGCTCAGAGGAACTTTGTTAATTATCTCAGCCAATCCTTTGATTTTATAAATGAGGACTCTGCGGGTAGAGAAAGATCACTCAGAAAGCTTTATAAACTGAAGTTACCACCCACCACTGAAATGGTGACACTGAGTGAGTAGTAAAGTTCCAGGTCTTCTCCTGACTCTAATGCAGTCTTTGCCATGTTGCCTTTTTGTTACGGTTTATGTGTGTCACATATCCATAACAGTTCTCTCTATATAAAATAGTTATATATACACTATATGCAACTTATATATGTTATTATATAACACATATGTGTATATACACATTATATACATGAATAACATTATATAGAAACACAATATATAAGTGATATATGGTGATATATATAGATACAGATACAGATACAGATACACAATTGATACACAATATATTGTGTATATAGGTACACAATATATAAGTGATTATATAGATACAGATGTACAATTTCATTTTTAACAATTCTGATAACAACATGATCCCTAAGGAAAACAAGTGAGGGTTGACTCCACTTGCATTTGGTAATTTCCCTGGACCTTGTAAGTAGTGGATGCTTTAGACTAAGTCACAAGAGTGAATATCTGGGACCATTAAGGAGTGTCCAAAGAAATGAGCGTACCACTTATTGTTTTCCCTATTGGTACAATTGAGGTTCTGTTCCAGAGAAATCGTAGGAAGAATGCAGAGGACTTCCACCAGGAGAGAGCTGCTTTTCCCTAAGACTGACATTTCTACCTGAGAATAGCACAGTGAAAGATGAACACCTCAGCTCTACACTTAAAGTAAGGAACGTCTCTACCAGCAGCATAATTTGGAGTTGGGTGCCTTATTTGGACTTGGCTGGTTCAGTCCATCCCCTCCCCCTTCTCTTCAGTATAATTAAATCAATTTTATTAGGCAGGGTCTGTGATGGCTCAGTGTGGCTGTGTTAGCTGCCAGTGCAAATGGTTTGTGCATTACATTTCATGCTGTTCTCTTTCTATCAACAAAAATGCAATTTTGGGGCTTCATTACAAGATTAAACTCCTGATAGAATTAAAGATTGTTGATCCTTTCTAGGCAGTTTTTCTCCTGGGGACCACTACCCTAAAAACCGGAGCTCCAAACCTCAGTTACTCCAGGGATACATTTTTCTCTGCTCACAGGGAAAACACATCAGGGAGCGTCTCTGAACTTGGCAGAGGAGGTAGACAATGCACAAATGAATTCTTTGAAATAAATGAAAGAACCTTACAGAATAGAGTATATAACCACCTCAAAACACCCAAGAGCAACACAGTGTTAACTGTGACTCTGGGGACATGGATAGTTGAGATTTCTTATGAAATGTTAAAAGATGCCTTCTGACTTTATAAAAACAATGATTTGTTTTTCCATTTGGGAATTGAAGATGCAAGCAAACTCTCTTCTTAGTGGCCTAGGCATTGGTTTTCTTTTATCTTGTAGCAAAAAATTCTTTCAGAAACACTAAAGCCTTTCTTGTTTGTTCATTTTTGCCACATGTTTTGGGGTGTCAGTACATTTTTGTCATGGCTTATCAAAGGATTCAAGAGTCCATGGCTAACCGATATAGACCCTAGTAAAAGCAAAAGTGCCAACTATTCATTGATCAGATAGGTTTGATTGAAATACTATATTTATTTTGACATATTCTTTACAGTGGATTAAAGATGGTAGTTCAATCCGAGAAAATGCTTCAAATGCTCATGCATGAAAACATGTTTGAAAAGGTATATTATTTAATGCAACTTGTTAAGTGTAAGGTTGGTAATCTCAATGAAGACTATTAATTCAAACATTTTGTCTTTAATGAATTATTTTTTTCTCAAAGAGCTTAAATGTGGGCTCTACGAATCTCTGTCAGATTGAAGAAATCTCAGTTGAATCTCCCTGGGCTCCTTCTTCTCCCTCTCATCTTATTTCTGTCAAAGTACGAACTAATGAATTAGAAAAAGGGAAGATTGATAGATACGTGGTATGTATATTCATTTTTCACATAACCCCATGTGTGGGGTTGGAGTGGCCAAGCGATGTGGCCAAAGTCACAAGGTTGTAAGTTGCAGAAGTAAAATTTGAATTCAGGTCAATCTGATGTCCAAATACATACTATATTTTCCCCTTTACATTACACTTCCTTTTACATTCAATTCAATGAGACAATAAATCCTTTAAAAAAAAAGGAAGGATTTTACAAAACAGAAATTGCCCCCATTAAAAAATACTTATATATTATTTTTCTAAAAACTCCCCAAGACCCAGGGTCATATTCCAAACAATCACTAGAATGATATGGACTCACATAAAAGCTAGTAGCATGGAGAGGCTGTGTGTGTGTGTGTGTGTGTGTGTGTGTGTGTTTGGTATTGAAGATACACATATAATAAACTGACAGTGTGACAACCTTTCTCTTGTTTTTGGTCTTGTTCCTTGACTGGTTTCTAGTCTGGCTTTCTCTGGTGTAAGTTAGTCAACAAAATCCCTTTGGTTTTATAGGAATATGGACATTATAAAGATGTTGTAAACGTATTAGAAATAACAGTAGAGATATGCAATTGGGTAACTGCAAAAACATTTCTAATTCTTCACTTCTTGTATAATGCACCTTGCAGTGTGACATTGCAGCTTCTTCCATCAAGACATGGTGCCTGGGTCTCCCCTGCTTGGATCTAGGATAGACTTTTGACTTGCTTTTGCCAAAAGAATGTGGCTGAATCGAACGGGGCCAGTTCTAGGCTTAAGGTTCAGAATATCTTGCAAGCTCTGTTTGCTTTCTGCCCAGCTGCTGTGAAGGCAAGGCTAGAATAGCCTGCTGGATGATGAGAGGTCAGTGACCCACTCACTCCTCATGCTCCAACCAATGTCCAGCCACACACACTAATCATATGAGAAAATGTATGCTATGCACAGCTGACCTGTGCATACATAAATAAGCCCAGCTGAGAACAAATGAGCATGACCCAGGTCAGCAGAACTACCCAGTCAACCTGTAGATTCATGAATAATAAGTGGTTATCATTTTAGGTCACTTGTTTCTGAGATTGTTTGTTACACAGCCATAGCTAACTGATAAAGAAGGCTAAAGAGCAGAGAAACTGAGCATTGTGTAGGGGGGCAAGAGGATGTGGCCCATCCTTTGGGAAGCATAATGGGAAAGCAGGGAGAAGAGACAGAGTCTTTAGGCCTGGAAGCTAAGGATACAGTAAGTTTCAAATATAGCTCAATTAATTTGTGTGCATCGCTAATTCTGAAGATTAAGATAGTTATAAATAGTATGCATACTTAAAATGGTAAACAAAATAAAATCTAACATCCAGTAAAAAATTGCCAACAAATATTAACATTAGACAAAAATGTTTGGCTTTCCCTATGATTGAAAAAAATTTCACTCCTTTCATGTTATTGGAATTTAAGTGGTCTGGCCTTAAGTTTTTTTGCTATTTCCTGTCATCACTTGTTTGAAATGGCTGAGTAAAGTAAATAATTTTGTTTTAATGTATAAGCTTTATGTTACTATTCTCTTTGTAGTTGAAATGAGCAGTGGAAAATAGCCTTTCTGTGAAGTTGGTCTTTTAAAATATGCACTACTATTCCAAACAGCCGGCTAATTTTCGAGTTCATCAGATGTGTATTTATATGGTGAATGTATCTGTCACATAAACATTTTGTCAATCACTGCCTTCCTTCTGTTCTGACACAGAAGGCTAGAGCATCATCTAAATGTGATGAATATTGTGCTTGTTCCAAGTAAGAATTAATTATGGCAATGACAAGTGTGTTACCAAAGCTACCCATACTCTATGACAATACTTTGTTAACAGAAGCAGTCATGGAAATTTCACATAAAAAAAGTCCACAGTTAATTTAGCAAACACTTTAATTTGGACCTTAAAATTAAGTCTATCCTTTGAATGGAATTTTTGCCTAAATTAATTCAGTCGTGAGTCTGAGGTCTGAAACTGATCTAGATGAAGGAAATGATCATAAGTTCAAGCAGGAAATTATTTATTCTGCTTCTCTGTATCTTTTGAGACTGAGTTTTCTTTTTCAGAAAATGTAGTGATATACAGATAGGTTAAAAACATGAGGGAAATTTAAAAGGGATTTAAAGATGATTTTGCCTGCAGATGCTATCCATGTACATTTGAACAGAAATAACGATAAACTAAAATATTTGATATGTTTGGAGTATGAAATTATAAAATACCTGATATATCTCGATCTTTACATTTTCTCAGGACTTATTTTATTACGAACTTATATACTCCTAGAGGGTTATTGCAAAGAGTATAACATTAGTTTATGAATGTGACTGGATATACATATAACAAATAGAACAAGTAGCCTGAAGATGACAAATGTACAAACCGAGCAATTTAAAAAAAGTCTGGAATGACTAGAGATTGTTAAATCATATCCCCAGAGGTCTCAATATAAAATGGCTATTCAAGCATTGCACACACAGCCTTGAGAATGGCTAAGATTCTATATCAGACTCTTTTTATAGACAGCACTGAGTTGGTTTAAATAAAAATGATAATAATAATCATAGTAAATAGCATGTAAAAAAGACTTTATATGTCAAGCACTTGGCCTACATTTGTCTTGACAATTTTTCAATATTTATTCTGAATATAGCTAACAGATTATGGACAAACCATCATAAATTGTCAACATTTTACCTAAGAAAAATTGCCATTTCATGTAGTTCAATCTAATAGAAGTATGGGCAAACAAATATAAAGGTGAACAGAATCCTCCACTTTTCCCAGACAGAAAGTAATTGGATGACTAAAAAAACACTAGGTCTACTAAGTTAAAAGGAAGAGAAGCCAATCAAATGGAAAAAGGATAAGAAGCTAGACAGTGAAAATGTGGAATGGGGAGAGTATAGCTTTCTGAGCCTTTGGGAAAAAGAGTGGGTACAGAATGAAGTGGCTGAGATTCAGATTCAAATTACCAGATACCCTCAAGTATAAATCAACAATCTAAAAATAAGTCAATGTGCTGAGTAATACAGAGGCAGAGAAGCCCAGCATAATGCCCTATTTGGAAGAACATTTATAAATAATTTACAAATCCGTCTCATTGCCTTATACAACACGTTCATTATCAAGGCTTTTCTCTTTCTTTTTTTGTATTGTGAATTTTAATTTAATTTTACTTTAGGGGAAGAAAAATATATTTTATTATCAATTCTTTGAATAATATGAAGCATCTGAAAAGTGGTTAATTTAACCATTTGGAAGTTAGGTGCCATTTTCTTTTAGAATAATAAGTGATATAGTCACATATCTCCATTACTTTTTAATAAAAGGACAACGAAGGGAAGTAAAAGGAGGGCAATAAGGGGCGCCTGGGTGGCTTAGTCAGTTAAGCAGCTGCCTTTGGCTCAGATCATGATCCCAGGATCCTGGCATCGAACCCCACATTGGGCTCCTCGCTCAGCAGGGAGCCTGCTTCTCCCCTACCTGCTTGTGTTTGCTCTCTGTCTCTCTTTTGCTCTCTCTGTGTCAAATAAATAAATAAAATCTTAAAAAAAAAAAAGGAGGGCAATAAGCTATCCTCCAAATTTGATATTATGTCTCTTATCCCTGAGCAAAATGAAGAAAAACCAACTTACATGAGGAAAGCTATTGTAAGGTGACCCCCAAGAAAAGTCCCTGTGTGGGCCTGCTGATCTAAAGCCACCATTTTCTAGGCAATAAATGGGAGAGTAACTATTGCATATTTTTTCTAAACAAGATGGATCAAGTTCTTTGTGTTCATTCTAAAAATGAGAGGGGACAATATATTGTCTGCTGGCTATTGTTAAAATGATCTACTTAGAAATTGTGTCTGTTTGCTTTTATTTTTAATATGGAATAGAATGAAACCTGCCCTCACCACTCCTTAGCGTTCCAAGGTAGGTGAGTCATCATGACTCATAACTTCTGCTTGAACTAAAGCAAGAAGAATATTAAAATCAGCATTTCTTTTGCTGGGAATTATACATAAAGCCCTCTGCTCCTCATTCACCTCCATCTTCAATATGAGCAAAGGTATCTCTGTCCCATAGACCAGATTTCATCTCTGACTGTATCTGCCTTCAGATGACATCCAGGCAGTGGCTCAGCACCCTATTTGTTAAATTATGTAAAAGTTGAATTGAATACTTGCCTTCTTGTGTCCTGAAATTTTGTCTCATTCTGAAAATAGTAAGTATGATCTGGTATGGACAGGTAAGGCAGCCAAGTTTGATAGATCTGTGGTACATGAATTACTTTAAGATTTTTGTCAAACACTGCAAAGAATGTGCAAATATTTCTGTGTGTGTCCTATATTTGTTTTTCTAAGAATGATCTGTAATATATCTTTAAAGGTATTTGAGATATAAATAAATACGTAAAAAAATAAAGAACAACTGATATAATGAAAATGGTAGGCCATCTACAGAAGGAACCCAACATCATCACCAAAAAGAGACATTGAGGTATAGCAAGAACATACTTGATTGGAAAGTATCTGTAAGAACCAAACCAAACCAAACCAAACCACACCACAAAAATAGTTTAAAAAACCCCTCGAATGTAGTCTATTGCATATTCTCTACATGAAGGAAAATTGAAAAACTGGCCTTTCATGAAAAGTGAAAAACAATCATAACTTTTCAGTGTATCTCTCTAATGTTTTAGTTAGAAAGAAGACTTCGACTCCATAACTCAAAAATTGGTCTATATGGTGGTCATTGCTTGATGATAGCAACATAAAAATCATCCAACTCATTCTCCCTTCTTTGTGTCCATACATAACAAACAATATTCTGTTATATTGTTATATTTATCTTTCAATGTAGATATGTACTACCTCAGGTAGATATATTACTACTAACAGTTTTGAGTATCTGTTTTCTGAAGGTGAACAGGTAGCTGAACTTCTCATTGTAAATTAATAAATCTGCCTCTGGCTTGTATATCCTCCCATGAATTTGGTTAGTATCAATCTGTTCTACCTCAGCCCACTTGACCTGAACCTCAAGTAGAATGGTCAAGGTCTAATAATTTGTATTGGTAAAACTTACCCAAGTTTTTTTCCTGCTTTCCAAAAAGGGATGCAGTTCTGGAACAACTGCTAACCAAGAAAGTCTTGTAATTGGTTTTTTTCAAGTTTAACGTATGTATACAATTCACAATTATTAGTCAGTTCCTCAGATTTTTGAAGGGGCCTCCGAAATTGAAGATGACTTTGTAAATAAACTCATTGGATTAAGATTTGGAAACCATTTTTGACGTATACTGAATTTTCTTGTAATTTAACAGAAACAGAATTGAATTCAACAATTCAACAAATGTAAGGTGAATTGCCAGTTATCTAAAGTTCTATAAAACCCTGAATATAAAAAGAAAATACTATTTCAGTTGAATGCTCTGATCATCCAGGAAATGCCCTTTATGTGAAAAAAAGTTTTCTAGGTTATTGGATGTTAATGACTAATGGGGTTCTACATAGGAGAATATGTGAAGTAGTAAGGGAAGAGTAAGCAGGGAGTAAGTAAGCCTGATGTGGGAGCAGAAAACCAGGCATTGTGGCACCTGCATTCACCTGGAAGACACGAGGCCACATCATAAAGATCTTAGCATGGGATACATGTTGGTGGTGGTCAATATACCATTTAAAAAATATTTTCTTATGGGGATGCTTGGGTGGTTCAAACAGTTAAGTGGCCAACTCCTGATTTTGGCTCAGGTCATGATCTTGGGATCCTGGGATTGTACCCCGCATTGGGCTATGCACTCAGCAAGGAATCTGCTTGAGGATTCTCTCTCTCTCTCCCTCTGCCCTATTCTCCCTCTCCCCATCTTTCTGTCTCTCAAATAAATATATCTTCCAAAAAAACATTCTTACATTTGAAGAGCAGATGTAATAATAATGTTAAGATCTTCAAATGAGAGGGGCGCCTGGGTGGCTCAGGGGTTAAAGCCTCTGCTTTCAGCTCATGTCATGATCTCAGGGTCCTGGGATCGAGCCCCACATCGGCTCTCTGCTCAGCAGGGAGCCTGCTTCCCGCTCTCTCTCTGCCTGCCTCTCTGCCTGCCTCTCTGCCTGCTTGTCATCTCTCTCCCTCTGTCAAATAAGTAAATAAAATTCTTAAAAAAAAAAATCTTCAAATGAGAAATAATGAGAGTAGTAATTGATGGTTAATAAAACTAATAAAATTTTTATTCTACTTGTGTACATGCTTTTTACACCCTGATCTGATTCTTCATATATGTTAGCAATCTTATGTTACCATGCAGAAGAAAGGTTTTAAGATTAATGCCAACTTGATACCACTATATTTGAGATGAATCATTAAAAGCGTTGTAATTTTTTAAATAGGAAGATTTATGAAAAGTGTAAGTAGCCTTTCCAATACTTTTAAACCTGTGTCTCGGCCTCATTATGCATATCTCATCTGTACCTGAGAATTGGCTACTTGACTCCTGGGGGTGATTGTTTTGTCTGTGTGAATTCCACTAAAGATGAGAAAAAAATTGTTCTGTAACATCTTGACTTAAAAACAGACTTATTAAAGTTTCTGTGCATAAATAATCTGTCAGTTTCTCAGGGCCGTCATGGGAGAGAAATTTTTTGCATTGTATACATACAAGTAGGGTGGTGTGGCTATATGGAAGTGAGAAAGTTTTTTATGCTCATGACTAATAATTTCCTGATTGCCTGCTTCATTCTGAAATTGTGTTCCCTTTCATGTTTTAGAACCAGTGACACCAAGGGCATAGTAGATGGTTGGGGAATGATGATTTCCTGAAATGAACAGAGGAGAAGTGAATATAACCAGTCCTGGGGAAATCATGGGCTGGGGAATTAGCATCTCCCAGAGTAAAGTGATAAACAGTGAATGATTTATACACAATTGCAAAGATCAGATGAAGCCAAATTAAGAGCAGTGCTTTTGCCCAACTTACCCCACATTCACAAGGACTCAGCTAGACACCTCAGTTAAAAGCAGAGGGTACTATTTTGAAACAAGGGCTCTGAAGAGCCCCCAGAAAACACTTGTTTGAAAAAGAGCAAAAAGATGGGAATAGATATGCAAAAAAAAAAGGAAAAAAAATCAGATGATTGATTAATCATTCATTTATTAATTTGGATATTGCATGAATAGTGACTTGATATTGAACCTCTGTTTTATACACTAGTCCAGAACATTCATTCAGTCACTTCATAAATGCATATTGAGTTGTTACTCTGTGACATGGTTGCAGAGTTTGGGGTATAAACCTCTAGGAGGCAGAGTCTATGGACACCTTCATAACACAATGCCTAGCACATCAGCACGTGTAGTTGTGTGTTATAAGACGATGATAATCATGATGATTTTGATGACAGAAGATGTTTAAAAATCCTGTTAAAATACAATATTGAAAATGACACAAGAAACAAGGTGAAAAATGAAGCAGCACATTTAGTTTTATATTATTTTGCAGAAAAGGGAATGATTACCACTGGGGCAAGATCATAAAGTGTAAAAATACATCATCTTGAACAATGTATCAGTATAATTTCAAATGTTGCATAATAATCCCTTTTATGACTATACTGTACTTTACTTAGTCATTTCCTTAGTGACCGTGCTACAACATATATCTTGTTATATAAATCGCTACCAGTGTAAGGTTTAACTTGGCATAGATTCTCAGAAGTAAAATTTTGACTCAAAAGGCATGGTTAATTTTATGGCTGTTTGGGTAGATAGCCCATCAAGCTGATTTCTAGAAATATGCACCACTTGGAACTCAAACCAGCAGGGTAAGGTGAAGACTGACCCAGACCTAAATGAGTAAGAAGGGAAAAGAGAAGTTACACCCAGTATATACCTACTGCTCCGGGCACAATGCTTTCACACATACTGCATTATTTAAATATCGCAGCTACTCTGTGGAAAGTTTTGTGGTTGAAGTTAAGGCTTGAAAAAGAGCTTGAATGATGCAGAGCTTAGGAAAAGGAGGAAAAAAATGAGGAAGTGCCTTCCAGATGGCAGAAGCTCCTGGAAGGTGAAGTTATGAACAAATACAGTTCTGTGGTCTTTGTGGTGACCTTGAAATAACATCCTGACTCCCACTATGTGTTCTGAACCAATTGAAAAATAAGATGGTAATAAGGCAGCAAGATAGAAATGTGCTCCTTCTGTGGTCAAGGGTTTTCTAAAACTAAGATCCCCAAATTAATCAGCAAAAGTAAGCCTCTCCCTTCTAACCAGCCCCACTCTACTACCATTCCACTGGCGCAGGACTTTTTAACATTTAAGGCATGAACTAAAAAAGAAATGTGTGTTTCCTACAGGTCAGCTCATTCACAAGGGAGGAGAAAGGAGCCAGTCTGTGGGTGCCTCATTGCTCCTTCCAACCTTAGCAATGGGCAAATTATTCCTCATTGGGGAAAAGGGATGAGTGAGAGCTTGAGGAAAAGGCAAGAATCTTCTAGCTAGAAGAGTTCCCTCCACACTGGAGACACAATCAGCAGTGGAGGATGAGTAGTTGACCTCTGACCACAGGGCAAGCTGAACAATAGTGCAGACTGACCTGGTTAAGGTTTATGTTGCTATTACTAGAAGGCTGATTGTGGACCATCCGAAGTACTATGCTGAGGGATCAGCTTTTGCCTTCAGAGATTTCTGGTGATTTCTCTCTTTCATACTGTAATTGTCTCTTTTGCCCAGCTTGGTGGATTCTATGCCCAGGGAGAAGGCGCAAGATCTTAGGTAATGATTCTGGTTTATTTTGGATTGGATCTTCCTCTCAGTGGCATTCTGTCTTCTCTTATGTTCTTCCTCTGTGGGCCAAGGCCAACAAAACAAAAACTAATAATGAAATAATCCCATCATGGACATCATTCAAACATATGGCTCAGAATTATGAAGAGTTAGTGGCCATAGACAACGTAATAAAATGACCAACTTAATCTTAAGTGCAAGGTGGCAGCCTCTTGTGACAGATCATTACTATTTTGCTCATCACCAACCTTCTTCTCTGAGAAAAGATAATGTCATGGACCATTCAGTGTGCCCGTCACCTACAGTTCATAGATCAGAAGCACAGATGATGCCTTCACATCGGGTCCCTTACAGAGTCAAATGCAGGTTCCGTTTTAATCGATGACTGTAATAGCAGTAAAATGTCAAGTCACAGTCTTTATGACCATAGAGGAGTATCTGGGCTTTAGGGCCCTGCTGCAACGCAACATTCCCCCAGACTTTGGGCGGTCCTGAAAACAATCTGGACAATGCATTCCTTAGGGGCCCAGAACAGTCCAAATCAGGCAGCAGAGTATTTTTTGCCCATAGATTTAAAAATGTTGTTGTTGAGTATATTTGAGCATAGTATTTTCCCAGAAGATTAAAAAATATTGTTCTTAATATTTTTTTATTAAGGAAAGCGACAGCATTCTTTCATGGAGTTGTTGTTCAGAGTGCCTTCTTACTCGGGGGGGACAGATGCAGATGGCTTTATGGAGCCCGCGGGAGTCACCCTCTGCAAGGACCGCTGAAAGGAGGACGAGGCTGCACATGCGTATCTCTGGTCCGCTCAGTTCAAATGATGCCTTCCTCCCCCCCAACGTCCTCCTTCAGTAGATGATAGGTTTGCCTTCATTTGTCCCGTTCCTAGTGTGATTTACATTCTCCGTGCTGGACTAGCCCTCATTCTGCTGCTTTCCCAGCACTTTCCAAAGCCCACTGTTGGGCGTTAGCCTATCTTCCCAGAGATCCCTGAGCCAACAACTACCCTCCGTTACAGAACAGAAAATGGTTTATAAAATGTTCATAATCTGCTATAGAATGTACCATTTTCCTTCTCTTCCTCTTTCTCCTTCCGATGAAAGAAACAAGCAAACAAAAAGGCATTCCTTTTAATCTCAGTACATTGTTGGAGAGAATTTTGCAGATCACGTAGGAAAATGGCAGAGTTTGGGTGCACCATTGAATTTAAAATATAAATTTGTGCTAACAAAAGCTCTTAACATATTTTTTTCTATATTTGTGAGATGTGTACAGAGTTACAGAAACTGTGGCTACATGATAAAGAAACCCAATCTATACCCCTAACCTGGTCTAGGACAACCAGAAGTCCAAAATGTTTTTACTTAGGTTTCACATAATGTCAGGGAAACAAGACCAACCCCTGATCTTCACACCCCATCACACAAGAGAATTTGAAGGCCATTGAGCACTGAATTTTCCCGTTGTACTGCAATTACAGGAACACCTGTGCTACCTAGCTGTGCACTGAGCTCCATGAAATGCAATGTTCCAGAGCTGTCAAAATGTCTCATTTCTTGCCTTTAATTCAGGACCGTAATTGTAGTCGATCTGGTTATTATGTTATACGATGCTTCATTTATAAGCATACAGCAGAAGGGCTAATCATTTTAGATTAAATCCAGAGGGCTCTTGTAAACATTCACCCAGACCTGTGTACCTTTCTTTAAATAAGACTTACAGTATACTTGCAAAAGAAAAAATGGGGTTTTCTATAAGGTAAAAAGTAATCCTTAACTCACGAGGTTGCTTGAGCAGAACATGTTAATCAGGACTCAAATATGTGTTTTTTGGTATATTCAGCTCTAAGGTCAGAGTTAAGCTATTCAAGCTCTGTCCAAACACAAGCAGTATTGAAAGTGGACTTTGTTCACTGGCTGGGATGGGGCGATGGGGTAGTTGCAACATCTGAACCAATTTACAAGTGACCGTGGGAAAAAAAATCTCGAGTCGGATCAGATATCTGGAAAGGATATTGTCTGATGGGTGACTTTATTTGTATGACCAATTAAAGAAGGTACAGAGATTTTAGATTATGTATTTAATAAATTAATTTTACTGAAATGAACACAACGCTTAAGACTCTAACACTTTGCTGGAAACTTCCTGAGAACAGACAGCATGTGTCATTTCCACATTTAATAGTTCTCAAGAAGATGGTATCAGGCGGTAAAAATGGCAATTAAAGCAGACCAAAAAGATTAATGTTCCATGATATAGGTTGTACTAGATCAAAGATTGAGCTTTGGCTGTAAAAGTTTTCTAACACACACTTTGCCTTCCATGTATTCTTCTGTTTAGTGCAAAATTCTCCTGGGCTAGGGGCTCCTGGGTGGCTTGGTTGGTTAAGCATCTGCCTTCAGTTGGGGTCATGATCTAGGAGTCCTGGGATTGAGCCCCGCATCCCATTGGGCTCCCTGCTTAGTGGGGAGTCTGCTCCTTCCTCTCCATTCCTCCCCACTGCTTCTGTGTTCTCTCTCTCTCAAATAAATGGATAAAATCTAAAAAAAAAAAAAAAAAATCTTACTGGACTATGGGTACTTTGAGGTTGGAGTTGTGCTTGCTTTCCATTCTCAACGATCAGCAGATCATAGGACACCCAGTAGGCCCTAAAATATAGGTGACATTTGATGAATTGAAATAAGACTCCCACTTGGTTATTGAATATTTTTAGTGCAACTTTATATCTACAAATTCTCTGACACTTGACTTTTAGCATTTCGTGGGTTTTCAACTGAATTTTTGGAATTGGCCTTTGGCGAAATTGAGACTGTGGTCCGTAATCACCATTGTACATTGTTGGCAAGTTGCCTCCTGCTTGTCTCTGATTGTGAGGTCACGTTGTTCTGTGGCTGTGTTTATGCATCTGTTGCTTGACTAACTGAAGGGCAGATGCTGGGTCTTTCTCACTTTTTATATTTCCTATCTGGGACTATTTGCTTTTCAAATAGCGGGTTTTTAGCTTAATTAACTCATGTTTAACATTTTGGTAATGGTAGGTACAGTAGCTGGACTAAAATGCTTATTCTGTTCACTGATGAAGCTATCAGAGAACTTTTATGAGAAGATTTTAGAAGATGAAGCACAGAACTTTTAGAAGATGAGTCATAGCCAGGCATTTTTAAATTTTTATTTGCTATTTTTTTTTCATTTTGTAGGTTATAGAAATATTTCCAACTCTCTTGTATATGGTTTGTCAATATTGTAGAAATGCTATAAGATTCTTAGGAATGTTAGTCTACAAATTTAATACATTACTTTGCAATATCATCTTTGTGTTAAAAAAGAGTTCGATTCTGTTGCTCAGCCTTATTAGATCTGGTGTTATTTCTATTCTTAGGTCTAGTTCCAAACCCACTTCTAAATGTGTCAGTTAACACAAAGGCATCAGTGCCTTGTACTTTATTTTTTTCTTAAAAGATTATTTATTTATTTGATACAGAAAGAGAGAGAGAGAAAGAGAGAGCACAAACAAGGGGAGTGGCAGCACAGGGAGAAGCAGTCTCCCCGCTGAGCAAGGAGCCCCATGAGGGACTAGATCCCAGGCCCTGGGATCATGACCTGAGCCGAAAGCAGGCATTTAACTGACGAAGCCGTCCAGGAACATCCTATGCCCTATACTTTAAAAAAGGAGCTTTTTTTTTTTTTTTTTTTTAAGCTTGAAGCTATTGGTGCAGTTATAGTGGTAGGTCAGATTTTCTTCGTAATTCAGAGACAATGAATTGATTCATATAGAGATGGAATCTGTGATATCAGCCTTATTTATGCCACTAAGTGATCAACAAATTCAACTCTCTAAATGAGTAAAAAGAAAAACTGAGCAAATGGAAATCATTTTTGCGAACCTTGTGTTTACTTTAGACTTCCTAATGCTGTGGCAATTTTCAGCTGCATGCTTGGTACAAAGATCAATTTTGAAAGTAGCACCTGTAATATGACCATGTTATTATGTTCATGTGGGAGTAAAGGCTCGTTATGCTGTAATGAAAGAGGTACCCCAAATATCCTCTAATTGAAGGACACGAGTTAGCCAGAAATAAAAGTCAATCCATGGGATGGAGAAATGATGACAATGTTTACACGGAAATTTTATGTAATTAAATAAAATATTTGTAAAATATCTCTAAATTCAAATGAAAAGACCCTTGCTGTGTCTAAGGAATTAATATATTATGTTGGATCGACCCTTCCCATTAAGCTTGCCATCTTCTTTCTCCTCATTAGGCAAATGTCATTTGTGCCATTTCTTATTTTCAAGTGTATGGTAAGAACAAAGATAATTCTAGAGTCATTCCCGAAGCTGTTTGTCCTGTGAATACAAAGAACTATCAGATTTGTGAAGCGGGCCATTTGAGTTGAAGGCAAATGAGACTAAGCCACTGTCATTTAAACCTTCAGGGGGTGCCCACCGCCCTCTGGATAAGCTTCACGCATCATGGTAGTCAACTCTTTCCCATCTCCCCAACTTGTACCTCTCTCTTCTGCTTCCTGTTTTACCAACCACTTTTCTTTGGGCTTCAGCTAGGCTGACCTATATCCCAATTACCCAAATGTCTTACACTGACTATCTATTCCCCCTAGGCATTTGTACATGTTTGCCTTGCCTAGAGCACTTCTGTTCTATTTTTGCCTGGTTAATTCCTCATCCTTGAGGTCTTAGGCTAGAAGATACTTGTTCCAAGAGTAGCCTTTCATCCCCAAAGTCGTGACTGGTGCTCCTTGATGGATGCTCCTAGGTGCACCATTCTGCTGTAGCACTAACTGCTCAGTGGAATATCGATTGTCTACTTACTCCTCTAACTTTCTCACTTGATTTCATTCTTCATGAGCACAAGAACTCTGTCTTCCTTAATTCTACTGTATCCCCAGTAACAAAACACTGAGTGCCTGGCAGTTAGAAGGCTCTCAGTAAATGCTTCTTAGATGAAGGAATGATTGAGATGCATTGGACCTGTAGAAAACTATGTTTTCTTCTGAAAAAATTTCCATTACAGTTACAAGTATAACTAGTTTAGCTTGTTAAGATACTTAATAATTGCTATAATTATGCTTATTTTTGAAGGGTTAAGAGTGAAGTTGCTTATCTCTTTTGTAGACATTGGTTTTTTCTTGGGGAAGGGGAGGAGGAGCAGAGGGAGAGAGAGAGAATCTGAAGCAGGGTCCACGTCCAGTGCAGGGCTCGATCCCTAAACCCTGAGATCATGACCTGAGCCAAAATCTAGTCAGTTGCTCAACTGACTGAGCCACCTAGGCAACCTGACATTGGTTTTCTTTTAATGGATCACCAATGCTGTTTTTTGCAGTTAGAAAGGAAAAAAATCACTCCGCCATTTGCTTACGATTAGTACTCAACATTGAATGACTAAAATATAGTCATACTACATACATACATATTACATGCATACATACGTATTCATACATACAATATTCAACATACAATTCATAATACATACAATACATACATACATATTCGTACTTTGCCTAATTTGCTTGCTTTTGTAGTTTGACATAAAAAGTCTATTTATCTAAATACACCTGAAGGAGCTCATTACCCAATAGTCCCTCCCATGGATGATTCTCTGGCTTTAGCCTCCAAGGCACCGTGATGGAATAAAGCCTTATTATAGTTAATTTTGGAGCTTACAATAGATGAATATTTAAAAATGGGACTTTTATTACAATTTTCATTGTATGAATTTCTTTTGTAATAAAGGGAATGGACATTTTTATGTAGATTTTTAAAAGAAAGAGATGAGAAACCTTTGACCATTCCATGACACTGTAGAAAAGGGTGTTAAAGGCCACTAGGATTCGCATATCATAAGTTTGCATTAATGGAGCTCTTTCGATGTAACCTTCTTTATATTAATTTACTACTGCTAACATAAAAAATTAGTTTCCCAAATACTTTGATTTTATGGAAAAGAACATTAGATTGAAAATTCCTAATCCTTACCTGCCCTTATCTTTTGGGCACAACAGGAATAAAAGGTAAAAAAAATAATTCACCTAGTTAAAAAGTAAATTATTTTGAATTTAATTTTTTTTTTTTCGCCGCTGGAAACCTTACCCTAGGAACAGCATTTGTTTAGTACCCCATGGGCCTCTGTCCACTCCCAACTTCTCCACATTGCATGACATTAGTGTCCTCAACATACACTGGGCTCGCCTCACAATTGTTCTCTCCTCCACTATAGGGTATGACACACTTAGATCATACTGGGATTACCTTGCCCCCAAGTGTGCTGTGTTTCAGGGAATGCCGAGCACAGAGTTGGGGCATTTTGGTGCACATGGGAAGGTCAGCCTGAATTTCTGCATTCCCTGCAAGTTTACGTAAACACCTGTCATCTTTATCTTGCATGATGAGACATTATGATAGAGCACCATTAATGGGAACAAGTAGTGGAAGTTAAGTGAACTTTTTTTATAGCCACTGTTTTTCACAGTATATCCCAAACGATGTTTTAAAATTACTATAACTGAGATTTTAATTTTGCTGACCTTAATTTTGTATTCTCCTATTAAAGCGTAGACTCATTGCTTTTATTGAAAAGAATTATCCTATTTTATTTCATTCCATTTTTTAAAAAGATTTTATTCATTCATTTGAAAGAGAGAGAGAGAGAGAGAGACAGAGAAAGCACTAGCACGGGGAGAGGCAGAAGGAGAGGGAGGAGCAGACTCCCTGCTGAGCTGGGAGCCTAAAAGGGGCTTCCATCCCAGGACCTAGAGATCATGACCTGAGCTGAACGCAGGCACTTAACCATCTGAGCCACCCAGGTGCCCCAGAATTACCCTATTTTAGTGATCAAGAGATATTGCCAATAAATCAGTAACTGAAATTTTGTTTTCAAATGAAGGCAAGGACTATAGGATAAGAACTGGAAATATTCTTGGCTGAAATGAAACTTATTATTGGCAAGCATGACTATTTAAAATCGTCCGAACTGAGTGTATAATGTTTAGTCACTATTACTAGATAACTGGTATTTTGATATTACATATATGTTTTAAAGGACCCGGGATACCAGTTTTTTACATTGATGTATTCAATAAGTAGCATTTCTTGAGCTATGCTTCAGGGAACGTTAGTGTCCCGAGAGCTGTTAATAGGTGTTTCGGGGGAAAAAAGATTCTTTTGGCCAAATTAGATTGTTAAATGTTGCAGGGTAAATCACTTTGCTAACTATTCACAATATGCATTGGCATTTTAAAGACTAGCTCTAAGAGCTCCCAAAGTAAAAAAAAAAAAAAAAAAAAAAAATCCCCCCAAACCCCAAAAAAACCCGTTTAGCCATGTTTGACCTAGTATTTCCTAAATTTCTTCTAAAATTTTAAGACTTAATAGTCAAATATGATTTAAATTCAGAAAATCACACAATTGTAGGGCTTAATGAATTACTCCTTCCACACAACATTCCTCACCACTACCACCCCCACCAAAGAGACTAGTATCCTGACTTCTTTGGTAATCTATTTCTTACATTTCTTTCTTTTTTTTTTTTTTTTAATTTTATTTATTTATTTAACAGAGAGAGAACACAAGCAGGCAGAGAGGCAGGCAGAGGCAGAGAGAGGAGCAGGCTCCCTGTGGAGCAAGGAGCCCGAAGCGGGACTCGATCCCAAGACCCTGGGATCATGACCCGAGCCAAAGGCAGCTGCTCAACCAACTGAGCCACCCAGGCATCCCTATTTCTTACATTTCTATCCCACACAAACAACACAGTGATTTGGTTTTGTCCTTATATGTATGTCTTTAAGCATTTAAAAATCTCTCTCCATACAAATATATATTATGTAATATGTTTAAGATTTGTAAATATAAATGATCTTCCCCCATTCTCCCCATAAAAACCCTGAGTCCACCTCCTGTCATAGGCACACGGATTTAGGTAAGGTTTCTACCTAAATCTATGTACCCCCAAATTGCAGTTCTTTGATGCCCCAAGACACTTTACTTCTTGAACTGGTTTCTTGTTTTTAGTTGATACTTGCTGGCCTTTTTCCCCCTTTGGCGACTCCTATTACCTGGTTTCATCTTTTCTGTCTCACTTTTATTTGTTTCTTTCTCTCAAAACCTTTAATCTTTGTCTTCATTTCCTTTTGACTTTCAGAAACTTTCTCCATTTAATCTTTTATTTCTCTTAAGGTATTTGTTCTTGTGTTTCTTTCTGTCTCTTGTATTGTTTTTATTTCTGAAATATTCTTCTTCTTCTTTTTAAAAAAATTTTATTTAAATTGTAGTTAGTTAACTGATACATAGTCCAAACTCACTTTTGAGTTTCTCTTTTCACCTGGATTTTTTTTTTTTTGGTAACATGTATCATTTTTTTTAACATGTATCATTTCTTAATGTCACGTTAGTCACTCACTTAAAAATGCCTGTATAGTTATCTCTTTTGTAGCCTTTTCTTTTGGATGTGCTTTTGTTTTATATAGAGATTGTATTTCACTCATTATTTTCTATTATTCATTTTTTGATGAAATGAATTTGCTGAACTTTTAGGATGGGAGTTGAGGAAATTTTCCGATTTCATTGCACTAAAGATCTGCTTCTGATATTTCTATACAATCCTTGAAACTAGGCATGTAGTTCCTGAGAACTCCTGAATTTCTCTCTTCTTCCACTGTCATCTGGATATTTTATTCTTTGTCCCTTGTGTCTATCATTCCTATTCTGTTAAGTTCACATTTCATTCCCAGGTTTGGTTCTTGGTGTGGGCTTTGTGTTGGAAGGGAACTTTAGCTGGTTAGTTTTTTTTTTTCTTAAGATTTTTATTTATTTATTTGACAGAGAGAGAGAGATCACAAGTAGGCAGAGAGGTAGGCAGAGGGAGGGAGAAGCAGGCTCCCTGCTGAGCAGAGAGCCTGATGTGGTTTGATCCCAGGACCCTGAGACCATGACATGAGCCGAAGGCAGAGGCTTTAACCCAGTGAGCCACCCAGGCACCCCTGGCTGGTTAGTTTTGAGAGTTTATAGGACTCAGCCTATTTCCATGCTTTCGGATTTTACCCAGGACCCCTTATTTCTGCTTAATATAAGTATTTCGTGAGCTGAACAGAACTGCGGATATAACAAAGAACGTATTATTAGTATTGTCTTTGTTGCTTTCCATCTATATTGTTAGCTGTTGGAGGACAAGAGATAAGCTTGGCTTGAATTTTACACACCCGTGATGTTGGGGAGGAAGGTGATTTTTCCTTTCACCCTTCTTTGGCTGAAACCTCCTGTAATAAAAGACAGATTAAGAGGAGAACACCAAACAAAAGTATAATAACATACCTACTTCCTGTAAACATAAAATATACCCAGGAAAACTGAATAACTCTTGAGAGGCCAAAGTCATCACCTTAGATATCATCTTCAGTTAACAGCAACAAAAAAAAGATGTTGGAGGTAGGGTGGGGGAAAGACCTGTTGATGGGAGGTTACCAGGAAAAGCAAAATAACAGGTAATGAGGGTATAGTTGTTATGCAGATCTAAATCATTGCCCTTTTCACTTGACAAGAATTTCTGGACATTCAATCATCCTTCTTTTCTCAGTATGGAGCAGAAGATATCCTTACAAATGGAGATTTCTTTTATAAATATAAAGGTCCTTACAAAAGGGCAACTTCTCCTGTTTTCAGAGCCTCTCCAGGGTCTGCAGCCTCTCAAAAATAATTAGCCCCAGATAATCAATGTTTTGGGGTGGCAAATTTTTCTCCCCTTCGGTAGTGACCAAGACCGATAGTGACCCCTCAGCTTGACCAAACCTTACACAGAATTCTTCACCCTAGGTCCTGGTCTCCCTTTACTTAGAGCATCTGCTTTAGAACACTTGTAGAGTTGGCCCTTGAACAATGCAGGTTTGAACTTCATGGAACCACTTACATGTGGATTTTTTTAGATAAATACATTTACAATGGTGTAAATGTATTTTCCTTTCTTGATTTTTTCTTATTAACATTTTCTTTCCTTTAGCTTACTTTATGGTAATAATACAGTATATACTACATAATACATGTAGCATATAAGATACATGCTGATTGGCTGTTTATGTTATCCCTATAGTTTCCACTCAGCAGATGGCTATTAGTAGTTAAGTTTTGGGGGAGTCAAAAGTTATATGCAATCTTCATAGGGGAGGAGGGGGTGGGGTTCCCTAACCCTTGCATTGTTCAAGGGTCAACTGTAATTGTAAATTTTTTCTATGCCCCTTTGAGATATAAATCTTCTAAAAAGCCTCTTGCTAGTTTTACAGCCTAGGACTGTTTCCAAGGAAGCCATGCCTTTGAAGTTAGATCATCAAGGAAGATAGCATCCCTATCTGTGGTCTCTGTGGGAAAGCAGGAGCCTAATTTCGGTGGGCACTTTAAGTTGTAAAACTACCTCTTGTCTTGTAGATAGTGGCAAGCTTATTTTTCCTTTGGATAAAGGAAATTAGCAGACACAGATGGCCTTGAATCCCTGTACTCCATTTCTCAAAAGTCCCTGTCCCCCCCACATTTTGACTAGAGCCGAGTGTCATGACTTGATTGTGCTATCTCCTCTGCTGCTGCCAAGAGTGTTGGGATAAAAGCTATTTGGTTTGCTCACCTCGTCCAGTGGGAGTTTTCTTTAACAATAATACTTGATGATTATAGGAACAATGCTAATGTAGTTGGTAGTGTTACAAATTAACATATTGAAAAATTCAGCTGAGCATGTGTCTAAAACTTGGATTCTAGAGTCTGCATGTTTGCTGTTCGTAAGTATGGTGGGATTCTGTTCATACATATAAAGGGATACGGATATGAAAAATAAGTCTTTGATCAAATGGTATATTTGCCCTTAGGTGAAAGTAAGAAATACATCTGATGTTAGGGTTGAAGGAATGAAAAGCTCTCAGTGCAAACCCAAGGGCAAAGGATGCTGGTTTGAAAGAACAACAACAAGCAAACAACTTTGTTGCGACTTGCAGGAAAGTATTTGTCCTGCACTCTTCAGACAGTTCAAGTAGCTGTATTGTTTTCACACAACACCTTTTCTTCTGGGAATTCCAGAGCCCTCTGAGCTAACAAAGATTATTACTGCCATCTGGCAGGTGAGGAAAGTGAATACAGTTAAGGGTGACCTTCCAAGGTTACATGATCAATTAATGGTAGTTTGGTGCTATTTTCCATTGTTTGTAGACTTATTCAGTGACAAAGCTCATTTCGAAGGCAATATTTCAACGTGATGGCTTGGGGAAAATCATTTGAACCATTAAGGAAATAACTTTTTAATCAAAGGTGTAGGAAAAACATCAGTGCAAAGATTTCAAACAAGCCAAAAATGCCTGTCCTTGAGTATTAGAAGTCAATTTTCTAGCTTATCACTCATTCTCATTTTTCAAAGATTTATTTATTTATTTGAGAAAAAGAGAGAGAACATGCACACATGGGGGAGGGGCAGAAGAGAGAATCCTGAAGCAGACTCCCTGCTGAGCACAGAGCCTAAGGGGAGGTTTGATTTCACCACCCTGAGATCATGACCTGAGATCATTACCTGAGCTCATGACCTGAGCCAAAACCAAGAGTTGGCCCCTTAATCCTCATTTTAAAATCACTCTTTTGATTGTTATTTCCTTTATGCCCCTGTAGCACCTCCCTGATATGCTGATTACTTAATGGGTGTTTATTTTTGTGTATACAACTTGAGCATGTTTGCATTGTTGAATGGTTCTTCTGTAGTTTGGCTTTTAATTGAGCTACAGATGTTAAACTCAGGAAAGTAATAATCATCTCATTAGATTCCATGAATGTGTGTGCAATGTAAAAACCTAAGAATTGAGGATATAAAGTTTTTTATAGAAAGTGAGAAATTATTGGAGAAACAAGTAAACAGATATTCAGATATTGTAATTATCTTACAATAATTAGGGAAGTTTTGTGGCAACCAATATTGCTCAGAAATTAAATTAGAAGGTGCTTCACAAATTTATTTGATTTCAAATTCTGGGAGGATTCATTATTACTGGCCAGATCTATTTTGTTTCAGAATGTGAGTCCTTTACCTTGTCATACTTATTTTGGGTCGTTTCAATAAGATTTAAAAATTTTGAAAAAGTGGGGGTATCAGCTACACTGCCTATATTCATGATGTTATAAAAAGTGTTCTTTTATTTTTAAGAACCTTAGTAGCTTTGCAATATATTTTCTTTTTCAGCTTGTATGATATGTAACTATGATTTATAGTGTAGGTGACTTAGATTAGATTTTTCCAAAGGAGTTCCATAGAGGGATCTTTGAAGAGAGCATTCATCAGAAGCCTTTGTGGACCATTGCAAATCCTCCTGACTCCACACTTTTTCCCAGAAGCTGTTATAGCCACCAGTTTTGAGTAGGTTTGAAAGACCTTAAGGCAGGTGTAATTAGCACTTCCCTTCAAACCCTAAACACAAATGTCTCACTGTGTCCTCGTTGGTCCTCTGACACCACAGAGTGGATGGTTTAGAAAACTCACTTTGTACTCACACATGCCAATTCTGGAAATATGGTTGGAGGTGAAACCTGTGAGGCCACCCTAGACCAGTGGGGACTGCAGTGAAGTCTGGAAGATGTATAATGGCCCCCTATATCTCTTCAAGACTCATAAGTCACCGCCTAAGCATCTCAAGAGATGCCAGAGAAACCTACAGAAGTCACCCATACCAATGACAAATTTGTAATGAAGACTTTATTAGTTTTTTCCTCCTCTGATCTCATACCTACCCCCCAAGATTAAAGCTCTGCTTTTGGATAGCATACAGGATGAGATGTGCCCGTAGATTCTTTGGCAGATGCTCTCATATCTTCCTTAAGTCAATTCATAAAGGGCATTTATCATCCCAGAGGCTCTGAGAAGTCCTGAGATAATAAACCTGTTTAGCATTGGGAGTTTTAGAATTTCTCAAAGTTAGAGCACCACAAACTTTGCTTTCACCCCACAGCACCCATCTCTGTCTTAACACTTTGAAAAAGGTTGACCTAAGGATGAGCAATGAAAATCCGTGTTAAAAGCATGGGTACTTTTGGGTGACCTCGAGTTCTGCTCCCATTTCAGTTTTTTATCAATTGCACCAAAACATGGGAAAGACTTGTCCTGTTTCTTACTCTGTTTTCAAGATACAATCTGCCCTTATAGCCTAGACATCATTTTCAAGGTGTTTATCCCAAGGGTCTGGTGGTTCTGATTTCAGCCATTACTGCCTGTCTCTAACAACTCATAAAAATGGTAATGCTTTAGATTAAATATTACTTAATCAATAAAAATAATACTTAAGTGATTGTGTTGTGTAAGGCAGGCATAATGGAAAATTCTTTAAAAAACGAGACCGTTAGGGGCACCTGGGTGGCTCAGTGGGTTAAAGCCTCTGCCTTTGGGTCAGGTCATGATCCCAGGGTCCTGGGATTGAGCCCTACATCAGGCTCTCTGCTCAGCAGGGAGCCTGCTTCCCCTCTCTCTCTGCCTGACTCTCTGCCTGCTTGTGATCTCTCTCTCTGTCAAATAAATAAATAAATTCTTTAAAAAACAACAACAACAATGACAAAGACGAGATCATTATTAGCCCTTGAGAAACTTAAAAAATTAAAAAAAAAAAAAAAATATATATATATATATATATATATATACTGTAAAAGTTGTGGTAACCTTTTATTACTATCCATAAATACTTTTCCCCCTACTTCCAGCCACATGGGAAGATTACACTTCTGTACAGCTCAATATTATCTGTGGCCAGGGAGCTTCCTTTGACCAATGAAGACAAGAGGAAGTGACATG
Organism: Nasua narica; assembly: GCA_028533885.1. Lineage (NCBI taxonomy): Eukaryota > Metazoa > Chordata > Mammalia > Carnivora > Procyonidae > Nasua > Nasua narica. Next base: position 179,581,157 of record CM052799.1, on the reverse strand, counting down.
TGATACCCATGGGGGAAAGCATTTGATTTCAGATGTTCAGTTCCCCAGGCAGCTATTTCTCAGAAATCGTGCCAGCAGCAGTACATTTGAAGAAAACAGAAGATTGAAGCAATCAGGATGTAGGGATTATATGTGGAGGAGAGCTTCCCTGAAGACTCACCTGGAACCACTGCAGACTTAACCTGAATGAAAAATTGCATTGAAATGTTACTTGGTGCTGCAGCTTGACTTAGCTTGTACTAGCTCATGTAATCAGGAGACTAATAGAAAGAAGCAACTAGATAGTCCTATCAAGAACTGTGAGGGGTCTGAGATCTTATCTTTCAGTCAAGCTCACAAGTTAGACAATTGCAGTCTAATGGATGCTGGAAGAATTCACAAACCTCATGGGTTGGAGACAAAAGGGAATTGGACTCAAACCAAGGAATCACCCTTTGCACCAGCTTCCTGAGCCCCAGTTCCCCCACAGGGCAGCACAAAAAATGGATACCTGTGTATGCTGTGGGCAGTGTTATAGGACAGGAGCTATGAGTTAGGGAGTCTGAATCTTTTATAACAGTTAGTGGGCCTGCTTGACCTTTGTCTTCGAAGAAGACATTATTATACTGGAGAGTGAATATGTCTGATTGGTCTCCAAAGGGAGTCACTATCTCCTTCTTCCAAGATGGGCAACAGACCCTCCCTTGTCTCCAGAGGGAGATACGATGTCCATCTTTCCAAGATTGTTCATATGCAAAATTACTTGAAGATAAAGTCTAACACAAAGAGAGTCAGTTCCTCTGCTTTAAAGATGTCGAGAAACATGGGACACCCAAGGAAAACTGTCTCCTCAAGTACTATTAGTACTTGAGGTAATTTCCAAGTAAGTTATTCATTTATTTATTTGTAAATATTCATTGGGCATTTAGTGTAGGACAGGTGCTCTTCCAGCCTCTGGATATTGAATAACGAAGATAAAAAAGGCTTCTGCTCCCTGGGAGCTTATATTCTAGGGTGGAAACCAAAATGATAAATACAAGGCAATTGTAAATAGTGATAATTATTAAAAAACAAAAATAGTAGGATAACAAAATGGAGAGTGACTCAAGTGCAAGAACAGGCAATGTTAAATGGCCAGGGAAGGTGTCTCTGAGTAGGAGGCAATACTGAGCCAAGACCTGAATGACAAGAAAGATCCAGCTAGGTGAAGATCTATAGTAAGGTTGTGTCAAACCACAGTGGGATGAATTTCACTTTCACAAAGATCAGGAATTCTGCTACTGTTATCATTACTACTACCTATTACGACAACTATTCTAATGACAGCAACATGGTGGATCTGTTCTAATCTTAAGTTTAAGGCTCAGGGAAGAAGGGTACTGAGCTCTAAGCAAAGAGAGTAGGAGGAGAAATGGGTGTGAAAATAGGATTAAAATAATAGTAAAGGCCAGAGATGAGATGACAGTTTTCAGGTTGTAATGAAGTCAAAGGTCTTCAGGAAAGGTGCATTCTGAGCAGGATTTGAATAGGCAGAGAGAAGGGGATGAGACTATGATGATGGTTCTAGAATCTTACAAGCAGAAATGATGGACAGATGGAAGACCCAGAGCAGTGCAAGGAATGACCAGGGAAAAATTAAATGTGTATTTGTGTCTCCATTTATAATTTAGGTTTATGATTATGGAAAACTGGGCTAGAAAGAGGACTTAAGAGGATTTAGAAGGGAAACAAAATCTTTTTGAGTAATAGGCACAAGATTCACAAGGCATAGATTCACAAGGTACAGAATCTCCTGGTGGCAGAATTTGTTCGACGACATTGGTTTGTTATGGAGGTATTGAGAAGGCCTGGAGATTTTGTCGAAGTATCATTGGGAAAGCATATATAGCCAATTCTGAATTATTTTCAAAGGCTAAATAGTAAAGATGAAGTACAGCTCAGAAGACTGCTCTGATTTCTGACACCTTTATGGAAGGGTAAGCAACCTGGGAATTGTCCTGAGTAAGCTTTGCTCCAGAGCTTCCAGAAGATAAATTTTGGAAAGCCACAAATTGATATGCTATACATTTTGGCTAAGGTTTGAGTTGGTGATAATTCAAGCAGGAAAGTGTGTTACTATTGAGCAATTGGTCAATAGCATGCTGACACAATTTTTCCATAGATCTTTCATGAAAAAAAGTCATGTACTATATTTCTCTGGTCTCTATTAAAGTCTGTATTCAGGGAAAATTGGAGGCAAAGACAAACCCCTATACCATCTGTCCATCTTCCTTGGCGATTGGTCTAGAAAGTGATTTTGTTTTCTTGTCCCTTGAGCTCCACGTTGGCTGATGAGAAACAATAATTTAACTAATACTGAATATAAGTCAACGGTTGTATGAGAATGACCATTTGGAAGTTCATGAATTCTAGTATTATTTATGGTTTATACAGTAGCTTTGTGGTAAATTAGGGGTGGTTCTACTTAATTTTTTTAAAAAAAGATTTTATTTATTTATTTGAGAGAGAGTGAGAGACCATGAACTACATGGGGGTAGGGGCAGAGGGAGAGGGGAAGCAGGCTCCTTGCTGAGCATGGAGTCCAACTTGGTTCAATCCCAGGACCCTGAGATCATGACCTGAGCTGAAGGCATACACCTAACCAACTGAGCCACCTAGGCACCCGGGATGGTTCTATGTGTTTATCACAAGTACAAGAAAGAGGAAAGAAATAGTAGTCTTACTACTATGAATACTTTTCATTGCTTTGGTATAATGATGTTAATGAATATCTCATATTCTCCCAGTCATTTGGACTCAAAGTATTAGCCTGGAGTCTCTCATTTCCATCATTCCACAAAATCCAATTTGTCAAAACATTGTGCCAAATTTTCTTTCTTTGTATCATCCCAGTATCCTAACTCAGGGCCTAATAACTTCTTTCTGCAATTATTGTAATTGTCTCCCAGCTGATTTTTCTTGCTCAGATCAGCTTTTTTTTCTTTGTAATTTACAGCACCATCATTTTTTTTCCTGTAATGATTTTGATCTCAGGGTACCTGCCATTGCCACCCTTAGTAGAAACTTATATATCTTCATATGAAGAGGTTTATTATAAGGAACTGGCTCATGCAACTATGTAGGCTGGGAAGTCCAAGATACTTGGACTTCTTCCACTTGGCAAGCAGGATCCTCAGGAGACCCATTTGTATAGTTCCAGTTTGCTTGCTCATTTGAACTGGAAAGCAGAGGAATCATGTTCCAGCTCAAAGACAATCAGGCAGAAATATTTCTAGTTTATGCCTTATTTTTACCTTGTCATCAATCAATAGATTAGATGAGACCCACGCACGTTGGGAAGGGCAGTCTACTTTACTCAATCTACCCACTTAAATATTAATCTCTTCCAGAAACACCCTCAGGGACACACCCAGATTAATGTTTAATCAAACATCTGGCATCCCATGGGCCAGTCATATCAAGTGTGATATTAATCATCACACTTCCATGGAACCTTCCCTCATCTTTCCATTGGGGGCTGCCACACTTCTGTGAACTCCCACAATCTGTGGAATCTGACTCCTTTTTACTTTTGTTCAAAGGCAGTGTATTAGTGTTAGTTATGTACATGACCCATATTACCTGGCTGATAATAAGGACTTAATATATACTATTATTATTATCCTTGAGTATGAATATTAATGTGAAATCCCAGATTCTCTCTCCCTCTCAGCTCAGAATGCTGTGCAAATTCAGCTTTGATGAAAAGTTACTAGAAAACAGATTGACCTTCTCTATTTTTGAACATTAGCTTAAGTGCATATAAATATGCATCCACAGTTTCTAGGCATGTGGGTCACAGACTGGACTTTTACTATGGGAGGAAGAGATACTGCCTTGCTCCTAGTCTGTGGGCAAACTCCTTCTGCTTTAAAATCATGCAGATTTATTATCATTACTCTATTTAGACCAGCATGACGTCACTAGATAGAAAATAGTTCAAGTAAAACAAAAGAAACGATATAGGATCCTTTCTTGTTGAATTATTCTGGTGATAATAGTCTTCTGTTCCCTTGAGACACTACTTTCATGGAGGAGTACAATAAAAGAACACTTTTAAAAAGTAAAGAACAAATCTATAAAATGAAAGAAATCTAGAATTTTTTGCTGAATGTAGGCCACCAGAATAGCAAAAAAATCAAATCTTTAGATTACAATGCCCAGGGGATAATTTTTTGTAGGAGAAGATTCTAAATTACATTTCTGGACTCTGGGGTTTCAAATTTACTGGCATCCTCAGTGTTCTGTAACCATATTTTTCATCTGTTTAGGTTTTGAACTTTGGCAAATCTGCATTAGCAGGTTTGTGTGTGGTCGTTTTTAAGGAATCATATGGCAACTGACTGGCATTTAAGTGACATGGGAGAAGTATCAATCAATAGTTTCACGACACAACAACCATCAACAGGAGCCTGGCTTTGTTTTGCCATCTTTGTAATGAAGACAAATTTTAATTGTTCTTGACTCTGTGATATGTGTAGCAGCTTTTTTTTTTGCCAATATTTAAACTCTCATAAACATAATTTAATAGGAAGTAATATAGTTTTACTCTGTTTGTTTCCTCAATGCACCACATTTTGAGGAAGTCTTAAATAATTTTGCTTACTTTTACATTGCATGCAATCTACAACCTTTGTTAGAATGCAACAAATTCTCAAGCTCTCTTTACTAAATCAGACTCTGAAAAAAATAAGACCTACAAAGAAATCAGTATTTATTTTATTGATTAAATTAGCATAAAAGTACCCAGTGTTTTATAGGCACATTGTTAGGCTCTTACAATAATCTTGGGGACAAGAAAGTTGTTGAGACTTGAAAAACATATTTATCTTCTATACTGGTTTTAGAAAACGAGAGATAGGATATATACCAGCCTTTATATGTGACTCCACCATTGCTATTAGGGATTTTTTTTTTTTTCTTTTAGACATTCTTTTAAGAAAACCACTTCAAAGGTTCTCCTTAAAACTTTGAATATGATTCTGGAAGAGTCTGATATCTAGTGAACTATAGATGTATGTTTGAATGATGAATTTTACTGACCCTAAACGAAGTTTGACTTACAATCTTAAATATTAATTAAAAACCTTTTGAGAACTGGAATTCAAATGTTTTTATGTTTACACCAATGACACGCTGCAAATATAGCATTTGTAGTTCCATGATATCTATATTCTCATTCAACATGAACCAGAAAGTCTCCTCCTTTGAGTATGAGGCATTTTTAAGTTCGTGTAACCACCTCTCTTGTAATGGAAAACTAAGGAGTGCCCTGCACAGCATCTCCTCCTTGGCATGAGAATGTTATAGTTCAATTCATTGTAACCCCAGGGGAGCAAGCCCAGAATGGTGTGATCTGTTAGCTTCCTCTCCACAAATACAGAAGAAATTCTCAGCTGCTGCACCATAGGTGGCATTAAAAATTATACTTTCAGATCACACATCCTCTGGAGAGGAATAAGAAGTTAGATCCTGAAGACTTATAATTATTTGATACCTTCTTGTGCCCACTCATTACGATCCATTCCCAGCAGGAGAAAGACAGCACAACAGACTCTATTGAACAAATTTTGCACCTAGGTGTCTTTCAGCAGGATACTGAAAACTGGTGCATGACTCAGAAACCTATTCATATGGCCTCTTAGAATAGTCCAGGGAGACAAATACTTGCAGTCCTCCTTTTAGACTTTTCTAAAAAAGATTCACATATGCAAAGTTTCCAGTTTTCTAGTTATTTTACTGTAACATTTGCCCATGTTCAAATTGGAAAAAAGGAAAATATAATATTGCCTCTAGTTTGGAGGGGAGCCTATTCTCAACTCTAAATATGAATCTTGGTTTTTTTTTTCATCCAATTTACAACAGCAACTGTAACTATAGTCATGATTAGAGGAATAACAGAGCTAACATTTACTGATTGTTTACTATGTGACAAGCACTGGTTACCACTTTTCATATATTCGTATATATTTTCTCACTTAAATTTCACAGCTCCCTTACATTCAAGGTTCTATATTTTACAGAAGTAAAACTGAAGCTTAGAAAAACGAAGCACGTGGCTGAGATTCTAACACCAGTAAGTGGTGGTGGTGAAATTTGAACCCATGGTAACATGTCAAAGCTCATGCTTTTAAATCCTTCTGCTTCCGTAATAGAAATCCTTACATAGATGAAAGCTGTGAATGCAAAAGCTAATATATCAAGTTTATAAAAAATGCAGAAGACTGGGGTGCCTGGGTGGCTCAGTCGGTTAAATGTCTGCCTTCTGCTCAGGTCACGATATCAGGGTCCTGAGATAGAGCCCCACATCTGGCTCCCTGGTCGGTGGGGAGTCTGCTTCTCTCTCTTTCTCTGCTGTTTCTCCAGTTTGTATTCATTCTCTCTCTCACTGTCTTTCATAAATAAATAAATAAATAAATAAATAAATAAATAAATAAAGTAGAAAATGCAGGAGATGGAAGTAGAAAAGAATGGGAGAATAGTTGTCTGTTGACCTTTACTTCAGGTACCTTGGTAAAAGGAGGATTGGTAATTGGAAGCATGAGAGAAAATGTTTACTAACACCTTGTGGTGCGCTGGTGAAGTAGCTCCACCCGTAGAGGTCCTGATTCAGTATCATCCATATTGAAGCAACGTGAACTTACATCTTACAGAACCATTGGAGAACAATACAGAACAATTATGTTTTGCAAAAACAGAGAAACAAACACGTAATTAAAACCATTATGTTATGTTATGATTTGTGGTCAGAGAAGTTGTTTAAAGAGATGAATAACACTGTCTTTTGTATCTAAGCTCCAGGCTTTTTAAAAAGATTTTATTTGTTTATTTGAGAGAGAGAGAGACACTGCATGTGCGCATGAGTGGGGGGAGTAGTAGAGGAAGAGGGAGAAGCAGACTTCCCACAGAGTAGGGAGCCCAATGCAGGGCTTGATCCCAGGACCCTGAGGTCATGACCTGAGATGAAGGCAAACGCTTAACCGACTGAGCCACCCAGGTGCCCCTAAGCCTCAGTTTTTTAATCATTACTAGACTCCGTTTATTTTTCTATAAGAAATGAGAAAAAATTCCAACCTGAGAGTATAAATTATACTTTTTCCATCATTATTGTACTGAAAATTAAAAGTTGTATTTTTCATGAGTGGGTAACACTGTTATCCAGAAAAAGTTGAAAGAAGCAGAGATTAGGGAAAAAAAACCACTGAGAAGTCCTGGTACTGACAGTAATAATAGGCTATCAGGATGAGTGACTTCTAGGTTCTGTTGGCAGGTACAGTTATCGCAAATTGCCAACCTAAGAAACTGAATTACTACCTAGGCTGCAAACATATTACTTAAGTTTTAGAAACTCCACAGTAGTTCTGTATGTATTGGGTATTAGAAAAGGGGAGCCACGCCATTTGTTGTAATGTGGGAAATCTCTCTCTTTTTCTCTCTCTCACATACACACTTATTCTCACTGCACAATATATAGATGTAGGTTCCTGTATTATATTAAAAAAACAGAGGAAGGGGACACCTGGGTTGTTCAGTCAGTTAAGAGTCTGTCTTTGGCTCAGTTCTGGGATCTAGCCCCACATCATGCTCCCTGCTCCTCAGGGAATCTTCTTCTCCCTCTCCCTCACCTTGTCCCTCTCCTCCTGCTCATGTGTGCTTTTTTTTTCCTCTCTCTCTCTCATAAATAAATAAATAAATAAATAAATAAATAAATAAATAAATATCTTTTAAAAAAACCCAGAGAAAGAAACTGCAAGTTCAATGAAAAAACTATATTTTGCATATTTTTCTGGAACCCCTATGTTTTGGGTCATGGTCATATAAAGACAAGCATTTGTCTGGGAATAGGGGCAAGGAAGAGAATGCAGAGAGGGTGATATTGCAAAGGACGTGAAGAAATTTTGGAGGATGATGGATATGTTCATTGTCTTGATAGTGTTGATGGTTTCATGGGTATATACATATGTCCAGCCTTCTCCAAATTTACATTTTAAGCATTTTCAGACCACTGTATGTCGATTACACTTCAACAAAGCAGTCTTAGAAAACACCATAAGAACAATGGTAGATAAACTGGCTGCATTTCTCAGTCCAGCCTAATCTGCTTTTGTATGTGTAAGACACTGTTCATATGTGCATTGCTCTTGTCTGTGTTCCCCAATGACATTAGGGTTTTTTGTTCATATGCATGTCTCCCAGCTGGTTGAGTGGGCATTTTGAAATCTGAAAACTCAAGCCCTTGGCTAAGTGAAATACACCAGGAAGAGTCATGTATTGTAACTGATAACACCAACCCCTTATGTTTATATGGGATTTCACATTTTCTCAGGTGCTTTTACATCTGTTAATTCATTTGTCACCCTCACGACATCCCATTAAAGAAGTTAGCATATCCGTTTCACAAATAAAGCAACATAAATTTAAGGGATTTAAGAGAGTTCACAAAGTCATAATGCTAGGTTTTTACCATATATTTTTACCTACAGTTATGTTTATACAGAGGAATTTTCCCTCTCTTATACCCTCAACCCAACACAGAGCTGTAGTCTAATCAATAAAATTATTCATAAGTATTATGACTCTTTTGCATCTGTGTCCTCAAATAATATTTTCCACAATCTTTTTATCATAGCTGAGTGATGACAATCAATTATCAGATGGAGAAAGTTCTGTTCTCCCACTTGAAGATCTTGTCATTGTGACAGGATGCCATAATGGAGCTCTTGCTGCCTGTTTTTTTTAAGCAATAAAAGTGAACTCTTTGTTTTATGAAGGTAGGAAGCCAGGAGACTGCGCTTGATTCAAATAATTTCAGGACAGTTGATCTGCCTCTGTCTTTCTTTTTCTTTGATCTGCTTCCTTTTATAGACACAGGATGGGCATCTGCACAGGAAGGTTGTAGTATCTCTATTAAACTTGTGATTCTGAAGGAAAAAAGAAGAGTTCTCTTTGCCTCACTATATCATTATTCACCAAAAGTACCACAGAGACCCTTCTTGCTTGGTCCTTAACTAGTATGTTTGTCCTCCCTCCATGATGCGGTGGGGGTATGGAAAAGGCTGCCCCTTATTTTTAAAAACTTTTCATTTTGGAACAATTACAGAATTATAGAAGATTTGCAAAAATAAAACAGAGTTCCCAAATACTCTTTATCCACCTTCCTATAATGTTACTATCACACATAATAGCAAAATTAGATAATTAATATTGATATAGTATTATTACCTCAGGTATAAGCTTTAGAGTTTATAAGTTTTTCCATTTTGTTCCATAATCTTTTCCAAGATCCCACATTGCATTTAATTATTATGTTTTCTTAATCTCCTCCAATCTATGGGTTTCTCCATATTTCCTTGTCTTTCATGACCTTGAGACTACTTTTGGAGTAACTAGTTACTCCAGTTTTTGGAGACTACTGGTTATGGGTTTTGGGGAAGGAAAGCAGAGAGGTGACATGTGCTTCTCTTTATTGCTTCTTTCCATGCCTTTTTCCAGAGACCTGCAAATCTTTCTGTAAAAAGCCAGTTAGTAAATATTTTAGGCTTTGTGGGCCATATGGTCCCTTGTCACAACGACTTAACTCTGCCGTGTAGCAGGAAAGCAGTCATAGACAAGACACAAACATGTTCCAATGCATGTTCTAACAAAACTAGCTGACCCTACTGTTTTCATTAGACGTGATCACCAGTGTATGCAATGTACACATAAGGGGAGAGGAATTAAACTACACTTCCTGGAAGGAGTGATAGCAAAGAATCTGTGGACATAATTTAAAACTATCACGATAATTACTAAATATTCTGAAGGAGATACTTTGAGGCTATCCTCTTCTTAAAGTTTCTCTCACTAATTTTTGCATCCAGCATGGATCTTGCCTGAGCAGTTGCTATGTTTTAATGGTGAGTTTCTATTTCCCTTATTCTTTCTGCATTTATTAATTGGAATTCTTTTGTAAGGAAGAGTTAGCCTTTCTTCTCTATTTATTCATTATTCCAATCATTTCTTTATATCAGTATGTCATCTCGGATATTTATTTTATTCCTTGAGAAATGAAGGAATTAAGGAAATTACTTTATTGTTCACGTTGTTACAACTTTTGCCATTGGGAGCTCTTCCAAGTTGACTCCCATGTCCCCTTGACACATGCTTATCTTTTGCATTTTGAGCACTTCCTTAGTTTGTGACACTATAACACCTTCCAGATGCGTCTTATCTTTTCCCTGCCCCGGTAGGTGTCAGCCATGCTTCTAAGGAGTCCTGGATCCTTTTACTGGAGAATGGTATTTAAAAACCAATACCCAGAGCGAGTGCCCACTGCCATGCTCACTGGAGTGTCACTGCTCCTGGGTCCTTTTGGTGGATAAAGCTAGGAACCTGTTACATGTTTACGAATTCATGCATAAGCATGTGTCTGTGTTTATTTTTATATCTATTTATTAAAATAAACCTGACTGTATATCACTTTATAGTGATATATACAATTTCAATCTGGAATCATGGTTTTATCCTAGCATTTTCATTTTTTTTTAAATTATGACTTCTTTCTCCCATGATGAGCAAAAGGGTCTTGTATGTGGACCATAGGAAGTGGTTGCAGAATTTTTAATATGTAGTCTTGTGAGAAATAATTTACCACCTGGAGTACAGTGTTTGTGTACAGTCCTGCTTGTCTTTAGACTTAGAGTATTGAGTCGAAATGTTATTTTTCAAAGTAACTTAGGAAATGTTATTCTTTAGCCTTTCTGTGAGGTTATGTCATGCACGCAGTTATATTCATCTGTCACAGTTTGCATTCTTTCTAGTGTTTGCCTGACATCCTGATTGATTGATATTTTTCAAATCTGGATACAGTAAAATTCACTATTTGTGATGTACAGTTTGTGGCTTTCAGGAATGTAGACCATGTCACCACCCATCCAGGGCCATCATACAGGACTGTTCCATTACCTTAAGAAAGCTCTGAATGACCGCCTTTCCTCAGTCTCTACCCCCTGGCAACCACTAATCTGTTTTCTGTTCAGTTAGTTTTGTGTTTTCTGGAATGTCACATCAACAGAGTCATACCATTTGTAAACATTTTTCATCTGGCTTCTCTTACTAAGTAAAACGCATTAAAATTCATCCATATTTCTAGGGTGGCTGAGTTATGGACATTGGGGAGGGTATGTGCTATGGTGAGTGCTGTGAATTGTGTAAGACTGATGATTCACAGACATGTACCCCTGAAGCAAATAATACATTATATGTTAATAAAAAAATAAAAAAATTCATCCATATTTCTGCGTGATTCTAGTCTGTTCCTTTTTTTTATCTGCACAATATTACCTTGTGGAATGTCCCACAATTTGTCTGTTTATTCACCTGCTGAAGGATGGCAAGGGTGTTTCCACTTTTGGTGACTGTGAATGATGTTGCTATAAACATCTGTGTACAATTTTTACATGAACGTAAGTTTTTAATTCACATGGGTGAATATCCAGGAGCGGGATTGTTGGGATGGGTAAGGAAGTGAAGAACTCCTAGCAATCCTGGTATGGAGATAAGGAGTAGAAGAAATATAAGAAATAGAGAAAAAATTCTATAGCAGGCTTCCAGTCTGAAGCAGTTCTGAACTTAGTGAAGAGAAAAAAAGCACAAGATCTGATTTCCAATCACTATTTTGGGCTGGACATAACAAAATTGGGGATGTTCCTGTGACTCTTGAGATTAAGTGAGCAGAGAAGGCTTGGGACATGCCCAGTTCTTACCCTAGGGGTGAATACATTTTAAAGGGGCAGAGGGAATCACAAAATACACTTAAAATCATTATTCATCATGTCTTTCAACATGCCATTTGCATTTTTCAAAATCACCCCAAACCAGATTATGTTCACTTTTTGGTGATTAATTTACTATTCAGTCATTGGATATATGATAAATTGTTGGAGTCAATTTCTCATTACTTCACTATTATGAAAATAGTGGGAATGATTTCAGGTAAGGCAATGATTAAAAATATAATAAAAATTCTGAGTGAGAGATGAAGTTAAATTTTGTTTTGAGATCAGTGAAATGAGTACTAACATTTCAGTTCCTTCAGGTAAGAAATCTTAAGGAGAACCGTGACGTATACACCTTTTTACCCACTATAATATGGCACATTAGCTTATGTAACATCATCTGAAACAAATATTTGCTGAATGATGACTAGAAAAAAAATATAAAAGAGATATGCAGTGAACACTAACATCATTCGTGTACATAAATAATGTACACTAACATCCTAAATTATGCTATTTCTTTATATATTTATTTATAAGAAAGAAGTATTATAGCGTTTAACGATTTATTTCAAGAGTAATACGTTAATGGTTCATGATGTGGCAATTAACAGTGTTTAGGAGTTCCAAATTTGGATAGAGAGATCAGAGTTTGATTTTTGGATTCTCTTCTCATAGGGAACCCTGGGGTTACATAGCTTCTCTGAGTCTTCTTTTCTGTGTCTACGATACAGAGATTCTCATAATGCTGATCTAAAAGGTTATTGAGAGAATGAAAGGACACGTAGATGTAAATAATGCCTGAGTCCTGGTGAACCCTCCCTAAGTGTTAGCTATTATGGCTCTTGTTATGTTACTAGTTCAACCCCTGGCATCCCAATCTGCTTTGGAAGGTTATGCACGTGAGCAAAAAAATCACTTCTCTATGGGATTCTCATTTTGCCTGTATGGGTCCCAGAACACTTGTTTGCGATCTACCTATTTATTATTTGAATGAGATCCTATGCAGTTCACCAATCATACAGAGATACACGTAAATGCTGAACATATTGATTAACTAGAAGTTATGAGTTTTGACTGGAATGGTCTCTTTGATGTGATAGAAAAGATGATTTTGAAGCAAATGTTTTAAAACATTTAATTTTATTTTATTAAGCATTTTATTAGAACATTTCCTTAGGCAGATTTGATTTCCTTGTGAAGAAAAAAATTGCCCATATATAAATAGCTAAGATAAGCACATTTGTGAGTAGAGAAACTCTCTTTAAAAGACATTTCTCCTGCTAAATTAAGGAAAATGAGACCATATACATTTTTTAGACAAATTTTTTCTTAACGTAAAATATATATGTATATTACTTAAAATGTAAAAATAACACAAGAACATGGAGTGCATATATTTTTTATTCATTTTAAAACTTTGTTTCAAATATATACAAAGGCGATCAAATAATATAATGACCCACCTTTCTGCCTTTCCCACTAGCCGCTGTGCTCGCCACTTGCACCCAAACCCCCACCACATGAGTTCACCATCTGACATTAAAAATCATCTGCTTCTAGCTAGTCTTGTGTCATTTCTTTCCTTTTACTCACTTTCCTACTCCTGGATTTTTTGAAGCAAATCTCAGACATCATATCCAGTCTGGATCCATTTTTTTTTTTTAAACCTCAGGGAAATGTGATTTTATAAATTTTTAGATGCAGGAGGTACCTTGTGTCATTCATTTCATTTTAGTCAAACAGAGAACACTTTAAAAGCTATGTTTATATTTTAAAGAAATGTAATATGTTATTCGTTAATACACTCTTAAGTCTGTTGTTAGTTATCTTTTTAACCAAAATATTATCTGTGATATTATCACAGTTGAAAAGCTTTGAAAAATGTTTATAGATAAAATACTGGTTTGCAAATCAGGATATCATCTTTTAAAATGAGTCCCTAATGACAATCTAAAGACTTTATTATGACATATTTAGTTTCACATAAAAATGTAATGTATAAGTGTATTGAAGTTGTTACATTTTTAAAAAACCTAAATATTAATTTTTATTAGAAATAGCAAAAACCAAATCTAAATGTGATTATCCTTTTGTCTTTAATTGGAGTACATTCTTTTTTCTAAAAATAACATAGTTATTTAGAAAATCAAGTGGTTCTTCCTTTCAATTCTCATGATTATGTTTTCCTGGTTGTAAGTCATTTTGGAAATCACTTTCTTGGCAGTAATTAGATTCCTTTTGGAATTTTATGAAATGAATATTGGCAATATTAGGAATTGTAGGAGATTTCAGGGCTCAGAAAAGCATCAGGCTTAGAGCTGAATGTTTGCCCAGGATAAATCATGGCATTTGAGTTTTAGAGTATCATGTATTGTCATAGAAAATGAATGTTGCCCAAATAGCAATCATTTCATATAGCTAGGATTTAATGCAGCAAAGAATTATTTTGAAGGGCATAGAGATTTACTTTGCTTTGATATGATAAACAGTGAACACATACATTATGAACTAGTTCATTTAAAGCACATATTTCAAGAAATACTAAATCATCTTTCCTAAATACTCAGTATTCAATGAGATATTAAAAAACAGAAGCCTCACATTTGAATTAGCATTTATATTCATCTTCCTTATAACCAATTTCTCATGTTTGGGAAAATTTCCATACATATTTCTGATTCCAAATTTCTTGTGAGATATAAAAGACTTTTTTTTTGAGATACTAAATAATGCCTTAGTGCATAAACATATTTTAATTTTACCCTAAACCCTTGATATTTGTGTATGTGTGTAATTTTGATGATAAAATCGTCAGTGAGTAAAGAATACAGTTTTGATTTTGATAGTAAAGAAAAAAGCAAAATCGTTATTCTGAAATCAGAGTAAGAGAATGCAAGTATTTGCTAATGTAACCACATTATTTTAAAATATTTTCTTAAAAAGTCTACATTTATTGAAAACAGTAAAGATAGTAAGGTAACTTTAGATTTCTCTTCAGATTAAAATTTTAAATTAATAGTAGGATCACTACACTAAATTATTTCCAAATTTTGATTTATTCTTAAAAATAGCACTTTTATAAATTAGATCAGCTAGATTAAACCATTTGAGTTCATGAAATAAACATTTGAAACATCTGTAAATGATGGATAGGAATTGCCTGATTAAAAATTCTTGATGCTGATCACTGGAATTGAGGGGAGAAGAGATTCATTTTGTGATTCTGTGCATTTATTTGACTGGGTTAAGATAGGAAATGGAAGGTTACATTTTTAGTACCATTTATGTAAACTTATTTTCTAGATAATTAAATAATCATTCATTGTGCTTGTATTATGTTCAAATGATTGCAGTCACTATTATGGGCTCTAAAAATGAAGAACACGGGCATTGCCATTAGAAATTATATTTCAGGGAGCCTGGGTGGCTCAGTTGGTTAAGCAACCCACTCTTTTTTTTTTTATTATCTACATATATTTATTGTAACACTTGAATAGAACTATAGGTTAGCATGATGAATTATTAGTGAATTATATGTCATATGACATAATTTAATTAGAATTTAAAGGATATATACCTAAAAGATTTTCCCATATTGCTATTTTTTTTATGTTATGTTAGTCACCATTGAGTACATCATTAATTTTGATGTAGTGTTCCATGATTCATTGTTTGCATATAATACACATGCACTTCCATGCAATACATGCCCTCCTTAATACCCATCACTGGGCTAAACCATCCCCCCACCCCATCCCCTCTAAAACCCTCAGTTTGTTTCCCAGAGTCTATAGTTTCTCATGGTTCATCTCCCCCTCTGATTTCCCCCCATTCATTTTTTCCCTTCCTTCTCCTAATGTCCTCCCTGCTATTCCTTTTGTTCACAAATAAGTGAGACCATATGATAATTGACTTTCTCTGCTTGACTTATTTCACTTAGCATAATCTCCTCCAGTCCCATCCATGTTGATGCAAAAGTTGGGTATTCATCCTTTCTGATGGCTGCGTAATATTCCATTGTGTATATGGACCACATCTTTATCCATTCATCTATTGAAGGGCATCTCGTCTTCTTCCACAGTTTGGCTATTGTGGATATTGCTGCTATGAACATTGGGGTGCGTGTGGCAGCATAGACATTTTAACAATGTTTATTCTTCTGATCCATGAGTATGGAATATTTTGCCATCTTTTTGTGCCTTCTTCGATTTCTTTCATGAGTGTTCTGTAGTTCCTAGAATATAGATCTTTTACTTCTTTGGTTACGTTTATTCCAAGGTATTTTATGGTTTTTGGTGCCATTGTAAATGGAATAGATTTCCTAATTTCTCTTTTTACAATTATATTGTTAGTGTATAAGAAAGCAACTGATTTCTGTGCATTGATTTTGTATCCTGCCACGTTACTGAATTGCTGTATGAGTTCTAGTAATGGGGGTGGAGTCTTTGGGTTTTCCACATAAACTATCATGTCATCAGTGAAGAGTGAGAGTTTGAGTTCTTCTTTGTCAGCTTGCATACCTCTTATTTCTTTTTGTTGTCTGATTTAAGTGACCTACTCTCGAGTTTGGCTCAAGTCATGATCTCAGGGTCATGATATGAAACCCTATGTGGGGCTCCTGGCTTTCCACTAAGCTCAGAGTTTGCTTGTCCCTCTCCCTCTGCTCCTCCCACCCACCCTCTTTCTCATAAATTAAAAAAAAATCATAAAAAAATAAATTATGAAATTTCAACTTACTTCTAACTTTCTAGGAACTAGTATTACAATGAAAACAAAATGTTTAAAATCAACAATCTTTGCTATGATTCTTTCACAACCTGGTTATATACTGGATTTCCTCACCTAGTAAACTGTAATTGGCTTGCTGATTTTAGGTTTTCCAGACATGTTTATTCAGTTACTATTGAAGTATATATTGAATTGAAGTATATATATTGAAGTATATATTGAAGATTGAAAGTATATATTGAAGATTGAAAGTATATATTGAAGATTGAAAGTATATATTGAAGATTGAAAATCTCTATGATGCATTGTATCTGTCATATGCTGCATGTTCATTCAGCTTGATATGGGTGGGTCACAGGGAATGCAATTGGGTCAATGGAATGGTTACTTAAAAAGACCAGAGGGGGAAAAGTGTCAGAAGAGGAGGACAGGAATGTGGTACGGAACACCATGAGTCAGGAAATCCAGGTTTGTCTTAATGTCTGAGGCATGAACTCACAGCAAGAAATGTGAGCTGAACACAAAGTTCAGACACTGCTGTGATACTAAGACCGAATGGGCGAACCCTGAGCAAATGTGAAGGTCACCAGCATGCTGAATGTATGCAAGGGGCCTCAGGCTCATTTTAGGTCTGTACTTTCTCACACTATTTCTTATCTTCCAAGTAGAAATAATTCATTTTCTAAGTGGTCAGCTAGCTTTTGAAAGAACATACTTCAAGGGATACCTTGGCTCAGTCCATTAAGCATCTGCCTTTGGCTCAGGTCATGATGCCAGGTCCTGGGATCGAGCCCTGCATCACACTCTCTGCTCAGAATGGAGCCTGCTTCTCCCTCTCCCTCTGCTTGCCATTCCCCCTGCTTGTGTTCTACTCTCCCCCAACAAATGCATAATTTTTTTTTAAAGAATATACTTCAAAGGTAATAATCATTCTGAGCAATTCACCTTGGGCCACTTTTTTCCTGCCCTGTTTGTTTCTGACTTGTTCTCATCTCTTAGACCATGACTCCAGATACCAACTTATAACCCATTTCTGAGCCCTCTGCCTTGGGATGTATCAGAGCTTCTTTGTGTCCCCAGAGCTGTGCCAGAGTTGCCCACTCCTTGGTTTTGTTTCACAGTTCTTGCCACTTCTAGTTGCTGCAAGAACTGCCAGCTTCAGCTTCAGTCCTACAGAAACTTGTCTCCAGCCAGCACCTGTTAAGGCCATCTTCAGCCACAGAGAAGTGGGCAGAAGTCCAGTGGACACGTTAGAATGGCAAAAGAATGTGCAAAAGTGGACTGAGTTCGAATTTTCCCATAAGGTATAGTGTTCATTCTTAAGATATTTAATTTTTTAATTTAAATTCAATTAGTCAACATATAGTATAGTATAGTAGAGTTTAATGATTCATCAGTTGCATATAATACCCAGTGCTCATTCCATAAAGTACGCTCCTTAATGCTCATCAGCCAGTTACCGCATCCCTTACCCCAGCCCTCTAGCAACCGTGTTTGTTTCCTAGAGTTAAGAGTCTCTCATCTCTGTCTCCCTCTCTGATTTCTTCCTATTCAGTTTTCTTCCCTTCCTCTACGATCCTCTATGCTGTTTCTTATACTCCAAATATGAGTGAAACTCTATGATAATTGGAAGACATTTAGATTTTAAAATAGGTTTGGGTAAAATGATATGTGCTGACTGTATGTGTGTCAATATTAATCACACTGAACTGTTAAGATTTGTGCTTTTTTTTATTATTTGTGCTTTTCACATCTATAAAAAAATAAATGAAAAGCAGGTCTGCAAAAGCATGTGTACCATAAACCCATTCATACCTAATGATAAGATACATATATTCATTTATAAGAAGTAAGTAAAATATCTGCATTCCCACTATCCAGAGGTAACCGCTACACTCATCTTGGCAAACATTCCTTCAGGTACCATTTCTTGTGTATATGTACATACAGATCAGTGGTTCTCAATCAGGTCTCAGTCAGGTCAGGCCTCTACCTCCCACAGCCCGCCAGGAGATATTTGGCAATGTCTGAAGGAATTCTTGGCTGTTACAACTGAGGGACGTTACTGACATGTAGTGAGTAGTGGTCAGAGATGCTTCTAAATATCTTGCAATGCACAGGACAACCATTTCTCCCACTCCCCAGCAAAGACTTATGTAGCACAAAACACCATTAATGCCAAGGTAGAAGAACTCTGATGTAAAAGGTAATATACGTGTCTATTATCATTACGAATAAGTGAGTTCATGGTATAAATGCTTTTGCAGATCTACTTTTTTATTTATTTTTTACTGTGGTAAAAGCATAAATAATAAAAAAGCACCAATCTTAAAGTTTTAGTTTCATTAACTTTGGCAATTGGTTACGTCTATTTAATCACCCCCCAAAATAACAAAAGGGACATTTTTATCACTTGAAAAAATCCCTTATTAGTCAATTTCTTCTATGCACGAAAGTACCATTTCTGACCTCCACTGTCATATTCTAGGAAGTCCTATGAATTCCACTATACAGCGTGTGTGTGTGTGTGTGTGTGTGTGTGTGTGTGTATACTTTTAGCAAATGAAACATTTGTGTTTCTGAACATTAAATGTTTCTGAAATTTATCCACGTTCTTGTGTCAATTCGTAGACAATTCCTTTTTTCTTTTAAATCATTGAGTGGTATTTTGTTGTATGGTTATAAACAATTTGTTTATTCACTTTTTTTGTAACGGACTAATTAAGACAGTATTTCACAAGGTCAAATGACAGGAAATACAATTCAAAGGAAAATATTAACAAATAGTATAAATTAAACTGCCTTAACATAAAATAGTATTATACTTTGATTACATTATTTGTAGCATTATCAGTCATAATATATAATATTATGATATAAAATATTTTTGAAGGAAGTTGGTGGGTGGTAGTAACAAATAACAAAATTAAAGATTCTGAGTCCACTTATCTACATGAGTGTATTTCAAAAATTTATTTGAAGGGGTTTGAACATCATTCCTTCTGATGGACCGTTAAAAGCCAAGTAAAATCCAGCCACTCTGGAAAACTGTATGGAGCTTCCTCAAAATG
>CM052799.1:179527820-179561481 GCA_028533885.1 Nasua narica | reverse complement strand
GAACCTAGATGTCCATCAACAGATGAATGGATCAAGAAGAAGTGGTATATATATTCAATGGAATACTATGCAGCCATCAAGAGAAACGAAATCTTGCCATTTGCAACGACGTGGATGGAACTAGAGGGTTTTATGCTAAGCGAAATAAGTCAGTCAGAGAAAGACAATTATCACATGATCGCTCTGATATGAAGAATTTGAGAGGCAGGGTAGGGGGTTATGGGGGGGTGGGGAAGAGAAATGAAACAAGATGGGATGGGGAAGGAGACAAACCATAAGAGACTCCTAAACTCACGAAACAAACTAAGGGTTGCTGGGAGGTGGGGGGGGGGGATAGGGATATAGACATTGGGGAGGGTATGTGCTTTGGCAAATGCTGTGAAATGTGTAAGCCTGATGATTCACAGACCTGTACCCTGGGGTAAATAATACATTATATGTTAATAAAAAAATTAAAAAAAAAAAAAGCCAAGTAAAATCCAACAGAGATAGGCACAAATTAAAAAGCACCACTAAATCAGCCAGCAAGTTTTGGGAGAGGTTTTCACTTTACTAATGATTGGAATGCATCTTCATAGCAGTTTTTTTAGCTGGAATTATTTCTCAATTGGTCTTAACAAGGCACAACAAGCTCAGACCATTTGCTTTGAAAAGGATTTATTTAGAAATGACCAAGCTTAGAAGTGGCCTAGGCTTTGAAAAGTCACTTCTGGAGCAAATGTCTGATCTAAAACTTAGTAAAATGCATCAACACAAGTGCAAAATACGAGTTACAATGGATAGGCTCAAGGGCAGACTCTTTTGTCTGCCACATCTGGGTTTGAATTCCAACTTCACCATCTATTAGCTCCAGGACCTTAGGCATTTTAACTTTATCTCTAAGTGGCCTAGTTTCCTCACGAGTGGTGTGGGAACTTGAAATTGGTTTTGTGAGTTTTAAATGGGAAAATGTTTGTGAAGCGCTTAAAACAATGCCTGACACTTAGGAAACATCAAGAAACATTAGTTTTAGTTAAAATAGAACAGAAGCTTGATAGAGAAATGATGTTCAGCTTTTCGAAGAAGTTGTAGGGGTTTCGAGTTGGGAATAAAGTTCAGGTCAGCGTTGGTATGTGCTTACTAAACTATCAGTAACTTCCCCAAACCCACAAAATTCTTTCGTGGCAGAGATGAAAATCAACCCAAAATTTGTTTGACCCAAATCCTTGCTCCTAAGCAATGTGCTGCATGAGAGCGGCCTCCCAGTGTTAAAAGATAAACTGAGGCATATTAAAAATTTTAAGTTTGAGTGAAAATTGATTTCAATCGGGCAGCATCCAATCTAGCAGATAGGAAAGGACTCCAAGTTACCGTACATAATGAAAGACTTTTATGGGCAGAAGGGAGTAGGAACAAGAAAGTTATACTAGGCAAAAAAGTGGGCTGATTATTGCAAAGTTACTTCTGTTTAGGGGATGGCAGAAGTCTATCGGGTAGATTATCTAATTAGTGCTGATCGGGAGATTCCCGATTGACTGGTCTAAGATTTTATTTCTGGGACAGCAGAAACTGTAGTTAAGTCTCGGTTTGGTGACATGGAGCTTAGCATAAGCAACCCCATTTTGAGCCTCCTGTCTTGTTTTTAATGGCAAGTTCTTGTGCTATTTGCCACACTTCTTACCAGCCCAGGTCTGTTGTCCTCAGCTTGACCAAAAAATTGAAAAAGGAAACTCCCTCTTCAATCAGCCTAGAAAACTCAGATATGCAGATTTAAATGCATTTTCAATTATATTTTATAATAGCAACATTATAGAGGTTTGATTTTTTTTTCTCTTCCTATTTTCTACACCTATTCCCTTTCAGCTTTGGATTCTTTCTGTTGTTTTTATTTCATGGTGTTGTAATAATTTATTTTCTTGTCGGTCTTCCTTTCTAGGCTATGAACTTTGTAAGTGAAGAATCTGCCTCTTGGTCATCTCTGTATCCAGGACTCCTGATGTAATAAAGCAAAGATAGTTTTGAATGAAAAAAAGTATATCTGAGATTGATGTGAAGCTTGCAGTACAGATAAGTTTGAATTACAGCCTCAGGAATAGGGATCTCTATCTATCTATCTATCATCTATCTATCTATCTATCTATCTATCTATCTATCTATCTATGTATCTATCATCTATCTATCATCATCTATCATCTATCACCAAAAATATATCATCTATCAATCTATCATCAAAAATCTATCTATCATCTATCATCTATCTATCTATATGTATCTATGTATCATCTTTCTATCTATCCATCCATTTTGTTTTATTGGTCCTAGGGATGCATCAATAAGATCTGTTCTATATTAGAGGCACTCTAGATAGGCATAGTGATAAGGAAAAAACTGTACTCTAAGCTGACTGACCAAACCAGCAAGGAAACTCCAGTCCCTGTCTCAAAGCCCTTCCAGGTTCTTCTTTCCTGTTTCCCGTGCGCACCAAAATACCAGATATGCAGAAGTAGAAGGATATAAATTACCCTCCCTACTTGTGCTCAGGGCTCAGAACTTTGGAGAAGGGTCTCTGAGCCCACTGCTGTTAAATAAATCTCCAGTCCTCCTAAATCTCTGAGTGCCGCTTGGTTCTTCCACCAGGATCCAGTCCAGGTTCTGCAACAATGGGATCTCTGAAGCAAGATGGCAGGGATTTAAGTCTATGTTATGCCTCTTACTAACTGTGTAAGGGAAATTTAGTTAACTTCTCTTTCTCTGCATCAATAAAATAAGGACATGATAACATCTATCTCATAGTTTTATTGTGAAGACTAAATGAGTTAATACATCTTTACCTTTAAGAAGAGCGGGAGGCATATATCAAATGCTCAATAAATGTTGATGTCACTATTTTTTGGTGCTTCTTGGAGTTAGTCTTCAGCTATCCAGACGGTTCTAGAGTATCCGAATTCATGTTTCTCGTTATATTTTATCAACTTAGTCACTGAAAATTTCTCTATGTAATATAATAAAACTTTCCTAAAAGTCAACACAGAAAATCTGTCATCTTCGAGATCCATCATTCTCCTATTAAATTCCACTGCCATATTAAAAATTACAATACTAATTTAGAACTAAATACTGGAGGTTCTGAACTAGGTATCTAAAACATAAATTGAGCAAATAAAAAAAGTGTTCAAGACATTTATTTAACTGGCCAGAAAGAAGCTCCCAGTCTTTTGACATAACATGCTTTAGAGACAGCGTGAGAGAGCAGGGGATCACAGGTGTAGAGTGACTACGCAGGAAGCCTTCAGGGGAAGGGACACTCCCTGGTCCTAGCACGTAGCTCAGCTCCACCCTGCCCCTGGCTGCAGACAGACACTGGTATGATGAGAGCACATGTGCACATGATAGAACAAAGATAGAAAGTAAAAATTGGTTTAAGGTCAGACACACTTTTCCAGGAATTGATAGGAATGGGATGTCTGAGAAAGTAAACAAAGGATTCTGTAGAATGCTCCAGTCTTTCTGTGATGAGTAAACCTGTGTGAGTATTTTATGCCATTTAAGCATAATAGATTGCTCCATGATTATGGTAGGGACATAGCCATTGATGACATGGTAATTGACTCACATCAATGAATGCAACACCCCATGAAGGAAACAAACAGAAAACAGGAAAAAAAAATAGAGGATGTGAAGCCCTCGTGAACACGTAGGTCCTTGTGAGTTAGTGCCAGATGCATTTGCTCACATTTCATTGTCTGCTGATAGGCCATTGGAATATTTCTGAAATCTGTTTCCTCATAGTCCTGAAGAAACCCATTCTTTCTGGACTTTAATAATGCTAAGAAAGTTGATATTCCTTCTATCAGAAACAACAATTATTTCTACCTGGTGAAATGGTGAAAATATGAAATTACACCAGGGGACCCAAGAAGGGGATTGGAGGAAAAATTATTTGGGTAATCAGGAAATAAATTTCTCCATGTGAAATATAAAATGTGTAAAATGGCTGCTGGGAACTCATATTACTACAAGTTATATTTGTTTCAGAGCACATGTATGTTTTCCCTCGTGTTAGGCAAAATGGCCTTCTTCTCTCAGTAAGATGGCTACGTTAAATTTTTTTTCTTCTGGAAATTTATGTCAACTATTTAACAAAAGTTTCAAATTAAAACAAACTGTTCTATTTTTTTTATCCCTGGACTCTCTCATTTGGATTGTAGCTCTTGTTATGGATGTAAGACTTAGGCATAAAACATGCCTAAACAGCACTGCTCAGTGCTTTTTTATCCTTTTTTCCTTTTTTTTTTTTTTGGTCTTTAGGAGTCACTATGTATCCACTTCTGTCACTGAAGTAAGTGGGGAAGGAGAGTTATCTGAATGAAAGCCCTAGCATATTGTTATGAATGAAAGCAGGTGTATCTGATGTTCCCCCTTCACGTGGGGGACTGAATAAGAGAGGGAAGAATCCGCGGGTTTACTCCTAACGAAGAAAAGAAAGAACAGATCATGCATAATTGCAATAATTGCAAAATTATTGCAAAATAATTATCATGCAATAATTGCAAAAATCCTTGGGAAAGGAAAGATTATCTGGTGATTGGCAGTGAAGGAGTGGAGGGACAGGCAAGGAGGTGCAGATGGGCGGTTCAACCCTCGACTGCTGCCGGCCCTGCCTTGAAGCCTCTGGACACCCATGATCCCATCTGGATAATAAACTAGACCATGCAGGTCACTACTGTGTTTTTCTTCTTTTCTATTCTTATAAACCTGCAAGTTCTTCCTAAGCTCTTTGTCAGTTCAAGAAGATCATTCTATCTCTCTCTGGCCCCATACTGGCATTCAGGATCCCTTGCGACGTGATTTAAAGTCTGCGCCCCTTTCAGGCTCCTGTCAGGTGCAGGGGAGACCTTTTGTTTTTGCAGATCTGCTGAGACCCGGGGAATTTTCCGAGGCTCTCTCAGTCTGATCAGCCCAGATAAATCCCTCCCGCAGCTCTACTCTGGGGTTTTATTGTTTCCTAGCACTCCACCCAGGCAAGTGGGCAAATAGATAAAGGTACTTTCCACTTCCAAATTCCCCAACCCTTTCTGCCTAGCCTCCTTTCTTGCTCAGACTGGAAGCTTGGCTGAGCAGCCATGCTTTCTCAGGGACTTACAACATCTACTCGCCTTTTACTTTTCCTCTCTTTTTCCTCCGCTCCAGGTCAGGAAATGTTCATCACATCCAAATATTTTTTTTTTGAAAGATTTTATTTCTTTATTTGACAGAGAGAGATCCCAGGTGGACAGAGAGGCAGGCAGAGAGAGAGGGGGAAGCAGACTCCCCACTAAGCAGAGAGCCCGGTGCTGGGCTCAATCCAAGGACCCTGAGATCATGACCTGAGCCGAAGGCAGAGGCTTTAACCCACTGAGCCACCCAGGCGCTCCATCATCACATCCAAATATTAATATTTGAAATTTTATACTACCCTATCACTCAGAGTATGTATTCAAAGCTGCCTGCTTCTCTGACAGTAGGCTGATGGGGGAGGAAAAGAGTGATGGTAGTAAATTAGGACTTAGTGTGAAAAGCAAGAATAAGGCGTGCTTTCTTGCAAAAGCCTGCAATTCTGAAACACTGAAAGCATTGATTTTCACTTTCCTTCTTTAAATTCCCAGACTTCTTTTTAGTCACTGGAAAGAACTGCTTTGAATATTTAAATGAGATGTTACCAATTTCTGAGATTTTCAGCCAGATTTGTCCTTTTGGAGGAAAGGACAGACACACGTGATGAAAGCGATTCCTTCACTCGACGTTATCAATTATTAACAATCAGCGTGGGAAGTTTAAAACTTCAATGGGTGTTTGCAACTGCTTAGGGATTGCCTGGATAGCGTTGGTTTTCCTTTTTTTAAAAAACTTTGTTAGAAACCTAAGAAAGAATAATTTAAGGTCATCCTCAGAAACTGACACTTCCACTGTGTCTTTGCAGAACGATGCTGGGTCTCCAGGTCCTATAAACTGGGTGGAGGCGTTCTCTGTCCTCGTTTAGCTCAAGATCACATGCATTTTTATTTATTTGTTTATTTTAAAGATTTTATTTATTTATTTAACAGAGAAAGACAGCGAGAGAGGGAACATAAGCAGGGGGAGCGGGAGAGGGAGAAGCAGGCTTCCCGCTGAGCAGGAGTCTGATGTGGGACTCGATCCCAGGACCCGGGGAACATGACCTGAGCCGAAGGCAGACGCTCAGTGACTGAGCCACCCAGGCACCCCAAATGCCTTTTTAGATCCAGACAGTAAGTTCCTAGTTTTGCCTTCTACAAATAATGGTGCACGATGTGTATTCAGCGGTGTCGATTTTTTATGATGGGCCTGCTGTACAAATCTCTTGTACACTGAATGTTGAACAGCCATTACCATTATTTTGACAAATTTTCTAAAGTATTCAGCACGAGTTTTGACAAAGGGTCACGATGCAGCTGATCCAGGGGGATGACAGGCAGCTGTAGTGCAGTTGTACCAATTGATTTTTAGTCATGGAATGATTCAAAAAGGCTAAGGAAAGCGTTGATCCGACTTGACAGTGGGAGACCGTTTTGCACTGTGAACTGCAGGGGACTGTTAATGGGCTGGAAATCCTTGGGAGAGGCTAACTTCTCGGGAGCAAATCAAATAATTACCATTGTCTACTCCCTCCATAGTTAAAATAGTCTCTGCAAACCCTGGCCTGTACCGTGGTGCTTAAATGTGTAAGTATTTATAGAAAACAAAACTAAACTTTATAAGGGCCATGTAAAGTAGATTAGTCGCGTCATTAGGGTTTATTTAGATAAGGGTGTGTGTGTGTGTGTGTGTGTGTGTGTGTGTGTGTGTGTATCAGAGAAACTCCATCAGAGAATCTGTGTCCAGGTTTCACCTCTGTATCTACACAGTTCATTTAATACAGTGTTTTCTTTTCTTTTAAAAAAAATTTTTTTTAAGATTTTATTTATTTGACACAGAGAGAGAGATCACAAGTAAGCAGAGAAGCAGACAGAGAGAGTGAAGGAAGCAGGATCCCGCTGAGCAGAGAGCCCAATGTGGAGCTCGATCCAAGACCCTGAGATCATGACCTGAACTGAAGGCAGAGGCTTTAACTCACTGAGTCACCTAGTTGGCCCTAATACAGTGTTTTCAAACCTTTTTCATTATAGACTTTCTAAGGGGAACTTTTGGACATTTTTTTTTCTCATTAGTCCACTCCCATTGAAATTTTAATTTCACAGATATATTGCATATATGCTTATACACTGCAATACATCCATTATTGTATATTATGTATGAAAAGGATAAGATTTTATTTGATCCTCTCTCCAAAAGCCAATTTTTGTCTTCTTGGTGGTGATATCTCTCTTACTGAGAATGCATAATTTAGTACTTTGTTCACTAATGTAAGAGTCATTTATTAAGCACCTGCTCTATATCAGATATTATAGTATGTGTTCAGGTTATTGAAAAATACTCTTGCTTAACAGAAGTTTACAGTCACTGAAGAGGATTCCACGCAAAAGCAATTATGATACTGTGAAAAGCTCTACCATGACTATGTGCCTGTAGATAATGGGAGAGATTAATTTTGCAAAAGTCAGGGAGTGGCCAAGCCAGTGGAAGAGAGAGTCTAACTGGGTTTTGAAATCTGAGGAAGAATCTCTAGGTAGACAAATAAAATGTATGACTCACGTAAGTATGAGACTATAGTCTTTGAGTTCTGTTCTCGCCTATAAATAAAATTATATCTACATTATAGGACTGTTGGAGGCTTGGGGAAATGCGACATGGGAAAAACATTTTGGGTAGAACACTAGATACCTAGATGCATTTAAGAAATTATTAATATTACTAATCTTTCTGTGATTAAACAATCTATTATTTGAAATATTAACTTAATCAGGCATTCTGTTTCTAGCAAGTTCTGGTAGCCTGAAAATAAAATATAAAAATCTTTTTGCTTTCAGCTCTTATTGAAAATATAAATCTTAATAAATTAGAAAGGAAATGTATATCTTATACACACTAAGCAAAATAGATGGGTCATGATTTATTTATATATTTATGTGTAAATACTTATGAACTTTATTGCTGGATAACGAATTACTCCAATATATAGCAGCTTAAAACAATGTTTATGGTTTCACCATTTCTGTGGGTTGGGAATCTGGGTGTGGCTTAGCTGGACCCCTGTCACCCAGGGTCCTTCATGGAATTGCAGTCAGGGTGTGGGATGGAGCTGTGATCTCCTCTGAGGGCTCCACATGTGGGATGCGGGCGATACAGCAAGATTTGCTTCTAACTTCACTCACTGGGTTGGCATCATTTAGTTACTTACATGCTATGGAAGGGAAAGCCTCAGTTCCTTGCTTACTCTTAGCCATTAGCCATGGGCCATGTTCCTTGACATGTAGGTCTCTTCTTAAGTGAGCAAAAGAACAAGAGAGAGTCCAAGACAGAAGTCCCATTATTTTTGTAACCTAATCTCAGGACTGATATCCCATCACTTTCGTCATTTCTTATTCTTTGGAAGAAGTTTATTAGGTCTGCCTACATTATACAAGGAAAGGGAATCACTGGAGACCATTTTTGAAGTTGCCTGCCATATAATGTATTACTTCACTTTTCAATCCAGTTGAGATGACTATTGACAATGAATAATATTTTTAAAAAGATTTATTTATTTATTTTAGGGAAAGAGAGAGAGAGAAAGAGAGAGAGAGAGAGCATGAGCATGTGGGAGGGAGGGCCAGAAGGACAGGGAGAGAATCCTGAAGCAGACTCCACACGGAGCATGTAGCCAAGGGCAGGGGCCTCCATCTCAGGACCTTGAGAACATGACATGAGCCTAAACCAAGAGTTAGAAGCTTAACTGACTGTGTCACTCAGGCGTCCTGAAAATGAGTAATATTTTTATTGTCTTACAGAGAAGCCTTTAGTTTTAAGTATAGCCAACATCCAACATTTGATTATTGTTTGAAGATATCTGGTAACAGATAGCTCATTGGTAACAAAGGCATATTTTGATTTCTGGAACAGATGTGATTATAGAGAAATCTTTCTCCATGATTTCTTAAATGGGTGTTCTAAGACTGAGCCTATTTGTGCATTTCAGTACTTACGAGAAATGTTTGACGCCATTGGTTAGGTTCTAGAAGACAGAGAGGATAGGTTAGAAGAGTTTGGCTAAGGGGAAACTGAATCAAGCCCTTTTGTTTCTGTGAGGCAGTCATTCTTTTATTCCCACATTGACTGAGAACATAGTTGTTCCATGTTTTAGAACTATAGTAGTTCTATGTTTTAGTTTTACTACTAAAAGTACTGTAGTACTTTTACTTACAGTACTCGTAGTTCCAAGTACTGAAAATACAACAAAATAATAATAAAAAAATCTCACCTTTGTGCTGCCAATTCCAAGTGAGGGGAAGCTTGTGAGAGCAGCAATGTTGAGAACTAGAGTCATAGAACAAACTGATGCTAGGCAGGGAAGGGTTACCGGAAAGAAGGAGGCTGTGATATGTATTAGCTTATTAAAATGGGAGTTCTTAATATCCCTAGAGAGAGAAAGAGAACAACAACACAACAGGTGCAGT
Source organism: Nasua narica (assembly GCA_028533885.1). Taxonomy (NCBI): domain Eukaryota; kingdom Metazoa; phylum Chordata; class Mammalia; order Carnivora; family Procyonidae; genus Nasua; species Nasua narica. The sequence continues at coordinate 179,551,912 of CM052799.1, read as the reverse complement.
GCACTCACTTGTAAACGGGGGTTAGTGTTAGGGATTACCAACCACCAGCATTAAAAACTTTAGGAGTCTTTAGTAATAGAATTATTGGCAGAGTTGTTGAAATTCTGTGTGTCCCTCCTTATTGCTGCCTTTCTTCTTTCTCCCCTCACAACATGGGGAAAATGAAGAGATATTTCCCCTGTATCTGAGGCTAAGAGAAAAATGATGAAGAGAAAAGCACCAGGAGAGTGGGGGAGTTCGTATGTGTCACCCGGATTTGGGCAGCCTAAGGTGCGTCTAGATCGGCCAGAGAGAGAGGGAAGAGTAAGAGCCAGGCTGTATTGTGTTGGAGATGACTTGCACTGGTGGTGAAGCAAATGTCTGCGTTTTTTGCACTCACATTGTGTGAGCTTCCAAAAGCACCATCTAGCAAAGCAAGCAACAGAGGGGAGTGCCAGAAACCCAGGGACTGAGACAGGAGCAGAGAATGGCCAGTGGAGGGCGCACTACCGCTTTATGAGTAGGAAGCTCCCAGGCGAGAATCTGAAAATGTCTTCAGCACTTGAGAAAGAAAGATGGACACTTGAGCGTCTGTCAAACCCAGAGGACACTCTCATAAAGCCTGACAGCATCAGCCCTCTAAAATCGTACCTAATCTCTTCTAATCCTCTCACTTCTTGTGTCTGACCCTGGATGGGTCAGAGCCTGAGCTGGTAAATGAGAAAAGCAAAGTAGAAAAGTGAACTGGGGAGAGAGATGCTCTGATGCCTCTTCCCCAAGAATTTCTTGAGCCTGAAGCTGCCTCAAGCCCGAGGAAAGAAGGAGCTCTCCCTCTGAATTAAATTAAGATGCTCAGTGATTTGTTGGAGGAGTAATAGAGTGGGCACTCCTCTGAGGGTACATTGTAGGCATGAGAGTTATTGCAGGAAAGATTGGATGTATCTTATACATAAGCAAGAGAAATGGCAGAGAAACATTAAGGAGAGGAAGGGAGTTTCAGGTCAAGACTCCAGCTCCAGGGTCAAGATGGCTTGGGCTGGACCCCCAGTGGTCTACTTACCTCCTGCACGTTCTTGGACAAATTACTAAATCTCTTGAAGACTACATTTTTTTAAATAAATGAATTGGGAATAATAATAGACTCACCTCTCAGGGCTGGTTAGAGGATTAAATGTGAGAATGATGGCAAAGTGCCAGACACAGAGGAAGGCTCAAAAAATGTTTTTTGTTAAATAATTGAAGTGCTTGAAATTGTGGCTTAATAAAGGTTACATAAAAACAGCAGCTAATATCTTGTGTAGGCTGTATTTTGCCTCAAATATTACTGAATTGACATTTTGGAATTCAGTTTTTCTGTATTACCTTTTGCTTTCTCTAAAATATTATAACTTTTGTTAATAAGTTGTAAACCTTTTGCTTTCCTGAAAAAAAAATGTCATTTGAGTAGAAGAAGCTTAGGCAGAAAAATTTCATGTTTCACATTTCACAAGTCAAAGGCATGCAAAATGATGAAATCCATAAAATTAAAAATAAATGAGTTCTTACAGGGTCAAATAGCACTAATACACAAAAGCTAACACCTATCAGAGGATGTGAATGAGTCTATTGAAAAAACATTTACATTTTCTGACAAATCATATAAAACCTAGCATCTGGGAAATACATACTTTTCAATGTCATTTCTTGTTCAAAAGATGTTACAACAAACATAGCTGGTTACAAATAGTAAAAAAACCCAAAACTTTGTTTCCAAAATCCTAATAATACTTTTTTTTCTAATACCCCACCTTCCTTTCCCATATTTTTACAAACTTCAGATTATATTTTTAGATAATATTAAATAACAGTATATTCATGTTTCAATGATGTCTTTATAATGATGTCTTTATAATTTTAAAATTATGAAAACATTAAAACTATTTAAAGATAATGTGTGAAACTAAAGTAGAAAAAATCCCTCTTAATTCCAAAAACAACTGTCATAGCCACTTGATATATTTCCTTTACGGTCTTGTCTTCATTGTATATACATGTGCTTTGAACACTATGGTTATTTTCTTTAAAATAGATACTATACAGTTTGCTGCCTTTTTACTTAATTGTCTACAAAATAAATGTACTAATTTCCCAGAAATGTAGTGGTTTTATTTTATTCTCATTGGCATTTGACTTTCTGCCCAGAGTTTTGCCTATTCCTAAATATGTTAGTAAAATATAACATCTTAATTATTTGCATTTCCATTTATATGACTATTAATGATACTAAATATGAACCATAAATTTGTTTTAATCTATGTTTCTTACTTTGTATTAATTTTTTGCCCTCATATATGGGGATTTTTAGGTATTGTTGATTTTTGTGAAATTTTTATACGATAAAATGTTTGCCTATTTGGCAACATTTTAAGTCTACATATTTCCTCCATTGTAAAGTTCTCAGTTATTATTTCAAGAACGACAAATTTTATAAAATATTTATAATAGCAAGATTTTTAAACTAATATATACCCTATAATGGATATTTTTTTTAATCTTCATCTGTTACCTCCACCTCCCCCAATCAAAGATTGGTTAAATTAGTATCTTCAAATGAATGCCAGGAATTTCCTGTGATTCTGTTTAATCTGATTAATAATGTTCACACTTTTTAAGTGGGCTGTTTTAAACCACAGATTTATAAAGATAATTTGAAAGATTTCTCCAGTTGAATCTTACATAGGACAAAGCGGCACTCCGGGAGCGAGGCTAGACAGTTTCTATCTAGGTTTGAAATTCTTATGACATTTCAAGTCCATTTTTAACTTGAAGAGAATGAGAAATTGCAAGGACTTCAAATTCACGATGTGCCCCAGGCGGAGATGGAAGTGAATTCAGCTGGTACTATTTTTCATGGTAGACAAAGCTAAAATTGAAGTTGCATTCTTTTAATAGTATATTAAATGTGTCTTGAGAAAAATTTCATTTAATGAGGGGAGAAGTTTTCCGATTTTAGGCTTTCCAAATGACTAACGTCATTATAAAATGCAAATAATTTGAATTAAAATTAATGTATTTTGTCCTCAGTTTTGAGGGAAACTTTATACATGTTTTTATTCTTAAGAAACAGTTATGGGTATAGATAGTAAAATCCAGTCAGTAAATTCCCATAGTTTCAAGTTAAAAGAATACATGGATATTTTAAAACTTTTTAAATGTGAATGTCTTACATGTGGATTTAAAATACTAATAAAAAATAAAAAACCAAAATGACTAACATAGTTCATTAAGTGAAAAAAGTGGCCATATTTCATCATAAACTTGAAGCCTTAGAACATTTGGGTCATCAAGAAAATGACATGTTATAAGTTATGATGGTTAATTTATGTGTCAGCTTGACTGGGCTAAGGGATGCCCAGAGAGGCGGTAAAACATTTCTGGGTGTGTCTGTGCAGATGTTTACAGCAGAAACTAGTGTCTGAATCTATAGGCTGTATAAAGATTCTTTCACTGATGCAGGTGACCATTATACAATTTTTTGAGAGTCTGTATCGTACAAAAATGCAGAGGAAAGGAGAACCAGTTCTTTGCTTGAGCTGAGACATACACCTTCTCCTGTCCTCAGACTTCTGTGATCCTGGTTCTCTGGTTTTTGGACTTGGACTGGAATTTATACCATCGGCTCCTCTAGTTCTCAGGCCTTTGGGTTTCGACTGAAACTATACCACTGGCTTTCCTGGTTCTCCACTTTGCAGATGGCAGATCATGGGACTCCGAAGCCTCCATAATTGTGTGAATCAATTTCTATTACATATATTATATTATAATGTATATATTACAAATATCATAATTGTATATATTTAATTTCTTTTTATACACACACACATTCTGTTTCTCTGCAGAACACTGAATAATACACAAGTTAAGGTTGGTTAAGTATATAAAGAACTGTGTACAGGAGAATGGAATATATCAATAAATTCATCCACTTGCATTCCCAGCTTCTCCATTATTCAGCAAAAAATCAGGAACACAGTGTACTTTAGAAGTGATAATTTATTCCTTCTTTCTGGTGATGAATTTCCTGTTAGTCCCAGAGCTTGGAGTTCTAGCGTGTTGTATGATCTCCACCATTCTGGTTTGGCTCATCTGCTTCTATACAGTCTTCCATACAGCTGAACCCAGCAGTGCCCAGCCTACAAATACACAATTCAGTTTCAGGTCCACTCTTAATCCTTATCTTATTTGTTAAGCTTGAGGCACTATTTATCAGTGAATTCTCAGTGCATTGTGACCGCTAAACCTCCTCACAGGCTTCTTACTGATATCATTTCCCCTTCTCAAGAAGCCCAGTTTAATTGAACATGGCTGGCCCGAAGCAAGGAGACCTTTGAATACCATCAGCAATCGTTCTTTACCGTGTAATCCACATGCAATAGGATTTAAACCACTTCATAAGTTTTGTCTATTTAAGTATTTTATCCTCCAGAGATTTCATTTTCCTCTAAGAGCAAAGTTGTTCCTTTGCTCCCCAATTACATGTGTAGATAAGATGTGCTTTAGCTTCTTGGGGTAGTATTACATCTATTTTGAAGAGATGGCTTCTACAATTGATCCAGTATATACCTGAAGCTGCGAAGTATTATGGTATTACACATGAAAAGAAATACGATATAGGAGTAAAACCCTCCAAAGTTACCACTGGTACTTGCATCTTTTTTTTTTTTTAAAGATTTTATTTATTTATTTATTTATTAGGAAAGAGAGAGAGTGAGAGAGAGCATGAGAAGGGAGAAGGTCAGAGTGAGAAGCGGACTCCCCAGGGAGCTGGGAGCCCGATGTGGGACTCGATCCCGGGACTCCGGGATCATGACCTGAGCCGAAGGCAGTCGCTCAACCAACTGCGCCACCCAGGGGCCCGGTACTTGCATCTTTTAAAAAGGACAGGATATTTTATTGCAATATTGGAATATCACTTATTAATTTCCACATTTGTCAAACTTCATTGAATTTGTATCAAGGACTGCGCAAGACAGTGGAAATATAAAAATAGTAATTAGATACTTGTCCTAAGGAAACTCAAAATCTATTGCTCTCAATAATGGCTGTTCCTTCTACATTTATTTTATTTGTAAAAATGACCAGGGGTTAAACTAATCATGATGCATCGCATCATTTTATCGTGTGGCATATTTCCCTAATGAAATAAAAAGTGTCCTATCTACTGGACTTGTTTTATTCATTAATTCATTTATTTATTTAACAGATTTGTTTGAGCACCTATTAGGTGCTAGTGGCAACGACAGACAAAAATATAAATTATACATAATGTATACTCAGAAGATGTGGCAGCCTTGGGTATGTGCCATTCAGATCTCCCTTTAGGAGAAAATCTGATGTATGAAATGCAGTCAGCCTACAGCTTCCGGCTACAGTGAAATCTGCCTCAGCTGATGGACAAAGATGGACAGCTTTAGCTAATGACTGGGCATTCCTGGCGGGTAGGGCATTTCTATTTCTGCCTACCACAGTCCTCTTCTCGGGGGCCATCTTCCTCTAGAACCCTCTGTTGGGCAAATGGAGAACTTCTCAGAGTTGCATTTGAGTCTGAAGCTCTTGCTCAGTCCTCCCTCTTTTTCCTTCTCCACCCACATATGTCAGACCTGCATGCATCTACCTGCTCCTGCTTCCTCTCTCCTTTATCTTTCACAGTCAATAGTCCCAATTAATTTCTTGTGCTTCCAACGCTGTCTTGGAGCCTGCTACCAGAGAGACCTGATCTGACACAGATGATGGTAAGTATATTAAAAAAAAATTGGCAGCATGGGGTTGGGAGTTTGCATTATGGGAAATGGAATTTAGCAATTTTAAGGTGTGATAAGAGATGTATCTCTGAGTTGAATTTTGAATAAATCCTTAAAGGAGGAAGGAGGATAACAATGCAGAGAGGGTGACCAGGGAGAAGTCCATGGAGGAGAATGAACTCTGTTTTCTTTCAAAAGGAGATGTAATTCTACCCAGTGAAGGTGTGCGAGACCCCTAATGCAAGATTAACATGGCGGAGAAACTCCTCCACTTATCTTTGAAAAAAGTCTTATTGAAGAAGGATGATTTCATGAGTCCCCACTTACAAGGAAGCCATGTTGCTCAAGATGTGAAGTCAGGGATGATGTTCCCTTCTATCATGCAGCACTTGAGTGAAGTCATGAGCCAGTAAAAATGGCTGTGCATATATTTCTTATAAGATGACAATTGTCCTACTATGAGTCAAATTGGTATGAAATTCTGTAGTGGTTCTCAGGTATTTGTGAGGATAAATGTTAAAAAACACAATGTGGTAGTTTTTAAAAAATTAGAATGAAATGTGTTATTAGAATAATACACATCTACATTCCATATTTACTCTGAATTTTTGTTCATCCTCTACAGATGTGAATAAATATTTCTTGAGGAATAATGCTTTGATATTTTTCTGTTTCATCCTATTATTTAAACAAACAAAAAAAATACAAAGCTAAATCCCTAGGTTACTTTGCAGTTCAGGATAAATATGCTTTGTTGCAAATTATCCTCAAAGTTTTGGAAAATTTGGAGTGCCTGGTTGGCTTAGTTGATAGGTCTCAGTTGATAGTTGATAGGTTCCAAGTTTGAGCCCCACACTGGGTGTAGAGTTTATTAAAAAAAAAATCTCTGGAAAATCAGTTAGAATGCCCTCTTGAGAAGGAACTAAATAATGTGTTATGTTTTCCTCTGGTTGAAATAGAAAACCAAATGATGTGGGGTAAATGCACAGAGGGGAAATGGAAAATATAAGATAAATTATCTTAAATAATTCCTGAAGGTTAGGTTTGCCATCTATCTGTATAGCAGTGGAAAAGACTGGACTGGGAATGGTAAGTCATCAAATGAAAAGTGCTAACAGTGCAAAAGAGGAGACCAAAACATATAAGAGAGGCAGAGTGGTTGATCAGCGTATTTAAAACCAGGTGAGGGGCACCTGGGTGGCTCCATCAGTTAAGCATCTGCCTTTTGCTTAGGTCATGATCCTAAGCTCCTTGGATCAAGCCCCGAGTAGGGCTCCTCACTCCGTGGGGAGTCTGCTTCTCCCTCTCCCTCTGCCTGCTGCTCCTCCTGCTTGTGCTCACTCTCTGTCAAAAAAAAAAAAAAGAAAAAGAAAAAGCAGGTGAGTGTGTAATGAAGAGTTGGTTAAATATATCATAAGCGCTCCAAAGGCCAAAATGGAATCCAAGACTAAGGTTGAAAGAAGCAGCCTAATGTATCTTAAATATCAAGTGCTTGAAGATAAACTAGAGTGTACATATTCTCAGCCAACTTTTCTTTTTTTAAAAGATTTTATTTATTTATTTGAGAGAGAGTGCGAGAGCAAGCATGAGTGGGGGGCAGAGGGAGAGGGAGAGGCAGGCTCTCCCCTGAGCAGGGAGCCCGATGCCGGGCTGGATCCCAGGACCCTGAGATCATGACCTGAGCCAAAGGCAGAGGCTTAACCAACTGAGCCACCTAGGCGCTCCCTCAGGAAACTTTTCAATTGAGAGACTTCCTTTTTGGAGGAGGGCCTGTCAAAACAGCTTCTAGAGGTCAAATTATGCATCTTCTTCCCCAACACAGAGCAGCCTTCTCTGGTTTGATGAAGAATGCTAATTTTTACCCTCTGGACATCCATTCCCAGTCAGCGCATTACTCCATTCACACCCTCTTTCCCAGAACAGAAGCAATAAAACATGGTGAGAGCAGTGGATTTGTAGCAGATGGAGGCATTGCCAAACCCCTAAAGCTTTGCTTGCCTCTGTGTTAACAGAAAAAGGCAGAAGCACAGATGCCGAAAACAATCAAACATTTCTCAGGGCAGGAAAAACAAACACTGAAGGGAAACCTGTATCTTTCCAGAACAGATGATTAAGAAATTAAAACATTTGTGATAAAAAGCTGTGTCCAGATGGCATTTGTTGCTGACTTCCCAAAGAAAAGAAAAATTAGGGACAGAAAAAAAAATACGGTTCTCAAGGGTAACTTAATTTCCTATGAAACCTTGGGATATACAGAAGATAGGGAATTTCTTTTTATTTAGAAAGAAATAATGTAATAGTTATTAGAGATGTTATCTGACTAAATATCAAAAGTAACATAGCATATATTTTCTCATTATTGGTATCGGATAGGGTAATAACAAAAAGTGTAATGACTAACTTTTTACCCTGTAGAAAACTAATAATTAGAGGTACCTGGGGGGCTCAGTCCGTTAAGCATCTGGCTCTTGATTTCAGCTCAGGTCATGATCTCAGAGGCATGAGATCAATCCCTGACTCTGGCTCTGGGCTCAGTGGGGAGTCTGCTTGAGATTCTCTCTCTTCCTCTCAGTAAGCCCCTCCCTACTGCTTGCACACACTCTCCCTCTCTCTTTCTCAAATAAATAAGTAAATCTTTAAAAAGCCCTTACATTTAATATTCTGGTTATTTATTAGTGCAAAAATGTCTTCTCCTGGCATGCTTGAAATTCGGTGTGGACGTGGGATTTACTCTGATCATTAAAATGGGCATGGAAATGGGGTGCCTGGGTGGCTCAGTGGGTTAAAGCCTCTGCTTTCTGCTCAGGTCATGATCTCAGGGTCCTGGGATCGAGCCCCGCACTGGGCTCCCCGCTCAGCAGGGAGCCTGCTTCCCCCTCTCTCTTTGCCTGCTTGTGATCTCTCTCTCTGTCAAATAAATAAATAAATAAAATCTTTAAAAAAATGAGTATGGAAATGATGGGTGTCACTTGCAGGTGGGATTTAATGTCCAATGCATGATTTGCTATGACCGCCCACCCCCTACCCCACCCCCGCCCGGGTCCTTACTTTTCCAGTCTTGGCCATTGTCAGAGTCCTGTAATGCGGTGTGGAATCCTGAAAAAGGATGATGCACAGCAGAGTTCTACTCAATACAACAGTTTAGCAAAACTGTTATAGATCTAAGTCACTGCATTTGGGGTTGTTAATTGTCAAGCATAACCTAGATTCTCCTGCTGGATGTAAATGTTTAGTCAAATCCAGGTACTCATAGGAAAACAATGGATTTCTGTATTCAGTGCCTCTAAGAGAACCTGGAGTAGAAGGAACTTTCTCATAATGGTAAAAGGTCTACAAAGTCCCCTATGACCTGGACTCTGTTGCTTTTCCTTCTGGGTCTCTCTGTCATCTCTCACGTGCTCATTTCTTGGAGGCTGCACCTGGGTTTCTTGCCGTTCCTCAAAATGCCAGCGTGTTCCCACCTCATGGACTTTGCAGCCGCTGTGTCCTCTGCCTGGGCTATTTTTCCATCAGACAGTGACAGGGCTTACTCCATCCCCTCCTTCATTTTCTTGTCCAAAAGTCACATTCTCCATGAGCATTAACACAGCCGTTCCTTTTTAACATTCCAAGCACTCCTTCTGTTCTGCCTTTGTACTTATTATTATGTTTTAAATCAAGACTGCTTTTTAAAAAGCAGTTCAAGGTTCACAGCAAAATTAAGGGAAAGGTATGAGATTTCACATATACCCTCTACTCCCACCCGTGCATGGCCTCCCCTCATTATCAATATCCTCCACCAGAGTGATATATTTGTTATAATTCATGAGCTTATGTGGACACCTCATTATCACTCAAAGTCTATGGTTTCCAACATTATGGCTCATTTTTCCTGTTGTATCATCTATGGGTTTGGACAGGCATAATGATATACATCTATCATTATGGTATCATGCAGAGTGTTTTCACTGCCCTAAGCATCCTCTGTGCTCTACCTACTCACATATTCCTCCCAACCCCTGGTCTTTAAACTGTCTCCATACTTTTGCTTTTTCCAGAATATCATAGAGTTGGAATCATCTCGTATGTAGCCTTTTCAGATTGACTTCTTCACATAGTAATGTCCATTTAAGATTTCTCCATATCTTTTCACGATTAGATAGCTCATTTGTTTTTGGTGTTAAATAAATAGTCCGCTGTCTGGGTGTAATATAATATCCACTCCCCTACTGAAGGACATCTTGGTTGGTCCCAAGCTTTGACAATTATGAAAAGAGCTGGTATAAACATCTGTTTACAGGTTTTTGTATGGTACATAAGTTTTCAAGTAATTTGGGTAACTACCAAGGAGTGTGATAGCTGGATCAGAGGGAAGGAGTACGTTTAGGTTTGTAAGAAACTGCCAAAATGTCTTCCAAAATGGCTGTACCATTTTGCATTCCCATCAACGATAGCATCTGTTGTTCTACATCCTTGTCAATAGTTGATGTTATTAACATTCTGGATTTTGACCATTCTAACAAGTGTGTAGTGGTAGCTCATTGTTGTTTGAATTTGAATTTCCCTGATGATGTATGATGTGGAGCATCTTTTCAAATGCTCTTTTTGCCATCTGTATATCTTCTTTAGTTAGGTGTCTGTTAAAACCTTTGGTCCATTTTAAAAATCAGGTTTATCTTTCTACTGTTGAGTTTTAAAAAGTTCTTTGGTTATTTTGGATAACAGTCCATTATCAAATGTATGTATTGCAAATATCTTCTCCTAGTCTGTAGTTTGTGTTCTTGTTCTTTTGACATTATCTTTCACTGAGCAGAAGTTTTTAATTTTAATGAAGTCCAGCTACCAATAATTTTTTTTTCTGGGTTGTACCTTTGGTGTCTTTATTTATTTTAAAGATTTATTTATTTGGGAGAGAGAGCACAAGCAGGGAGAGCAGGAGAGGAAGAAGCAAACTCCCCACTGAGCAGGGAGCACTATTCAGGCCTCGATCATGACCTAAGCCGAAAACCCACTGAACCACCCAGGCACCCCACCTTCAGTGTATTTGAAGTTCACTGTGCTGAGGTCCATCTGGGTTTCCTCCTTTGTGATCTTCCAGAAATTTTATAGTTTTGTGTTTTACATTTTGGTTTGTTATCCATTTTGAGTTAATTTCTTTGAAAGGTGTAAGGTCTGGCCCAGTACATTTCTTTTGGTATATGGATGTCCAGTTGTCCCAGAATCCACTCAAAAAACTCTATCTTTTCTCCCTATGTCAATGATCAGTTGAATTTATCTACTATGTGGATCTATCTCTGGACTCTCTATTCTGCTACTTATTTATTTTTTTAATAATGCTTACTTCCTTATAACAACTATGTAATTTACCTATTTATTATCATTTTTGTTTTATTTGACCATGTGTAATTTATGAGTACGCATTTTGTTCATTTGTTTTTTTAATTACTGTATCCCCAGTGCAGAATAGGTTTTAGCCTATGTAGACACTTTGTAAATATTTGTTGAATGAATCAATGAATAGATCAATAAATTAGGAAGTCTTGGAATATGGTACAGTAATACTGACTTCTTGAATTTTAACTGCCTTTGGTGAATATAGATGCAGAAGAGAGACTCTCATTGCTCTTGCAGAAAATAAAGTTTCCAACCTATAAATCTTTAACTTGAAGAATCTGTGCTTACAGGTTTCCAGTTCTAGTTTTTTTTTAATTTTATGTTATTTAAATTTAATTAATTAACATATATTGCATTAATAGTTTCAGAGGTAGGGTTCAGGTATTCTCTAATTCTTGTTTTTAAGAATAAATAAAAAAATAAAAGGAGTCTGGCAGAGAGAGTTCGATGCTAGTGTGAGACAATAGTGACTGCATTCCATCTTTTATTTTTTCCTCCTATGCTATTATTAAGGTTATTAAAAAAGGGGGTACATTACTCTTTAAAAATATTTTATTTATTCATTTTATTTTAGAGAGAGAGAGTAGGGGGAGATACTGAGGGAGAGGGAGAGAATCCCCAGCAGACTCTGCACTGAGCACATTGCCCAGCATGGGGTGCGAATTCCATGACCCTGAGATCATGACCTGAGCTGAAACCAAGAGTCAGATGCTTAACCAACTGAGCCACCCTGGCAGGCTGGGACAGTCCTTTTCTTAAAAGAGCTGTGATATTCTTCTTCCTTTTGGGAAATCCTTGTTGGTGATTGTGACCTTACAGACCTAGGTATCAAAGAAAGCTTTTTCTGCACTGTAGTAACTTATTAAGACTACAGTTCAAGAATTGCCTTTTCCTTATGCTTTTCTTTTCTGTGTTGACACTGATACTTCGTTTTCTGAAACAATCTTGGAGCATTGTGTGTGTTTCATACGTAGGCTTTTGCTAATCGCACAAAGTTTCTTGGCTTACATTCTGCTTTGGTGGCTATGCCTCCGTGCCCACAGCAGAAAGGTTTGGTTTTCACGATGATGTCAAATAAGGGAGAGCAGCTGGTGCAATAATTCACACATAACTAGGTCAACTTCTTTTAGCTTTTCATTTTCCCATAAATTGTATTCATGTTTCTTTTCTGTTTCTTGGAGCCAGTGTTTCAAACGGTATAAGTAATGAATAAATTTAGCAGTCTCTGTGCTTTTGAAAGGAAAGTATTACAATGAGAGAAATGTTATCAAAAAATATTCCTTGAAGGGAAATCCTTAGAGCACAAGTTAATTTTGCTGAACATATACTTGGTATTATAATAACATTATACAACTTATGTTATTTCATTGGAATAATAAGGACCATTTCTATTTTTCTTCCGAACCACTCAGGAAAAATTGTGTGTGTGTGTGTGTGTGTGTGTGTGTGTGTAACTTAAAAGGCTTATTTCATTACATGACGTTGGTTTAAGGAGAATTTATTACTTTTATATTTAGAGATAGATGGCCAAGGCATAGATTTTTCAAATTACGATCTAAGGTCATATGAATATGGACAGACTATAAAAGTTATTTTTAGTAAGGGCAGATGAAGATGCAAAGTCCTAATGGTGAATTCAATATAGTCAAATGTGTTAGTTTATACTTGACTGTGATATACTCCTTCATAAGATGTGTCATTTCTAAAATGAAATTCGTCTAAGATGAAATGCATTTCTTTTATATTTTAGAAGGACAAAAATTTATATAAGTAAGAATTGGAGGCCCATGGTGTTCCTCCCCCTCCCACAAGAGAGAAGAGATGTGTGAAATGGTAGCATCTTTTTAAGAAGTAAAACTAGTTACTTAAATGCTGCACAACTCCAGGAAGAGAGAACTGGGAAGCCTTTTTATCCCTAGCTGATCAAGAGATTATGTTCATGCAGACAGTATTTATTTAACTCTTTCAGTGGGCTGGGCACTGTCCTAGGCACTTGGGATGCAAATATGAACAAAATGAAAATCATTTCTTTCTCGGAGAACATGCTTCAAAAATAAAATATTACATATGTTTTCAGATGGTATAATTCTTGTGCAGTTTGGTTTACACTGTAAAACAATTAACATTTTTATCATGCATTTTCTGAGAATAAACATAGTTTATGAAACTCCCATGATTCTACAACCAAACCACTGTAAACATTGTTTTATCTTTCTAATCATATCAATATATTAAAATACTACTTTTCACTTATATATTTGTACATTTTATTACCGATTTTAATGGTCATAAGATTACACAGAAAAGAACACTGGGTGTGGTGCATGAACAATGAATCTCGGAACACTGAAAAAATAAAATTAGATTAAAAAAAAGCTTATACAGAGATAAACAGTCTCCTTTATTGAACATTCAGCTTGCTCTTGATTTCCTGCTATTGGGAAGATATTTTTAAAATGTCTTTGGGACACAGTTTAAATTTTAGAATAAATTCCTATAAATAATGTTAGTGCGATCACTGGGATATTTTTAAAACTTTTGGTAATATTTTCAAATCGATTGTACACTTTGCAAGAGTAATCTATTTTAAAATCTATTTTAAAGCTGTTCAGTTAGGCTCTTAGATCTGTGACAATTGTTTTCACTTTCACTCTGATATTTGTTATTGTACTCACTGTGCAAAACACAACATTTTCTCAAACATTATTCATTTATCTTGTTCCTTTAGCTAAGAGGATTATGGTGAGAGATAAATCAAGCTGCAGAGTGCAGATTGTTTCTTAGAATGACAAATCCTCTGCATGTATTCAAATTTGGCTTCTTTGTTCTTTGCTTATTGCATTTCCAGAGCCAGGTTTTATAGGGAAAGATTTCAACTGTATTCATGAAAACCAGCAATATGCTGCACAGCATCACTCCTGAGGTTAGTGTATGTACCATGCCCTACACCAGTTTCGGTGCTCTGCAAACTGTTTTTAGCATAGGGAATCATCAGAGGGGGAAGAAGTTAACCCTGAGCTACTTCAGCTCAGTTCAATAGTTTGTTTATCTTTTGCCATGTATTTTGATTTCATGTGAGATAGAGACACTAACCATGTGGGAGGATGCTTGCCCACCTTGGAGCATTGCATTCAACCATGGAATATCTTCATAGCTCATAGAAAATGCCCACCTCAGGAGTATGTCCCATATGATGCCCTGTGCTCCTCTTTCCAGAATTATGGATTTATTTTTTTTCACAAAAGCTATACGGTAACATTCAATTATGAAAAGTGAAAACAAATGAACAAAGGGAAAAAAAGAGAGAGAGAAAGGCAAACTGAGAAACAGACTCTTAACTATAGAGGAAAAACTGACAGTTGCCAGAGGTGAGGTGGGTGGGGGATGGGGGAAACACCTGATGGGGATTAAGGGGTGCACCTGTTGTGTACTGGGTATTGAATGGAAGTGTGGAATCACCATACTGTACACCTGAAACTAATATTACACTACATGTTAACTGACTGGAATTTAAATAAAAACTTAAAATATATTGCATATTTTCTCAGTGCACATCCATTGGAAATCAATTAATTCCCTCAATAGGTCTTTAATATTGATTAAACAGAGTCAATATGTGTGAGGTTTTTGCTACAGTCACTTTGAATCACCATAAAAGACTCTGGATATAGATCCATGAGAATATGATGAATGCTCAGTGCAGGGTAAACTTAAGGAAGAAACTCAAAACTTGATTTAAGAGATAGAAATGAAACAATTTCAGGAACATAAATCAAAGGTTATTGGTTTCTTGAAATGTGTGTTTTAAGTGAATCTGAATGTCCTGCCACTTATTCAATAGAATTGAAAGTATAAAGAGATAAATTCTGAGATACAGTTGTAGTCTTAGCAGATACTGGGATGTCCAAGTCTCCTTTATTGTAGTAATATCTGGTCATAGTGACATATTATATCTATCTATCATCTATCTTCTATGATCTATCATCTATCTATAAATCAATTTATCTAATCTATCTATATATCATCTATCTTCTATATCTCTATCATCTATCTACCTATTTTAAATAGTAGAAGGAAAGTCTCAGCATATCAAAATTCTGTTCAAGAAACAAATACAGACTGAGTGTATATGCTAGATTGAAATCTCTATGTGATTTTTGCCATACAATATAATGAGTTGGCAGCTAAAAAGGAGCACATGCAGATGACCTTTCCTTCCATTTGCAATTTCTCCTTAGGAAAATATTCTTTACCTTTGGACAGTGACGAATTCCAAATATTTAGCTACTTTTCCAAACACCATTTGAAAAAATTCATTTCTCTATCAGGCAGATGACTGATTTATCAGCTCTGAGCTCAAATTACATTCTACCACTTTTTAAGGATACACTTACTAGTATGGCCTTAAGTACACCGAGTTAAAAATTATCATTTTACTAGGAATAAACTCGCCTTTTTCCAAAATGATTTTCAGCATTATCTTCTGTCCAAAAGAGTCATATCTGATAGCATTAAGACCGTTGTTAAGTAATGAGATGCATCTTTCTGTGTGTGTGTGTGCATGTATGTGTGTTTCAACAATGCCCAGAAATTGCAGGAATGCCTAAGATTAATTCTATCTTTTAATTAGATAAGCTACAACTACTAAAAAATACACCATTGAAAGTCACTTTTTGTTGAAAACATGCAATTTTTTTCCTCATTATATGCACATTTGAAAATCATTGCATGTTTTGGAGCAGAAAGAGCTGAAGGAGCTGATTAAAAAGTATTTTCATATCTCTACCATAATACGAATGTAAGTTAACTTGTATCTTAAGAAATTTGTAGTTTAATGGGAAAAGTTCAGACATCCTGAAAGAATAATAGCAAAAGGAAAAAATTATCTTTAAATTGTCTGTATCAATAAGAAGGATCTTTTTTCTTTTTCCTTTTTTTTAATAAAAAGCATTTTTATTAAGCTTATTATCACTAATTCACACTGATCTGTGTTTCTCCTGGACCCTGAGTGTCTGTGGATCAAATTCTGGCATTGATATAGTATTCATGATTTCAAGCAATTTCCATAAATTCTCTGAGAGTTGGTTTACTTATCTCCTGAGTAGGGGTAATAATATGCATTAAATCCAGAGTAAGATTTCACTGAGTATATGTGAAAAAATCTTAATTTTATTAGATTTTGAATATACTGGTTCTCTTATTCTGTCATTTAAACTACAGAGCTCCCAGCTAGACTCTTGTTCCTTAGCATATATATTACCTTCATTAGCAATTAATAAACTTCCTGGTAAAAGACATCTACAAAAATCCCATGGCCGACTTTATACTTAGTAGTAAAAGGGTGAATTATTTTCCCTGAGATCCAGAAGAAAACAAGAGGGCGACTGTCACCATTTCTATTCAACATTGTACTGGGAGCTGTAGGTAGGACAATTAGGCAATAAAATGGTAAAAAGAAAGATAGCCACATTGGAAAAGAAGAATAAAAATGATCCCCTTTTGTAGACGACATGACCTCATAAATAGAAAATCTTAAGGAATCGACTAAAAATCTTTAGAACTAATAAAAGAGTTCAGCAAGTTTGCAAGATTCAAGATCACTGTGCAAAAACCCCTCTATTTCTATATAGTCGCAATGAAGTTTCATTCCAAAAATGGAATTAGGAACATAATTGCATTTATATCATCAAAAAGAATAGAATACATATAGAAATAAAACAAAAGAAGTACAAAACTTATACTTTGAAAACTACAGAGCATAGGTAAAAGAAGATGAAGAGCCCAATAAAAGGTAAAACATTTTATGTTCATGGATTGAAAGAGTTAATATTGCTATGATGGCGGAGTTTGCAAATTGACTTACGGATCCAATGCAATCTTTATCAAGATTGTAGTTACTTTGCAGAAAATGACAAACTGATCCTAAATTCATATGGAAATTCAAGGGAGCTGGGATTGTCACAGCAATCTTGAAACACAAAAAACAGTCTCAAGCTTTCAGACTTTAAAACTTATTACAAGGTATAGTAATCAAGACAGTGTGATGTTGACAAAGATAAGCATATAAACCAATGAGCTAGAATTGAGAGTCTAGAATAAACTCTCACATTTGTAGCCAATTAATTTTTCACAGTGATTCTAAGATAATTCATTGGGGGAAAGGATAGTATTTTCAATAGGTAGTCCTTGGACAACTGGATATTTACATGCAAAAGAATTAAGTTAGACCCCTAATATCATTTACAAAAACTAGATAAAAATGTATCAAAGACCTAAAAATAAGAGCTCAAACTATAAAACTCTTAAAAGAAAACACAGGCATAAATCTTTGTGGTTTTAAATTAAGCAATGATTCCTTAGATATGACATCAAAAGCACAAACAACAAAATTAAAAAAAAAACATCAAAATTAAAAACTTCTGTGCTTCAAAGGATATCAGCAAGAAAGTAAAAAAGATAAGCCACAGAATGGTAGAAAATATTTGCAAGTCATATATTTGACAGAAAACTTGTATCTATAATATATAAAGAACTCTTAAAAAGCAACAATAAAAAGACAACTCAATTAAAAATGGACAGTGTAGCTGAATAAATATTTCTTCAAAGAATACACACACACACACACACACACACACACACAAATCATCAATAAACAAATTAAAAGGTGTTCAACATCTTCAGCCATCAGGAAAGTGCCAATATAAAACACAATAGGAAATCATAGGGTAAAGGTGCCCGGGTGGCTCAGTTGGTTAAGTATCTGACTTCAGCTCAGGTCATGATCTTGGATCCTGGGATGGAGTCTTGCATTGGGTTCCATGCTCAGTAGGGAGTTTGCTTGTCCCTCTCCCTCTTCCCCACCTCCCACATGTGCATGTGTGTGCTCTCTCAAATAAATAAAATCTTAAACAAAAAAATCATAGGGTAATTGTCTTTCTTTGAGTGACTTATTTCGCTTAGCATAATACTTTCTAGCTCCAATGATGTCATTGCAAATGGTAAGATTTCATTCTTGCCATTCCATATATATGGAGGTATATCTATATCTATATCTGTATCTATATATATTTATATCTATATGGATATCTACGTGTCTATGCATATATGGATATGCATATATGTATATATGCATATATATGCCACTCCTTAGCCGTTCATCAGTCAATGGACACTTGAGCTCTTTCCATAATTTGGCTATTGCACATAATATTACTATAAATATCAGGGTGCATGGATCCCTTTGAATTAGCATTTTTATATTCTTTGGATAAATACCTTTTAGTGTTTAAGAAACAAAACAAACAAGCAAAGGGGAAAAAGACAGAGAGAGAGAGGAACAAACCCAAACAGACTCAACAATAGAGAACAAACACGGTTACGAGAGGGGAGGTGTATTGGAGATGAGTTAAATAGGTGATGGGGATTAAGGAGTGCACCTGTTGTGATGAGCACCTGGTGATGTACGGAAATGATTAAATCACTAAATTGTACACCTGAAACTAATATTATACTGAATGTTAACTAACTTCAATTTAAATAAAACTTAAAAAACACAATAAGATATGATTTCACACCAACAAAGATGGCTATAATCAAAAAGAGATAAGTATTGGTGAGGATGTGGAGAAACAACAACCCTCATATACTGCTAATAGGAATATAAAGTAGTGCAGCCTCTTAGAAAATTGTTCTAAGATCCCTTAGAAGGTTAAACACAAAGCGACCATATGAACCAGCAATTCTACTCCTAAACATACCAAGATAAACAAAAACATATGCACATGCAAAAGCTTGTACATGCATGTTCATAGCAACATATTCATAATAGTCTAAAGGAAGAAACAACTAAATGTCAATGAATCTGTAGTATCTTCATACGATGGAGTACTATTTGGCGATGAAAAGAAATGCTGTACTGACATATACTGCAGCATGGATGGACCTTAAAAACATACTTACACGAAGGAAACAAGTCACAAAAGACCACATATTTGTATGATTCCACTTATATTAAATATTCAGAATGGGTAAATTGATAGAGACAGAAAGGCTAGGAGTTGCTAGGGCTAATGAGGACTGAGGAAATGGGGAGTAAACGTACCATTGAATGGTACGTTTTTAATGGGTGAATTGTGTGGTCTGTAAATAATATCTCAATAAAGCTGCTAAAAGTCGATTTAATGAAAAGTGGCCGTTAGCCTATGTGACATGGAAACATTTTATAGCAGAACATACCCCCTATACAATGCAAACATATGTAGTCAGGATACAACTTGTTTGAAAAAATGGCTAGCTGAATTCATGTGGCTGTCAAGAGCAGTTCAGTTTGGAGACTTTTGTTTGTCTGGAATAGCCATTATGATCTAAGACAAGGAAAGGTAGACCAGAGAATCGGGCTAACCCATAAGTCATTTACTAGGAACCTTATGTATTGCCATGCACATAACAGAAAATAAATTTTATATTTACATTCACACATATATATATACTTTATATGTATACATACAGTATATGGTTATACACACATATTTATGCATGTATATAGTTACCTATGTTTCTGTATATGCATGATTATATTATTATTTTTAATTTGAAGAATTTTTTATTTTGTATATGTGCTGCCGAAGCGAGCACGAAGAATTTTTTATTTTGAATTGGATATTTTTAGTTATTTAAAAATCTATTTCTATATACTGTGGTGATCACAGAGCAAAAATGAAATTCAATATGCTCGTTGTGTGTGTATTTATATCACATATATACATATCTATCCATATATATCTACTGTAGAAAGTTTACTTCACATAGTGAATGAGTTAAAAATATTCAATTTCTTATGTTTTACAAGCATGTAGCTTTCTTTCATATTTTAAAGCTTTGAACAGAGCATCTAAATAAAGTGGTAGAGTGTATGCAGGGACTTCTGGGCATATTCAGTAGTGAATGTTTCTACAGTGATACAATTTCATCTTATATTTCAATATTTATTCTACTCAGGGTAAGTTAGGTTTGTGTTATTGGAAAAATGTTAAATTATTGTTTGCATCCTTTAAAGAATATAACACCTGAGAGGCGATAGAACCGTTTGTATTTAGAGGCACGTGCAATTGAGAATCCCTTCTTCCTGATCTTAGAGTCCAGGAACAAAATAGGTTAATAAGAAAGAGTATGGAACTGACTGATTGCTAATATAAAGACTAGCCAGTGTTCAATGTACGTAGCTGGCTTGAAATTATCCTAAATTAGAATTGTTGCTCCTTAATGTGTGTGTAAGTATCCAACTTGGTCCATTTCCAAATGACACTAATGCTTCTTGTACTCTGATGGAGATGCAGGTGAGTGTTTCCTCATGCCTAGATAACCAACCTAGGTTCAGTTTTAGATGCTCACATAAAATCCATGTCATACTTTTCTTTCTTCCCTATTTTCCTCACCACATCTCAATACAGAATACTGGCATAAATGTTCATTAGCATATAGCTTATAAAGATGATAGGAGAAACAAAATTTACTGTGTTTCCTATTTATCCCTAATACATGTACTATACTATGTTAAACATACAATGCAAAATGATGACAAATGGGCCAATCTTTGTGTATTTTTTTAAAAGTTACAATCTGAAATTTTAAGTATTTTGAAAGCCATTTCAATGTGAAATAAAAATATTTATTTTAGTTGATATTGAGGTTATCTTTGGTTCATTGATATGAAAGAAGTAGATAAAAATATTTAAGGCATTGACATTTTTTGCATGATTAGAACTAAATATTTTACTTTCCCTTCTGGCTTTGGCTTTAATAGAATTATTCAATGATTGTAAGCAAGTGATACCTTTTTGTTTGTTTGTTTGTTTGTTTGTTACCTTGACAACACCTAAATCTAGTTCAGGGATCACACTGCCCATAATTTCATGTAGCCTAGTTGTAGCTCCACTCTCAATTCCAAAATTTTCAAAAGTGACTTAGGCCAAAGGCCATTTTGTTTAGAGGTGAGCAAATAATCAAAACTGAGCTTTATGTATGAATCATATATCTACACAGCAACTCCTAGCAAGAAAACTTCCTCTTACCTATTGGTTGGAAATGAATTGGCCACCATCATGTAACCATAAGGAAAGGATCTACCTGAGATTGAGGAGCAAGTTAAGGTGGCCCAAGAAGAGGTAAGAAACCAGATCTGAACCACACTACTTATATTCAGCCAGTAACATAAACCCATAAACTCATTTTTTGCTTAAGAACTTTTTAGTCAGGGTGTCTATCTTTTGCATAAAAATAAGCCCAATTTCATGTATTGTGGAAAATCCTTCTTACATTGAATAGTTGACTTTATTAATAAAGTGCACTATTTTAGATCTGGATGTGATATATATTGGCTAATGCTTAAAACTATCGTGTTCGAAAAATGCAGATAGAAGATGTGGTATATACATACAATGGAATACTATGCAGCTATCAAAAAACCCTGAAATCTTGCCATGTGCAACAACGTGGATGGAACTAGAGGGTATTATGCTAAGCGAAATAAGTCAATCAGAGAAAGACAATTTTCATATGATCTCTCTGATTTGAGGAATTTGAGAGGCAGGGCGGGGTGTGGGGAGGGAGGGAAAAAATGAAACAAGATGGGACCAGGGAGGGAGACAAACCATAAAAAGCTCTTAATCTCAGGAAACAAACTGAGGGTTGCTGGGAGGCAGGAAGGGTAAGGATAGAGTGGCTGGGTTATGGACATTGGGGAGGGTATGTGCTATGGTGAGTGCTATGAATTGTGTAGGACTGATGATTCACAGACCTGTACCCCTGAAGCAAATAATATATTATATGTTAATTAAAAAAATCCTGTTTGAATGATAGCTTATGATATCTGAATGATAGCTCATCTTTTCACTTGTCATTCTCTTAGAAATATTATCCTTTTTCCTAATACAAAAGATGATTTACATATATTTAGTAAGGCTTCACAAATTATTGAAAGTAGATGGAAGAAATGATGCCTTTGGAAACAAGGATACTGTTGCATTTTGTATTTTCATTTTTAATTTATTCCTCTGTAGGTAAGTAGAATTTTGAATAGTCATAAACTTCAGGCACCCACAAAACTCCCAGAAAGAGAAAAGAGGTGCAAATAAAACTTTAGTCTATATCTTGCTTTGTGGACGATGTAAATCATAATCTATTCATGAAAAGATTCACAAATCTTTTACACATTAACTTATTCCCTTCTGAAAAAAATAGTTGTAGTTAAAGAATAAAAGTGTTCAATGATCTCTGTGAGGCTTTGCGCTTCCAGCACCAAGATCATTTTAGGCAGGAATTCATATGCAACCATGACTCAATGGTGAGAAAAGTTTGGTATTGGACACTGCTCTGATTAAACTACAGTGGGGATCACCAATGATTTAAGACCTGTGTTCCTGTCTTGGTTCTGAAATTGAAGCTCACTCTTAACATTCTCTTCTGCATTTTTCCTATCCTGTTAATATTTATCAGGTGTTTTGGCTTTTCTGTGCTGACTATCACTCAGGCTAACTTTGGACAGACTTTCAAATATTTCACTCCTATCTTATGTCTCTCCTTTCTCTGACTAGATTATGTTAGAGTTTGACCAGGCAGTTCAACATTCAAAGGTCTGATGACCTAATTCTCATTTCAGTCAAATAGATATATTTCTCTGGATCCCCTTAGAGTACTAGGTTTTTCCTTGATCATTCTCAGTTTTCTTCTAGGAAGTAAATCCTATCTCAACATCTTGATATCTGCTTGCCTGTGCTCAAAATACAGACTCCTCTGGTTCCTCTCTTACTAAACTTCATTTACACATGGGGAGATTTGATTTCTAGTTGAGCTGCTGCAAGTCTTAACTATCAATGTCCTTTGAACATTTCTGCTGTAACACTTGGATCCAGTTCTTCCTGTCAAAACTTCACCATCCATGAGACTTCCCACTTGGTGGCTGCCTTTCCAGCTCTTACCTCCTAACCCTGTATTGATAAGGAATTCTGATTTATCACACGAATTCTTTTCCCTTGGTTTTCAATTTTCCTTGCATAGATGTCCAAAGGAACAGCAAAGGGTTTTTAAAACTAGTGGATGAATTGTGATTGGAATTTCATTGTGTACAATATTATAAGATACAGCCTTCAGTTTTTGGGAAGTTTAGGGGTCAGTGAACACCTCAAATTAAAAAAAAAAGATTTTGTTTTCTTTTTTTGATCTTGCCTTTTAAAAAACATTGAGGTATAATTGACATATAATATTAGTTTTAGTTATGAGACTTAAAGAGGCAATATTTACATATATTGCAAAATAATCACCATAATAAGTGATAAACATCCATCATCACATATAGTTACAGATTTATTTTTCTTGTGATGAGAACTTTTAAGATCTACTCTCTTAGGAAATTTCAAATATACAATACATCTTCTTTATCCATTCATCAGTCAATGGACATTTGGGCTTTTTCCATAATTTGGCTATTGTTGATACTGCTGCTACAAACATTAGGGTGCATGGACGCCTACAAATTAGTATTTTTATATCCTTTGGAGAAATACTTAGTATTACAACTGCTGGGTCATAAAGTAGTTTTATTTTTAACTTTTTGAGGAACCTCCATACTGTTTGCCAGAATGAATGCAGCAGTTTGCATTCTCCTCAAGAATGTAGGAGGGTACCCCTTCATCCACATCCTCACCAACACCTGGTGTTTCTTGTGTTGTTGATTTTAGCCATTCTGACTGGTGTGAGGTGATCTCTCTTTGTAGTTTTGATTTGTATTTTCTGATGATGAGTGATGTTGAGCTTCTTTTCATGTGTCTGTTGGCCATCTGTATGTCTCCTTTGGAAAAATGTCTATTTATGTCTTCTGCCCATTTTTAAACTAGATTGTTTTTTGGGTGTTGAGTTTTGTTGATTTTGGCCATTCTAACTGGCGTAAGGTGGTATCTCAGTGTG
>CM052799.1:179515931-179527720 GCA_028533885.1 Nasua narica | reverse complement strand
TCATGTCTTCTGCCCATTTTTTGATGTGATTATCTGTTTTGTGAGTGTTGAGTTTGAGGAGTTCTTTATAGATCTTAGATATCAGACCTTTGTCTGTAGTGTCATTTGCGAATATCTTCTCCCATTCTGTGGGTTGCCTGTTTGTTTTGTTGACTGTTTCCTTTGCTGTGCAGAAGCTTTTTATCTTGATGAAGTCCCATTGAGTTTTATAAGTTCTTTATATATTTTAGATAATAACCCTTTATCAAATATGTCATTTGCAAATATCTTCTCCCATTCCATAGGTTGCCTTTTTGTTTTGTTGATTGTTTCTTTTGATGTGCAGATGTGGCATACACACACACACACACACACACACACACACACACCCCACAATGGAATGTTAATCTTGGCTCAGGTCATGATTTCAAGGTCATGAGATAGAGCTCTGTGCTGGGCTCTATGTTCAGTGGGGAGTCTGCTTGAGATTTTCTCACCCTCTCCCTCTGCCCCTCTACCCACTTGCACTCTCTATCTGTCTCTATCTATCTAAAATAACTAACTAACTAAATAAAATCTTTTAAAAAAAGAATGAAATCTTGCCATTTGCAATGAAATGGATGGAACTATAGTGTATTATGCTAAGTGAGATAAGTTAGTCAGAGAAAGACAAATACCATATGATTTCACTTATTTGTGAAATTTAAGAAACAAACAAATGATCATGGGGAAAGAAGGGGGGGGCAAACCAAGAAACAGACTCTTAACTATAGAGAATAAACTGGTGGTTACCAGAGAGGAATGGATAAAATAGGTGATGGGGACTAAGGAGTCCACTTGTTGTGATGAGCACTGAGTGTTGTATGTAAGTGTTGAACCACTAAATTGCACACCTGAAACTAATATTATACCACATGTTAATTAACTGGAATTTAAATAAAAATATACAATACAGTATTATTAACTATAGTTATCATGCTGTATGTTAAATCCTCATGACTTATTTAATTTATAAGTGGAAATTTGTACCATTTGACCCATTTCCCCCATTTTGCCTATCCCAGCTCCTGCCTTTGGCAACGCCCAATTTGTTCTCTGTACCTGTGGTGTCATGTTTTTTTTTAGATTCCACATATAAGTGAGATCATGCAGTATTTGTCCTTCTCTGATGAATTATCATAATGGTCTCAAGGTCCTCCATGCTGTTGTAAATGGCAAGATTTCCTTCTTTTTTATGGCTGAATGATATTCTATTGTGTATATATATGCCACATTTTCTTTATCCATTCATACATGAATCGACACTTAGATTGCTTCCATATCTTGGCTATTATAAGTAAAGCTACAATGAACATGGGAGTGCAGATATCTTTTCAAGTTAGTGTTTTCATTTCCCTTGGATAAATACCCAGAAATGGAATTACCAGACCTATGGTAGTTCTATTTTTAATTTCTTGAGGAATTTTCATATTTTTTTCCATAGTGACTATACCAATTTACACTCCCACCAATACTATGTGAGCGTTCCCTTTTCTCCACATCCTCACCAATGTTTGTTATTTCCTCTTTTTGGCAATAGAAATCCTAACAGAGTGAGGTTATATTTTATTGTTGTTTTGATTTGAATTTCTCTGATAATTAGTGATGTTGAGCATCTTTTTATGTACTTCTCGGCCATTTGTATGTCTTTGAAAAAATGTCTATTTAGATCCTCTGTCCATTTTAAAATTGGACTTTTTTTTTGCTATTGAGTTATATGTATTCTTTATATCTTTTGAATATTAATTCCTTATCAGTGTATGATTTGCAAATACTTTCTCCTATTCTGTAGTTTCCCTCTTCTTTTTGTTATGGTTTCTCTTGCTGTGCAGAAGCTCTTTAGTTTGATGTAGTCCTGCTATTCTTTTATTAAGTAAATGAACTTATTATGTAATAGCTGATAATTTCAAGTAATGATATTTTTTCTCTAGTCCCCTATTGTTATTTGGTATGAAGATCTAAATTTTATCATTACTAATGATGAGGAAGATCAAGTCAATAATAATCATATTTAGAGAAATACTCAGAGAATACATATGACCCAATATATATGAACCATATCACCAATTTAGCAGCAAATTGTGATTGTTATTTTTTAAGCTTTGTGTGTTAGCCTGACCTTTGGGGGAGTAATATTTTCTTTGCTCTTCTCTGAAACCAAGAAATTACTCTTTTCCCATTGACTTTCCTGAACTTACCAATACTTATTATCCTGTACCTGTCCTCCCATTTTCCTAATTAAATGGTGATTTAATTTGGTAAGACAGTAAAAAATTCAAGGTGCTATATGGAGGCCTTTCATCCCCTGGGAGAGCTGTGAAACAAAGATGGGAGAAAAGGGAAGGAATGGTGATAAATACAGTTGGGACTTAAAGAGGCACTGCAGTGAGGGAGGGTAGAAAGAAATGTGATGTGAAGCACAAATGACAATAAACAGATTAATGAACTGGAGATGTGCATTAGGGCGTTCAAAGAACTTAGGGCATCAGAGCCCCCAACTGGAACAACATCATTACTAAGGATGAAACTGGAAAAGTCTGATGCCTGCTACTTTCTCTCTCTGTGTTCTGTATTTTCCTTTTAACCTTTTAATTTTTTTTTAAAGAGAAAACTTCTGGTTTCTCTTACCTCTACCCATACTGTTTTATTATAGTTTCAAGATGTTTGAAATCAACTTAGAAGAAGATGGACTTCAAAGTCTAAGTAAGTATGGAATTAATGCAGAAAATGTTAAAGTTATGTGCCTTATGCCAACTTAGAAATATAATTTCATACTGATTTCCTGATATAAGCTGATTCTGCATCAGGATCTGTAAACCAGAAGAAAAATAGATTTAGACAAAAATAAATTATTTGCAATGACAATGATTTTGGTTTGGCTGAGTTCAATTTCTTAGAAATTGGAAAGCTATTCTTGTCTTTTGACATAGCCAGAATTAATGCCAATGAATGGGACCTGTTGCAAGATAAGAAAGTGTCATCTATTAATTGTGACAGGAAAACCATACTCATTTGTTTACTTGGGATCTTACAGTCACTTTTCATGTGAAGAATTAATTGAATGCATGAAACACTTTAAATTGAAATCAAAATGAACATTTCCTTGCTCACCCTTGAGTACAAATACCCTGAGTGACAAGACTGGAAATGGTGTTCCATATGAAGTAGCTTTTTTCCTATATTGTCCAACTGGCTAAGCAATTGGACAATTTTCACTGCTTATTTTGTGTATTAAGGCATAGGTTAGGTAAAAGTTCACTAAAGCTATTGACTCATCTGCATATGAAATGTCAAGTGCTATCCAGGAGAAAGTGCTACATGTTTCACAGCATTGCAAATTTGCCTAATAGCCGGGAGAGTGCATAATTTACCATTTACTTGTTAAACCTCACTGCAATATTTTCACTTTTTATACACTTTACCAGTCAATTGAAATAAAAACTGCAGGAGTTTTAGGCAGTCAAAAATATAACTAGACTTTGCTTTTTTAATATTATCATAGAATGTCAGAATGTTATAGCCCCCAAGTCATGAAGGCTATTCACTGAAGACAGATATGAAGTTCCAGATGGTAACTTTCTAATCAATTTTTATTTATACCTACTGTAAAATGTTGCCTTCGCAAGCAAAGAGTACAATGCACCATTGGGTGGCATCTAACATTTTGTGTGATGCCTATAATAGCTGAGAGTTCTCAAAAGAAACCAGATAAAGTCAAGAAATTGGAAATGGGCATGAATGTTACCTGCATTCTATCCTCAGAATTCAATCAAGATGTAGTTGAAAATATTAAGAAAGGATTCTTGCAATAGGTATAGAAATGAGTTAGAAATATTAGAATGGTATAGGTTTGCATAAAGGGGATATTTTAACATAATTCTTATAATAAACAATAATTTGCATCAAAACCATGGGTGTGCATGGGCATAGTTTGAGAGTTTCCATGCACACTGAATATTATGTTAAGTGCTGTTTTTCAAATACCCTTCCTTCCAGAAAATACATTGAAGCAAATGGGCAAACATTGGGAATATCTCTATTTTTTATATCAGAGAATAAGGGTACATATTTCATGACTGCATTTTTATTTTTTAAAAATTTTTAAGAATTATTTATTTGAGAGAGAGAAGGAGGGAGAGGCAGAGGGAGAGAGAGAGGGAAACTTAAGCAGACTTGGTACTGAGCACAGAGCCCGAGGTGGGACTCCATCTTAGGACTCTGAGATCAGGACCTGAGCTGAAACCAAGAGTTGGTCACTCAACCCACTGCACCACTTAGGTGCCCCTGCTGAATTTTTATATAAAATTTGAACCCACTTCTTCTCAAAGTTAGTTGAAGAGTTATAGGACAAAGAAAATGGTGACTTTATTCGTTCCTAAACTTCTCTGTGTTTCATAGCCTAATAGGTTTTATGATGTTCTTTTAAAATATTTGCAGTCATTATCTGGAAAATATAAATGTTTTGAAATGTGCCATCAAACAAATGTACTATTTTCTGTATTTTAAGTTAGTTGGAATGAAGAAAAACTTTGAACACTGCAGACAGGATTCTTTAAAAAGAGATTTATTCCTTTTAAATAGCATCATCTCTATGTAAACACAAAGTTTAAAACTTTTAAGGCTTTGTATACTTGCATCATTTTGGGTGGCTATTTCTTCTACATCTTCTTTGACTGTCTCCCATCCCTTGCTTGCCCCATTCTGGTGCTCCTCCCATCTATCTCTTAAGAGGTTGGTTCTGCCAGTTAAGCACACGGGTTAGTCTTGACCATACAGCTGACTAAAACACTCAAAAACATATTTGATGCGTTCAGTCACATACACCTAGTGTCATATCCAGAATCCAAATAACTTGAAACCCACGGTAGATGTCTACCTTTTTCATTTGCATTTGTAACCCTCCTCCTCACCCCCAGAATTAGGAATTTTATCCAGAAATGGTTTCTCAGTTATGGAAATTATCATCTAAATTGCTTAGAAAAAGAAATATCATTCCATATAAAAAACTCATTGGGAAGGGCGAATGGGGGGAAATCGGAGGGGGTGATGAACCAGGAGAGACTGTGAACTCTGAGCAACAAACTGAGGGTTTTGGAGGGGAGGGGGTGGGGGGGTGAGCCTGGTGGTGGGTATCGAGAAGGGCACGTATTGCATGGAGCACTGGGTGTGCTGCATGAACAATCAATCTTGTAACACTGAAAAATTAAAATAAACAAATTTGGGGAGAAAAAAAACCTCATTGGTTAAAACCCCTGCTAATGCATGTTGCTTCTTTGCACAAATTAAAACTCTCCCCTCCCCACACGAATGCACGTACCTCCCCCTGAGTAGATGTGGCTCAGCAGTTTCCCAGTTTTTCAAACACAGACACACTAGATTTCTGCTGCCATGTGCTCCCGAGTCAGGCCCCCTTCTGCAGCAACCAGCATGTTCAGTTTTATGTAAATTGCAAGCTCCACATTAAGAGATGTAGGGGCCATCTATAAGGGAAAAATATGTGATGAATGGGTTGGAATCTGGGACAAACATGCCTTTACAAAATACAAAGTGTTGAATGTTTACATTATACTGTATAGGTTTAATTTTGATATTAATAATACATACTTATTGTAGTAGACATTGAACAGATGGCAAAAAGTAAGGAAAAATCCTATTTCCCAGAGTTAGTCATTGTTAATATTATCTTTGTAGATAATTTTTACTGAAAAAGAAAGAATAAACATTGTTAAAGTTACTCAACACTTGTGTATATTGTAACAATAGTTTTTAATGATTTTATAATATTTTAGAATGGATGTGCCATACATTACTAATTCTCAGTTGTGTGACAAATGGATAATCTAAGTAAAATATCATTCTACAACTTGAATTTCTGATGTTATACATCTGAATAATGAATTCTTTGCCTCTCTATGACATAAAAATATCCATCCAACCTAAAGTAAAGGCCCCACTAGGGAACAATTTTTTTTCTGTTAACAATGTACTATTATTGCTGTTGTAATTATAAATGCATTGCTGCTGGAGAAAATTATTTTGTTATGAATTTCAGTGTCTAATCCCAAGAATTAGTTTTTATCCTCCATACTGCAGTTTTAATAATATAATATATCAAGGGTTTATTTACTATTTTAGATAGAGCCACTGTTTTGTTTATTCAGAGAATTTCAAGCAACCAGACTGCAAAACTGAGAATAATTTGCAAATTTGATTAATTTTCTCATCTAAGCTGGGTTCAACTTTAAGAACGTGAATCCTGACACACAAAACATTCTTTCTATTGCAAATATTCTAACTTGGAAAAGAGAAAAATATTATTATCAGTGATACTGTTCATTTTACTGTTATTTTGTTTGAAAAGATTCCTTAACTAGAGAAATTATTTATACCATTGTTTTCCTGCTTGCATTCATTGCACACAAAAACACTTAGTTGCCTAATCAGAGAAGTTGTCCGACCTTTTGCCATGCTAACTGGGATTGCAAAAGATGTTTTCAATCCATTTGGACAAAGATGCTTTGTTTTAAACAAGTGGTTCTCTCTTTTATCATCTGATAATTCTTCTCTCCACATCTTGGGTTCAGTGGCTATTTTCAATGAAAATTCTATTAGCTGTAACTCATTGATATCATTAATCAGAGAGTATCTGTCTAACAGCCAGCCAGGATTTCTTAGAGGGAGATGGAATAATTTTCAAGGATGTAAATAAGTACAAAATGACTGATATTCTTAGATAAAACTCAGTTTACTCATGGTACTCTGGACCCAACAAACATAAGGGTCAGTCTGCTCTGGCATGGCTACTGCTAAGGATGCAGGTACCCAGGAAGCCAAGACAACTGGATTTGACCATGAGGTGTCCTGCCTTCTTTAAAGAGCCAAACATTGGCCACTAACCCTCAGCGGTACCCTGCATTCACTGAGACATATTTGTTTCTCTTCAAAATACCTGCAGTCCCAGGAATGTCAAAAGAACCTCCTCCTTGTTTTATGGAGTAGCATTTTGTTTCTGCTTCTAGGGATCAAGTAAGAGCGTGAGCACACACACAACTGCTTTCTGAGAAAACTACCTCCTTTCAGATATTCCCATTGCCCACCTCTGCTGAGGTGGGAGAGAATCCTGCCCACATACCTGGCAACCTTGATACTAAATTGTATGAGACCTACTTCTGTTACACAGCCAACTGAGGCAATGCTTTTTTTTTTTTTTTAAAGAAACAGTCTAAAGATGATGCTTTCTCTTTCTCTTTTTTAAATTTTTATTTATTTTAACTTATTTTTTATTAATATATAATGTATTATTTGCCCCAGGGTACATGTCTGTAAATCATCAGGCTTACACATTTCACAGCACTCACCATAGCACATACCCTCCCCAATGTCCATTACCCAGCCACCCTATCCCTACCCTCCCTACCTCCCAGCCACTCTCAGTTTGTTTCGTGAGTTTAGGAGTCTCTTATGGTTTGTCTCTTTTCTGATCCCATCTTGTTTAATTTCCCTCCCCCACCCCCCACAACCCCTTGCCTTGCCTCTCAAATTCTTCATTTCAGAGAGGTCATATGATAATTGTCTTTCTCTGACTGACTTATTTAGCTTAGCATAATACCCTCTAGTTCCATCCACATCATTGCAAATGGCAAGATTTCATCTGTTGATGGACATCTAGGTTCTTTTGTGGACATTGCTACTATAAACATTTGGGTGCATGTGACCCTTTGGATCACTGAATTTGTATCTTTCGGGTAAATACCCAGTAGTGTGATTGCTGGGTCATAGGGTAGCTCTATTTTCAACTTTTTGAGGAACCTTCATACTGTTTTCCAAAGTGGCTGTATCAGCTCGCATTCCCACCAACAGTGTAGGAGGGTTCTCCTTTCTCCACATCCTTGCCAACATCTGTCCTTTCCTGACTTGCTAGTTTTAGCCATTCTGACTGGTGTGAAGTGGTATCTCACTGTGGTTTTGATTCATATTTCTCTGATGCTGAGTGATGTTGAGCATTTTTTCATGTGTCTGTTTGCCATTTGGATGTCTTCTTTGCAGAAATGTCTGTTCATATCTTCTGCCCATTTCTTGATTGGATTCTTAGTTCTTTGGGTGTTGAGTTTGAGAAGTTCTTTATAGATTTTGGATACTAGCCCTTTATCTGATACACTGAGGAAGACACAAAGAAATGGAAAAACGTTCCATGCTCATGGGTTGGAAGAACAAATATTGTGAAAATGTCTATGCTACCTAAAGCAATCTACACATTTAATGCAATCCCTATCAAAATACCATCATAAATTGATGATGAAATAAATTTTCAAAGAAATGGAACAAATAATCCTAAAATTTATATGGAACCAGAAAAGACCATGAATAGCCAGAGGAATGTTGAAAAAGAGAACCAAAGTTGGCATCATAATTCCAGACTTCAAGCTCTATTACAAAGCTGTAATCATCAAGACAGTGTAGTACTGGCACAAAAACACACATAGATCAATGGAACAGAATAGAGAGCCCAGAAATGGACCCCTACCTCTATGGTCAACTAATCTTCGACAAGGCAGGAAAGAATATCCAATGGAAAAAAGACAGTATCTTCAACAAATGGTTTTGGGAAAACTGGACAGCCACATGCAGAAGAATGAAAGCGGCCTATTTCCTTACACTGCACACAGAAATAGACTTAAAATGGATGAAAGACCTCAATGTGAGACAGGATTCCCTCAAAATCCTTGAGGAGAACACAGGCAGCAACTTCTTCGACCTCAGCCTCAGCAACTTCTTCCTAGAAACACCACCAAAGGCAAGGGAAGCAAGGGCAAAAATGAACTATTGGGACTTCATCAAGATCAAAAGCTTTTGCACAGCAAAGGAAACAGTCAACAAAACTAAAAGACAACTGACAGAATGGGAGAAGATATTTGCAAATGACGTATCAGATAAAGGGCTAGTACCCAAAGCTTTCTCTTTCTCTTAATTCAAATCCCCATGAAGCCTGATAACCAGACCACACAACTTGACAGTCCCTTTATGCTCCTGCTTCACGCTTCCCAACACGATGCCCTAGGATGTTACTAAAAAATCATTTATGAGAAAGTCAAATGCCTGCGTTTCAGTTAAAATGTTGATCATATCATTTATTATTTGTTCCCAGTGATTAATGGCACTCCCAAAGGAGCGGGAGGGATAAGAAAAGTTGTTTCTTATTCTACATTGATATATTTTCTAGTGTTAGATAGTGATGTATTTTCCTCTTTCCCTTGATAGGTTATTCAGGTACGCTTTAGTCTCTCTGTTCTTTTCTTCAGTTAAAACTATGGCTCAAATAATGTTTGTATCTGATTTTCTATTGTATGCTGACTCTACTTTCTTTTGTAATGAATAAGTTTTCTCCCACACTTTTCTTCTGTTTTCGACAATTTTGTTGATTAAATTTAAATGTGGCAACATGGGGTGCCTGGGTGGCTCAGTCATTGGGCATCTGCCTTCAGCTCAGGTCATGATCCCAGTGTCCTGGGATAGAGCCCCGCATTGGGCTTCCTGCTGGACTGGAAGCCTGCTTCTCCCTCTCCCACTGCCCCTCCTTGTGTTCCTTCTCTGGCTGTGTCTCTCTCTGCCAAATAAATAAAATCTTAAAAATAAATAAATGTGACAGGACCACATGGGTATTTTTTTGTGGCATGGAAGTGGCCTGTATCTTGATATAGTGGTTACGTTGGTGTACATATTTGTCAAAATTCACCACACTGTACCCCTTTAAGAACAGGTGCTGCTTATAATATCTAAATTACACCTCAACAAAGATTATTTTTTAAAGAAGGAATGTACTGAATAAAAATTCATATATCACCTGCAGTTTCCCTCTACATGCTAAAACATCATTATTGATCTTTACATGAGAGAAGCATATTATTTCAAAATATAATTAAAAGTTTCCTTGAGAAACCTTACAGTGTTCACTTTAAAGATGGCCACTTTGTTTAGTAGTAAGTATAAGAAACTGAGTCATATGAAACAAAGATAAGTCTAGAAAATTAACTAAAAGTATGACTTTGGGAAATGTCTCCTGTTTTTATAAAATTGGAATCAATGGTTCTCTCTCATTAAAATTGAAATAAAATTTTGTGTTTCTATGAGAATCCTATAGTCAATGCATGGTAAATACATATTTATATATTTACTTTTCTCCTGGATTAACAAAAGATGAAACAACAATTCACATAATCGCATAACATTTTACAAGTCCACATATATTAATAATATACAATACCCATGATTTTACAGAACATGGGACGTAAAATATTTTAGCAGGCATACCAGCTATGCCAATTCTCCAGGTACATTATCAAAAACCTGTAAGAAGCATTTTTTGGGGCCTAAGGTTAAGGCCTAGATACAGGATTCTGGTTTTTACGTGACAAGAACTCTAAAATTTGTTGAGTATAGTTTAAGAGTTCTCACCATACACACCCCAGAAGGTAACTATGTGAGGTGATATATATGTAAATTCACTTGATTATGGTAAATATTTCACAATGTTCATGTGTATGAAATCATCATCATACACTTTAAATAGACACAATTGTATTTGTCAATTATACCTCAACGAAGCAGGAGAAAAAGAAATTCAGGATAGGAGCTGTAACAGTTCTGGGTCATATCTCCCACAGGACACTCAGATCAAGTCATGAAGAACAAGGTGATTCACTACCACATGTAGGTCATCCTTCATTAGGAAGAGGCTGAAGAGACTAAGAAATGTGACAAATAGAAAGCTTCTCAAAATCAAATTAAATACTTTTTTTAACAATTGGAAGCAAAAGCCATAGATAAATCAAACCAGTTACAAATGATAACCTAAAATGATAGTGGAAGTATCAGCAAAAGAGTAAATCATTTAAGCAAGAAAATGATCCAATTGAAGGCAATTATAGTACTTTGAGTCTGAGCAAAGGAGACAGAAAGAGAGAGAAAAGTATAGTGTCACAGCACAAAGAGCGTCTCAACAACAAAGCAGAGAACACAATATAAATGTTATGGACAGGTAGGAGGATGAGGAATATAAGCACGCACGCACACACACCCCACACCTATTGCCCCTCCAAGAGTCTTATATTTTTTGCTTGAAATAAAGCTTTCAAAATACTATGGAAACATAAGTCAGATGTAAAGGTATTTGTAGATGAAGAAGTGGAAGTTCAGAATTTAGACTACACTTTTGAGAAATGTGACAGCGTGATATTAGCTAGAGAGAGTAACAGACTTAGGGAAATATTTTTAGGGGGTGCAGACTCCAGCAGTTTTGTGATCTGATTGAAGAAAACAGCAAACCGAGAAGATTGAGGATGAAGAATTATTATTCCTTCATAATAATGTGTGAAGTATTATTTGGGAAAGTAATAAAATAAATGGATATTGAAGGAGAAACGGGGGATAAAGGTTGATATATTCATATCACGTGGCTGTCCAGAGGACATTTTAAATAGGGCAATTATAGAGATTGCGTACTGGCTCAAGAAAGTGTGAAGCATGTTTGTTAGTAGTGGAATGGAGTCACACAGAGATTTGAATTTGGGAAGAAAGGACAGAGGGAGGGATATAAGTGTATATATACATATTTGTCCTAGTATATTTGGCTTATTGGCATATAGCTGCTGATAATAATTTTTGATGATTGTTTCTATTTCCTTTGGATTAGTCGTGATCTCTCCCCTTTCATTCATAATTTTGTTGATTAAGGTCCTCTCTCTTTTCTTCTGGATGAGTTTGGCCAGTGGTTT
>CM052799.1:179485520-179515431 GCA_028533885.1 Nasua narica | reverse complement strand
TTATTGATTTTCTGTTTAGAAGATCTGTCAGCTAGTGAGAGTGGCGTGTTAAGATCTCCTAGTATAAAGGTATTCCTGTCTATATGACTCTTTATTTTGATTAACAGTTGGTTTATGTAGTTGGCTGCTCCTATATTGGGGGCATAAATGTTTACAATTGTTAGATCTTCTTGGAGGATAGACCCTTTAAGGATGATGTCCTAGTATATTTGGAAGCCAGGAATAAAGGAGGCAGGAGTCAAGGGAATGGTGAGGACAGGATAAATATGTGGCACTAGTGAGTAAGAGAGTTATGTAACTAAAAGATTATTGGTCTTTAACAAAGTCCAAAATCCTAGTGGGACATTTAGTTTGATGCTCTAAGGCTAAGTCAAATTGCTAAATAGTAAAGCAGGCAGAGGAAGAGAATGGCTCCTGGAAAATCTCCATTAATATTAATAGCCAACACTTCTTGAGCATTACTAAGTGGAAAGCACTCTTCTAAGTGAACTGCATGGTTTTTTTTTTCTCCCCAAATATGTTTATTTTAATTTTTCAGTGTTACAAGATTGATTGTTCATGCACCACACCCAGTGCTCCATGCAATACATGCCCTTCTCAATACCCACCACCATGCCCACCCACCTCCCCAACCCCCTCCAAAACCCTCAGTTTGTTGCTCAGAGTCCACAGTCTCTCCTGGTTCATCACCTCCTCCGATTTCAGTGAACTGCATGGTTTAACTTATTTATTATTCACACATGATAAGAACTGTTAATATCTCCATTTTGTCAGAGGCGCAGAGAATTAAGTGATTTGGCCAAGATTTCAGAGCTTGTAAATGGTGAAACCAGGTGTAGAACCCAGACTTTAGGCACAAGAGGTCATGCTTTCAACTCCATCACTATTCAGCCTCCCATTTTGAGGCAGAATGAATGGTATTAATGAATTAAATGAATGGTAAGTGATAGCATTTTACTTTTTCTCAGGTGGCTTTTCAAGGGAAGTTTCAGGCTTGCTAGAAAACAGATGCCGCCTCAGAGGTATCTGGCCATTTCCCTTTCATCCCCCAGAGCAACCCTCTGCTTTCTGTAAGGTAGTGACACCCACTCATGTTCTATTCTGCCTCCATGAGCCCACGTTCACATTTCCTGCCTCGTGTTAGCCTGGGCTGGGGTCAGTCCCACTCATTTTCTTTTTAAAATAAATATCCCGTGTCTTCCTAGAATATTATAAGATTAGAGAAGTCATTGAAGATAATGGACATTGTTTCTGTTACATATTACTATGCAAATGACGGCCTCAAAAGTTAGGGTCATAAAATGACAGACATTTATTATTTCTTATGATTATGCAATCTTGAAAATGATTGACTTCCCTTAAGGAGTAGGTAATAAGAGTTACTAATATTTGTCACCATCATCAGCAGCAGCATCATGATATAAATGATCCGCAACCAGGTATGGGAGAACCTATACTCCCCTTCCCTTCTTGGAACCCTGACACCCTTGATTCAGGAGCGTAGAACTGTGGGAAATCTCAGAAGCTGGGCTTTCTAATGTTTTGAGGAATGTTTTGAGGAACTCAAATTTCTAATATCTTAATATTCTAATTTATAAGATTGTAGAAAGAGTTTTTGACCAAATATAAAAAGAGTTGATGCCCAGTCTGGGTCTACCACTTGATATCTGTGCTAATTTGGGCAAACCATAATCACCTGTATTTTCTGAGTGTTAATTTCTTCACATAGTCAGTGGGTGGGGGCTTACTCATCTTACTAGCTTATCACAATGTGGCTGTGATAATCAGATTGATGGTATGTATAGGGTGCTTTAAAAAGTGTAAAGTGTCAAACCAAAATACTTAGTATGTATTGTAATCTTTCCTACTATGGTCTTGTTTCAAAAGCTTTACATGTATTAAGTCATCTGCAGGGTCATTGCTATTATTGTCCCCCCATCCCTTTACTTTTGTAGAAGGAAGCACAGAGAAGGATAGTAACTTACCCAAAGCCAGGCAGCTCATAAATGATGGAGTGAGAAACCAGAGAGAGGTAGGTATCAACTCCTGAGAGGAAAGGATCTAAGGAACATTGTTTAACACTACTAGGTGCCACTATGAGGCCACAGAATGACTAACCAGCCCTTTGGGAATTCTACCCCAAGCTGAGACCCAGCTTCTATCCCCATGAGCTTGACAAGGAGTTTTTGTCTCTTCAGTTTCAGACAGAAACCAGCTTAGTCCTCAGTGATTTTGTTTACCATATTGGAATTTAGATCATATTGTTTCTTTCATCTCATTTTTCATTCTGTAAAACAGGAAAGAAGATAAAATATAATAATGATTACCTTGACGATAGCCTAAACCTCAGATGCTCATCTTCCAAGGCCGGAATCCGAGTCTGTAGCTGAACATTCAAGAAATTTCTTCTTAACCTTATAGCAATAGTACCTGGGATTTTTAGAGAATGCAGACAATTCCATGTATAAAATGCAGTAGTAAAATCAGATGGTAAAAATTCAGGAAAAAATTTCACCTCCCAAATATGTGGACCCAGTTTCACGGGTGGCTTGACTCAGAAAAAAAAATACTATTTTCTTAAAACTTGTACGTTTATTATCTGAAAAATACTCATAAATTGGATTGTGATCTTGACTCTTCTTAACATTGTCAGGTGCTTATAACAGGTTGAAAATAAAATCACGGATGAAGGATGAGGTACTAATAATTCTTTATGTCTTTAGCAAACTTTTCTTGAGTGCCTACTTTTAGGAAGCCACTGTGTTACTACAAAGGAGCGGAAAAGGTAATCTCAAACCTTAAGGAATTCCTAAAAGGGAAATTGTCAGATGAATAAGAATTCCAAAACCAAAGGAATGACTAGCTCATAGGAGTCTGTCTCTTTAGTGGGAAGTCAGAGAAGTTGGAGAGCTGACTAGCTGGCACCAAGTTGCCAAGAGGGTTCCAAGAGGGAGTGCCTATATATAAACTGGGGTGGAGGAGAAAGAGTTGGGCCACTGTCTCATATGTTCAGATAAAGGAGTTGGCATTAAGGACTACTACTCTACACAAGCCAAAATCTAACCAAGACAGAGGGTTTTAGTAAATAGAGATATGCCCGGTCACAAAAATAAAAATCAATGGAAGCAGCCCCACATAAATGAATGAATCAAGTTACATGCATTTTGAGTATTTAGGGCAAAAACCAAAGCAGAATCTGGTATAGCTTTTGTCTGTGCCTCTCTTTGCAGCTAGGTATACCTGGCTTCTTTCACGGCCTCTTCAAGAATATCTCCCTTGAAGACAAGGACTCTCAGTGTGGAGAGTCTCATTCTAGATGTGGTCTACAAACAAGTCAGTGCCTGAAGCAATCTAGAAGACTCTGGGAGCACTAGTGGAGGAACTATGGTCTGAGAATTTCCAGGGTAAGGAGGAGCACACCAACTTTTCCACCTGGTCCTGTGACCTGGATTAGTAAGAGTGTTCTCTATTAGATGGTATGTGCAGAGAAGTGCCTACCAAAATAAATAGAAGGACAGGATTCTCTGTACTTGCTTGTTTCTAGAAGACACAGTGCTCTTGGCTGGCTTTTTAACAGTGAGAGAAGGCAGCCATTGATGCCATGTGAACACACTCATGTTCAAGGACACTGCTGGAATCTATATGGATCTTTTGAGGGCAATCTCCAGAATATCACGAATAGCATGAAACCCACTAAATGTGACATTAGACTGAAGAAGGCACAGCATTTTTTAGGGGCAAAGG
This sequence comes from Nasua narica, assembly GCA_028533885.1. Lineage (NCBI taxonomy): Eukaryota > Metazoa > Chordata > Mammalia > Carnivora > Procyonidae > Nasua > Nasua narica. The sequence goes on along the minus strand of CM052799.1, from coordinate 179,511,687 downwards.
ATCATTATTCAATGCCTATTGCTCACTGCCTTCCATGTGGAAGACAGAGATACTTTTTATAAAACGACATGGAAGGAAAGGATGATAATACATGTTTTTTATGAGTCATAACGATTGGAGTTCCATAAAATGCAGTGGTAGTAGAATGGACTTTGATGGGGGACAGAGATTTAGAAATATAACTCTACTTTTATCTTCCTCATGATGCATGTGGGGTTTAAGGATTTACTCATGTACAGCCAAAGTTTCAGTACCTTTTCCCTTCTTTCTTTTGTTAATTCTTTTCTTTTTTTTTTTTTATGTATGATCTTATTTATTTGTTACTCTTAGAAAATCTCATTTTTGGTTGGACTCAGACTTAGAGATAAAAGCTCTCAAAGAGTACAACATCCATCTCTTGGTAATCCATTCCTGAAGTTTTTCTTTGGCTTCCTACATTCCCTTGGCCAAAAGTTCTTTATATTCTGCAGCCCCTTCCTTCTTTTTCTTAGTACTCTGTTTCTTTAGAGCAATACACCAATGTTTGTACTGGAGGACACCTGGAGAAACAAAGCGCTGAATCTTGGGTGCTTTGCTTCTAGAGTTTTTCTTTGTTTAGGGGCTTTCTCACAACACACACTGGTGGGCAACATTTTCTTTAGAGAGATTGAAATGTTTATGGGTTCTGCTAACTCTTTCGGGCCCCAGGTGATGAACTACAGTAGTATCAGTGAATCCAGGAATATTTCCCTCACCCCCCTACTTTTTTTTTTATAATGACCAAGTTGAGAACATTGAGATTGGCACCCACAGTTCAACCTTGAACAGATTTTGTGCTTTCTTTCTCCAGTACTCCTTGGTCTGTAGCAGGAATGTCCCCTACTCAGCAGGAGGCAGACACAACCATGGGTCAAGACACGCTCTTTCATGGGGAAGCCTTGCTTGTCTTTGCCACCACTGATTCAGACCACGTAACCCTCCCATTCTTCACCCCAAGCAACAGCAGCAACTTCTGTGGCCATATGCTTCTCATAAAAGGTATAGTTTGTGTTTATTGTCCACTTCAATGGGTTTCTGGCAGTCAGGACCTGGGAAAGAGATATTCAGCTTCATCCTAACAGAGCCTACCACCTCCAAGGTACCATGAAAAGAACCTCTTTTTATAATTCTTGAAGCTAGTTTTGCAAGATTAAGAATCACCTTGAAATCCATCATATGTCATTGCAATTAAGCTACAAACATTAAATTATTCAAACATTTTTTTAAAAAGTAGAATGGAATTGCTTAGTAATGAATGTATTTCACTTTCCACATTAATTATCTTTTAAAATTGTATATGCTTTTTACTCTAATTCTAAGTATCCCCTAGTTTGGGGACAATAATTCAATTGATTTTAGTAATGTATATTGTCCCTATCAGATGTGATGTGTGATGGAGTTTAGAGCTTATTTGGACAGATATTAATAAATATCTGTGGTCTTATTGACTTGCAAACAAAAACTTGTTATCCAAAAACATTTGTAATGTGATGTTAGCTTATAGGAAGTGATGAGATTGAAGATGCTTTCTTTATCTTCCTAGCAGTGTTACATTTAGTCAAACTTTGGAGATTGCTTCAAGAAAGAGACACAAAGATTTGAGGTTTCAGCTAAAAGCACAAATTTTGTTGCCTGATTTTGTTATAAGAGACAAGAGAAGAAGTCAAGTTGGCTGGTACAATTTTACCTCATCTTCCCTGATGTATAATTGGCTTTAGTGGTTTGGACTCACTTAAAGTTCCCATCTTTCTATATGTAGCACATTTCTGCAGAAATTTTAAAAGAACAAAATGAACACTGTTATTGCACTATCTCCTTTTTAAACATGGTTATTTATAAACATTTGGGATGAATTGCTTTTCAGAAAGTTGATTGATTGGCTGGCCCCATTTTGAATTAAGTAGGACCATCTATTTTAGAGAGAGAGAAAAAAACCAGAGAGCTCCATCTTCTATTTGAAAGAAACTCACCACTTAAAATCCAGGTATTTTTAGTGTTCAAATAATCAAAGTTAAATTCTTTTCAGAATCCTCACTTGATAGACCTTTCAGTGTGTGTTTTGATTAACTGTCTGGTTGATTGATTGATGGCCCTTTCCTCATTGGGCTGAATTGACTGTGAAGGTGTCTGCAATAAAAGGACCATGCTGTGTATTTTTTGAATGAATTCGGCTGATGGTCTTTCTTCGGGAGTTTATAAGAGACTATGGATGAGTAGCCATTGGGACTTCAAAGCTGTGCTTCAGCTTCTTCATTTTGATATATTTTCTATACCTAATATATAAATTCTACAATAAATCAATTACAATCTAAAGTTTGTGTTTCTGAAAAAACAATATTTTAAAAGACATGACATTATTTTACTATAATATCAATATTTTATTAATGAAGGCTTAACTACTTCTATAACTGTATAACACTCATATTCCAGTTCTGGTTTGTGCAAAAACTCTTCTGGAGAAATGGAGGGAAATGCTCTCTATTTGTGATCCCTACATGTTTGGAAAAGTTATTTAAAATTTTCCATCTAAACTTCCCTTGGACTCAAAACAGGCTGCTGAATTCAAATTCCAATTCTACATTTCATTACTATAGGTTTTTTTCCCCCAAATATGTTTATTTTATTTTTTCAGTGTTACAAGATTGATTGTTCATGCACCACACCCAGTGCTCCAATACCCTTCTTAATACCCACCAAGTTTCCATAACTGTCCTTTCAGAGAAAAAAATCCATCTTTCTCTATAACTGGGATCATATTACCTCTTATAGTATTATGAAGATCACATGAGTTATTAGATACCTAGAACATAATAAATTATTCTTATTACTTTTTATTATTCTTGATAACCCTAGCCTAAAGAATTGTGCTTCACATCTGCTATTTGCCAGGCAAGAGGGGATGTTGGCAACATACTAAAATTCCAGAAGGCTTGTCCTTTCTGAATCTTTCTATGAGGGCCACTAAAATTAAATAATACAAACTGAGATATTTCACCAATTTCCACTAACTAGATAGTTCTTGAGTATCTACCATGTGTCACATTTTGTATTACCCTTTAGGAATGCAAAGACATTTAAATAAGATAGAATCTCTTTTTTAAAATCTCAGTAAGATAGAAAGGGTATCAAACACTTGAGCATCTATAATTTGCGTTGCACCAAGAAGTATATATAGAGGCCTGGGTAACTGAGTAAGTGTAGAGCACAGTAAAGATCATTAATGTGAACTGTGAAGATCTATTGTTACATCTTTCAAAGGTACCATAAAGCATCATTACAGACATAAATTTCATAATTGAATTTTATGATATTCAGGGAGAGATAGAAGTTGCAATGCCCTATGCCCTCAACACCCTGAAAATTTGAGGTCTGAGGTGATCTTTTGGAGGGTCATATGATTGCCCCAGACCTATCCAAGACACAGGTCTGTTTATGAATGACATGAATTCACAAATTAGTTTAAAGACAAGACACTAAATTCCATCAGGGAATGGGAAGTTGTAGAAGAAGTTGTTGTGATAGAATTATAGAGAATTAAAAACAGAGGAAGACATTTTACTGTAAGGATTGATTAAAATACACCCTGATTTTCTTAACCTGTTCTTATTTATTTATTTGTTTGTTTGTTTGTTTTTGCAACGACATGGATGGAGCTCGAGGGTACTATAGTAAAAGAAATGACTCAGTCAGAGAAAGACAAATATCATACAATTTCACTCATATGTGGAATTTAAGAAACAAAACAGATGAACATAGGGGAAGGGAATGAAAAATAAAATAAGATAAAAACAGAGAGGGAAGCAAAGAGACAAACCATAAGAGACTCTTAACTATTGGAAAAAACTGAGGGTTGCTGGAAGGGGTGGACGGGGAAGTCAGCTAACTGGGTGACAGACATTAATGAGGGCACTTGATGTAATGGGCACTGGGTATTGTATGCAACTGAGGAATCACTATATTCTACCCCTGAAACTAATAATACTCTATATGTTAACAAAATTGAATTTAAATAAAAAAATACAACCTGATTGAAATTAATCCTCCTCATTTTATAAATTTCACCTACATAGGGTGTGTGAGTATACCTGATGGTCAGAAGATAGTTGGAATAGGGCTTTAATGAAAGATTAACAGCTATGCAAAAAAAAGAGAGACTAAAACACTTAGGAAGATTATCAGACAAATGTTTAATCTATCTTAGATCTTTTTCCATTGCTTTTTTTGGTTGAAATAAATTGAACCAGCAATGTCAGGGGGCCACTGTACTTTTTAGAAGAAAGAGGATGGCTTTTATGCCAGACAGACATGGGTAGGGAGGAGGGGTGATATGATGGGTTATTGAATCCTAGCCTGTGATTCTATATATGTAACCTTGGATGAAATATTAAATATTTTATTCCTCTAGGACCTCATATGCATAAACCAAAAGCTGGTTTGAGGATTAGTACCAAAGTGTAAGGTACTTGTCAAGGTGTCTGTTTACCTGGCATTTCGATAAAGTCTCAAAGAAGAATGGTTATTTGTTTACTTAGCCACTGAGATGAGTGTGTCTAACACCAGACTAGGGAGACTCAACTTTATTTTCTTTGGGAAGTTTTGTGTGACCTTTCATTCTGGCTTATAGGGCTTGAATGTTTTCTCCACTAGAATGTCAATTTTTTTCAGGGCAGGAACTGAGGATTTGCCTCTAATTATTCAACCTCTAGTACAGAGTCTGCCTCTTAGAAGTCATTTAATCGATATTTGAATGCTGACTTCCACTCTACTTACCAACTTTGGTGATCACAGAAGACTCTAGATAATAATAAATGTAGTTTTGAAGAGAACAGAACTCATTAACAAATATAATCCCTTTCCTATAATAGGCAGAAGCAATAAAGGGAATTTATCTGACTTAATGAACATTTTTCTATTTTACTTAATAACAGTATAACTTTGATTTTTTCTGGAAAATCACTTGCTTAATGGTGGTTTTGCAGAGGATTTTTAAAAAGTTTTTTTTTTTAAAGTAATCTCTACACCCAACATGGGGCTCAAACTCATGACCCAAAGATCAATGGCTCCACTGACTGAGCCATTCCCAAGTCCTTGCAGAAGTTTATTTTTAACTAATCTAATGTTTATCAGATATCTTATGATTGATAGATATTGAGTGAAATATATTGAGAGAGGAGTTTCAGGCATTATTTCTAGTACATTGAACCATTAAATATTGCATAATTCATTCTCCTGGCTATAGTAAAGCAATCATTAGAGCTAGCTATCTTTCCGCCTTTAAATATTTATAAATGGTAGAGACTAATGTGGTTAAAATGCTAATTAACATGGAAAACCACACAAAAGTTATGATTAGTACCTTATTTTTTAAAATATTTTATTTATTTTAGAGAGAGAGAGAGAGAGTGAGAGCGGGGAAGGAGCAGAGGGAGAGAGACAAACAGACTGCACTGAACATGGAGCCCAACGTGGGGCTTGATCCCAGGACCCTGAGATTATGATCTGAGCCAAAATCAAAAGTCAGATGCTTAACCAACTGAGCCATCCAGGTGCCTCAGTTATGGTTAGTAATATAAATGATCTTGAAAATTGACTGAATTTTTAGAATTTGAATGGGAAAAAACCCCACAAAATCAATGTGTTTTTCTCCATGAAAATCAAACAAAATTGTAATGAGGAAAGAAGTATATGTGTGTGTATATATATATATATATATATATATATATATAGTCAACTACAAAATACAGAGTGCTACATTCTTCAAATTCCATATGAGCATGGATCATTTATTTTACTATCCCTTAATCCTTGATTCCTTACACAATAGCAGAACACTTACCAGGACCCCTTAAGAACAATAGTGATTCACACTGAGGTTATTCACAATTAGGGGTTGTTGATAACAAAGGGGCTTTTTCTCTGGAGCTTTCAAATTTTATATCTTTCTTTAGTTACTTTTTCATTTTCAGATTCTTGCAAAGTAGCAGTATTAATGTGCTGAATATGGAATGGGCATGTCTGTAGAATATTGATTTGCCCAGAAAATTGAATTATTTGTCTTTACTGTATTTTTTAAACAAGTTCCTTTAATCAAGAGTAGCTTTTGTTATTAAGTTTGCTTGCTTGTTTGTCTTTGTAAAGGGAGTTAAATGAAAAATTTCTGAATCTTCTGAACTCATGGAATAATAATTTTCTGGCCTTGTTTATAGTTTTGTGCTCACTAAAATATAATAATTAAAAAATTGTTTTAGGGTTTTCTTTGTTAAGGAGAAGAAAATCACATTACCATGAAGAGAAAAATAATAAGATAATGTTTTATTTATTTTTTAAAGAAAATGTTTTATTTATTTTTTAAGAAAATAATGTTTTAAAGTTTAAGAATTATCATATTCCTTATTTTCTAAGAAGTATCTGAGACTTCTTCCTTCATGAAATACTTTCATGGTTCTCTTCCTACCTTTCTGTTCGTTTAGTTAGGCTCCTGACCTTTGGAACTCTGAAAAATGGAGCATTTTCTGGACTTGGTGCTCTGTTGTCTTCTCTACTTTTCCTACATAGTACAGTGATCATACCTACATACCATGTAATCCCATCCACCCCAATGGCTTTAATTCCATCAACAGAGTGATACAAAATTGTACATTTGCTATTCTGATCTCTTTGCTCAGTTTCAGACTCTTAAGTTTTTTAGACTAATTGGCATTAACTGTTGGAGATTTAACAGTCACATCAGGCTTATTATGTCTAAAACATATTTCCTGATTCTCCCTTCAAACCAGCAACTTTGCAATCTTCCCTATCTTGGTAAAAAGCACCAATGATTGTTACATTGATAAGGCTAGAAGCTTCAGAGTCCTCTCTACTTTCTCTCTGTTTCTGACCTCTGACTTCTCGCCAGTCAAAAAATCCTGTTTACTCTAAAAGGATGCTTCCCCCAACTGCTCAGCTACTGCCTCATTGTAAGACCCCATCACGTCCCCCCTAAACGGTGCAATATCACAGACAGCTTTCTCTACTTTCTTACTTACTCTTCCCCCACTGCCCCACCCCCAAGAAAACATTTAGGGACCCTTTTAAAATTTAAGTCAAATTCACTGTTCAAAACCTTCTAAATGCTCCTTTCAATAACAGTCAAATCTTTTTTTTTTTCAAAGATTTTATTTATTTATTTATGAGGAAAGAGTGATAGTGAGAGAGAGAAGGTCAGAGTGAGAAGCGGACTCCCCATGGAGCTGGGAGCCCAATGTGGGACTCGATCCCGGGACTCCGGGATCATGACCTGAGCCGAAGGCAGTCGCTCAACCAACTGCGCCACCCAGGGGCCCAACAGTCAAATCTAAAGCCCTTTACTGCGTCCTGCAAGGCCCTGCCTGAGTTGCCTTATGTTTACCCTATTCATACATCTCCTATGCCATTCTTTCCTCCTTATGCAATTGTCTTCATTAACACTGGCCCTCTTCATCAGATTTCTTTTTCTTTTTTCTCTGCAAGAAACAGATGGTAAATATATTAGCCTTCTTGAGTCATATGGTATTTGTTACAAACTTCTCCATTCTGCCACTATATCCCACAAGCAGCAGCAATAGACAATATATAAACAAATGAATGTGGCTGTGTTCCAATAAAAGCTTTTTGGGATTGAAGTGGAACCTCCTGTAATTTTTATGTGTCACAAAATATTATATGTATTGTATTTGTATTTTCTTCAACCACCTAAAATATAAAATCCATTTATAATGAATAAGCTGCACAAAAACAGGCCATGGGCCAGATTTGGTCCACAAAACAGTTTGCCAATCTCTGTTCTTGATGATCTTTAGACACAATAAACTTGGTCCCATCTCAGGGCTTTTGCATTTGCTCTTCGATTTTCTGGACTTATGGATGCTTCTCCCAGATCTTTGCATAATTATTCAAATCATCAATGTCTCAGATCTTATGTCATTTTCTCAGAGAATACTTTCGTGACAATCATTCTCTTCCCTCTCTATTTACTCAGCCTGTTTTATGTATTTTATAGAAGTTATCTCTACTTTGACTTAAATGATTTACTGGTATACTTGTTTAATGGTCTGTTTTTCCTATGAGAAGAATGACTCTCCAGAGACAGGAATCTTGTCTTTCTTTTACTCTTTTTCCAGCTCCTATTATAATGTTTGGTTCTTAGTTGGCTCAGTTAATATTTGTTGAATGGATATATAGTCAGAGCCATTGTTTTTGGTTAAAAGCATAGACTTCATGGTAAATAGCCTAGACTTTATGGTAAAATGGACAAGGGTTCAAGTTTTAATTCTGTGATTTGTTAGGTTGGCAAATCTGTCTGGGTTATCTTAGCTCTGTAAGCATCAGTTTTTCATTTGTAATATATGGCTACACACCTGTAAGAATGGCTAAAATTAACAACAGAAGAAACAACAGGTGTTGGCAAGGATGCTGAGAAAGGGGAATCCTCTTATACTCTTGAGGGGAATGCAACCTAGAGCAGCCACTCTGGAAAACAGTATCAAAGTTCCTCAAAAAGTTAAAAATAGAACTACTTTATGATTCAGCAATTGCAGTACTAGGTATTTACCCAAAGAATACAAAAATACTAATTCAAAGGGATACATGCGGCTAATGTCTGTAGCAGCATCATCTACAATAGCCAAATTATGGAAAGAACCCAAATGTCCATTGACTGATGAACGGATAAAGAAGATGTGGTATATACCTATATATATTCCTGTGATATATATAACTAGATTTCTTTATATCTATATAGGAATATTACTCAGCCATCAAAAAGAATGAAATCTTGCCCTTTGCAATGATGTGGATGTAGCTAGAGAATATTATGCTAAGCAAAATAAGTCACTCAGAGAAAGACAAATAGCATATGATTTTACTCATATTTGGAATTTAGGAAACAAGACAAAGGACTGTAGGGAAAAAAAGAGAGAGAGACACAACCAAGAAACAGACTTTTAACTATAGAGAACAAACTGATGGTTACTGGAGGAGAGGCGGATGGGGGATGGGTGAAATAGGTGGTGGAGACTGAGGAGGGCACTTGTGATAAGCACAGGGTGATGTATGGAAGTTATGAATCACCAAATTGTACACCTGAAACTAATATTGCACTGTATGTTAACTTACTGGAATTTAAATAAAACCTTAAAAAATACTAATAACGTAGAGGTTAACTGAAAGATAAACCAGAAGATATGTGTAAAAAGTTTAGGCCAGTGCATCTTATGAATCAGTAATCAATTACGTGAATGTGAACTCTTGTCACTTTCTCTGGACTCTAAACTTTGAGGACAGAGATTGTATCTTTCTTGCTATACATTCCCAGCACATTCTTCTGGCACATGGAAAGGTAAATAAATATTATTGATTTAATGAGTGAGTGAATGAATAAATGATATAGGAAGTCAAACACTGCAATGTGTCAAGCCTCTGGACGTTCAGTGGTAGTATTTTTTAAGAAGATTTTACTTATTTTAGATTAACAGAGAGAGAGACAGAGAGAGCAGGGGGAGGAACGGAGGAAGAGGGAGAGAGAGTCTCAAGCAGACTCTGTTGAACATGGAGCCTGATGCAGAGCTTGGTCCCATGATTGTACACCTGAACTAATTGAGATCATGACCTGACCTGAAATCAAGAGCCAGAAGTTTAACCAACTGAGCCACCCCATGAAGTGGTGGTATTAATCAAAATATGTCACATTTAGTCAGATAGTCATAATAATTTGATTGCTTTATACCTCTGTATTTTAAATACTCGTTTCTTGCTGGCCAACTATTATTGAACTCTGAACACTAACTATGTGAAAACTGGGATTTGGGAACATAGATAACTGGTGAAACCAATCTTATGAAATTCACCTGGGGAAGCAAAAACATTTGGTTCTATGGGGGAATTAGGAGACTCATAGAATTTATTTATTAATCTACCATAAATGGAATAGTCTGGCATACCTGATACATATCACTTTTCTCGAGTTCTTGGAGAGACTTAGATTCAGCCCATGAGGGAATGGCAAAGCTCTCTGCACTGGAAGCAAGACTGGCAGGGCTGCAGCCTATGAACTGACCATCCAAAGAATGCTCATTTGGGTCAGGCCACATCTGTGTGTATGATGACTTCTGGAATTGCATTGCAAGGATGTTATACCTGAGTCCTCTTTGGGAATTCTGACTCTCTCCATTTGCAGACTTAGTTCAACTTTTATTCTGTTAGATTACCCTGAACTTGCTCTTGATTGCCAGTAGTTTTTCTGGTCCACAAATCATGTGATTGTGATGTGATGTGAAAAGATCAATAACCTCTTTGAAGTTTTCATTTCCGTCTGAAATCACCTCATTTTCTATCTCCTATAATTTTTGCCGAGAGAAAAAATGAAAAAGATGGTGCATAAAAGAAAAAGATGATGCTAAGCTATGAAAACATTCAAAACATGTATTTGAGTTTAGTAAATGTGATTTTAAATTAATCATTTAAGGTATAACTTTAGGAAAAATTTTGATTTAGATGTCTTTTTTTTTTGTCTTTTTGTCACTTGAAACTAACTTTCAGTAGACATAATGGAACTGCAAGGATCACAGTCCAGAAAGAAGACAATTTTGAAACATGTTATATTAAACAAACAGCACTCCCCTCCTCAATACTAAAACAATAACAGAAACACAAGGACATCACAAATTACAGAGCAGCCAGCTAGTCTGTACTTCCGTGTAGTCAAACACTTATTCTGAGCTTTATTACTTGAAGTTCAATGTAGTTTGCAGAATATTCTAGTGCTCTAAGAAGGATTTTTGCTGACAAACATGATTTTCAGTAAACTTTAAGTTAGAAAGCAAATTTATCTGTTTGAGTTTAATACCTTTTCTTCAACCATTGAGAAATTGTTCTAAACACAGTTTTAAGTGGATCAATGCAACATATAACCATGAAATCATGAAAAATAAATGCAATATATATATTTTTGTAGATATATAAATACTGTGTTTTTTCATTTATTTGTATTTATATGCATATTTATTCATGTGTATGAATATAAGTATTCATAAAGATGTTCTCATTTCAAATAACAGAAAAAAGCTTTACTGGAACTTATAGAACATGAAGTCTGGGAGAGAATGGTTGCAGGGCTGGTTATTTCATCTGCTTAGCAATATTACTGAAGGCTCACCTGTTCTTAGAACTTTGCCTTTAGCCTCAAGCTCATTCCTTCATGGTAATTCTTGCCAAAAATACTTGTCTTAATCAAAGGGCTCCCCAAAATGACTTCTTTTTGTAGGAAAAAAAATCACATGTCAAGTTTTAGATTAATTATTTTCCAGGACAATAGAGTTCCAAGATTAACTTGATCAGGCTGAGGATGGGGTAACCTCTTTCAGGGTGTGGCCAGCTGAAGGTTAGAAGTGGTCATTTGGTCTACACTGCAGCTCTGCCAGCCAGGAAGACAAGGGGAGGCAAAGACTTACAGAGAAATAGCAAAGTGCATCTTCCAACTCTGCACTCATGTGCAAATTCCAACTTTGTCATTCACATGTGCTAATATTTTTAGTTCCTTTATATTTGGTTTGAATTTGTAAATCAACATTAGGTAAGTAACGTAGTGAGTCTATTAATGTAAAATTGCATCTTTCCTATCCTGGACATAAAATAATTAAAACAGAAGCATTTTGAAGCAAAAGGAAACCAAAGCAGATTCCAAATTATTAAAAATACAAACATTTTAAAATAGATTTATTCTGGTATTTTCTTAATGCATAAAAAAGGTATTATTTCCTTACCACAGAAGTGGAGTTATAGAGATTTTCAAATTGCCTTGGTCAAGCTATTAAGCATTATACATTTCAAGATAGTTAATGAAATCAGATTAAAGTGCGCTATTACATGGGGTGTGTGTGTGTGTGTGTGTGTATCACGATGATTGTCCTCTTAATTAGCAAGTAATATTAGAAAATATTGGAAAATTTTAAGCATTTTATTAGCATCTAAGCAGTGACTAACTAAAAGAGGGGTTTTGTAAACTAAAATAACACAAAACAAAAGCATTGTGTTGTGTGTGTGTGTGTGTGTGTGTGTGTGTGTTTCCAATTCATGAAACACAAGTTCCTCTCTTGGGTGATTTATTTATTTATTTTTATTTTTATTATTTTTTATTATATTATGTTAGTCACCATACAGTACCTCATTAATTTTTGATGCAGTGTTCCATGATTCATTGTTTGCATATAACACCCAGTGCTCCATGCAATACATGCCCTCCTTTAATACCTATCACCAGGCTCACCCATCCACCCACCCCATCCCCTCTAAAACCCTCAGTTTGTTTCCCAGAGTCTATAGTCTCTCGTGGTTCATCTCCCCCTCTGATTTCCCCCCCTTCACTTTTCCCTTCCTTCTCCTAATGTCCTCCATGCTATTCCTTATGTTCCACAAATAAGTGAAACCATATGATAATTGACTTTCTCTGCTTGACTTATTTAACTCAGCATAATCTCCTCCAGTCCCATCCATGTTGATGCAAAAGTTGGGTATTCATCCTTTCTGATGGCTGAGTAATATTCCATTGTATATATGGGCCACATCTTCTTTATTCCATTCATCTGTTGAAGGGCATCTTGGCTCTTTCCACAGGTTGGCTATTGTGGACATGACATTGCTGCTGTGAACAATGGGGTGCATGTGGCCCTTCTTTTCACTATATCTGTATATTTGGGATAAATACCAAGTAGTGCAATGCTGGGTCACAGGGTAGCTCTATTTTTAACTTTTTGAGGAACCTCCACACTGTTTTCCAAAGTAGCCACACTAACTCGCATTCCCACCAACAGTGTAAGATGGTTCTCCTTTCTCCACCACCTCTCCAACACTTGTTATTTCTTGCCTTGTCAATTTTGGCCATTCTAACTGGTATAAGGTGGTATCTCCAATATGACTTTGATTTGAATTTCTCTGATTGCTAATGACTTAAATAATTCATAGAAACCAACGAGAATGAAGACACATCAGTCCAAAACCTATGGTATATAACAAAGGTGGTCTTAAGGAGGAAATACAGAGCCATCCAAGCCTCACTCAAAAAAATAAAAAAATCCTGAAATCACAAGCTCTCTTTACACCTTAAAGATCTGGAGAATAAACTACAAATTAAACATAACCCACACATGAGAAGGGAAATAACTAAGATTACAGCAGAGATCAGTGGATTAGAAACCAGAAATACAGTAAAACACAAAACAAAACTAGAAGTTGGTTCTTTGAAAGAGTTAATAAGATTGATAAACCAGTGGCCAGACTTATCCAAAAGAAAAGAGAAAGGACCCAAATTAATAAAATATGAATGAAAAGGGAGAGATCACAACTAACACCATGGAAATAGAAACAATTAACAGAAATTATTATCAATAGCTATATGCCAATAAATTAAGCAACCTGGAAGAAATGGATGCATTCCTGGAAACCTATAAACTACCAAGACTGAAACAGGAAGAAATTGACAACCTGAATAGGCCAGTAACCAGTAACAAGATTGAAGCAGTGATCAAAAACCTCCCAAAAAACAAGAGTCCAGGACCTGATGGATTCCTTGGGGAATTCTGCCAAACATTCAAAGAAGAAATAATTCCTATTCCCTGAAGCTATTTCAAAAAATAGAAACAGAAGGAAAACTTCCAGATTCATTTTATGAGGCCAGCATTACCTTGATCTACAAACCAGGCAAAGACCCTATCAAAAATAAAGACCAATATCCCTGATGAATATGGATGCCAAGATTCTCAACAAGATCCCAGCTATTAGTATCCAACCGTACATTAAAAGGATTATCTACCACGACCAGGTGGGATTTATCCCTGGGATGCAAGAGTGATTCAACATTCCCAAATCAATCAATGTGATAGAACACATAAATAAGAGACAATAACCACATGGTCCTCTCAATTGATGCAGAAAAAAACATTTGACAGAATACAGCACCTTTTCCTGATTAGGACTCTTCAGAGTATAGGGATAGAGGGAACATTTCTCAGGTGATTTAAACCTGGAATGAATATAAATAGCAATCTACTTTCCTGGAAACATACCTCTTTTTTGGTTGCATGGATATTTAAGAACAAGATTTGGTATCAACTGCTTATTCCGAGGTTTCTATTGGTCCCACACCTTCCTTACTGGTTACAGGGAACCACAAACCACTGAAAATGTCAAGGAAAGAGGGATTTTGAACCTATAGCTAAACTGCCAGGCAGGATCACTGATCAAAACATAGAACAACATGATAGATGGAAACTAAAAAACAAGCACAGATCAAAAGCACTGAATTTATGATTTGCCTTAAAAGTTTTTCTTCATCCATAATCTTTCTAATCCAATTGCAAAATGGTATTTCAGATTAGCACGTTTGTCAGTAAATGAAATGAACTAATATATTAAGTAAGTGGTCTTTATATTTCTGTAGTAAAGCAACCCCAGTAGGAACAGGGAGACTCTGTGATGCTTCTATTTCTGGGAAATGCGGGCAAGTGGTGGGAGACACTGGGGGCAAATGGCTCCCTGAGTTTCACTGTTCTTGCTGAAACCTGAATGCTCCCAAATTCTCATCTCCTCAGGCATCACCTTTCCCTTTTCAATGCAGCTAACATATAACACAGCTTGGGTCCTCTTCTTGTTGATGGCAGTAAATCTCTGCCTTTCATGGGAAGATCCTTGTCAGTTTCAATAGCCTGGGGATCCTTAAATGTTCAACAAATCCATTTTCAGTGGCTGTTTGTCATCTCTTGCTTGAGATTCCTGTTCTGAGCACTCTGGTGACCAGTTTTTGCCCTCTTCTAATCTTCTCTCTGGGCAACGATCCTCTCTGCACAGTGTTTGGTACATGCAAGGTCACACCCTCCACCCTGCCTGGTAACATACTCAGACACACACAACACTCTCCAAAGCAAAAGAGCAGGGAAGCTCAAACTGCCATGTAGCATTAAAAAAGAAATCTGGAAGAGCAGAATGGAATCACAATGCAAATTATTAAAAATATAGGCATGGAAACAAAAGTAAAAAACTTTTTTCACAGTTGTCACGACTCCTTCAAGTGCATCCATTCTCCTTTACAGGGTTTCCTATTTCTTCTGGGTTCCCCTTGCCCCTCCTTTTCCTCTACCCCCTACCAGGCTTGTTGCCATGCTTATCTTTCTCAAGAGCCACTTTTACCTATTTTGTCACTCCTTGGAGTCCAAGCTCCAACCCCCAGACTCAGATAAATAAACAAAAACTTCCTGTCCCCAAACAAATCCCACTTCCTTCATTTTGTCCTTGAATTACTGATTTATGGCAGCCATTCTTTCAATTGCTATCCATCCACCCACATGAAAGTGTTCTGTTCTCCAGAGCCTAAAGTAGCAATCTTTAGAGTTGACAGTACTTTTACTTGTCACGGGTTCAAGACATCTCCATGAATAATAGCTAGGTCTGTTATAGCCACCTAACTCATTGTGCTTACCCATGTGGTCTATCCTGCTACTAAAGGGGGGCCTGTCCCCAAAACAATGTCCAATTTCCACCCAAGAAGACAGAAGTGGCTTCTGACTGAAACATTGTCTTTTTCAACTACAAAATTTAATGATGCAAATTCACCTTTTGCAGCCAAAGGAAATTTCTAGAAACTTTAAAATAGGGTTGTTGTTGCTACATACATTGCTGAAAACTATTACTGTGTTTTGTTAGTATATAGTATATACTATAGTATATAGTCTGTTGAGCATCATCTGTCCATATAGAGTCACATTGACCTTTACATTGATGTAGGTCAGCAGATTTCTTATATCTGCTTTTCCATGCTTTATGCTATTGTAATATAGTTTGGCAATATCCATTAAAAGTAGCAGCTGATTTTGTGATAGGGAAAAAAACTTACTTGAAAATTTTCCTTAGATAACACTGTGTTGTTTGTTACTTGTATACTAAATATTTAACATTTAAATATTTAATATTTAATATTTACTGTTGACTTTTCAGCTTTGTTTTATTGTCAATCTTTAGTTTTGTAGCACTGTGACTGGAAAATATAGTTGGTATGATTTTAGTCTTCTTAAATTTGTAATATTTGTTGTGGTTTTTTTATGTGATTTAACCAGGTTATTCCTCTGTGAGTACTTGAGGAAAATGTGTATTCTATTTTTCTTGGATGGAATGTTTTGTATATATCCTTTAGAACCATGTGTTTTGAAGTATGCTTCAAATAAAAAATGTTCTTGTTGGAAAAAAAAACCCTTCAACTGAGAGTACTCATTTAAAATAAAGTATATCAGAGGAGAAGAGGATGGGGGATGGGTGAAGTAGGTGAAGGGGATAAAGAGTACACTTATCATGATGAGCACTGAGTAATGTATAGAACTGTTGGGTCTCTATATTGTACACCTGGAACTAATATAACATTGTATGTTAACTACACTAGAATTAAGATAAAAATACTTAATAAAATAAAAAAATTAAAAACAAAATTTCCATAGAGACATCAACCAAATAATCAGAATGTATTGCTGAGAACTCACCTAGGCCTGGAAGTGATCTAGGAGGTACACGTGGGATACTATTTAAAGCTAAGACAAACCTCTGCTATCAAAATGCTTCACTCGTTCTTTCTGATGATGTCCCATTCTTTAAAAACGTGACTATAGAGTTCTGAAAGTCCTAAATTTATTGTGTTTAAAAGTAAGGCTGATTCATATTTTTAAAAATGCAAGAGTTGAGGGATAGATAACCTATAGCAACTATTTTGGTAAACAAATGGTGTTTTATTTGCTTTCCCCAATGAGAAAATGAATATGATTATGTGTATGATAAAAGATGTTTTAATGCTTCTTGGACATGGAAATAATCTTATTTATTTAATTAAAATAGTCTCATGCTGAGGGCGCCTGGGTGGCTCAGTTGGTTAAGCAACTGCCTTCGGCTCAGGTCATGATCCCGGAGTCCCGAGATCGAGTCCCACATCGGGCTTCCAGCTCCATGGGGAGTCTGCTTCTCACTCTGACCTTCTCCCTTCTCATGTTCTCTCTCACTCTCTCTTTCTCTAATAAATAAATAAATAAAATCTTTAAAAAAATAGTCTCATACTGGAAATGTATGCATTTTAGTTTTATTATATGTAGTGGAATATAAATTCATACTCATTTATTTCTCATTTGAAACAAATATATCTTTCTTGTTTCACTAACACTGAGTCATTGCAAAAATGCTTCCTCCCACCCTGGGCTTGCTACAATTACACAAAATTCTCCTTAGGCATGTTCTGCACGAAGGAGTAACTGTTCTCTATCTTCATGACAGAATCTATCAAAGGGGCTGTGCCTCATGGCCTATCCAGTGACAGTGTTTCAAGAAAAATTGCCGGTTGAAAATAATGTGCCACCCTACTACGGGGCACCGCTCAGGTAAATCTCTCTTTTTAATGGCTGAGGGTTGCTTCATTTCAGAGTAACTGCGCACACATCCTCAGGACTGTAGTTTGAAATCTGCCTTTTACTCAAATGCCTCCTTTGTGACCTCTCAAGATGTTTTGAAAATATTATTTAAGAGATCATGAAAATGCAATAGTAAATATATTCATGATCATGTCCAAATGCTGAATAACTCATAGAATATTCTATGGTGCTTCACCAGGGTCCTTTAAAAGTTATTCAAAATCATTCTCAGCTGACTTTAAAAAATATAACTTGGTCTTGACAACACTCAATTATGTAGAAGAGGGCTCTTGGTTTAATAATACATCAATGGGGAATTTGACTAGAATTATTTTTATAGTGATAGCCTCTGTTTTCCAAAAGTTTTGTGCTTCTGAACAAATATCTCATTTGTATTTTAAATTACATGTGATATAATTCTCATATATGAATTTAAATGAATTTGTATATTTCAAGTTTCATGCTGGAGTGTTTAGAAATTTAGGTGTTATGTTACTTGAGTTTTCTGATTGAATATTAAGTAATAAAGCACTTTTTTGGGGATTTTGGCTTTATCTTAAAAAAAACTATAAAGAATTTCAGTTCATTTTCCTAACCTAGTAAATATAACACATAACCTATATTTGATTTTTTTCATTTTATGGTTGAGAATCT
Source organism: Nasua narica (assembly GCA_028533885.1). Taxonomy (NCBI): domain Eukaryota; kingdom Metazoa; phylum Chordata; class Mammalia; order Carnivora; family Procyonidae; genus Nasua; species Nasua narica. The sequence goes on along the minus strand of CM052799.1, from coordinate 179,493,568 downwards.
TCAGTGGCTTTAATGGGTTTAAGCAAAGCATTGGTATATTTATGGGGATAATATGTTAAAGCTAAATGTGTGATTTAGCTTTGCTTGATTGATTTCTGGAATTTTGTGGAATTGTTTTGCTTAGTTTTTAATTGTTTTGCTTAGTTTTTAATACGTATATTTGTGTGTGTGTCTATGCACGTGTATGTGTGTATGTGAGAGAGAAATCTCATAGAATGAAATAATATGATACACTGAGAGTTTTTAGTTATTTGAGGTTTTATCCTACAAAAATAAAGAAGAATCCTTTATAATTCATAAAGCAAAAATATGGAAATATCGTATTATGTCAAATGAAGAAATTCTTATATTGCTCGTCCATAAATGTGGCACAAAATCATATTTCTTAAGATGTTAAGCCATATGAAGTCTACATACACAGGTATATGATTTCAGAATGCAGATACAGTTGGCTATGTCTGTGTGTATGCTAACAGTGCTTGGAGAATAGCAGTATTCAAAAGTTTTTATGCTCCCACGTGTAAGAGAAAGTAGAATCCTGAATTGGTGAAACGATTCACACATTATTAAATATGTTACACATAACGATAGAGCTAAAGATTCTAAACTTGCATATCTTAATATCTAATTTCTTTTTTTCTTTAATTACAGTGTAATTATATTCTAGTTGGGCCAGAAAGATATTGCTATACAAGATTTTGATACTTAGGTCACGAAAAACAGATAAACAGCAGATCATATCCCAGGAGGGCTGGTGAGGATCAGCTTCTATTTGGGTATCACTTTGGCGACCCCTGCATCAACCACATACACAAATACAAATAAAAATACAGTAAACTTGAAATAGTACGTAAAATTCCTATGGCTGTTGTGACAAAACAGTGGATAAAACAGCACAAATATATTTTCTTACAGTTCTGAAAGGCAAACATTTAAAATGGGTCTTACTGGACTAAAATAAAAAAGTTTTTGTCAAAGCTGCATTCCTTCTGGAAGCTCTACAGGAGAATTTGGAAGCTCTAGGGGAGAATTTGCTTCCCTCACTTCTCTGGCTTAGAGGCCACCTGTGTTCCTTGGCTTGTGGCCCCATCCATGCCCATTTTCAAAGACAGCCATTTAACATCTTCCAGTTTCTTGCTACTTCTGTCATCACATCATTTTTTTTTTAAGATTTTATTTATTTATTTGAGAGACAGAGAAAGTGAGAGAGAGCATGAGAGCAGAGAAGGTTAGAGAAGAAGCAGGCTCCCCATGGAGCTGGGAGCCCAATGTGGGACTCGATCCTGGAACTCAAGGATCAAGACCCGAGCCGAAGGCAGTTGCTCAACCAACTGAGCCACCCAGGTGCCCCATCACATCATTTTTTAAAAATTATTTATCTGAGAGAGAAAATGATAGTGGAGGTAGGGACAGAGGGATAAGGAGAGAAATCCTCAAGCAGACTCTCCCCTAAGCATGGATACTAATGTGGGGCTCAATCCCAGGACCCCGAGATAATGACCTGAGCTGAAATAAAGAGTCAGATGCTTAACCAACTGAGCCAACCAGGCACCCCATCACATCAGGTTTTTCAAATCTAACTCTGCTTCCTTCCTATTATATGGAGTCTCACGATTAAATTTGACTCACCTATATAATCCAAGACAATCTCTCATCTCAAGATCATTAACTTGATCATATCTACAAAGTCCTTTTAAGCATATAGGGTAACAGACTCATAGACTCTGGGCATTAAGATATCTTTAGGGGAGCATTTTCAGCCTTTTACACTCAAGGATATTTTTCTATGATGAGAGAATCTCTGGATTGTTAAAAAAATCAGAAAGTTCCTGTCATACCAATTTCTTGTTCTACTACAACAATTCCCAACCATGTGGGGGATGATGAAGGAGGCACTCTTTAAGAGATAAAATTCATTTGAACTTAATATACAAAAGAAATTTAATAAGTATACATTATATGAATAATTGAACATTTCCAGTGGAATCCTTGATTTTTACTTTGAATCAAAAGTAAGAAAGTCAAGGCAAGATTCTTTATCTCTCTGACCTTAGTTATGATGACTAACATATAGAAGAAGGCCGTAATCAATGCAACCAAATAGAATCTATGCCATTTTATTTGAATCTATAAGACACCAGACATGGCTGAAAATCTCTCCTGAGATTAGAATTAAATGAAGACAGAACCCAAAATCTGTGGTTCTTTCTTAAGAGATTTTGAGATACAGGCTTAATTTTGTGGGTTAAAAATTACTTTTTTTTCTTGGTAAACTTACAATACTACTAATAACCTCTCTGTTATCAATCAATGCAAGTTAGCCCAAGTAAAGATTTTAATAGGACAATGGAGAAGAGTACTTGATAGGTATATTTGGTTGACAACATAGTTAATACTGAAATAGTTAATTGACATGAAAGGTTTGCATATGCCTATGGCTTCTAGGTTAAAGACTTGACATGATGCATTACTAAATTCTTCAACTATATATTTTTTTGAGCTAGAGGACTTGCTAGGAAGAGTGCTAATATAGCAAAGCAGGATCTTTAGTTCTCTACAATACGTTAAATTAGAGAAATTAGCAGAGCTAAAAATAAAGCTTTACAAGTTCCCAAACCTTTTCCTAGTTTCAAAACAATTTGATGTAGGTTTGCATTTTAGAATAGAAGACCGTTTTCACAACATAAGTATTTTTGCTGATTGCTTCTTGATTTTTTTTTCATTTCTTCAGTAACTTACAAATATTCATACATACTGGAAGTCTGCTAAACGTTGATTCAAAATGCATCATCATTTGGATTTACTAAGGCTTGATGCATGATTGCATCTTCTTTAACAATTGTTTCTCGATCACTTTAATTTTGCTTTATCTTCTGAATCAGCACTTCCCATATTTGGAGTAGCCATGCTGTAATTTTCTCTAAGAATGAAATTTACACTGGAGCAAAGGGAAGTGGACCAGTACTTCAGGGCACACTGAAAATAGCACCCCTGTGACCAACCAGCAAGATTAATTCCCATTTCTGCCAATAAGGGGAAATTGCCAAAGTTCTCACCTTTTTGACCAGACATCACTTTATGGTGTCCCAAGTGCCACATTCTGTCCGCTTTTGTTGTAACTTACCTGACCACTAATAGATGTATTTTAAAGGGGGAATAAAAAGAAAGCTCAGAAATTCAGTGCACAGACATTTTAACTCTACAGTTACATTAACCTCTTCCTCTAAAGCATTCAGGTCCTTTTTTTAATTGAGTATTCTCTTCTTTAATTTAGTATTTATATTACTATTTTACCTGTTTACAAAAGGAGTAAGAAGTTGTCTAGAATAAAAGTAGTAAAGCAAAAAATAGAGATGTAAACATGCTGTGGAGATACTAGTGTCAGGCCTGTTTCTAAGTATTTTATATGTGATATCTCATTAAATCTTCATAAGGACCCTATGAAGTAAATACTGTTTTATCTCTACTTCATATACATGGGAAAATTAAGGGTCAGTGTGACCTGCTCAAGGACACATAGCTGTCAAATAGCAGAGCCAGGATTTAAACATAGCTATGGCAGATTCTAAAGTCTATGTTTCTAGTCGCTATGCCCTCTTAAGTACTATGCTCTTGAAGTATACCAAAATAGTGAATATAATTTACCATTACATTGAAATACAGGCTTCTTGATAACCAAGATAAGATGAGAAACCTGGACAAAAACATAATTTTCACAATTAATTCAAAGTAAACATGACCTTTCTTCAAGAAAGGAACAATTTATTTTGTTTATAAACTTTACTAGATATTAATTACACAGGACTTTGTAGGGAAAATAATATCAAATAGATTTAACTTATTTTAAAGAATTCTTTACAGGGCTTTTTCTTTTTTGTTTTCTTACATTTTTCTCCCTGAAAGCAAGCATAACATAAAATGTAATTTTGTAAAATGATGTTTAGTTAATGAGTACAATCTGCTGGTCATTAAATATGAATTAAAATTGACCTTTAAAAACCAAAGAGATTGGATGAATAGTAATTATCTTCTAAAAAATAATTTCATGGACAAAGCTGAAAAAATTTAGCTTGAGTTTTTTTGAGGAGACATCCCTTTTGATTAGCAGATACTCTTTGAACCCTTTAACCTGCAGGAAGTTCTGTTAATGGGCTCTCATGGAGCTGAGATAACTCATCTGTGTTCTTAGTAGGATGGCAGCTAACCCCAGCCTTGCACATCCGTATCCATAAAAAATTCTAAGGGTTTCTCCAAAAAAGTAGCTTTGCATTTGCTCTGGAATCTGGAAAATGCTAGTTTGAAACATAATAGTCCTGCTCTAAGAACAAGGTAGGACAGATTATGACTGGATCTGTTAAAGTTAAGTTAGTTTCACCTATAAACTTTGACCACAGGAAAACCCTATATTGCTTTTTAGAGTGATGGTGCTAATAAGATGGTTTGGTTACAAAGATCAAACATTACTTTGGCCATGGGAGGTTATGCTTAGAAGAGAATTGCAACAACTTAAAGTTTTCCTCACAGTACTGGTGAGAGGTATGGATCCCTGGCTGAGTTCATTTGTCTTCACTCTATGCCAACCTTCCTTTTATGTTTTTCCATAAATCTGACTCAGCTTCTCTCTCAGTCTTTTCTTCTCTTTGTATTTCTTCTGTTTCCCTTCAGTTATGAACACTTTGATTCTTTTCTACATTTTATTTCCAAATGTGCAGAGAATACCAATTGGAGTAATTTAATCACCCATGTCCCTAATGAGCTGTTTATCTAGGGCTACCTTTTTTTTTTTTTTTTTTAAATAACAGTTAACATTTATTGAGTGCTTGCCAGGCTCTGGCTTATGTACTTTTTTTTTTTTAAAGATTTCATCCATGAACTTGACAGAGAGAGATCACAAGTAGGCAGAGAGGCAGGCAGAGAGAGGGGGAGAGGCAGGCTCTCTGCTGAGCAGAGAGCCCGATGTGGGGCTCTATCCCAGGACCCTGAGATCATGACCTGAGCTGAAGGCAGAGGCTTTAACCCATTGAGCCACCCAGGCACCCCTCTAGGGCTACCTTTTTAGCCAGTTCCAGATTATACCCAGTTCCTGATTTATGATGGTTTGATTTACAGTGGTTCGAAAGCTATGCCCATTCAAGAGAAACTGTACTGTGAATTTTGAGCTTTGATCTTTTCCTAGGCTAGCAATATGCTACAACCTTCTCTTGGGATGCTGGGTAGTGGCGGTGGATGCAGCTCCCAGTCAGCCACGTGATCATGAGGGTGAACAAGCAGTATGCTGACAATCACTCCGTTTGTCACTTTCAGTACAGTATTCAATACATTATATGAGATATTCAACATTTTATTGTGAAATAGACCTTGTGTTAGATGATTTTGCCCAACTACAGACTCCTATAAATGTTCTGAGCACATTTAAGGTGGACCAGGGTAAGATACGATGTTTGACAGGTTAGGTGTATTACACGCATTTTCAATTTAATATTTTCAACTTATAATGGGTTTATCAGGCCATTACCTCATCATAAATCGAGGAAGATCTGTATGTATTCGTTAGGTTCCTAGGGTTCCCGTAACAAATTACTGCAAAACTGGTGGCTTAAAACAGCAATTTTTTTCTCTCATGGTTCTGAAAGTCAGGTGTTGGTAGAGCTACAGTCTCTCCAAAGACTACAGGAGAGTCCTTCCTTGCTTCTTCCAGTTTCTGGTGGTTTCAGGCTTTCCTTAGCTTATGGCTACATAACTCCAGTCTTTGTCTCTGTCTTCACATAGTCCTCTCCTCTGTGTCTGTACCTTCTCTTTCGTCTCTTATAAGGACTCTTTTCACAGGATTAAAGGGCAACTTGGATAATCTAGGATGATCTCACCTCAAGATCCTTAACTTAATTATATCTGTAAAAACCCTTTTTCCAAATAAGGTCACATTCATAGATTCCAGGATTAGGACATCTTTTTTGGGGGAGGGCCTACCTTTTATCCTACTACAACCATGTGTGTCCTTGGCCCAGGTGTTCTTCAATAGTACATTCCTTGGCTGGGTAGAACAGGTACAGTTCATGGTCAATGATGCTAAAAGGGAAGCCAGGACTAATCCATATTTGGAAATTGTAGTCAAGGACAAGCTGCTATGATTTTGGCAAGCACAATGTTTGGCTCGCTTAACACAGTGCATATGGTTAATGGTGCCTTGAAATGGGCCTACCAAACTTAGTTGAAAGTTTTGTAAATAAATTTGTTCTTTGAGTAGTATAGGATTATTTAGTACTGACCATTTGGATTTGAGAAAAAATTCACCAAGAAAAAAATTTTACCAAAACTAATAATGTCATATTCCATTAGACAAATATTCTATATGGATGGATAAATTAGAAAATCAAAGAAGTTTCTTTATGAGACTGTTTCTTTTTCGGATAACAGAGAGATGGAATTGATCTTAAAGACAGGATATATTTCTACCCACTATGATAAGAGGCCAAACATTTTATTTAATCAATGATTTGTATCAACTTATTTAGTCATAATTTAAAGCGAAGGGGGGGCTGAGATAAAAATCTGCTTTAATGCCACTAACCTAAAAACTGTAGTCTGTCTGGGGTGCCCAGCTGGTTCAGTTGATAGAACATGCAACTCTTGATCTAGGGGTTATCAGTTCAAGCACCACGTTGACTGTAGAAATTACTTAAAAAATAAAATCTTTAAGAGAAAAAAAACCTGTAGTCATCCTTGCCTTCCTTCTCTGATTCTGTCAGGGAAATATGGTCCACTGGAAAAGGCATCACTACCCTAGGGTGTTGAACTCATATAACTGGATCCAGAGCTGATTTCTATCTATAGACTCAAAAGAAGAACCCTGAAAATACCTAAATTTTAAGTGAGCAGATATATCCATGCTCAGTACAATCCTGGAGAGTATAGCTCTTTTTGGATTCCTCAGGAAATGTTTCATTAACACTGGCAAAATCTTTTGCTTACCTGTTGTTTTAATAAAATGTGTGAGCAGTCTTTATGAAGTGAAAGTGTTTCGCTTATTTAAATTTGAAACAAAAGAATCTGATTATATGTACTTTGGGAAAAATTTTTTAAAAGTAAGTTGAAGGGAAAACAATACTAAATCTTTGGATTTTTTTTTTCTTTAAAGATTTTACCTATCCATTTGACAGAGAGGAGAGATCACAAGTCGGCAGAGAGGCAGGCAGAGAGAGAGAGAGGGGGAAGCAGGCTTTCCGCTGAGCAGGGAGCCCAGATACGGGACTCGATCCCAGGACCCTGAGATCATGACCCGAGCCGAGGGCAGAGGCCTTAACCCACTGAGCCACCCAGGCACCCCACATTGGATATTTTTTAGAGAACTCTTCCTTTGTTTTGGTTTTCTGAATCTTTGAACTCATCACTTCAATAAGTACAAAGAGAAAAAAGACAACTAAACTGTAGGCCCAAATATCAGGAGGGAGTGAGAGTCCAAGGATAGTTAATTTCATTCAAATCAGAATTCTATTTGTCCTCCATTCAGAACATTGCATTTAACTTTAATTTACATAACAATTATATATAAGGTCAAATTTCTGATTGCTTGAGGTAAGTGGGTTCTGGCAACAATGAAGGCTCTTACCTTGACCGTCAAGACTACTGGGGAAGGAAGTTGTTGGCCCTGTGAAAATCTAACTCTGGAGTAAGACCTTCACACGGTAGCCTGCTGTCCAATATTTAGTGACCAAAGAGACAATAATGAACTTAATTGGATTCTTATAGACATTTTTGCATGCAGAAAACCAGTTGCAACCAGTTGCAACCCGGGTCATAACATCGGGCACTTCTAGAAAAAGGATGTGGACTTCATTGTTCTAATTTGATGTGACCAATGCATTTAATGTGGAAGCAGAGTTAGTGGTTAAAGATATAAAAGATCAGAGGGGGCAAGATGGCGGAGAAGTAAGAGATCCTGCAGCAACCGGTCCCCAAAAGTGAGCTGGAAATCTACCAGAACACGCTGAACACCCATGAAATCACCCTGAGGAAAAAGATTTCTAACCCCGGGATCTCTTCGAGAGCAG
>CM052799.1:179444878-179485020 GCA_028533885.1 Nasua narica | reverse complement strand
CGAATGGGGGGAAATCGGAGGGGGTGTTGAACCAGGAGAGACTGTGGACTCTGAGCAACAAACTGAGGGTTTTGGAGGGGAGGGGGTGGGGGGGTTAGCCTGGTGGTGGGTATCGAGAGGGGCACGTACTGCATGGAGCACTGGGTGTGGTGCATGAACAATCAATCTTGTAACATTGAAAAATTAAAATAAATTTGGGAAAAAAAAAAAAGATATAAAAGATCATGTTTCATTTCCCATGGCAAGTGACTGTAAGAGTCACTCCTGACTCAGCCAAACAGCCAAATTTGTTCAGGAAAAAATTCTAATCTTATCAGAGAATCATGAATTCTAAGCAGAAGACAAGTAAAATTGAGGTGTGTGGATGAGATCAACATATGGGCATTAGAACTTACTGAACTTGAAAGTTCCCTTGGCACTTAGAAACAAAGATCATCAAATCCATGGTAAGAAAATTAATTTAAGAGTCACTCACAGTCTTGGTTGTTTGAGGTGGGATAGTCTGACTAAGAGAACCATTTTTGAGATGTGTGTTGCAAGATAATCTTGGTGTCCTACTCAAGTAGTCAGTTGATTGAGCTGAAAGGGATATTAACTAAAAACACTAAGCTGAAGAGAACAGATTCAAAACTTCGGAATAAACCCAAGGATATTGTTTATCATAAAGAGCAGAAGTGAAATGAGAATGAGATGAAGACCCAAGTGGAAGGGAATGGAGGTCTTGGTTGACTTCTACTAAAGAGGAGTTTAATGTTGCATTGATTTACACAGTTCTTACCTGCTTGCATGTTCATTCATTTACTTGATATCATCATATTGCATTTAATTATTCATTCAAGAAATATTTATTTCTACATTTTTATTACAGTTACAATATTGATGAATTATGTGGAAAATGAAAATGATGAGAAAGCCTAATTCTTGTCCTCTTACTTGCTTTTCTTGGTTCATTAATAGAATAAACATTGTGCAAGTTGACCTGACTGTCGGGAACTAGGGTTTGAAGTTAGTATTGCTGCGCTCCCAGCGCTGACGGCTGTTTTGGTAAGGCGACAGCGCCCCAGGTTCTGCGGATGACTGACTGGCTTTTTTGTAAGCCAGTCTTTCGAATTTCTTGTCTCCTCCTCCTCCCCAAAACACACACTGTGTGCGGCTACGGTGGCGGAGGAGGCTCGTGTACAGCGGAAGTACAGGCAGGTAAAGTAAGAATGTCTTTTCGAGGCGGAGGTCGGGGGGGCTTTAATCGAGGTGGCGGCTTCAATCGCGGCGGCAGCAACAACCACTTCCGCGGTGGAGGCGGGAATTTCAGAGGCGGCGGTGGCGGCAGAGGAGGATTTGGACGAGGAGGTGGCCGCGGAGGCTTTAACAAAGGCCAGGACCAAGGACCTCCGGAGCATGTAGTTTTATTAGGAGAGTTCCTGCATCCCTGTGAAGATGACATAGTTTGTAAATGTACTACAGATGAAAATAAGGTGCCTTATTTCAATGCTCCAGTTTATTTAGAGAACAAAGAACAAATTGGTAAAGTGGATGAAATATTTGGACAACTTAGAGATTTTTATTTTTCTGTTAAATTGTCAGAAAATATGAAGGCATCTTCCTTTAAAAAACTGCAGAAGTTTTATATAGACCCATATAAACTGCTACCACTGCAGAGGTTTTTACCTCGACCTCCAGGTGAGAAGGGACCTCCAAGAGGTGGTGGCAGAGGAGGTCGAGGAGGAGGAAGAGGCGGCGGTGGCAGAGGTGGCAGAGGTGGTGGTTTCAGAGGTGGAAGAGGAGGTGGAGGCTTCAGAGGAGGAAGGGGTGGTGGTGGTTTCAGAGGGAGAGGACATTAAGTTTAACAGTTGACGGAGAAACTTTCTGCATGATCTACTTCTATGGATGAGAAACTTGTTTCTTGAGCAAGTCTTGAAGAACTGGTCATCTTCTGACAGTGGAACTAAAATGTCAACACCATACAAAAATGAGTACCACAGAACAGGCGATTTTGCTCTAAAAGAGTATGAACAAATGTTTTAATGTTCTGTACAATGCTTGGAACTCTGTGGGTGCTTAGTAAATGGGTAGTTTCCATTTGAAGCATACTTGGAATTTTTAAAATAAAATGTTTTATTTAAATTATAAAAAAATAGAATAAACATTGTTTGATCACCTCTGTTTGTCTAGATTCCTATTAGAATTTAGATCGTGCGGTAACATGACTGAACAATTTCCAATGTTAAAGTAGTTGGAGATTAGCGGGAAAGGAAAAAGACACGAAATGGAAATATAAAACAAGAAATTATCCATCAAAAAAGTAATTTTAGAAGTTTGTCATTAAGTTGACAACATAAGTTATTTTATGGATATCTTCTGGATTTCTTGGCAAAGCAACTTTTTAGTAACATAGAAAATATTGAATAACTGGAATACAGTTTTAAAGTCTATATCAAAGGGTTAATTCACTTAGAGAATAACACAGATATGATGACTCTTAGATTTCTTGGTGGTGTGGGAGAAGTAATAACAATTCCATCTACAAGGCACAGTTAAGCAAATGAGAAATTCCAAAATAAAAGTGTAAGTAGCTATTAACAAAAGTGACATTCTATATTGACATACTACTTACACATTTTTCTTCCTTGATTTTCTTTTCTTTTAAAATTTTAAACTTCAAGGAGCATTCCTATCCAGTCCTACATAAATTTAATATAAACATAAAATCTACCAAAGTCAATTATAACAATTTAACTTGTTTTACATATCAATATTCATCTTATCTCTGGAAGTTATATGTCTGGTTCATCCCTGTAAAAGCTGAGAAGAGATTATAAATGCATTCTACATGAGTGAAACAAGAAAGTGTCTGTATTGTTTGAAATGCTCTAATTTGTTTACGTCTACTATTTATTACTTCTTTGCCTATCATACTCAGCCATACCCATTCAGAATGAGTATTCTTGGCTCCTTACTGTCTTTGAGAATCACATAGATGCTAATCATATCCAAGGTATGTCTCTGCTGAGATTTTTTTGTTGTTGGTTTTTTGTTTGTTTGTTTGTTTTTTTGGGTGGACACACACACACACACACACATACACATACGCATAATACTTTTCTTAGTAAAATTTGTTATTCTTGGCAAAATTCAGACTTTCATTTGGATTTTGTATGAACATTTACCTTCCTCTTGTTCCATCACAGGTGAGGTAATTTGGTATAAATGGAGGTCATTTATACATATTCAGCTTTTTTCATGTTTATAGGTAATAAACTACATATTTAGCTATTTTCATGCTTTCACATATACTTTATGTATTACTGTATTCAGCTACACTATTATACTCTTCCCAGGTTCTGTAAAGTAAGTTGGTATTATTCTCATTTTTATAAAATATGGATACAAATAAGTTCTGACCTTTCAAAAAACAAACCTAGTGAAGGAACAGAAATAAAAAACGAAATTTTGGACATGGCCTTTCTCCTCTTCCTTCTCCTTGTATCTTCATCTTCTTCCTTCTTACTTTCATCTTCATTTTGTAGCTAATTAGGGAACTGCAGTTGCCTTGCTCAACAGCAAAGCATTTGTTTGAATTGAAATGGCTTTGCTGGAGAAGAATTGTTTCCCCTGCTCTGATGTATAATCTTAGTACCTAGTGTGAAAATAAGTTAAGAACTCTAGGTGAAGATGTTCATCTCAATGAATGCTTACTACTTTAATCCCTACAAGAAATAAAGACTATTCTTTAATTAATGGGTAACTATAAACCAGACCTGAAGGCATTTCTTTAAAAAAAAAAATCATTCAGAGGCACCCGTGTGGCTCAGTTGGTTAAGCATTTGCTTTCAGCTCAGGTCATGATCCCAAGGTACTGGGATCAAGCCCCATGTCAGGCTCCCTGCTCAGCGGAGAGTCTGGTCCCCGCCCCACCCCCCCCTCACGCTTGTGTTCTCTCTCCCGATTACTTTCTCTCTCTCTCAAATAAATAATTACACTCTTAAAAAAATTCATTCAAAAACTGGTTACTTCTTTAAATAAATGATAAGAGATAAGGCAAAGAAAATAGATGTTCAACAGCTGGTACACTGGCAAATTAGACACTATGGACTTTCTCATAGTCACTTTAAAAAATAAATCACTGCATCTCTCATTATCTCTCAGACTTATGTTTCTTACTTTAAATTATAATTTTCTTTATCCTTTCTTGATATTTAAAAAAGTAATAAAATGAATGAAATGACATACCTTATTAAGTAAACAAACAAAAAAACAAAACAAAAAACTCCAGGAAACAAAAACCAAAAACCAAACCAAAACAAAACACAAAACAGTATTTATAAATCTCCAAAGAAAATATTCTAAAAAGTCACTCATTGTATCTGTCCCTATATGTGGGATTTGGGGGTTTAATTTTATCTTTGTTTATGTAAAGAGCCAGAAACATTACTGAGTCATATTTCATTTTTCCCTTACTGATTTGGAAGACCATTCTATCTTTGTCTAATTTACATAGAGTTGCTCTCTGATTCCTTTTCTTGTACTGCACTTTTCTAGCTTGCTATCAAATTTATAATAGCTCCACAGAATGAGCTAGATGGTTTTCTATTTGTCCTATATGTATAGAAGTTCCAAGAAGATCTGACTAAAGCTATTTGTAAATCAGGTTTTATATATTTTTAAAGATTTTATTTATTTATTTGCACCATGAGAAGGGGGAGGGGCAGTGGAGAAGAAGAGAGAATCTCAAGCATGCTGAACACGGAGCCCATTGCCAGGCTCAATCTCACAACCCTGAGATCATGATTTGAGCCAAAAATAAGAGTCGGACACTTAACCAAATGGACCACTCAGGTACCTACCAGCCTGTATATTTTGACATAAAAGTTATTGGTTTGGTGATTCTCTATTTTTAACTTGTTGTAAAATTCAAGTTTAATCTTTCATTGTGTGATTTTGCTAATATCTGTTTTTTGACGACAGATCATTGTTTCAATTTTAAAGTTTCTTTTTAAAATTCCTTATTTCTTGTACTCCCATTGTCAAACTGGCTTTTGCTTTTTGCCTAAACCACTGCTTCCCTTCCACCCCACTTAATGTAGGGTCAATGGGCTAGACCCTACCTTCTCTCTTTCAAAGATCTTTTTTTCTGAGTCGAACATGGAATTTTAAGGTCTTTTTCAAAATTTAAGTGTAGTTGACACACAATATTATATTAGTTTCAGGTATATAGCATAGTGATCCAACAACTGTAGTTTGCTATGCTCACCAATATAATGCTATTACAATACCATTGATTATGTCTTCTGTGTTGTACTTTTTATCTTCATGACTTATTCATTCTATAACTTATTCATTCCTATACCTCCCATGCCCCTTCACCCATTTTGCCCATCACGCCTCCTTCCTCCCCTCTGGCAACCATCAGTTTGTTCACTGTTTTTATAGGTCTGATTCTTATTATTTATTTCTTTATTCATTTGTTTTGTTTTTTAGATTCCACATATATAAGTGAAATAATATTTCACTTATTTGTATTTGTATTTTTCTATTTGACTTATTTTTTTCTATCTGACTTATTTTACTTAATGTAATATCTTCTAAGTTCATCCATGTTGTCATAAATGGTAAGATCTCATTTTCATGGCTGTGTAATATTCCATTTAATATATTTTATCCACACATACATTCACCCACATTTTCTTTATTCATTCATCTATTGATGGATACTTGGCTTGCTTCCATATGTTGGCTATTATAAATATTGCTGCAATAAACATAGGGGTGTAAATATCTTTTAGAATTAGTGCTTTTATTTTCTTTGGGTAAATACTCAGCAGTGGAATTATTTGATCATAAGGCAGTAATTTCTTTGATATTGGCCACAGCCCAAGTTTTATAGATATGTCTTCTAAGGCAAGTGATATAAAAGCAAAAATGAACTATTGGGACCATGTAAAAATAAAATATAAAAAACATAATAAAAATATAAAAATCTTTGACACAGCAAAAGAAACCACCAACAAAACAAAAGGACATTGTCTCCTATTGAATTGGAGAAGAAATATTTGATAAGGGTTTAATATCTAAAATATACAAATAATTTATATGACTCAACATCAAAAGACCCAAATAATCTGATTTAAAAATGGACAGAGGACCTAAGCAGACATTTCTCCCAGATGGCTGACAGACACATGAAAAGATGCTCAACATCACTAATCAGGGAAATGCAAATCAAAACCACACTTCACACCTATCAGAATTTTAAGCTCTTTTGTATTAATTCTTAAGTGCAGTATTCACTTACATTTTTGCTTAACTTGGACATTTTCTTTCTTTTTTTATCAGTGTGGTATTTTTTTTCAGTGTCTAACTCCACTACCTATCTCCTCCTCTCTTCTTTCTTCTTAATTTTTTTGCCTTTCAAACTTTATTATTTTAGCATTTTGCTGTCATTCTAATTTTCATTTATTTGTCTACTTTTGTTTTCTTTGTCTTTCTTTTAGTATTTGATTTTGGGTCTATTGTCATGACAGACTCTTTTGGCTGATGTGGTGGCATGGTATCCTTTGGCCCTGTCTCTATTTTCACTAGGAATTAAAAGCTATGGTAATTGACCTTAACTCAGAGCAAATCTAAGACTGTGAGAATTAAAATAGAGCCCATACAGAGCTCAAAAGAACCATAACTTTTGGTTATGCACATCACATACATTGTTGGAAGATGTGGGTGTCCAGCCTCTGTCTTTCCCCTGTCTTTCCCCTTCCCCTTCTTCTGTCCCCTTCTGTTCCTCACACTCTTCCTCCTTTCACCTATTGGTTTCATTCTAAGTAGATCTTAAAGTAGACAGAAAAAAATTATTCTCCCATCAGATTATCTTTGGATGCCAGAAAACACAGGTTGTTTCTGGATTTGACTTTGGTTATGACTTGAAATAAAAAAAAAATTAACAGGTAGGCAGGCAAACAGGCAAGCAAACAACATCAGCAACAACAACAAAAAGCATCACATGTGAATTCCCTGGATCCTATAACTCCTGGTCTCCTATTTGCCAGCTTATCCTCAAACATTCTGGCCGATTGTATAAGATATTCAGTACAGTTGTTTTTAGTGGTTATCTGAAATCTACTTTTAAATAGCTTCTCACTTACCTCTCTTTTTCACCTGTTCCTATTCAAATAGAAGGCAGAGAGAGAGAGAGAGAGAGACAGAGAGAGAGAGAGACAGAGATAATGAGAGAATAAGAGAGAGACAGAAAATAAAGAAGGAGAGAGAAGGGGACCAGAAAGCCTTATGATGCATCTTTATTTCTTTCAAGAACTCATCTAGGCAAATGATTTATAGGCAATGGATCTGCATCAGTGCATCTGGATTTCCCTTGGATCTCAAAGTCTCAGATGAAGGATCTGCCCACATTGGCTCCCACTAGAGCCTTTGTGCTGACTTCTTTATTCTGCCACTTCCACTTCTCTTTTCTCTCTTACCTTCTCAGTCCCACCTGTTATGAAAAGACAAGACTTTGAGCAAACCAGATGTCATTTATTCTTAAGGAAATGTTGAAGGCTCATGCTATAGACCTGGACCAACATACCTGCATTATTTTTCATGACCGAGAAACACAGGAAGATCAATAGATTAACAGAAGCCTCAGATTCATTCAGCCTAAGTCAGTGATTCTATTTAAGGTACATTAAGAGCTGAGTCGCATGAAAATGGAAGGTTATGAAGCTACCTCCATTAAATAGAAAGTGTAAAGTTTTTTATTGCTCTTTAGGCACAGATTATTAATGCCGTAATGACACTAAAGAGTATTAAATGCAAATTTGCAAAGCTCTAAAGAGCTTTATTAGGATAAGCAACATTTTATTGAGTCAATTCAGTTGCTATTTTAATGAAAATCTGGATAAATAAATCTCCATAGAAGCCACTACAGATGTTGTATCATGCATTCTGGGCAATAGGCAATTGGACTTGGCAGGGGGGTGGGGGAGGAAAACTTGAAGGAGGAAGGGGAAGTGTACAAGAGGTGAGATTTTTATGCCTTTAATCTGTATTTTAGAATGATTTATCCTCCAAATCACTTAATGCAGTTGGCTAATAAACTATTCCTTAGTTTCTGATACCAGATTGGATTTTCTGCCATTTAAAAGTAAAAGTTGAATAGCATCGCCAGTGTTTTGCGAGTAAAGGAAGTCAGGTGAGAAAGAAAGAAAAGAATAAAAAGACAAAGGAAGGCTGGAATGAAGAAAAATTGGAAAGAACATGGAGAGAGCAGATTTTTTTTTAATGCATTAAAAAAACTGATAAATGAGGGAAGAGCCCTAGGGTTTAGTCATGGGCTCAGCTCTTTACTAAGAACATGCCCTTAGACCATTCACTTAACATTTGGAATCTCAGGGTTTTGTTGGTTTTTTTTTAATCTTTAAAACAAAAGTGAGATTCATTGTGCAGGTCTATCATACACATTGTAAAAAGACCAGCACCCTTGGCTATAGTCTGCTGAATACTAGGAGTTTTCCTAGACATTGGGACAACCAAAAACTTTACCACACACCTAAAACTGCTCTCTGCATGGCATTTGGAGAGCCACTGGATGCTAGTTTACTGTCAGAGTTTCCTTTCATCTTAAAAATACCACATAGCAATACATGCCCTCCTTAATACCCATCACTGGGTATCCCTCCACCTCCATCCCTTCCAAAATCCTCAATTTTTTTCTCAGAGCACTGGGTGTTATACACAAACAATGAATCATGGAACACTACATCAAAAACTAACGATATACTGTATGGTGACTAATAGAACATAATAAAAAAAGTTATGATCATTTAAAAAAGCCACATTGCTAGTAGGTTATTTGTAGAGGACTATGTAATTTATTGCTCAAGGTGGGATATCTCTGAGCATGTAAGTCAGAGTTATTAACACTTGCTCTAGGGGGACAGGGGTAAGATCAGGAATTATAATTTGCACGGTCATGTTGGTCATTGGCCTTGATGACTATTCTTTAAAGCAGTTTTACTTTTAAATTTTTTAAAAGATTTTATATATTTATTTGAGAGAGAGTGAGAGAGAGAGTGAGAGGGGAGAGACTCAGAGGGAGAAGCAGACTCCCTGCTGAGCAGGGAGCCCGATGAGGGACTGGACCCCAGGACTCCAGGATCACGACCTGAGCTGAAGGCAGTCGCTTAACCCACTGAGCCACCCAGGTGCCCTAAAGCAGTTTTATTGTAAAAGTAAATGTACTCATAAATGGTACAAAAGAAAAGTGTGAAAATAAAAACGGATTATGGAGTGAAGAGCCAGATAAGCTATAGATCAGATCAAAAATTGAAATGTTACATAACCCACACCAGGTTTCTCTGTGACCCTTCTCAAACGTTAGTTGCCCATCCTCCCCAGAAACAGCCACTGTCCTGACTTTCACATAGTACTTCTCTCAATTAATATTCTTTTATTACAAAAGTGATGTATATTCTTTGTAAAACAACTTACATTTCAATTATATAAAGAAAAAAAATTAAGATCTCCCTCAACTCCAAATTTCATCCCTCTGTGGAAACCACAGTAAAAGTCTTTTAGATTTGTCTGAACAAATATACGCCTGCCTTTTTTTTTTCAAGATTGAGATCTTATAGTACATATTATTCTGCAATCTGCTAAATTTATTGTAAGTACACTTTGTGCTTCCACACATGTAAGCAATGATGGCTCTCGTAGTGGTTAAATAGTGGCAAAATCATTGCTTTTTTTCTCTCCTTCCTGTGGTGTCTATATGTAAATGTTGAATGAGAAATCACTGAATGGGGGGCAGGCAGGTGGAAGGTGAAGGAAATTTTATATTCTGAGGCTTCTTGCTTTCTGTGGTGATCTTAAGCCCTTTTCTTAAATTCCATCAGAGAAGTATTGGTGCTGGTGGTTCTCTATCTTTCCTGACTTTGAGAGGAATTCATTATAAATTGCTTAGGTTTTACATAAATCTCAATAAAATTAGGTGCTGTGTAAAATATACTCAAGATATACTCAGGGTTGTTTAGTAAACAGTTCAGTGAGGTTAAACAAAATTTTCTCTTTATGTTGGTTTTCCTAATGAGGGCCAGTTGATCTGAAAGATTTGCTGAGGTGGTCAGTGTATTTTATGGGTGTATTTAGACTGACCTAGTTACATGTTGGGTCATTAACCACCACCCCTCACCCTCCAAAAAGGTGGTAAGAGAGTTGCTAAGTCCAGAGGAACTTTATTATTATTTTTAATGGTATTCGTCATGGTGGTGATATAAGCCCTAAAGATGGAACATGAGTTTTATTGCTGTCGAAGTAAATTCAGAGCAATCAGATTACAGCTGATGTAATTTAGGTGTTTGGAGGTGGGGGGTTTCTGATAGCAAAATCTAATATACATGGCTCCCAAAATGGAAAGCCTCTCTCTAGGGGAAAACCTTTGTTGAGGAAAAGTTTACAATGCTGACAACAACTTCTGAGGTGTAAATGTATTTTTCTGGAAGTTTTTGGTTTGATGAGGACTTTGGATTTTGAATGTAGCCTGAAAGAAGAGTGGGATTTGGGGAAGGCGAATGGCTTTCCCTCTGTACCTTACCACCTCTTGTCTGAATTCACCTTCTCATGACTTAAAAATAGGCTCTCCCTTGTATTTGTTTCTTGGGTCATGAATGACAGGCACTGCATTACATGCATTTTGTAGTTTCCCACGTGTCCAGAAAAAAGGAATGAAGTCTAGGAGAGTAGCATGCAAAAGCACACACTTAGCAAGTCATAAGAAACAGATAAATCTTAGCTATGACTTAAGATTTGATGCTTTTTACCACTAGGCTTTGATCCCCATTTGGTGTCCTAGCACCATACAAACAAGTCTTTCTCCAAAGCTAACTGGTGACCTTCCTCAAAGCTTGTCACCTTAGTGTTCCCCAGCACCGAGCAGATGTCTAAATATTTGTTGAAGCCAATTTGCCACAGCTAAAATTTCCTTGGTTCCATGAGGGAGAGAGTGACGTTTTAAAATTCAGCTGCTCAGCTTTCCAGTAAGAAGCAACAACTTAGGTTTTTGAGTTATTTGATAAGTCTTGAAGTGATAGTCCTTCTGGGTCAATGGAGTGTAATCCTCTTCTCATCTTTTTTTTAAGATTTTATTTATTTATTTATTTGACAGAGAGAGAGAGAGAACAAGGAGGGAAAGGGGCAGAGAGAGAGGGAGAAGAAGGCCCCCTGATGTGGGGCTCGATCCCAGGACTTTGGGATCATGACCTGGATTGAAGGCGGATGCTTAACTGACTGAGCCACCCAGGTGCTCCTTCCTCTCCTCATCTCCCCTTGATTCCCTCCTCCCTCCCTCCCTTTATGCATCGGAGCAGAGAGGTGGACTCTTGTGTTATTGATTCTTTTCTAGTGGAAATGTCTACTTAAGAGGAAGGTAAATGGTGTTAAATTTTATTCATATTGGAAAGTCTGCAAACAGACTTTCCAATTGGTTAGCTTTGTGCAGAATCCATCACATTTGCCTAAAACTTGACATCCTTAAAAGTGGGTTGGGTATTTATTTTTTTTCTCTTTTTGAGAGCATTTTAAAAGCCTCTTACAGTGATAGACACAAATGTGTACAAGAACCAAAGCTTATAAATGAATTATTATCTGACTGAATACACTGTGTGTAGGTTTAAAGTAGATTCTGACTCCATACTTTGAAAGCAAGAAGTATTTTGTAAGTTTTATGTATGTAAGTTGTGTTATGTATGTAAGTTTTACACAGAGGAAATGGCACCCTATTGTATTCTATGTTCTCCTCTATCATTCACTCCATTCCTGTGGAATTAAATAGCTTTTTCCTCAGAGTTATCAGGAAACATTCTTTGATGTTACTTCATTGGAACCAAATGTTTTCAAAAACACTTTTCAACATTCCACTTGTAGAAAAATAGTGTAATAAATGCTAAATATCATTTTAGATAGCTTCCCCCATTTCCAAAATTCATTTCTCTGTGCATCTTTTCCCGTTATCTACTTCAAACATTCTCCCTTCTTACATATAAGACCCTTCTACTTCCTGTCTCATTCTTTTGGATTTCAGCGTCTCTGACTTCACTGAGAAAGTACCAGTCTTTGGAAGAGAACTTCTCAACTTCCTGTCATCAGGTTTTAGATCTTACTTGCATTGATATGTAATCCAGTTTTTCCCTTGGGCTACACAAAGTCAATCTCTTCTTCCGTGTTCTGGATTCCTCCATCCATCACTTGCCACATTTTGGGTAAAAAAATTTAACCTGCATATTTAACCTCTTTCTGTTTAGTGACACTTTCCTTTATGTAAGCATTTATATGTGCTGAAGTTTTTCTCACCTAAAGAATGAAACAAAATGACTAATAGCACAAAAATAAAATTTGAATTAATAAACCTCCCCTGGACCTGGCAGATTTCTTCTGCTTACATCATCATTTTTCAATGCCCAGAAATCAGTCCCGTACACCCACAGAAACTTGATAGCTCTTCATGTCCAGGTGTCAAATTTAGTTTCAAATGCTGCTTAATGGTCACATAAAAGAAGAAATGAGATCGTTTTACTGAATACAAGTGTTCTTTTTCTCTTATCTCTCAAAAATTTGTTTTCTATTTTTAAAGAAATCTCTATTTTTCTGTATTCCTAAGTCAGTAATGGGGTTTCTCCCCATTGGAATATTCTGGATATTCTGCATTCTTAGTTGTTACAATGTTTGAGGTATTGGATCACTAGATTGATTAAGAGGGATGGATAAGAGATACTAGAAATGTTTAAAAATCTGAGTACTGAAGAACTTTCCTGAGTTCCACATAACTTTCCAAGTTCTGCCTGATATATACATAAGTGAGTGTTGGGGGAGGAAACTCCAAGACCTAGTTATAAATATATTGTCCTTGAATCTAAATCTATGTCAACTGATAAACGCACAAAGAAGATATAATATATATGGAATATTACTGAGCTATCAAAAAGAATGGAATAATTAAGTTTTGCCATTTGCAACAGCATGAATGGAACTAGAGAGTATTATATTAAGTGAAATAAGTCAGTCAGAGAAAGACAAATACCATATGATTTCACTTATATGTGGAATTTAAGAAACAAAACAAATGAACGTTAAGGGGAAAAACACAGAGGTAAGACAAGAAGCGGACTCTTAACTATAGGGAACAAATTGATGGTTATTAGAAGGGAGGTTGGAGGGGGAGGGGGTTGGGGGTATGTTAAGTAAGTGATGGGTATTAAGGAGGACACTTGTGATGAGCTCTGGGTAATACATAGAAGTGTCGAATTCTAAATTTTTAAAAAATTACTTCTATGATACATATGTTATATGCAACCAAGATAAGAGTTAAATCAGACTATAGGTATGCACAACATGAGAAGCTTCACTTTTATTTCATTAAAAGCATTCTAGTCATGACTAACTAATGGGTTGCAACTGTAGTTTCAAAAGCACTGTTATGACTGCTCTGATGATGTGAAAATTGTTCCTAATTAATGACATTTTAGTAATTGCATTAATTAGGAGGTGGTCACATTTATTTGATTTTTCCCCCAAATGTTAAAATCCTAGTGGAACTCTATGGTATTTTAAAACTTAAAGACAGTCGGATTTTTAAACTCTATATTACAATAAGAATAATTTAAAAAAATACTTGTGCAAAGTGTATATGGGTGTGTATTTCATACACAATTCACCTTTGTGTCACAAATATTGGAGCACTGAAATTCAGTTCATCTAATCAGCATGGTAGAGTCACAATTTTGGAACAGAACTGAAGGGACATCTTATGTTTTATGTTGTCCCTTTTCCAATGATCTACACAATTCTCCATATTTAAGGCAATCATTGAAAAGAAGTGCTATTAGACAGCTTTTCCTTCTGCCAAATATAATCAATAAATTCAGCCATTTTTTGCTGAGTATGTACAGTGTGCTGGTGGTCACTGTACCTAACCCTGGGGTTGCAATAGCGAATAATGGTCATGGCTTCACTACCTCAGAGCATTAGGAAGGTCCTCCCTCCTACTTCCTCATCATCTGCTTTCTCTACCTTCTTCACTAACTGAAAATTTGTTCTTCTTCCAGCCTTTAAATCATGGATGCTTGTGCTCACATCTGCTCTTTATAGGACCAAGTAGTGGTTTCAGTGTTCTTTTTTTGTCTCTTCATAGTGTCTTTCAAGCAATCTCACATGCGTATTTATCCCAATCACTCTTCCACTGAAGCCTGCCATTTGGTTATGTTTTTATGCCCCTCCTTCCTGCTCATTCCCTCCTTTATCAAACTTCACTTTTTTTTTTTTTTTAATTCACCAAAGTCTTTAGCACCTGACTTGTCAAGCTCTCTCCATGCTATATCTAGCCCTCATCCTCGGCACTTTAGTATCCAAAAACTGACTCATCTAGAGACTCACTTTATACAATGTCTTTATATGCCTCATCTTAATTTTATCTTCTTTTCACTTCAGCAACCTGGTTCTTTAAACAGGTATTTCTTAAGCCCCTTTTAGCTACCCAGAGATTACATTTTAAACCTCACAGACTTCTTTTTTTTTTTAATTTTATTTATTTATTTGACAGAGAGAGAGATCACAAATAGGCAGAGAGGCAGGCAGAGAGAGGGGGAAGCAGGATCCCTGCTGAGCAGAGAGCCCGATGTGGGGCTCCTTCCCAGGACCCTGAGATCATGACCTGAGCTGAAGGCAAAGGCTTTAACCCACTGAGCCTCCCAGGCGCCCCAATCACAGACTTCTGTTCTTCAAATCCTTATTACTATACCATTACTCTTTAGTCTCAGGGAAGAGGGTCCCCATTATTGGACCCTGTTTTACTTCTCCTCCATGTACACCTTCCTGATAGGGTTAGGAGTTCAATGCAGCTAAGTGTCAGTGTCCACTTGGATCCCTTATACTTCTCAGACTGTGTGCTGGGTCAGAAGATGCTGGAATTCCCTGCTCAGGGGTCCTTGGTCCTGCTTTGAGCACCTAAACAGGTCCCTTCTCTAGGTCATTCATCTTGATTGTGGCTCACATCAAGATATTGCTTTTTATAGGCCCAAGGTCTGACCATAAGGAAGAAGTTTGTAAGGAAATGAATGGGTCTTGAACATGTGAGATTTCATAATCACATGCATGTAGGCTGTACCATCTTGATACAAGATAAAGCTGGGCAAGGAGAGAAGATGGCAGACTAGGGACCGTGATCTTGTGTTTCCTGTGCTGCCTCTTTTGGTGTGGTGCTCTGATCTTTCCAGGTTGTGATGAATGTAGGTTAGTCACAAGATTAGTGGATATATTTTACTTAACAATTTTCTAATTCTATTTATAATTTTTATATGTTTAGGTATATGGGACTTCACTTATACTTTTTGCCTTGTACCTCACAAATATTAAGATAGGGCCTGCCTCCATGTGCACATTTCAACTATACTTCTACCTTTCTTTCTTTTTCTTTCTTTCTTTCTTTCTTTTTCTTTTTCTTTCTTTCTTTCTTTCTTTCTTTCTTTCTTTCTTTCTTTCTTTCTTTCTTTCTTTCTTTCTTCTTCTCTTTCTTTGTTTCTTTCTTTCTTTTTCTTTCTTCTTTTTTTCTGAATTCTATGATTTTTTTATTATGTTATGTTAGTCACCGTACAGTACATCATTAGTTTTTGATGTAGTGTTCCATGATTCATTGTTTGTGTATAACACCCAGTGCTCCATGCAATCCATGCCCTCCTTCACATCCATCATAGGTCTCACTCACCCCCAACCCCCCTCCCCTCTAAAACCTTCAGTTTGATTCCTGGGACTCTTTCATTTTCTTAACATCTGTAGGGTTTTTTTGTTTTTGTTTTGTTTTATCTAACAATTCCCACCATTTTTTGTATGCACTCGATTCTTAACTTCCTTTTTCTACTTGAATTCTCCATTATACAAAACTTGAACTACAAATCACTTTTGTCATCTGCCTTCTTGATATATGCTGGATAAGATAATTGACCTGGTACGTTATTGTACTTCAAATTAATATGAACCCTAGACGATGGTCTAGACACATTTTTGTACTAGAATAAAATTAGAAGTTCTTACCATCTATATAAAAAGGATATTAATTTTTTTATAAAAACAGCATATCAAATGGCTCAGAAATCCTTAGATGTTTTTAGCATATTTATTTTTATTCATTAGATGTAGTAGATTAATTGAAAAATCATCCATTTTTTAAACTCTCTTTAAAATGCATGCCCTCTAAAACATAATATTATAGTACCATCTCTTTGCTCATCTCTTGAATTTTGATCGTTCTTGTGATTTACTTTGGCATATGGAATGTGGCAGGAATGACACGTCTGTTCTGAATCTAAGACTCAAGAGGCTGTGTACCTTCTTTCTCTCTTTAGATCTTGCCATCACCATGAAAATAAGCCCTTAGCTAGCTCACTAAAGGATGAGAAAGTACCTGAAGAACTGAGTCATTTCAGCCAAGGTTAACCTAGTTGTCATGCTCTAACCCTCTAACCAACTTGTCTACTGCCTGCTGATGCCCAGATAAGGCCACCTAATATCAAGTAAGACTAGCCAAGGTCAGAAGAATCACCCAGACTACTTATAGACTTGCTAGCAACAATAAATGTTTATTTACTTATTTTTTTGTCACTTGTTATTTTGTGTTTGCTTTTTTATGTTTTATGGATATGACAATTGGTAATGGAAAACCTATTATGATGAGCACTTTTACGGGTCATCTTGGGAAGATTATATGCCCAGTTATTCATTCAAATACTAATTTAGGTGTGAATGTGGTAATTTGTAGATGCAATTAGCATTAAGTAAGGGAGAATATCTTAGATAATCTGAGTAGTCCTGACTCAATCAATTGAAAGTTCTTAAGAATAGAACTGAGATTTTCCAGTAGCAGAAGAAATTCTACTTGTGACAGCAGCTTCAGCTTATGCCCAGAAGTCCTAGCCTGCCTTTCCTGATGGTCTGACCTATGGGTTTGGACTTTCCTAAATCAAGTGAACTAATTCTCAGCAATAAATTCTTACTATACGTCTCCTACCACTTCTGTTTCTCTGATGGAACCCTGACTGATATATCTAAACAACAGAATAGTTATCCCTTACACAATTAAAAGAAAGGAAAAAGAACGGTAACAACAGCAACCACTGTTTTAGCATCTTCACATTTAAGTCAGAATAACTTAGTGAGACATTATCACTACTGAGATATTTAAAATTCTTCTGCCTGGAATGTGTGACCTTTTGGAATCCTGAGATAAACAAAACAGGAGACAACAAAGGCTATCTGACTCTAGATTTAAATGTTATTGGCCACAAGGTATTGCCCCATTTTATGGGGGTCAGGAAAAGCGCTAGTCCAAGTTTCACTCAATAGATAAGGCTTTCACAAAAATGTCTAAACATCCAGTTTACAGTAATGTCTCAAATTTCTCATTCCCATCTTCTTAATACAATAATATCCTCACTCACCACTTAACAGGAGGTATAGTAATGGTGGACAGACTCATCAACATAGAAGGTATGCATCAGCACATAATCTTTGCTCTTTGTCTGGGACAACTCTGGAAATGTCATGCCCCATGGCTTTATTCTGACAAACAGCCTCAGGGCACTTATTTTGTAAAAAGCCTTGATTTCCTATATTTATGCAAAACATTTGGTGAAATGATTTTTAAATAAACTCTTCCATCTGTACACTCATTTCTTAGAGACTGTAACTCTCTTGAGAAAACAGGTATCCTGTCCTTAAAGTAGGTATTACAATCCAATCTGGTGGAAATAAGCCACCCAGGTGCCCCAAGAAATAGGAAAAGTCTGTATGAAAGACATCATATGAGAGTTTTCCTTGTTATCATAAATCTTAGGCTTTTATGTAATTAAGAATTACATATCTCAACAGTCAAATCCATATCTCTGATCCTACGGCCTTTGTTCTTAGCCTACAATATTTTGGTGGGCACCTTTGAATTGGCTATAGTTTATGTAAAAGTTGTAAACAGCAGTCATGAATTCTAGTTGTATGAGTTTAATAATAGTTTCATAGACTTACCTTCTTGTTCATTTTGCCTGTCAGTCACAGGGGACCTGATAACAACTTGGGATACATAGGAAATACATACTTGAAAGTCTGGGACTAGTTCAGGATAAGAATGTGTCTTAACATGTGGAAAGTGTTAATAATATATTTTTTACTTCATATTATAAAGTACTAACAAGAGAGAAGCACTAAAAGAAGGAAGAGTAAAATAACATTTTCAAATACTTGAAAAGGAAAATACAGTAATTATTTGGATTTTGTAAAAGAAAAATAAACACATTTGGAATTAGTGCAAAAAATGAGATGAACAGAGTATAATATTTAATGATTTTATTTTTTATTTTTTAAGTTTTTATTTAAATTAAAAAAATGAGAGAATCACAAGTACAAAGCCTAAAAAGGAAAAAAATATGGAATGAAAAATAGAGTTGGGTAAAGGGAATGTTTCAGTCCCCAGATTACTATGGAAACTAGAAAGGTGTTCAAGGGTTTGAAAACTTTTCTTTCAAATTAGAGGAATGAAAACATAAATTATGAAGCAAAAAAGTGAAGTTGTGAATTATGAAAACTATTTTAATAAATTCCATATCCAGACACCTGACTTCTAGAGTTTTGCTTGGTAACACATCAAGGTCAGCATTTCTTTTGACAGATGACTTTGACCAAGTGTTATGGGCTGAGTGGTCATGCCTCTGGAAAATACATGTGTTGAAATTCTACCCTTTGAGGTGATTTTAGCAGGTGGGATCTTTGGGGCCTAATTAGGTCATGAGAGTGGAGTCTTCATGAATGATATTGATGCTCTT
The DNA here is from genome assembly GCA_028533885.1 of Nasua narica. Taxonomy (NCBI): domain Eukaryota; kingdom Metazoa; phylum Chordata; class Mammalia; order Carnivora; family Procyonidae; genus Nasua; species Nasua narica. Next base: position 179,466,178 of record CM052799.1, on the reverse strand, counting down.
ATGAAGGAGACCCCAGAGAGAACCTTTGCCTCTTCTGGTGTGAGAGGACACAGCCAGAAAATGGTTGCGTATGAACTAAGAAGCAGTTTCTCACCAGACCTCGAAGGTGCCAACATCTTGATTTGGGATGTCCTAGCCTCCATCTGTATTGTTTATAAGCCACCCAGTTTGTGGTATTTTGTTATAGCAGCTCAAGAAGAGTAAGATACTGGGAAATAAGGATAAGGAAAGGAAAAGGATATTACTTTGAGAGTGAATATGCGATAGAAGGATAGGTAGAAAGATGACCTAAACACTACTATTTGGACATTTGTGTACAGTAAGAAAGTTTTACAAAGTAGTGTGAAAAATCATTTTAAGCAAGTTCGAGGTATCTATAATATTACCAATTGTCTGGCACTTTTTTATGAATTCTACGAAAATACTGGAATTTTGTATAAATTATAAAAAATGACTTTATTGATTTAGAAAAATGTTTAAATAGCACTTGGAAATACCAAAGGAAATAAGAAAATGTGTAAATTGTGGAAGAAAAGCAAATAAGCTTTGGAATGTTATCAATATAGAAAATATTGCAGATGAAGTTGTAGGTCTTCAATAAATATTTCTGAGTGCTCATAAAGAGGCTTGTGCAGATGTGGAGAAAAACAGAAGCGGGACTCAAAGGAGTGAAAGGAAATGAGGAAAAGGAGACAAAGTCACTGCTGAGTTTAGACAAATCAGAAAAAGCTCAGACATTGTTTCATTATTTCCTAACTAATCCATTAAAGAAAAAAACAATCATGGAATGTGCTCACCGTCAGAAGTGAGTTTTCAGAAACCCATGGGCTTGCACTTTTTTTTTAGTAGTTGGCAGCAGGATGAAGGGAAAAGTGTGAAGTGTGAATGAGGAAGCAATGTATTCTCACAACTTTAGGTTTCCTTTTTTCTTTTTTTAGATGCATTTTGAGTTTCTCTGAGTTCTCCCCATGATCTCTAGGCCTTTTGAACACCAGAGGTGACATGACCGTTGTGGCAAAAATGGAACAGGTCAAAGAGGCAGGAAGCCAACCCGGGGGTCACTCTTTGGAAACAACTTTGATTTTTAATTACTAGGGACATTTTTCAGCTTTGGTTTTTCTTGAAGTCCATATGAAAACCTTCAAACATTTTCTAAATCTGGATCAGAGATAACCTATGTCTCTAGTGGTCTGCTACACAAGTTGGCTTGAGAGGGTCGATTCATATAGCCAGCAATATGTACTATGAGCAATATCTGTTTAGTATCTACTGGGTGCTGGAATGCTGGTCTATGAGCTGGTGTATATGGCTGGCCAAATCAGAGATGCCACCCTATCTAATAGGATTTTGAGTCCAATAGGAGTGGCAGGTGCTAGTCACAAAACACAGAACATGCAGTTATAAGTATTGTAAGTGTTATATATAGTGAATATAAAGGACATGGGATGAAGAAACTCTGTAACCGGAAAGTCCAATCGAATCTGGGTTTAACAGGAGGCTTTCCTGAGGAAATGACCTTTGATCTGAGTTCTGGAAGACAAATAAGAACCATTTAGGTAAAGGAGGATATCAGAGAATGTTCTATGATGGGTAGGCGAGGGTAGAAACAAGACAGGATGGAAAAACAAACAATGCTTAGAAAATGTTCTTGAGGCTCTGTAATTATTATTAAAAATGCTATATTAATTCAACCTTTTATAACTTATAGAGAGTGGTAGAGTGATGTAGTGAAAATGAACAGAACTCAGGAGTCCTGGGTGCATAATTTTGGCTTCTATGGCTTCCTGATCAATCTCTCGGTTTTAGTTTCCTATCTCGATAGAGAGGGAATTAGATTAGATGAACTTTGAAGTTCATTGCTAGTTATAATATTTGGTTCATGTAAGGAATTCTGGATTAACTGTAACTGGCATGGGTTTATCTATTAAGAAAAATCTAAGAGTTTGCTGTATTACATTATTAGCCCCTAATAAAGTATCTGGTTGTGACGAAGCTACTATTCCAGTTCTCTGGAGCTCCCCCAGCATTTCTATGGGAAAGAGTACCTTAAATGTCACATAACCAAGAGTATCATTGCAGATAAACCCTGGTCAATACACTTATTCACTTAATAAATATTAAGTGACAACATTTGCAAAGCAATAGGATTAAATCAGAAAGAATTTCTACTTTGGACTATTGAAAGCATATTGAGAAAATTCTCCTGTCCACAAAAAGGAGTTTGTATCCTAAACTATTTGTTCAGAGTGGCTTCAGTCAAGTAATGGATACATTCATTAGGTAGCATTTAGAGGAAAGTGACTGCATGAATACTAGCCTGATTTCATGATTTGGGGATCATGATCTCAATATGAAAGACAAAAAGATCAAATACTTGTTAGGTATTATTACTGTGGAGACTTTGATTTGAATAAAAAAAATCATCAGATGACAAGCTTATTCTTAATGACACTTTTTTTTTAAGTATATAAAGACACAATAATTAGCAAGATGATAGTGGATATTACCAGTTTTATTTATTTATGACATTGCTTCTCAGGCACTTACTGATGGTGATAGGGAAATTTAGTTGAAATGGAAAATAATCCTTCAGGAAAATCATAGTTTTTAAAGTTCTATTCAGTGCCACTCTTTTTTACTCTTGTTGATGAAAAAATCCTTTTATTTTCTGGGTTTCGAATGAGTTAGGGGAATGGTGCCAGAAAAGCGAAACAAACATCATTTTCCATGAATATCTGGCTTGTAAAATTGATTTTTGGACAGCTTATAGAAAAGGACTTTTATGTCTGGGATTTGTCACCTTTGAAGATGCTAAGCCTGACGTGCTGGATGTCATAAAGAGACAACAAAGGAAAGAGGGATTCTGTGTCCCTCAGTGGCCAATTTTAGTGCCAGTTCCCTTCTTTGGAACAGGTGCTCAGATAGCACATTTGGTAGGTCTTAGAATTGCTTTTTTCCTTTTTGCATTCAGAGAAGGTGACCTTATGAGTGGGAATAGAAGAAGAAATATTTTAGAGATGTGCGGATTACTTCTGGAAAATTCAGTTCTATCCAGATGGCATGACAACCATTTGTTTCTTAATCCAAGCAGCAGATAAGGGTGATTATGTCATTTTTTTTTTCTTTTTAAAAGCTACACTGAAGAATAATTGACATGTACCTGGAGAATTCTGTCATTGATGTGAATCACAGTAATCCACACCTCCATGAAAAGTTAATTTGATCTTGGTGTTATTGATGAATGTATAGAATGAGGGAAATGATGGCTCTGTTTTCCTCTCATTTGGTTGCAACTCAGCTGGGACAATTTGTTCAGCCTGAAGCATCAGACTTTGAGAGAAATATTGACAAACTGGAAGACATTCAGAGCTCGGAGGACTAGAATTGTAAAGGGAATTAAAATCATGACAGAAGAAGTCTCCTCAAAGGAATTGAGACAGAATCCATAGAAGAGAAGACTACAGGGGAATTTGAGGGCTCTCTTAAGTAAACCAAGAGTTTTCATGTGCAGGAGGCATTGGGTTTGTTCCTTATAGACTTACAGTTTCAGACTGGAATGGAAAAGAGAGGAAATATTTGAGATTAATGTAGAGAAGATTTTTCTACTAGCCAAATTGCCTAAAGATGCTTTGGACTAACTGTGGAGAGCAGGACCTTGGGATGTAATAATTGTTGTATCAGTAGGAGTGTAGGGGGGATTTAACATTAGATAATGGCAATACCAGCAGCCCTTAGAGTTCCCTTTCCACTCCGAATGTATATATAAAGTCAAAATCTGGTTGTCTGGCCACAGAACATGACTGTGACATTCATTCTCAGTCATATTTCTCCAATGTTCCAAGTCCCTGAATCATTATTTATCCTCAGATCCTTAATAAAAATTATTTTTTTTCCTACCCAAATTATACACAAATGAATAGTCAACATGCTTATCTCTATAACCCTTTAACATATAAACACCCTAAATTGTTGTTTGGCTCTAGAATCTCGAGTTAAATTAGTTAATTTTAAATGTGGCTAGCTAGATACAAGGCCAAACATTTTATTTTCAGCGAGAATATACTGCTATAATTCCCATTAGCTCTTCCAGGAAAAATGATATCAGTGACAATCTATTAATCCAATCACAGACTGGTGGTGATTTTAGAAATCAAATCCACTTGAATTTTAAACCTCACAATACGGGAACTCATTCTGATAGGATGGCCGATGCGAGACACAGTAACGGTCACCTTTGTCATTATTCCTTTTGCCACCTGACCCTGCTGCGGAGTGGCATCTTCTGTATTGCCAGGCAGCATGCCCCAAGCCCCTCAGAAATGGGTATCGTTTCTGATAATCATATCAACTTGCATTCCTGTCTAATGAACCCAGATAATTCTACAGAGACTGCTGTCCTCCAGACTGTGGTATCGTGTCCACCTTCTTCTCCCAGAGATCCCCACTGGGGCCCCACCATTCCTGTCCCACCTTCAATGTTCCCAATCTTGCTCTTTCTGACTCCTCAATTAATCTCAGTCACTTCTAAGATTTTTATGTCTGGGGTTCATCTACTCATCATCCTTGGATGCCCTGAAAGCTAACTGCTATGCGGAGGACGTGGTGTTGGTTAGGCTGGTGGTGAGGAAGTAATGATTTTCTCCTGCCTTTGGAAACACAATATTGTCCTTTATTTGCTGGTGTGGTGCTCACATTCCTCCTTCCTTCCTTTCCTCCCTCCTTTTTTCCCATCCTTCCTTCCTTCCTCCCACCCTTCCTTCCTTTCTTTCAACTCACTCTCTTGTATATTTTTGTCATATGTGAATTATCATGTCCCATATTCTGTGATTACATGCGACATTTCTCACACATTTTTCATGTGTGTGTGGGAAGGCATCACCTTGTACAACAAACAAATCTTACTCTTTTCAATGGTGTGAAGGATAAATAAAAATCCATACTATAATTGTGTTTTCAAATAAGTTCATATTGTATCAGTTTATATACAGTACTCTGATTCTTCATCTTTCTCATAACCTTGGAAAATCTTTCATTTGTGTGGTGTCTGAACCTGCCTTTACCAATTCGGATGCTAATTACAACCATTAATACAGTGTCCAGCACCTAGGAGTAAGAAATCTCTTCATTTTCTCTCTCCACACACAGACCCACACACATACACATATACACACACACAATTAACACAGCATCACACACTTATGCAGAAACAGTATCTATATACATAAAATATGCATAAATCATATGTAGATAACATGTAAATAAATAAAAGAAATGGTAATTGTGTTGATTAGAAAATATTATCTACTTAAAAATACTCTTTAAATTTATTGATTATTCTGGTTACTTTAAAAATATGATGTCTATACTTTATGAAATAGTTTACTCATTTCCTAGTATTCACTTTCAACTATATTATTAATACCATAACATTTAGGTAAATTTTTGCATAATGTCAGTATTTTATATTTTTTGTTGTCTTTCCCTACACATTCATGAATAAATCTTTTCTTTTTTCTTAAAGATTTTAATTTATTTGACAGAGAGAGAAAGATCACAAGTAGGCAGAGAAGCAGGCAGAGAGAGAGGGGGAAGCAGGCTCCCCACTGAGCAGAGAGTCCGATGTGGGACTCGATCCCAGGACCCTGAGATCATGACCTGAGCCAAAGGCAGAGGCTTTAACCCACTGAGCCACCCAGGAATCCCTGAATAAATCTTTTCTTGAAGTACTAGGTTTAATTTCTTTAAATACATAAACCAGAAAATTGAGATATGCATTATGTATAAATTCATGTTTTCCAGTTATCTTTCTCTTAATTTCTATATTGCAATTACCACTATATTTTTTGCAGTCTTTTCATTTTTAATGAAGAAATGAAAGTGATTAGCTGTGAGATTTGAAACTATTTATTGTATCAAAATAAAAAAATATGTGCCTTGATAATGTGATTGCCATTAAGCTAATAATTCTCTGGTCATTTAGCATTATTAAACAAACTATACTAAATTACTTCAACAAGTTTCATATTATATGTTTTCATTGACTAGGATCAATGTCCATATGTGAATATATTATTATGAAATGATTAAAGCACTTATTTTGAGACGTTAACTATAAATATTAATTATAGCTGTGGTAAAGCTGAGCTCTCTAGGGCCCATCTCTGCACAGGGTCACTATAAAAAGAAATGCATGCAAATGCCCTTGGAAAGCTAGACAGTTCTAGCCAGACAGGGATTACGAAATGGTTTACACTGCAAGACACAGAAACTTTTACTAATTTATCTCTCAGTCTTAATCATCTTAAAAGTTGTTTTTCTGATTCTCTCTTCTCTGGCTTCTCCCTAAATTATAAGTAACCCCCCCCCATTATTAAAAATCTTGTTTACTCGTCTTCAGTTCATAATGTGCATAGTACCACCTTCTGAAACCACAGGCTCCCTGTCCTTGACCCATTCTCATTCTTGTCTGTGGTCTGTTGGAAGGGGTTATCTGTTTCCCCTTCGGAATGCTTTTTTCTTCACAGTGATAAATTTCCTCAACTTCTCTTGAATTGGTTTTTCATATGGCTGTTGAATAGTGTATAATGACTAAATGTCAACATTTGATAAAACCAACAAAATTGCACTGTCAATTATACATGTAGTTTTGTTTTCTCTAATGCAGATTTTTATTTTTTAGTTAATTTTTTATTAAATATTTTGTTTATCTGAGAGAGAGAGAGAGAGAGAGTACAAGCAGTGGAGAGGAGTAGAGGGATAAGCAAGCTCCCAGTGATCCTGGTGGACCCTGGGATTATGACCTGAGCTAGGGGCAGACGCTTAATGACTGAGCCACCCAGGTGCCCCTCTAATGCAGATTTTTTAATGGTCAAATGAGTCAAGAGCTTTGTCTGAATTTATCGACTGGCAATTTTAGTCTTGTCTCTTTTCCATGCTAGAGTAGAAGGAATAAAATGATTTTTTATGCGATATGTGTGATGTAAAATAGAAACCCTGTGCTTTACATGTGGTTCTTGCTTTAGTCTGTAATTGCAAACAAAATATTACGAATTTTTTTCAATAAAAATGTAATCAACTTTTGTTCAGAAGTGAATTTTGAGTCATGGGATGGAAATAATACATGTTTAAAGATTTATTTATTTATTTGAGAGAGAGAGGGAGAGAGAGAGAGCATAAGCAGGGAGTGGGGTGGTGTGGCAGAGGAAGAGGGAGAAGTAGATTCCCTCTGAGCAGGGAGCCCCCCAACTCAGGACTTGATCCCTGGATCCTGGGATCATGACCTGAGCTGAAGGCAGACTCTTAACCAACTAAGCCACCCAGATGCCTCAGAAATGATACATATTTATAAGATTACTAGTTATCGATGGGTTATTTCCAGCAACTTTAGCTTCTGGTGCTCTTTTTATCATCCATTATTTCATAAGTTTCTCTGTCTCTTGCTCTAGATAATCATGATAAAAGTTTTGATGTTAGGATCTGCTAAACATGTTGGGGGGACTCATAACTTCTGTGGAGAAGTAACAGAACTTTATGGACGGGGGCCTGGGTGGCTCAGTTGGTTGAGTGACCGCCTTCGGCTCAGGTCGTGATCCTTGAGTTCCGGGAAAGTGTCCCACATCGGGCTCCCAGCTCCACGGGGAGTCTGCTTCTTCCTCTGACCTTCTCTCCTCTCATGCTCTCTCTCACTTTCTCTGTCTCTCAAATGAATAAATAAAATCTTAAAAAAAAAAAACTTTATGGAATGCATTTGCAAGCCAGATAAAATAATAAGATTTCTTAACTTTTTCATAAAACTCTATTTCCCTCCATTTGTTAAAATTATTCAAATAATTCTTTAAAACAAGTTCATTAAAAAATGATAGATAAACCCTAAAATCACGGAATCTCTGCCCCTCACTGTAGACTTACAGTGAAGTTGTCTTGTAAAATTTTATTGTACTTGTAGTCTGAGTATGGGGTGAATGGCAGGTGGAGGAAACGGAGTGTACAAGTGAGGGTTTTACTGTAATGTGAGAGAATAATAAAAATGTAATTCTTTTTTTTTTAAGATTTTATTTATTTATTTACCTGAGCTGGGGTGGTTACTGGGGGGTCAGTGGGGGCGGGGAGGGGAAGAAGAGGGAGACAACCAGACTCTACACTGTGTGTGGAGCCCAGTTCCAGTTCAGTCTGGACTGGATCCAGGGTCTGATCCTAGGACCCTGAGATCATGACCTGAGCCGAAATGAAGAGTTGGAGTCATAACCAACTGAGCCCCCGGGGCACACCAAGATGTAATTTTATTTTATTTTTATTCTATTTTTTTAAAAGATTTTATTTATTTATTTGTTAGAGAAAGAGAGAGAGTGAGAGAGAGCATGAGAAGGGAGAAGGTCAGAGTGAGAAGCGGACTCCTCTTGAAGCTGGGAGCCCAATGTGGGACTCCATCTCGGGTCTCTGGGATCATGACCTGAGCCGAAGGCAGTTGCTTAATCAACTGAGCCACCCAGGCTCCCCCAAGATGTAATTTTAAATTGTGAACTGTTTACTCCAAGCAACAGCCAGTGACTATAAAAACATGTCCATTGAGAGGATCATGGAGAGAGATTGCTGCTTAGAGGGACACAGGAAAAGGTATTATTGGAGAGGGGTTTTCCTCCCACAGTGAGGAGCCGGACTCCAGAGAAAGAAGACATTTAGAAAGGAAGATTGAAATCTGCAGCTCCTTCCACCCTGGATAGTGGGTATCATTTTCATTATTTCTTATGCAATTAATATACTTTTATTGAAAAAACAATATATTTAAGCAAAAAAAGAAGAATATTACAAAAATTCCACCAGCCATATATTTCCATTGTTATTATGTGCTATATAACTTCCCATACATTTGTATAAGTAAATGTGTGTAGTTATATGCAATTAAATAAGTAAATATTCTTATTGAAAACTGGACATATACTCTAAAAATAGTTAATAACTGAGGTTTTCCATCAAACAGCATACTATCTTTCTAGATTGATATAATTACACTAACACTGCTACATAATATGCCATTACATGAGTATGCAATAGTTAATGTGTCTAATATTTTGACAGTGAGCATGTAACTTCTCAAATTTTTTCATTATTTTAAGTAATTTCTGATATCAGCATCGTTTTGGGGTACATGTTTGGTTATTTCCTTAAAACGAATCTCAGAAGTGGAATTGCTAGTTTCAAATATATAATATCAAATTGGTTTCCAGAAAAATCATACTATTGTGTAGTCCTTGTAATTATATGAAACTCTTTCTCCTCATACCCCTTTATAAAACATGTATATTTGTTATCATATTACATTATCCATTTTTAATATTTTCTAATTGGCTATATAACATACCTATTGATTTAATTTTTATCTTTAGAATAATGAATGAAAATCTTATTAATCATGTATATCTATGCTCTAGTAAAACTGTCTCAAAATGTTCTCAATTGATTTTAGTATAATCCATTTATCTTTTTTTTTACCAAAGGTGAGAATAAATCATAACTTTTAAACTTCTCATTTGCTTTGTAAACACTTAAAATCCATTAACTTCATCTTACTCAGAACTTGTTCCATATTCAAAATTCAATATTTTTTCTTTTATATTTATTATTTTATTTTGCTGTACAAATATATAATTTATATATCTATTGTACTAATGAGTGAAAGAAGGAAGTTTACATTTATTTTTTGAATGGTTAATTCTTTGTAGCAAAGCAATGTTCATATAAAAAATTCCTCCATTTTTTATTATCCCATATTTTCTCCTTATTAACATGTTATTTATACATTCTACTGTTTTTTTAATAATAATGTTTTTTTAAACAATTTTTAAAACAATTTTAAAACAATATTTTAAAATTGTTTTTAAAAAACAATAATAAATATGTTTTAATAATAAATATGTTTTTTAATAATAAACATGTTTTTTTAATAAACATGTTATTTATACATTCTCTATTTATACATTCTTTGTTATGTCAGAATTACAATAGGAATCTACATAGGTTAATTTTTCAGTGTTATTAAGGTATTAATGATAAATAAAATTGTGATATACTTAGAGTATACAAAGTGATAATTCGGTATATGTATAATTGTGAAAGGATTTCTTCCGTTGAATTAATTAGCACATCCATTACCTGACATATTTACTGTGGTTTGTTTTTTGTGAGAACATTTAAATTCTACTCTCAATTTCAATTTTACAATATAGTGTTATCAACTATAGTCGCCATGTTATACATTAGATTCTCAAAACTTATTTATCATTTTAAAAATAGAGATATAATTGACATATAATGTTATGTAAGTTTCAGGTGTGTTATTTGGTGTATTTATATATTGCAGCATGATTACCACCATAGTATTAGGCAACACTTCTATTGTGTCACATAATTATCTTTTTTGGTATATGTGACAAAAACCATTAAGATCTAAACTTTTACCAACTTTAGAGTTTATAATACAATGCTGTTAACTATAATCATTATGCTGTGAATTAGAACTCCAGAACTTATTTATCTACTAGCTGCAAGTCTTTACCCTTAAACAACATCTCCCCAATACCTCCACCCCCCAAGCCCCTGGTAACCATCATTCTACTTTCTGTTTTCATTGGTTCAGCTTCTTAAAAGTCCACATATAAATGATATGATACAGCATATGTCTTTCTCTGTCTGACTTCTCACTTTGTCATGATGCCCTGCAGCTCCGTCCATCCATGTTATCATAAATGGCAGAATTTCCTTCTCTCTCATGGTTATATCATGTTCCAGTGTGTGTGTGTGTGTGTATCTCATCTTTGTCCATTCATCTGTTAATAGACACTTAGGTTGTTTCCACATCCTGGCTATTATGAATAATCCTGCAATTCACATGGTGTCAAATTTAAAAATTCACTGCCAAGGGACGCCTGGGTGGCTCAGTTGGTTGAGCAGCTGCCTTTGGCTCAGGTCATGATCCCGGCATCTTGGGATCGAGTCCCGCATCGGGCTCCTTGCTCTGCGGGGAACCTGCTCCTCTCTCTGCCTCTGCCTGCCTCTCTGCCTGCTTGTGTTCTCTCTCTGTTAAATGAATGAATAAAATCTTAAAAAAAAAAAAAAATTCACTGCCAAACTAACGTCAAAGAACTTATACTCTATCTTTTCTTAGGAGTTTTATAGTTTCAGGTTTATGTTCAAGTTTTTAATCTGTTTTGAGGTGATTTTTGTATATGGTATAAGGTAGAGATCAACTTTTCATTCTTTTACATGTGGATATCCAGTTTCCAACACCATTTATTGAGACACTATCATTTCCCCATTGTATATTCTTGGCTCCTTTGTCAAAAATTAATCAACCATAAATAAAAGGGTTTATTTCTGGGCTCCCTATTCTGCTCCATTGATCTGTTTGCCTCTTTGTATTCAAATACTATATCGTTTTTATTGCTATATATTTGTTTTTTTTTATTGCTGTATAATACAGTTTAAATCAGAAGTGTGGTAACTCCAGGTTTACTCTTCTTTCTTAAGATTACTTTGGCTATTTGGGCTCTTTAATGGTTTCATATGAATTTTAAGATTGTTTTACTATTTCTGTGAAAAATGCCATTGAAATTTTGATAGGGATTGCATTGAACCTGCAGATTACTTTGTGTAATATGGATATTTTAACAATATTAATTCTTCCAGTTCATGAACATGGAATATCTTTCCATTTACTTATGTCTTCAATTTCTTTCAACAATATCTTATTGTTTTCACTGTACACATCTTTCTTGTTCTTGCTTAAATTTATTCCTAAGTATTTTATTCTTTTTTGCTGCAATTATAAAGGGATTGTTTTTAAATTTCTCTAATAGTTTATTTTTAATAGATGGAAACACAGCTGATTTTGCAAATTGTTTTTGTATCCTGCAATTTTACTGAATTCATTTATTAATTTTAACAGATTTTTTGTGGAGTCTTTAGGATTTTCCAAATGTTATATGATGGTTTCTTCAGAGACTTTGCTTCTTCTGATTTGGATGTCTTTTATTTCTTTTTCTTGCCTAATTGCTCTGGCCTAGGACTTCCAAATAAAAGTGGTAAGTGTAGACATCCTTGTCTTGTTCCTGATCTTAGGCGAAGAGCTCTCAGCTTTTCATCAATGAATCTGATCTTAGTTGTAGGCTTGTCGTATCTGGCCTGTATTATGTTAAAGTATATTTCAGCTATACCTGGTTTGTTGAGAGTAATGAGGTTTTGGTTTTGTAGTCTCTGTGCATTGTTATAGTTTAGTGAATGCTTTGAAGTCCGCAGTGTTTCTTCCAAGCCCTCTGTTGATATCTTAGTTTCCTTGCAGCAGCCCTCCATTAGGCAAAACCTGGATTCTCAACCTCCTGTTCATATCCTGTAGTTGCTATAGCTGTTTTTTGAGTTTGAAAATTCTTATTGATAATTTCTGCTAAGATTACCTAACTTCTTTCTAAAGTCTTCTTTATGGATATGCCACATAGTAAATCTTTAATTTTTCCACATCACAGTCTTAGATGTCAAGAACACAGTTTTCAATGATATTCTTAATGCAAATGTCCAGAAAGGAGATATACATGCCTTCATTTTATTTTGCTTTCTAGTTTGAAATTTTGTATTGATTGTCAAATGTTATTATTTTTCATGGTAGTGATCATTATAATCTATTTAAATTATATTCTCTTTACGAATAATTCTGTACATATTCTCTCTATTAAGCCTTAGATTTCATGTCATATATTTTCTTGTATTGTAGAAATATTTCTTTCCATTTTTAATTAATAAAACCTTATTTCATTCATTAAGCATGTTTAAAAATATATATTAAACTTTTTGTGTGTGCATATCTTCATCCTGCTTCTAAAATGTCTCATTTCATATAGAACCATTTTGGAAATGTGACACTTCTCTATTTGGTGAATTGATTAGCTCAAGTCTTCTTAAAAATCTGTAACTTTTAGACTGCATGTTTTCTCTCATTAATACCTTCTGATATATCCACCATGGATGTGAAGCTTGAAACGATCAATAAAGACGCAGCAGGGAAACGGTTCTGCCGGAAAAGTTTTGATGGGTATTTTTTCAGAGAAGCACATCTCTCTTGTCTGATAATTCTCCATTTTAAAAAAGAAGACAGAAATTTCCCCCGAGGCAATATTGTTTTTGAATCTTAACCGGAACCTTACTAGTAATCAGGATGTTGTTCTAGAATATTATTGTGACTCTTCTTAAATCAGAAATATGCTACCTTCTGATTAGATAAAGCAAGGTAAGTTTAGTAGTAAGATAAAACAGGATAAATAAAACACAATGTAAGATACACTTTCCCTCCTTTTTTCCCCAAATATGAATTTGATTAAGAATAAAGCATAGATGAAGCAGAATTTTGTGTTCATTTTAGAAAATAATTTAAAAATTTATATAAGACATTTTGAATATTTAAAATGTGGCTGAGGATAGAATAAAGAATCCTAAATTGAAGACTCAATAATTAAATTTGATATCTATATTTAAAATTAAATTTAAACTGATATTAGAGTGATAATAAGGGTCATTCCATCAGGCTATAACTGATCATAATCTTTTCCCCAGTGGATAATGTTAAAGACATGGGAAATGGGGAGATGGGGAAGGCACAATGCAGAAGAAAAGCTTCAATCTAAATTTTAGTTTTTGTGCTTGAGTGAAATAAGGTATTTGCCATCTCTCAAGGAGAAACAAGAGACAGAACTTTCGGGTATCTTAGACTACCATATTTAGACACTAGAACCTCAGAGGGGAAAAGAGAGATCAGTGTTAAGAAATGTAGAAGGAAGGGCGCCTGGGTGGCTCAGTGGGTTAAAGCTTCTGCCCTCAGCTCAGGTCATGATCTCAGGGTCCTGGGATCGAGCCCCGCATCGGGCTCTCTGCTCAGCGGAAAGCCTGCTTCCCCCTCTCTCTCTGCCTCCCTCTCTGCCTACTTATCATCTCTCTCTCTGTGTCAAATAAATAAATAAAATCTAAAAAAAAAAAGAAAAGTAGAAGGAGAAATATCTTTGAAATATTTCTTCTTAAATAAGCGAGAAAATCTCAATATAGCCCAGATGCTTATGGCCCTTTAAAAGAACATTTGGCCCAGGATTGCATGTATTCCCTTCTGCCAGATGAGCCAGGACTGTAGATGGCCCACACAGGCTGTTCATGACCACATGCCAGCCTCCTGCCAGGACCTTTCCTACATGGTCCTCCTCCAAGCTGTTACGACTTAGGAAGATACTGTAGTTACTCACTTTTAGAAGGTAAGAAGTCAAAAAAGACCTGTCCACTGTGAAATGAGTGAGACCACAACCTTCACATTCTTCTTGACATTTTTTTGAAGTTCCTTTAGAATACTGAGACTGTCTATTTCTATCAATCTGTATGAGCAGCTGTAACCTACAATTCAAATAATTAAAATATGTGAGCCATGAATCTCTATCGCTTTCATTTATCTATCTTTTCTCAGATTACAGCTGCAGGGTATATAGGCAAAAGCTAACAAAATAAGTTGCAACGAACCACTTAAAATAGTAAATTTGGGGGCTACCATGCAAAGACTCCTACAACTGACTATTTAGCAACATGGTCAACAATAAAATCCTAGGCAAATAGGTTGTATGTCCTAGGGAAATTAATATCATTGTTATAGCTTTTGTGTTGCCTGTAATATATATGGAAAAGGCGATTTTAGAGAATTCTGCTAAAGCAAAAGTTTATTAAATTATTGGTATAAACCTTTATAATTATATTTACCTAGGATCCTTACTGTCTTTTGGTCATTTTAAATGAATTTTATGGTGCTATAAAAACTTGAAATGGCTTGGACAATTGCAGTGACTTAAAAAGAAGTCAATACACACAGTCTGAATTTTACCCGATAGAAAAATAATTTTTTAATACTTAATTGTACACAAAACACAAAGCAGGCAGAGGAAAAAAAGCATGAATTACTTCAGCTTGATTTTGCTTTGTTTTGTTTTGTTTTTCCATGGGACAGAAAAATAACTTCACCGTAGGTCTTCCATCTGTCTGAATGGTAAAAAGCCACCACCTGGCATCTTTTTGAGATCATTGCTCTCTTAGTAAATGTCACAATTTTCATTTTGAACCCCCCATTCAGCTATCTGTTTTTCAGCCACAAAATAATAAACTACCTGATACTATGACCAAAATGAATTCCTTATTTATGTGATACTGACTGGGTAAAGCTGCCAAGAAACAATCATGGTGGATTGCTCAATTTCTACTGCACTGTTATCTGTGTGACACAAAAAAAAGCTGAAGGGTGTTCTAAAATAGAGAATTAGTAACATTTGCCTTATAGTCTTGTTTCTGATAAACTGGTAACCAGTCTGCTGAAATGACAGAAGCTGCTATTGTTAATGCTACCACTCTACATACTGCACTACTGCTTCTCCTGTAAGCTCATCATAGCAAACTGGAGAAATGATTGACCCTATACTTAATCCCTTATGTTTGCCTATCAGGTATGTGTATGTTACCCAGTCACCTAATTTTTTTAGCATTGGTTTTCTCACATATAAGGTGGGTACTGTCATTGTATTTGTGGTCTTTCTCATTCTGTGAAATTGTTTTGGAAATTAAATGAAATTATAGAAGTTCTAACTCTGGGGACAAATCAGAGAAATCTACTAAATATTGAAATTGGTGAAATTTATTTTCTAGACCTCAGATTGAGTTAATGATATATTATCTCATGGAGCAACATTGGTATGTATATGGGTGAGTAGATCTATGCAGGTACTTCTTTTTAAGGTTTCAAGTTTTTATTTAAATTCTAGTTAGTTCACCCATGGTATAATATTTGTTTCAGGAGTAGAATTTAGTGATTCATCACTTACACACAACAACCAGTGCTCATTAGAACAAGTGCCCTCCTTAATGCCCATCACCCATTTAACCTATCCCCCTGCCCACCTCCCCTCCAGCAAACCCTCAGTTTGTTCTCCATAGTTAAGAGTCTCTTTTACGGTTTGCCTCTCTCTCTCTGTTTTTCTCCCTATGTTGATCTGTTTTGTTTCCTAAATTCCACATGTGAGTGAAATTATATGGTGTTTGTCTTTCTCTGACTTATTTCAGTCAGCATAATACTCTCTAGCTTCATCCATGTCATTGCAAATGGCAAGATTTTATTCTTTTTGATGGCTGAGTAATATTCCATTGTATGTATATACCACCTCTTATTTTTTTTAAAACATTTTATTTATTTATTTGTGAGAAGGAGAGCAAGTGAGAGAGAGAGAGAGCACAAGCCAGGGGGAGATGCAGAGGGAGAAGCAGACTCCTCACCAAACAGTGAGCTTGATGCAGGGCTCTATCCCAGAACCCTGAGATCATGACCTGAGCCAGAGCAGATGTTTAACCAACTGAGCCACACAGGTGCCCTTATACCACCCCTTCTTTATTCACTTATCAGTCAGTGGACATTTGGGATCTTTGCATAATTTGACTATTGTTAATAGTGATGCTATAAACATCAGAGTACTTGTGTCCCTTCAAATCAGTACTTTTGTTCCCTTTGGGTAAATGCCTAGTAGTGCAATTGCTGAATCATCCAGTAGTTCTATTTTTGCCTTTTTGAGGATCCTCCACCCTATTCCAGAGTGGCTGCACCAGTTGTGTTCCCACTAACAGTGTAAGAAAGTTCCCCTTTCTCTTTATCCTCACCAACAACTGTTGTTTCCTGTGTTGTTAATTTTAGCCTTTGTGACTGGTGTGAGGTGATAGCTCATCATAGTTTTGTCCAGTTAAGAAATGGGCAGAAGACATGACTAGACATTTCTCTAAAGAAGACATACAGATGGCTAACAGACACGTGAAAAGACATTCAACATCACTCATCATCAGGGAAATACAAATCAAAACTATGCAAGTACTTTGAAATGTCCCAAAGCAGCTCTGCTTAAACTTAAATGTGTTTGGTCCTATAGTCTTCATATTAATATCCATTCATTCTGTAATATGGATTATAAGCATCACCACCAATCACACCTGGCCTATCTGAGGCCTAAAGTAGATCACCAAATAGGAAACTTAAAAAATTACTTATCATTAAATGATAGGGGTTTTTTTTGTCTTTTTTTTCCTTTTATTTATTTTCTGCATTTTACTCTTAGCCACAAATAATTGAACTTCACAAGTTTTTTATTCCATAAAGCTAACCACCACGAATTAAACCATGATGGCTCAATCAGACTTTTCTCTCTTTCTCTCTAAGATTTTATTTAATTATTTGTCAGAGAGAGAGTGAGAGCACAAGCAGGGGAGATCCTCATGCTGAAGGAAAAGCAAGCTTCCTACTGTGCAAGGAGACCAATGCAGGACTCAATCCCCAGACCCTGGGATCATGACCTGAACTGAAGGCAAATGCTTAACCAACTGAGCCACACGGGCACCACTCAAACAGAGCTTTTTAACCCTATTTTTGTGTTAGCTGAATCTCCAAATATAACAAACAGGATTCAGTGTTCTAGAGTGAGGGAGATCCATTGAATAGGAAGAACATGGAATATCTATCCTAAAAGATTCAGAAAATAGTTTATTTTAAAAAATCAATCAAGTTATGGCAAAGGGCAAGACCTAAGGGAATAAAAGTGCAAACAAAACAAACCAACAAAAACAAGCACATTCTTTCTTTGCTAATTATTTTTTTTAATTAATTTATTTGAGAGAGAGAGAGAGAGTACGGCAGGGGGAAGGGAGGTCAGAGGGAAAATCAGACTCCTTGCCGAGCAGGGAGCCCAACTTGGGACTTAGTCCTGGGACTCCAGGATCATGGCCTGAGCCAAGGGCATCTGCCTAACCAACTGAGCCACCCAGGTGCCCCTTTTTGTTAATTCTTTATCCTAAGAATGCTTACAGGTATTCCAAAGAAAGAAAAACACTGGGTTAATCAAGGCAGAATTAAAGACAAATAGAGAAAAATGGAATGTGAGTTCAAAGAAGAAAATTGACAAGATGACTGTTGACATTAGCAACATAAGCCCTCCTTTCCAGACCTCCAACGTCATCCTCAAACTAGGCTGTTCCCCTTCTCTTTTCAATTCTGAAATGAAAGACAGTTCTATAAGATAACATAGAGGCACCCACAAACTCCATGTGATCAATGATAATATTTGATCACATTTAGTTTAAAATAATTTTATAAGAAAGAAAACATTACAGATAACATTTGAAATCCTCTTTGTTTTCCTCTCTGCCAGACTTCCCACATCCTTCCTCACAAACAAACACTAGTTTGAATTTGGTGTGCATCCTCATATTCTACCTTCTTATATTTTAAGTATTTTTTTTAATATTTTATTTATTTATTTGAGAGAAAGAATTAGAGAGAGAGGGAGACAGTACAAGAAGTGGAGGGTCAGAGGGAGAGGCAGACTCCCTGCTGAGCAGGGAGCCCGATATGGGACTCGATCCCGTGACTCCAGGATCATGACCTGAGCTGAAGGCAGTCGCCTAACCAACTGAGCCACCCAGGAGCCTTAAAATTTAAGTAATTTTAAGGTACATGTATATACATACATGTACTATATATATACAATATATATATGTGTATATATATACTGTATATATATCCATAAATAATAAAAACATTGCTTTTTAATTCTCATAAATGCCTTCAGATTGAAAATAAACTTTTTGCTCAATATCATAACTAAGATATCTATGCATATCTATACATATAGATTAGTTTTTTCCATTTATACTGTATATTATTTTACCACACATTCTGCATTTTATTCATCCATTCCTATATTGATGGATATTTTTATTATTTTATCACCAAGTTGTGATAAAATTCTTTGTGAAATTGTCTTACTCACAAGTTCCTGGAAGCGGCTTTAGGCTTTACACCTAGAGTGAAATAGCTGGATAAGTTATATACTTTTTCAAGTTCAGTAGATGTCAAATTGCTCTCGAAATGGATTATATCAGTTCTATCTGCAGCATGTGCATCCTTTCTTAAATCCCATACTGCCTGATGATATTCCTACATGAGTTTACTTTTAGTGGATCTTTAAAGGATAAAGCTTCAGAAGAACACGCTAGAAATAACTAGGTAAAGCATCCAGCATTTTGCTTGATCAGATTCTGTTCTTGGTCGAGAGCTAATATGAGATTCAGTTTAGGCAAGAGTTAGCTGGGGTGCTGGGCTCCCAAGGGAAGTGATAGTACTGAGCTGCAGTTTCTGTTCCTAAGTGGTTACTCAGGAGACAGGACAAGAGCAGCAGGAATAGCCAAATAATTTTACTCCCTCTCACTATGAGAGAGGGGCACCCTCTGCTTTGTCAACCTCACTCCCTTTGCTCAGGCTCAGGTAGCTTGTGCCTGAGGTGAGTCAATGTTTATTAAAGAATGTTGTCTAGAAATTACACACAGAGAAGCATATATAGACAAATGGAAGATTTTTTTTTCTTAGTTATAAGTTTGTTCTTTGATTTTGGAGGATTCCTGGTTGTAAAAGTTCATGAGAAACAAATCGATTGTCACTCCTATACTTTTGGAATATCTCATCATTCAGCTCAATACAGAATAAACAGCAACAATATGAAAGAAAAACATTCTGCTTATTACTTTTTCTAAAATGGATGAAATGTTAAGTTCAGTTACTGTAGGGATGGCTGTGATTTGCAAAATGTTCAACATCACTGCAAATATTCTTGTTTGCCTGGGATGACTGTTCTTTCCTGGCCCACGCGGTGAATGAACTCTCCCAACTCCTTCAAGGTTATGCTCAAGCACTATCATCTGAGGGAATCCTTCCTTGGTGCATACCCCTCTATAGTAATCTTGTCTGAAGCACAGACAGAAGTCTTCTGTTGTGTATTGGTAACACTGGTGTCACCATATTGGGACTGCGGATTGCATGTGCGTTTCAAAAGAAGGAGGATGTAGGAGTAGGTAAAGTGGAGACTCCAGATTGGACTGTCTTGGGTTGAAACTGAGAGAGGGATGGGGAACATGAGTGAAGGGAAGCAGGAGATGCAGTCTTCCCGTATGGAATGAGTAAGTCAACAGAATAGAAGCCACAGCATAGGGAATATAGCCAATGATGTTGTAGAGAGTTGCATGGTGACAGATGGGAGCTACACCTGTAGTGAGCATAGTGTAAGGTATAGAGATGTTTTAATATGAAACTAATGTAACATTTTGTGGCCAAATAAAAAAAAAGCTTTCTGTACCTCAGTTTTCCCATCTACAAAAATGTATAGTAGTTAACCTACTGCATAATATTGTTGTGAGGACTAATTAATTTAGTTCATGTATGAAAACTTTTGGAAGAGTGCCTGGTCATGGAGAGCACAGCAACATTAGCTATTGCTATTTTGTCCTTGAGGCAGGGGTAATGTCTTCCCCTATGGATCCAAAGCACCTTGCACTATATCTAGCAAATAAATGGTTGCACAGAAAGGTGTATTCAGTTCAGTAAACACAGATGTACCTATTTTCTAAACAAGCATCTATATAGCATACATTTCATTCTCGTTGGCACGTGCTCCATTTTTTTACATCAGCCTTAGAGATGCCCGTTAGGTATTCTTTGTTTTGACAGATTTTTAGCTTAAGTTGTCACCTTCGTGCCAAGCCTGCCCAGTAAGTTATGAAAGGAGGTGGGGAAGCATGATAACTTTTAACGGCAGGGTGTATCCTATTGGCAGGACATTTGGGGACAAAGACATTTTGAAATGTTACATTATCTCAGCTACAAGCCTGAGACACACGTTTATTTATAGATTCCACTAGAAGGTGCTGTCCTCCCACAACATAATGGATGAGTGTGTTTGGAGAAGACTGGATTGTTTTAAGAGGCTCACATAAATTGTTATGGACACAGTCTGTGAAGTAAAAGAGTACCTTTTAATTTTAAAAGTGTTTATTTCCAAATCAGATGTTGTCTCTGACTATACATAATTTTTCAGAGGATACAATTCTTAAATGAAAATTTTATGTACACACAAAAATATTTTACATTGAAAGTCTTACCTTTGTTTGTCCCCAAATTAGCATAGCACAATAACTACCAATAAATGGAATTGGAGTTTAGTAGAAATGTATGCCCACTTTAAACTTCTAGCTCTTTCCTCAGACCTCTGTTTTTCAAATATGTTAGAATGCATGTGTATATACATCATATAGACCTATGATCTTTCATCCAGGGTATTAGAAGTGGTGGATCATGCCCCTGTTGAATGTTGTAGCCTGCAACTTATAGGCATCCTTTAAAGGTAGGGTATTGTAATCTATTGGGTAGTCTAT
>CM052799.1:179367658-179444378 GCA_028533885.1 Nasua narica | reverse complement strand
AGAGCCTCCATTTTTGTTTGAACTTCATTAATAGCTTTTTTGATTTCATCTTGGTTAGATTTTATTTCTTTTATTTCTCTCAAAAGGGATTTTATTTCTCCCAAAAGGGATTCTTTAATCTCTTCCATGCTTTTTTTCGAGCCCAGCTAGCAATTTGATAACTGTCATTTTGAACTCTACTTCCAACATATTACTGATGTCTGTACTAACTAGGTCTCTAGCCATTGGTACTGTCTCTTGTTTTTTTTTTGTGGTGAGTTTTTCCGCCTTGTCATTTTATCGAGCTAAGAATAGATGAGTGAGAGAGAAGAGTACTCTGGAGTTCTTCAGTTCTCACTGATTGATGAACTTGGTCTTGGCTGGATATTCTCACTGATCTTCTGGGGAGGGGCCTTTACAATTTGATTCTCAGATGTCTTTTCCTGAGGCAGAATTGCCCCACCCTTGCCCAGGGAGGGGCCAAGCAATTCACTCAGGTTCGCTGGAGTCTTTTTTCCCTTAGCACTTTCTGTATCGCCCTGGAGGCCGGGAATGCAAATGTCGGCTCCCAGTCTCAGCTGGAGGAGCTGAGCGCTGGAGTCCCTGCTCCTCAGCATGCCCTTAGAGGAAAGCAGTCAATCACTTCTGTCTCCTGGGTCGCACAAGCTCTGAGCTCAGCCACTGGTGGCACCGCGCCTCTATCTGTGGCGCATGGCCCCGTCTGGAGTCTCCAAACCCAGCAGATTCCTGCTGTGTGCTGCCGCACTGCTCCTCCCCAGGGAGGAAGGAGGGGGTCTCTCCGGAATGCCTTATGTGGTCCCTGCTCGAAGGGCCGGGGCCACGGTCTAGGGTAAACCCCAGCTGAAAACGCACTGTGCGGCTCTTTCTCTGCCGCCGGCTTCTCCGCCCTGATATCTGAGAGCTCTGCCACACTCAGACACCCCCCGGTCTCTTTATGATCTCGCGGGTCCTGAAACCACTCTGTTCCCGCGAGGGCCAGACCTCCGGCCTAGCCTCTGGAGCAATGTCCCTCAGTGGAGCAGACTCTAAAAGTTCCAATTTTGTGCTCCGCTGCTCTGAGGCTGCAGGGCGCCTGCCCCTCCCCCCACGGTCTCTCTTCCCGTCGCTTTGGAATCATTTTTCCAAGCATCCTACCTTTCTGAAAGTGGTCGATTTTCTGCTCCTAGAATTGCTCTTCTTCCTCTCTTCTCTCTCCATTGAGTTCGCCCTCAGCAACCGCACTCCAGAAAGTGCTCTTCATGCCGTTATGTCTAATATTTTGAGAGAATACCGAATTGTTTTCTAACATAGTCATAATTTTACAATCCCGTCAACAATGTATGAAAATTCCTTTTCCTCCTCATTAACACTTTTATGGAATTCTTTTTAATTTTAGCCATTCTAATATGTAGTGTTATTTGATTTATATTTAATTTATATTTCCTTGATTTATATTTATATAAATTATAATTTATATATAAAAATATAATTATAATATACAAATTATAATTTCCTTAATTTATATTTCCCTAATGACAAATGATTCATATATATTCTATGGTGTTGTGTTTGTTCAAATCCTTTGCTAGTTTTGAAAGTTGGGTTTTTTGTTATCTTATTGATGATTCTTAAAGTTCCTTATATATCCTTTTCATAATTTAATAAATAAATTCACAATGAAGGCAGCTTAATGTCCTACTCTTATAATGAATATATGATTTATAAAAGAAAACTACAAAGATAGATCAAAATTTAATATGAAAGGTATAAACCACTAATTTCAGACCTCGAGGCACCAAAGAGCAAAATATTTAGAGAAGATATTCTTTGATAGACTGCTGAAATCATGGTGGTTAAAAACCAGTTCTCATTAGTACAAGGCTAACTCTGCTTGGCATACATTATATGGTTGTTTCCAGCACCTCCTACCCAACAACTTCCCGGTTCTAATCAGATTAGTTGGCAGTCTGATTTACTCAGCAATTTTGTCAATTCCAACACTGTCAGTGAAGGCTGAGGAAGCTCATCTGCTGCAGTAGGGGTGTATGGAATTGTGGTTTCTAGAGCAAGTCATTTGGGGTCACCGTTGACTCATTAGCTCATAGCATTTCTCTAGTTTCCCTGACTGTATTGTTTACTTTTATCACTCTACACACAGCAGCTAGAGTTCTCCTTTAAATACATATCTGCTCTTGTCACTTCTCTCTGTCTAGAACTTACTCACGATTTCCTTCTGAAGAGAAGCTAAGGTTCTGCTACAGTTTATAAGCTCTACATGACCTATACCACTACTGCCTCTTCCATTTCACAAACCCTATCACCTCACCAAATTTCTGATTTCATCTCCTCTCCCACCAATCTCTCCTCCTCTTTTCTGTTCCAACAACATTGGTTTCCAGGTTGTTCCTCAAACATGCCATGCACACAGCTCCTCCTGATTTTTGAATTTGTCCATCTCTCTGTGAGAAATATTTTTCCTCAGTTATCCACATTGCTTGCTTTTTCCCTTCTTTCAGCTCCAGGTTTATGGGGTCTTTCTGAGTGCTCCATAGAAAAAAGCCTCCTTGTACCACCATCACCACATCATCCAACTCCATCTTTCTTATCCTGTTTTATTTTCCTCCACAGCAGAAATGACCATGAGACTCATCACATATTTATATGCTTTGGTAATCATTGCCCACTTCTGCCACATTAGGGAATAGTAGGTTCGTGGAAGAATAAGCATTATTGTTTTCACTTATGTACCCCCAGTCCTGATACAATGCTTGGCAAATAGTAGATACTCAACAAGTATTTTGGAATGAGATGGCTGTTTTGTTGACCTGTTATTAAATGTATATCTGCAATACTTTACTTGCCAGCATCTCAGTGGTATGTCTTTGATTTAAATATGGGTTCCTTGACTGGGATTCTGATATCATTTCCAATTCTTGAAAATTTTTTCCTTAGGAAGGAAGGCCCTGTTAAAATTTAACCATGCTAAAGTCACAATCTCAATAAACTGACAATCTAGAACCACAAAGCCTCTTCTAACTTGACTTTGTTATCTGCTGATTAGAAGCTGGTGCATCACTACTGGATGAATGAATGGAAGGAATCTAGTGATGCATCATCTACAAACAATATAAAGCATGGCTTTCTAAGTTTTGAACTTGTTATGGGTTTTAACATTTTCTCATTTTTTTTTTTTTGGTAATCAAAGAGAAAGGGAATATCTTATATCCATTAGAAAATAAAGGCATATTATTTAGAAAAGAAAAGAAAATTAAAACTGACACTAGGTTTCTTAAAAGTAACAATAGAAGCCTTGGACTAATTTTCATAATGCTAAGAAAACGATAGCTCTCAACTTACAATTCCATTTCTAGCTAAACTATCATTTTTGAGTAAGTGTGAGAGAAAGACATTTTCAGATAAAGAATAAAAACTCTTAGTAGGAGACATAAGAAGTAATAAGAAGTAATAAGGAATGTGCTTCAGAATGAGGGAATAAAACACATGAAACAAACAAAAAATCAGCTAACAATTGCATAGTTCTAAGCAATTGTGCCCTGATTTTTATTTATAAATATGTCAATTTAGTTTACCCGTTATCTTCATCTCTTATTATTATTTACTTCTCCTGTATCTGCCTTATTTGGAGTGTGATGAATCTCTCTTGAATTGTCCAATTGTCTGAAGAACTTTCTGATCATTGTAGCCATTGGCTTTTCTCTCATAGTAGAGCCAACAGGGAGAGTGAGAAGCATGGCTAGAGATGTCAAAGAAAAACTTGGATTGAATAGCGCTACTAAAGCTCAAAAAGAAGCATGTTTCAAGAAAAAAAGTTACCGACAGTATAAATGAGAAGGCAAGCAAAATGAGGATAAAAGTACATGCAATAGATTTAGCGGCATGACCTTTGTTGGTGACCTTGAGAGGAAAAGATTCAGTGGAACAAAACGTAGAGTAGAATAGGTGAGAGAGTGGGTGGGGTGAGTCAGACATAATGGCTTAAATGCATGCATTTTGTTCTGTTTCCTTTGCAGACCTTATTAAAATGAACAGTAGAGGAAATTTTTAAAAACCACAAGCCTACAGGAACAAAGAGGATGAAACAGCAGTCAACAGATTTTTGAAGATAGATGTTGGCTGAATGAAAGGTGAGCCTAGACTTGGCAGAGCAGAAGAAATGAAAACCTCAGTTTCTTTAGACAGGGTGATGAGAAGAGCCATGAGAATTCACGAGAATGAACTGGAAAAACCCGGAAATTGGGTCTATAATGGAAAAAGACATGCTGGCAAGGAGGACAGAAAAAAGGCGAATTAGTTAAAAATCAGAATACAAAGTAGCTAGGTTCCACTATCCACTTCTCAAAAACACAACCCATTCCTAAGAGTCTTTAAATTTAGTTCTAAATGATTTCAAACTCCTGGAAAAAGCTTCTTTAGATTGGAGTCTAGGAGTGATAAGTTCTGCCTCATCCAGTATCATTACTTTGCTTCAGTCAAAGTCCCAAATGGTGTATCACAGCGACCATAACAAAACCTTTTTCCATATAGGTTCCAGCAACCTAGGGTCTGTGTGTGTGTGTGTGTGTATACCTTTCTAGGTAAAAAGAATAAAACCATTTTAGTTTAAGAACATTAAGGGCTAACGGAATCATATAGTAAAGTGGAAATGATGTACTGCTTTAGATTCAAACAGATCTGGGGTCAAATCCTGTGGCACTAAATCTCCTTTAGATTGAATTTCTTCATCTGTAAAGGGAGGGGAGAAACTTCCAACACATAGAGATATATGAAGATTTGATGCTATACCATATCAAAAGTGTCTGCTATATATTTGACATTAAATGAATATTAAAAATTCCCTCTCTATTTTTTGACCTGAAGTATCTAACTAAAACCAAGGAGTGAGTCCAGAGGAGAATTATACTAAGTGGCATTTGACGAACTAAAAATGAAAATGTGGTCAAAAGTGGTTAAAGGGTACAAACTTCTAGTTATAAATAAGTCTTGGGATGTAATGTGCAGCATGGGGACTATAGTTAACAATATTGTATTGCATATTTGAAAGTTGTTAAGAGAGTACATCTAAAAGGCCTTCATCACAAGAAAAAACTTGTAACTGTGTGTTGATGGATGTTAACTAAACTTATTGTAGTAATTTCACAATATATGCATATATCAAATCATTATGCTATATACCGAAAATAATACAATGTTATATAACAGTTAAAAATGAAATGAAAATTTGGGACAATTATAATTTCTATTCTCAAATTCTTATATAAGTAACCAATTGATTTCCCTTTTTATAAAATAAACACTGTAATTATAAATAAAAACAATGTTTTTATGATGCTTTCTTAACTTTTTATTCATGGATATGCTAAGCTGTACAAATAGTAGGATAAATATATCCAGTTTACATACACAGAATTTAAATGCTATAAAACAAATTTTAAAAGTAAAGCCAGAGTAAAACATTACAGCAATCTTTAAATAGTTTCTAAAAGAAATTCCACACATCTTATTTTCTGCTGTCATTTTTTTCTCAAGAAAATGAAATCTCTTTAGAGATGTTAAGATCTGTCATCAATAGCTGTAAGAACACTGTACTGAATATTTATATTGCCAAGAGATCTTTTTTAAAAAGAAAACTGTAGGGATGCCTGGGTAGCTCAGTCAGTTAAGCATCTGCCTTCAACTCAGGTCATAATCCCAGCTCCAGGGCAGGCTGGGATCCAGCCCCACATCAGGCTCCCTGCTCAGTGGAGAGTCTGCTTTTCCCTCCTCCCTTCCCCCTGCTTGTGCTCTCTCTCTCTCAAATAAATAAATAAATAAAATCTTAAAAATTTACAAAGAAAACTGTAAATTTTTTGACCATTTATATTGATTCTTTTTCCACCAGAAAGGATACATTTACTTTTTTCTAGTATGTATAATGAAAATGTATAATGAAATAGGCAATCGTGGATATAATCTGACACCAGTGTTGGTGGGAAATGGATATTGCATCTGGCTCATGGTGCGACTGCGGTCCAGAGTGACAGTGTTTACATACCCTATGAATGATTTTTCCCTACTACCAAATGTGTGTCTTAATTCTGAATATAGACCTTAGGCAATTATTAATCTTCAGTGGCAGAAAAACCCAAGCCCAACCTTTTTATGTTACCTCATTATTCCTGTTCATAAATGAAAATTTAATTTCTGTTACAGTGCTTAGTGCAGTCAACTGTTATATTATTAATTATAGAACTGCTGCTAATGCCTAGGGATGATATTTTAATAAGGTTTAATCTCTTTTCCATATTCGAGTGTCTTTCATAATTATGTCTCTGTTTTTCTCCTTGCTTTTATTTTATTTGCTAACAAACTCAGCAGTGCAAACTGTAATTCTGACCTGGCTGGTGTTTCTGAGTTAGCCCAATCACTCATAATCCAGACTCTGTGAATTTGTTCAGAAAAAAAAAAAGGGGGGGAGAAAGAAAGGCAACATTATTTCAAATGCCAACTGCATCTCAGTCTGGTTTTAAGATTGAGTCCCTTCACAGTTGCCCGGGGAGCTTTTACACATTTGGTGATCATTCTTGAAAGTTCTTTGGATGGAAATTGTTTTGTGTATCACAAGAAGCATATTTTTTTGCTGTTGCTTTTAGTTATGCTTTAAGGCAGTAGGATATTCTCTAGGAAGGCAGTAAAAGGCTTGCGATCATGTATACAATGGCATAGAGAAGGTGAAAATTGAGCTATTTCATTCCTGCACATTTTATAGTTTGTTTCTATCCAAGGTGGTAACAATTAACATTATGCAGCTGTGTTATTTTCCTTGATTAAGTATAGACGCTGAGATCTAAGTTGTTTCCATTGCTATTGTTTCCTCTTTATTATCCAGAACGCATAGTATTTAGTTCTCTTATGTTACCCCTATGGTGATCTCTCCCATTTTCTCTCTTTTGTTCTTAGAACATTTAAAATTCACTTTGGTATAGTGTATTTGTGTAATTGCTGTGTTTATCTGATCAGTTCCTGAGAGAGAAGCTTAACGGTACTCTTAGTTCCAGTGTGTCAGAGAATCAGCCCTAATAGGACATTTTTATTTGACTTACAGTACATGACACTGATGGGAACTCACAATGGAAGGGGGAGTCTAATCTATAGGTCAGTTTCAGGAGATAGAATGAAAGGGAAATTAGAGATCTATTCTTGTTCCATAAATATTTACTGAACATTCCATGTGTTTTGGTTGCTGATCAGGTAGTAGGTACATGGTTAAATGGGAAAAGCTAAAAAAAAGGAAAAAAATAACTTTCTCAAACTTTTTCTTTTTGCAGTGCATTAAGAATTAAGTATGTTGAGAGAAGAATGGGATGTGTAGACCTATGAGGGACTATTGTAGTATAGACAGTATAGAGGGGGGAAGGAGATTATGTAAGAAAGGGTGAGATTGAAAATTAGGAGACATAGGGATGCCAATTTGGGATCACCAAAATTGAAAGAATAGAGAAAAAGATTGAATATTATTAAGAGAGATAGGCGGTATACAGGAGAAAGTGGAATTCAAGAACCAAAGGCAAGGGGACCGGGGTGGCTCAGCTGGTTAGGTGACTGCCTTCAGCCCTGGTCATGATTCTGGACTCCTGGGATCCAGCCACATGTAGGTCTCCTTGCTCAGTGTGGAGTCTGCATCTCCCTCTGACCCTGCCCCGTCATGCTCTCTCTCTCATTCTCTCTCTTTCAAATAAATAAATAAAATCTTAAGAAAAAAAAGAACCAACGACAAAGAAACTTAGAGAAGGAGGTGATTATGGATAACAACCTACTGGAGGGAAGGCAAGTTCTGTAAGGCAGTATTTCTTAGTATTTAGTATTTATTTCTTAGTATTTCTGTAAGGAAGTAGGAAAGAGTTCAGCCAACTTTTTCCATAAGGTACCAGTTAGTAAGTATTTTAGGTTTTGAAGATCATATGGTCTCTGTTGCAACAACTCAACTCTGTCATTCGAGCATAAGCAGTCATAGAGAATACATAGATCAACAAGTGTGGCCATTCTCCAGTAAATCCTTTCATGCAAGAACAAGTGGCTTGAATATGGGCTGTGGGCCAGAATTGCCAATTTCAAGGAGAAATTGATCAAGAGAGCTTAAGTTAGTTGTTTGAGACTAGATAGCCAATAAGTGACAGACAAAATCACTCATACTTTAAGGTTCAGGCTCTTTTTACTATATCATATTATCTCTTAAATTCTAATGCTGCAAAAGTCAAATTTATGACTTTTGCTGGATTGATGTGAGTTCAATCCTCTTATTGAGTATGTAGCTCCCATGCATTCAATCATCTCCTTGTCAGGATCATTTGCTCTTATGCAATGTCTTGCTTACATTCATCTCATAACTAGCCTTATTATGGACTACAGCAGCAGTTTCTTATAGTTCATCTTACAGGCTGTTCATCTTCTAAAATATTGTCCTTCAAAAGTGCCTTGAGACTTGACAGTCTTCAGACATTTAGAAATTCATTAGGAATCTCTTTTTACAATGTAGACACCTATGCAAGGCAAAATATATTGGTATTGACAACTAAATTTAATTTAGTGTATCAGAGATTATCTATCCAGTTTTTATTGAGATTTAATTGACATATAATATTAGTTTAAGGTGTACAAATAATGATTTAATATATGTATATATTTTGAGATGATCACATATTTTTAAATATTACTGGGCACATTGGGAATAAGTGGTTTGAAAGAAATAGAAATCAATGGAAGAGGGAATGGAGAAAATTATCTCCACTTTATTACAAATTTGCTGAAATCATTAAAAATTAAAAAGTAAATATCTCAGCACCATTCAATATATGTGCTAATGTGCACTTCTCATCCTATCGTCTTTTAAATGATGTAATATAGGATATCATTAAATAGCCAGAGGTGTTCTAAATGTTGTCTTATTCTCAGATATTAAAAATATTGAAAACACAATTTGTGAAATTTAAGTTGAATGATGAGTTTTGTATGGGTCTTTGATATAAATGTCATATCCACCTCCATTTCAATGTTACCATGATCTGTTCCAATCATAATAGTTAGAATCACATTGTCAGTGTGTAATAAAGATGGCCAGTCTCATAAAAAATGTGTCACTATTTTCACAAAAGTGCTAGTAGAGCAAGTGCATGATAAATGTATTTATACTGGTACATATGGGAAGTAGGAGAATTAATGAATGACTAAGTGAATGACTTCTTTAATCATAATCTTCAGAAGGTCTTAGGGTGAAGTCTTATTATTCTATGAAAATCTCACCCAGAGACAATAATTGTATTTCCTACACGGGGAAAGTAATAGATAAGACTCCTGGTTAGCGTGACTCTTCGGTAATGCTGATGGAACATTAAGGATCAGCGGGGACCCCCCAGGCGGGTTCCACCCCATAGCATCTTCTGGATTGAAAGCAGCAGGGGAATCCTATTCCACATCATTTCCCAAATCATTTCTCTTCTTGAGAAGAATGACTAACAACTGTGAAGGAAAATTGAAGTCATAGTAGACTTTTGAAAGGAGGAAGAGATTATGACATGAAAGCTTGTAGAAATTAATGGACCAAAGTAATTTTAAAATAATGAAAGTATCTTCTAAAGTTTATTAAACAGCTATGTGCCATTTAGAGTGGATCTTTTTAATTATTTAGAATTCTAGACTCAATATTTTGGGATCGATATTTGAGGCTTTAAGAATGATGCATTTTTATGTCTTTTCTAATAAAAAAACATTGTCATAGTTGAAAAAAATAAAGAAAACCTCTTGCTGGATTTTAAAAACTATGCTTGATGAGTCATCATTTACATTAAGTATTAAAGAAAATATTCTGATTTCTTGGAGGTTCAAACAAATCTGAGTTCAGCTTGCCTCTGAGTAGTTCTCATCGACGCTAGGAGCTATCATTTGTATGATACACAGACAAATATTTCTTTTGAATGTGCATGATTTGCTGATGTGCTCCGTCTTCTCCTTCTCTTGTCCTCTGCTTATGTAAGAGCAGGGATGAAAAGCTGAATTGGCTTAAGGCATTAACAAAATCTTCACTGCTGGAAGCAAAATAGATGAGAAAGAGGTTTTTCGGTAAGCAAATCTGAATCACTTTACTTTGTTCAGGACAAATCCTTGCTCCCTAAGCCTATTTTGAATGTGCATTATTTTGTACATATAGAAAGTGAATAAAATTCACAGAAAAAAATATCACATTTTGCACAATTTAATTAAAGTCACTGATGATCCTACAATAGTATTTCAATGGTCTGATCGAAAATAATACATTAAAAATAAATAAAAAAATAAAATAATACATTAATATGGAAAACAAATTCTTGGAAGTGGAAGAAACAACATGGTGCCCTTTACATCCAGTGAATATCAAGATTAGTGACATAAATAGCCCAATATTTCTTTAAAGTGGTAATTTTTTTTCAAGTATCAAAACTTACTGACAGATTATCAATCTTGCCTGGTTGTCTTAATGCAAGTGTTTAAGATTAGATTAGATCAATCCTTCCCAAATTGATTGGTAAATAATTAATAAATGCAAAGTGCTTAGAACAGAGCCTGGCATAGTAAGCATTGAATGAATAGTAAGCATTCAATAAATGTAAGCAATCAATATATTCTCATTATTATTATTTTTGAATCAAGTTATAATTGACAGCATTATATTAGTTTCAAGAGCATAAAATAATGGTTTGATATTTATATACACTGCAAAATGATCATCACAATAAGTCTAGTTAGCATCTATCACCATAACAAGCTAAAGTTTTTTTCTTGTGATGAAAACTTTTTAGATTTACCCCCTTGGTAACTTTTAAATATGAAATATGATATTGACGATGGTCACCATGCTATACATTACATCACCATGATTAATTTATTTTATACTGGAAAGTTTGTACCTTAATCTTTTCACCCATTTCTGCTATGTGCCACAT
The DNA here is from genome assembly GCA_028533885.1 of Nasua narica. NCBI lineage: Eukaryota > Metazoa > Chordata > Mammalia > Carnivora > Procyonidae > Nasua > Nasua narica. The sequence goes on along the minus strand of CM052799.1, from coordinate 179,433,426 downwards.
TCTGGCAACTACCATTCTGTTCTCTGTATCTGTGAATTTTGCTTTGTTCATTTGTTAGAGTCCACAAATAAATGACGTCATGTGTTATTTGCCTTTCTCTGACTGACTTATTTTATTTAGCATAATACCTTAATTGTCCATCCATGTTGTTGCAAATGGCAATATGTCATTCTTTTAATGGCTGAATACTATTCTAGTGTGTGTATGTATGCGTATACACACCACATCTTCTTTTTCCATTCATCCATTGGTAGACACTTGGATTGTTTCCACATCTTGGGTATTATAAATAATGCTGCGCAGTGAACATAAAGATATATATATGTTTTTGAATTACTATTTTCATTTTCCTTAGATAAATATGGAGAAATAGAGTTGCTAGATCATATGGTAGTCATTTTTAATTATTTGAGTAACCTCCATACTGTTTTCTATAGTGGCTGCACAAGTATACATGCCCCCCACAACAGATGGTTATGCTTCCCATTTCTTCAGAGCCTTGCCAACACTTGTTATTTCTTGCCTGCTTGGTAATAGATATTTTAATAGGTGTGAGGTGATGTCTCATGGTTTGATTTGCATTTACCTGATGGATAGTGATGTGGAACATCTTTTCATGTGTCAGTTGGTCATCGTACATCTTTATGGGAAAAATGTCTGCTCAGATCTTGTGCTCATTTTTAAATTGGATTGTTTGAGTTTCTTTCCTGCTGAGTTACACGAGGCCAACAGGGAGCACAAAGCTGGCCTTCCCCAGCCTAAATTCCCTGAGAGCACCTCTGCAGCTTCTAGATTTGTGGCAAATCTGAAGTCTGTCCAATAGGCTGAAGTTCAAGGACAAGTGAGTAGGCCTTCTTCACCAAAAGATTGCAGCTGTTTTTAGTCTGCTGTCTGTGCAGTGCTCTGGTGTAGTGGGCTGTAAGAACTGTCTCTTTAATTGTTACAGTGTTATGGGACACAGGAAGATAAGCTACCCTGGCCACCAGAGCCCGGTGCTTAAGAAATACCTGTGTGTGGACCACATGTGCCTGCTAGCTTTCACAGGGTCACAGGTATTCATTATTATTATCAATGGATAAACTCTCAGTTGAGTTTCTGCATATAAAGTATGACTATCCAAGGCCTAAATAAACCATGTGAAGTCTGTTTCACCATACCTCATCCACAGATGTAACCAAAATCTCTTTGGACAAATAAGTTTCACAAAAATTAAAATGTAGTATCCCTGTGATATTACTGGAAAAAAGCTAATAGCAACTGGTAGAAATGTGGGAAAATGACACATAAGAAAAGATATCTCAAAAATTCTTTGTAAGTTAATTAGCAACTTAAAGATGCCGTCAAATGTATTTTGCATGATTTAAGATGAAACCTTTAAAAAGAGGGATAATATCTGATAAATATCCTATCAACCGCTGTATGTAATCCTGTTATTTCGGGCAAGATAATTGCTTGGTAAACAGCATTAGCTATTCATTAGCTGTAGCTGTTCCAGCTGATTCTTTCTTTGCTGGGCAGACTTAATTTAGTGACAAGAAAAATACTATAAATCAACTGTCATATGAACTAAATAAATACAAGAATAACTAGGAAATAATTTATACACACATGAAGGTTTAAAGAATAAAATTTCTCACACGGGGTTTTCATGTATGATGTTCAATAGTTGTAAATATCTATTAGTAATAACATTAACAACCAATGGAATGTTTTGATAAGTGAAATCAGTATAAAGAATATGTTAAATGCTATAAAGAATTGCTAACAAATTAACTTTGCAGTGTCATATTTGTTCATCACAGTCAACATAATTTTTCTATTTGATTGAAACTAAGCTTTCTTGATCATTCCTGACTGAAGTATGTTGTTTATAGGAAAAAAATGTGATTAAGTTTAACATGGCCATGTAATCTTAATCACTTACTCTTTTAATAGGGATGTAGATTTATCCAGTATTTTCACAAAACATTTTTGAACCCAAGCATAAATTCTTTTATTTTTTAATTTAATTTAATTTAATTTTTTTCATTTTATTTTTTCTTTTTTTTTCATTTTATGTATTTACTTTTTATTTTTTCAGTGTTCCAAGAGTCATTGTTTATGCACCACACCCAGGGCTCCATGGAATACATACTCTCCCTAATACCCACCAAGCATAAATTCTTATTAGAAATAATAAATATTTTTCTTCTCCCGAATTCTCAGGTCAGGGCAATTTTAGTAACCTGATTAATTATTTGTTTTTATTTTAGTCTTTGAAACCTTACTTTTAGAATACATTTCTATAAACTGTCCTTTCAAATTAAATATTTTGCTGCTGATAATTATGGACAATATTAATTACTATAGGAAATAATAGGTCATTTATACTGGAAAAATTCCTAATGTATGGATAATTTACCCAACTTTTTGCACCTTAATCCTTGTATCTTTTCAGAGCATATATTGCTAAAATGTTTTCTTAAAAAATGATGTTACTAAACATGGCCTAGCCATTTCAATATTACCTTAAATAAATCCATGGGTAGATGGAGAAGAAAAAAGTTATGATTAACTTGGAGAAGATATACTTGGGATATGCAATAATTGTTGCAGTTCAGTGTTTGTAATATCCCTATATAGAAAATCAGCTTAAATTCTCTGTTTTCTTCCAAAGGAAGTGTGGACTTAATTTAAAAGAAAAAGTTTGATTCATTTATTGTATAATCTTAATACCCAGATATTAAAAAATAGTTAATGTTTGTGAGTTTTCTATTTTTAATCAGACATTTTCTAAGATAGACATCCATCTATCATACCTATTATCTATCATCTATCTATCATGATCTATGTCTATCCTCTATCAATTGAACAAGGAACAACTAGAGTTATAAAATTGATCTTCACAATGAATATAAGGCTGCATAATTGCATTTGGAAGACTACATGTTGGCATGATACAGCCATGGTTCTTGCATAGATAATAGTTGAAAAAAATAGCCTCTAAGACCTTTTCAAATGTTAAGATTCTATGTACTAACAATTAGAATGAAACTATAATAAAGCCTTCCTAGGATGAAGAAAAGTGAATATATAAAATAAATATATAAATAAATGATATATATAGTAAATATATATATGAAAGTGAATATATAAATATATAAATAAATTCAGGAAATATCCTGAGTAGTATTGACTATACTTTGTTTATTGTTTCTTTGATCAGATTCTTAGCTTGAAAATCAAAGAAGTTATCTCCCATCCTCCCACCTCAATGTCATAAACACAGGACATACCACCATGATTGATGTAAAAAAACATTTCTTACTCTTATCAAAATCAGGTGAAAGTCAAACAACTTACTTACCTTTCTTTCCTCTAAGAAATTATTCAAAGGTCCAGTGTCTATCATATGGCTCTCTTCTGAGTCCTTTGCTTCCTGCTACAGAGATTGAGGAATATGAGACAGTGAAGGATCACAGATCTTTTCAACGCCAGACCTGGAAATGATGTTCATAATTTTGCCCACATTTCATGGATAACCTATATCACATAATCCTAAGATAAAACCACGGAACGCAGAGAAATGGAACTTTCTACGAGCCCAGAACATGGAAATGGAGAGAATTTATATCTAAATTATATATATATATATATATATATATATATTCGAAATTATGCTTAAAAGTTTAAATTCATTCATTTATTAGTCAATATTTATCAAGTATATTCTATGCCAAACCTTGTGGTATGTGATGTATACAAAATATTGATAGAATTCTGTCCTTACACTTAAGTAGTATCCACATAAATTGATTTTGCTGTATGCTCAACTGGTGCTTTGAATGCTATTTCATTCCTTTGTTTATAGAGCTAAGATCATTCAAGGTAGCCAAAAAATAAACATTTTGAATAAACTCTATTAATATAATTGTCTTGTAGATTCATTTTTCTTTTAAAAGTTTTGCCTATTTATTCTATGTAACTGTTTTTAATTTTAGTAGTTTTAATTTTAACATAATTATTTATACTTATTGCAACAAAATAAATATTGAAAAAGGAAGAGGAAACAGAACATAAAAGTAGAATAAAAGAACTTAGGTGAAGTGAGTTATTTGCATGAAAGAGGTTTTATATCTATAATATCATATAATTATCATATAATATAATATATCATATCATATAATATCATAAAATACACACATGTGTACACACACACACACACACACACACACTGGTCTTTGTCTCTAGTTACTATCACAGGGCTCCCAAAGTCCTCAGAATTTCCTAAAGTGGTTGAAATAGTTTTTTGTTATGAAATGAGCCCTTACAACCATTCCCGAATTTATGCTAATAAGGGACTGGTGGGTGGGGGAAGGTTAACGGTGAGAGCCCTGGTAAACTTTATGATGGGGGTTGATCACCAGAAAGACCAACCATGTGATTAGTTGGAACTTTGAGTACCACTCTCTGGCCTGTACAGAGGGTAGAGGAGCTATAGATTGAATTCAATTCCCATGATGGCTGATAATTTAATCAATCGTCCTTATGTAATGAAATCTTAATAAAAAACCCTAAGTGGGATTGGGAGAGCTTATGGTTTGGGGGAGACATTAGAGAGTTGGGAATGTGGTACACCCAGAAACAGCATGAAATGTCTGTGTTATCTCCCCATACTTCGTTCTACGAATGTTTTCCATTTGGCTGTCCCTGAGTTGTATCCTTTATAATAAATCAACAATAGTAAATTGTTTTCCTGAATCCTGAGTCATTCCAATGAATTATTAAACTTGGGAAATTTTGAATTTGTAGTTGGCCAGGCAAAAATGAGGTTTTTCTAGGTGAGATAGGAGGGAGTGGAGGTTTAGGAGACAAGTTGACCAAATGAACATATTTTGGTTTTAGATGTCAAAATTTAATTGAATTGTTAGGTACCAAGTTGGTGTTGGAGAACTGGAGAATTGGTATAAGACACTAAATTGGTATTTGGTTAGTATGGGGAAAAACTTCTCCTATCCCTAAGAAATAAAAGATTATAAAATAGTTTACCTGATAACTCTGTTTTCTTGAGAAAGGCAACTGTAAGTGACTTTAATATGTTTTTTGTATCAAATGTACCACAAAGTGAAATAATAGAGCCAATTCATGATTTTGTTCAGCATTTAGCTAAGCCCCTACTATATACAAAGAACATCATAAAGCCCTAAAAAATAAAAAAATATGAAAAGTCCTTAACATTTAGAATTTGCAGTGTAGTGTGTGAAGAAAACATTTAAACAGATACTGACAGTGTAATAAAATAATTGCAAAGATAGAGATAAGCATGAGGTTATAAAGAGCCTGGGGAAAACACTGGAATCCTAGGGCAGAGGAAAGTGATGAGAGGGTGGAGTGGGGAAGAAAGTGAGACAGGAAGCTATTGGAGTGGAGCACTGAGAGGACATGACCACTGGTTGGCCTATGAGTTGGACCTATGCAAACAGAAGCTCCTCAACCCCTCCTCTGTCCTTGGAATATTTGTTTTACCTACTATTCCCATACTAGCAGCCATGTTATGGATATAGCCTTGAGAGTAAGGTGTTGAGACCGTCTATACTGAATATATGACTAACTTCAATGTAACTTTTTAGAATTCTGGCAGGCAGGTGTGAGGATTTACTTGTCTTGCAGCCATGCATGACAAGCCTCGTATGTAAGTCCCCTGGCTTATAAAACTTGCCATCTGCCAATGTGAAATGATCTGCCTCTTTATTCCATCTCTCTTTGCTCTCTGTGTATGGTGATCAATTTCAGATTTCATCCAGAAAATTCCAAAGTCTGTGGACCAACAATTGGCAAGTCAGCCAAGAGACTAAAGAAATAAGTCTTGGGAAATGAGACATCGCTGGGGGAAATCCTTAGCTGACTATCATCTATCAGCCTCTCTGTAGGGAGGGCTAGCTTGAGGATCACTGTGAGTATTAGGGATGCCTTCAAGATGCAGACCATCCTGATGCATGTATTTGAGGAGCTACACACAGCACACTGTGGCAACAAAGGGATATGAATGGCTGCTGTTTTGGCCTGGCGTCTGGCATCTACTGTGGGCAGTTGGTTGGCCACTGATGCCCAACTAGAGACCACAGATGGAGTTAGAAAATTGGAAGAGCTGAGATTAGAGAAGGCCATGTGGTTGTCCTCTACTGCTGGCATTGGGACTGGCAGATAAGGGTTGACAGCAGGATAATAGGATCAAGACCTGAAGATGCAATTTGACAAAGCTAGAGGAAACAAACTGCCATGGATTAAGATTCAGATGCTTATGACAAAGCCTGACTGAGTTGCTAAGGTTGGAATCTCTGAAAAAGTGAGGAAAGAGGAGGATACTGTGGTGATTGACCAGGAAATGGGTTAAGTACGGCATGCCATCTGACCTTAAATATAAAGGAAAATTTAAATATTAATTACCCTAGACTACTGACAATAAACAAATATGCTCCAAAACTCCTAGGAGAAATCTTGTATTCATTCCCTTGAAGATGTAAATCTTTTCATCCTTTTACTTATGAATGTCCAGTTTGCCCAACACCATTTACAGAAGAGACTATCTTTTTGCTGTTAGATGTTCTTGGCTCTCTTCTCAAATATTAGTCGACTGTATACATGGGTTTATTTCTGGGCATTCTGTTCTGTTCTATTGGCCTATGTATCTGTTTTTATGGCAATACCATCTTGTTTTAATTATTATAGCTTTGTAATATAGTTTGAAATCAGGAAGCGTGATGCCTCCAGCTTTGCTCTTTCTTTCTCCTGATTGCTTTGGCAATGCAGGGTCTTTTGTGATTCCACATGAATTTTAGGTTTTTTTTTTTCTGTGAAAAATGCCTAGAGGGATTTTTAGAATCACTTTGTCAAGATCAAAGAAGATTCCTGGTGAGATTTGACTGTTATAATGCTAAAATTATGCATAAATTTGGGTAGAATTAGCATCTGAGAAAGTCTTTGTACTTATTCAGTAAAATAAGCATTTAATCAAGTCTTTCAGAAGTCTCTAAGGTTTTATAGCTTTCTTCTTTCACATCTTTTCAAAATAACAATTTGGTCTTTTCAATCTTTGTTTGCATCCTTTTGTTCATTTTCTAACCATTTCAAAGAAAGAGAAGAAATATATACCTAACTTTATGCATATGCACATATGTATGTGTTTACATGTAGGTATATCTGTATGTGTATAGGTATATATTAGAATTTACTCCCCTTACTGTTTAATTGTATGTATTTGCCTCCTTTAATTAGGATAAAATAATTATCTATATTACTGCCTCTAATATATTTACCATCTACTATACTAAGTGATGTAGTCTCTCACATGAAATATTTATTTTATGTAACACATAAAGGATGAAAGAAGAAAGGGAAAAAGGAAGAAACTACTCATTAATTTGGAAAGGACTCGTCTTTTCATAGTTTAATCCAAGAACACGATTTTTATATCTGTTTTTGTTTGGTTTTGGTTTTTCTCTACATATACTTACAAAGTTTTATAGTTTTCTTCATAAACATCTAACACTTTGATTATTACTGGGTAAAATATTTCTAGTTTATTGTGTTGTTTGGATGATTTTCTTGACTTTTAGGTACAAAATCTAAACACTATGTATTATTTTTTGTCTTTTTTCCAACTGACTTTGTCTTTTTCTTTTCATATTGTTTTGCAGAAATTCTAGAATAAGGGTAAAAAAGGAAAATAAATTTGAGGGCCTTAAATATTTTTTTAATGGTGGAATTTGGAAATATAAAAAGCAAAATATTTAAAAATAATGGCAGTTGTTTCCGCATTCAGAGGTGGCTGAGAGATGCAATCATTTGATGTAGGAAAGCATTTTAATGAAACCTTTCAGTATGTGGTGGTAAAACATTTGGACCTTGTTCAAGGAAAATAGAATGGTAAATTACTTTGCATAATAATTTTAAATGGGAATTCTTGGATGGAGACCACTTCATGTGAATAAATGTTTTGCTTCCCATTACTGTTGAGAAGATAGAAGTTAGAGGAGTCTCTGGCCCTTGAGAAGACAAGAGATTGGAGAAGAGATGGTGATTTGAGTAATGCATGATGGAAAGTGAGTGTCTGAAGGAGGAGTGGCTGAGTACAGAACTTTCTGTGAGAACTATGGCTGGGTATTCAGTGGTATATTTTTGCTGTGATTGGATTTTTGCCTTCTGTGTTATTATTTATTAAGTCTTCAATAACATTCATTAACCACAAAGTCTTCTTATTAATTCTATTAGTTCTACTTTGCCAAATGAATGAGGAATTGGGGAAAAGAAATAGGGAAAACAGAAATAAATCCTATTTATTCTATTAGAAAGTATAGTTTATTAATTTTGACCATTTTCTTATAGTTTTTATATAAATAAAAGTTGCCTAGTGACAATCATGGTAATGAAACAGTAAAAATTATAAGATATATTTTTTCTTTTTTCCTTTCTACAAGTCAGTATTTTATGAAACAGTAGTCTATAATGTTGACTTGAGAAGAGTGTGCTTTGGTATATTTGAATAATAATATTTGAATAATTTGATATATTTGTTAAATTGTCTTCTGATGTAAATAACATTGGTTTCATTATTTTCTCACTCATTTATAATCTGTAGATTTGAACAAGAATACCAGTAAAAAAAAAAAGGTAAGAAACAATTTAACTCTTGACCAATTTAAATTTCTTATTATAGCTGTGGTTCGTATTGGAATAATACAGGAAGTAGCCACATAGGATGTTAGCTTGGATCAAGACCGACTTTACGGAAATGGAAGTAAGTGAGAGGATTGGAAAGAATTTTAGGAGGTAAAAACAAAACTGAAGGACATGGATATGCATTATGGTGGATAAATCCAAAGTTTCTGGTTTTAATATCTAAAGAGATGGTGTTGACCATTCTCGGAATTGGAAACAATGGATGAAAAGACAGTGAAGTCCTTTAGAGGCTATAGTTTCTTTAAATTTTCTAAAATATGTATTTAAAAAGCTAAGTTCTAATCTGTCAATACTCTGAATTTTAAAAAGTAATATAAAGTTACTACCTCATGTAATTTTAAGTGTATTACATATCTAATTTTGTTGACAAGATGTGTAGTTTAGATATTGGCTCTGTGTGTGTGTGTGTGCACCTGTATATATTAAAAAGGAAATAGCCTAAGATGACTTGCTTTCCTAGAGCTTTCTTAACAGGCATATGTTTTGTTTCATAATTTGTTTTTCATCACTGGTATCCTAGATTTCTTGTGTCAGGGTAAGAGCCTGATGAGTTTACAAACTAGTATCTTGAGGAAAATAAAATACTCTAGTAAAATAGAAAAAAAATTTTTATAGAATAGTAATGGCTTGACTGGTTTGGAAAACATATAATATTGTTGGAATCATGCATTCAGAAAACTGATAGAGAGGACCCCCTGCTGTCTTTCTACACATTGGATCTCATTTAAATTCATAATGCCACCTGCTACCACTGCTTTTGTCTATGAATTGTAATGGCTAGATAGAGCATTTAGCAGAGCTTGGTAAACTCCAGGAAAAACAGAGAGGTTTATTGTTATTTTTTTTATTCTTGAAGAGAAAAAAATCTTTTAAAATTCTATACCCATACATATATATATTTACAAGAGGACCTAATAGGGCAAATTTTACGATAAGGGAATATATATTTTAATTTTCCCTTACCACTCCTTATACCAAGATTGGAGAGGGGCTCCTGGATGACTTAGTCAGTTAAGTAGCTGCCTTAGGCTCAAGTCATGATCCCAGGTCCTGAGATGAAGCCCTACATTGGGCTTTCCTGCTTGGCGAGGGGTCTGCTTCTCCCTCGGCCCCTTCCCTTGCTCATGCTCTCTCTCTCTCTCAAATAAATAAATAAAATCCTTAAAGATTGGAAGGAGACAAGAAATTAATTTCTAAAATATTGAAGATTTAAAAATACTACTATAGAACTGTTGCATCTAAAATCGAATGACAAAATAAGCACACATTACAATTGAATTAGAATGATTAGAATTAGGAAAATTAGATTCTCATATTTTGGTTTTGCTTTGGTATGAAACATAGTGTTATAACTATAAAAAAAATTCCAGTAAACAGTACTGATTAGATAGTTTCCTTTAGCTGATTAGTGTATACAAGATGAAGCCTCATTATTTTGTTGTCACTTAGTAATATCATCAAATATTTCTCCATATGTTTTCAAGAGAACAATGTGATCAGATGACAACTCTTTAATTACCTTAGGACTTGACCACTCCATCCATCTAATGCTTGCTGTAGCTTCTACATTAATGTAGTTGCTTTTATGTTAATGCTTGTTAACTTGGCATTTTCCAGATATGTTGACAGGAGGAAATTAAAAATAAATTTTCTAAAGGTTAGTTAATTACAGATAATAAATTTTGTTATGCAAATGTGGAAATGGTTTAATTTTCCAAAAACTCCTATTGAGCCAGCAAATTAAAGCTTTTTTTATTTACAATGTTAAATTGCCAATCAGACTGAAAGTTACTCAATTATAAGAAATTGTAAGGTTCTAAGTATTTTTGATCTTTTCCCTTTGAAGGAATCTAAGGAGCCAATTTTACTCCTTTGAGGCACACTTTAGAATTGACTCAATGGTACAACATATTTATAGCCTAAAATTAATTCCCCCATGTCTAAGCCAGATCTTAGAAGTAGATAGAGCATACCAGAAAAAACTGTTTTTTGGGTTTTTTTACTAAATCATTCAGCCCACATTTGTTCTTTTTACTTGAAAAATATGGTTCAGTGCAATTAGTTTTATTTTGTTTTATAGTATAAATGATATTAGACAATATTATGCATGTGCTAGGATCATGTATTAAAACATTTCTGTTTCTCCTTCCAACTAGAATCATGTCAAGTTTACAAATTTTCTTCCATATATTACTTTTCCTTTCCTTCACATCCAATTTCCTTTTTCATTTCCCCCAATTCTAAAGGGTAATAGAGGTGAGTTACTGTAAAACTCAGTAGATAATATAGAGAAATTTAGCTTAAAAATTTTCATAGGAAGGAAGGGAATGGTAAATATATAAAAACTCTAGAATTATATAACTATCATGATTTAGTATTAACTAAATTGAAATTTTCCTTGCAGGTACACCTTTACACATAGACATGCACATCAAAAGGAAAATATAGAAACTTATAGAATTCTCACTATTTCATGGCTTTCTTTCAATTCTTTCAATAAACTATGCTTCCCTTGACAAGGAGCCCATGACCCACACCTGCAATGGTCTTAACCTGTCCCTCAATACATTACTTTCCTTTACCTTATGACACCCACTCAGCCTTCAGATCTCAGCTCAATTATCAATCACACTTCCTGTTTTATATCTTTCTCACATTTCTTTCTTAGCATTTTTCACAGTTTGTAAAAAATACACTTATTTTGTAATGTTTTTATCTCACTGGTTATAAGCTCCAAGAAGATAAATACTTTCTATTTTATTCAGTTCATTTTTTAGCCCTAGCACTTATCACACTATGATATATAGGCACACAATAGGGTGTCCCTCCCTCCCTCCCTCTCTTCCTTCCTTCCTTCCTTCCTTCCTTCCTTCCTTCCTTCCTCCCCTCCTCCCTTCCCTCCCACCCCTCCTTTTTTCCTTCCTTCCTTCCTTCCTTCTTTTCTTCTTGTGTATGCACTGTACTCTTTTTCTTCTGTTTGTTATCATTTTTTTTGGTTCTCATTCCAATTTATAGTTGTTATGTATCTCTTAAGAAACTCTATGAATCTGCAGAGGAAGTACAGTCTTTTTGAAAATACCTTAAGCAAAAGCATTCATCCAAGGCAGCAACTCCTATATGTCACACCTTTATGTTTCCCAGAAACTGGAGTTAGTAGGTTTTTTTTTTTCACTTCTGAGCATCCTCAGTTGTGGTTCAAAGAATATACTACATGTAGAAAGAAAAAACTAAAGTTGATTCATTGACTTGAGTGTATTACTCTGTCATCTGTCTCTGATTATGGAGACCTATAACAAATACAATAGCACTGAATAAAATAGTAACAAGTTGGAAATTTTATGATGAACAGAAATCAAAAACTTTTTCACAATATTTTGAGCCTCACCATATTCTAAAACTGATATATGACTGTATTAAGCAAAATTGTGCAATAATCTAATGATCAAAACTCAAGTGGTTATATAACTTGCTCACAAAATACTATAGTTTCTTCTTCAAATATTAGGATTTTTCTTAGGGCTTAAAATCTGAGTGCTATTTCTTTATCTCATAATTTTAATCATGTATTTGTAGATAAAATAAACAATTATAATTTAGCTACATTCTTAAAAATACCTAGCTTTATTTTACATATTCATGCAACTCAGTTTTGTCACCACAAAGGTAGAATTTAATATTTAATAAAACCAGTAACTGGGTAATGAGGCCACAATATCAAGTTTATGACTGATTCTTTACAAAGTCAGTCATTTAGTTCTAAAGACTGAAAGATGAAAAGACATTGCAGTGTTCCTATTTGCACCTGTTTCTAAGTGGCGATGACTTGATGTGATTCTCTGTCTCCCAGGTTATTAACAGCTTTTGCATCTCCATGCTGCTTCTGATTTTTCTCTTTCATAGATTCCTCTCTACATGGTGTTTATTCTCAGATAAATCTCTCACTCTTTTCACTCCTTTGGATGAGCTTTGTATTTTTTCCAGTATGTTTAAATGATGTGTTTTTACAATTTTACATGTGCTTTCTTTTGCTGTATCAATCACTAACCTATGCATAATTCCATATATTTCTTCTAGTACTACTATTATTTTTTCAGTGTATTTGGATGCTTCTAAAACATCTTTCAGGGACTGCTGCTATTTGTACTGAAATGAATCTTAGTTATTTGTGGAGTGGAGAAAGTTGGAGATGACTAAAGTTTATTTATTGTACCACAGGGACTACAGTTGGTACTTTTAAATGTTATTTTTTATGATTTATTTTTTATTAACATATAATGTATTATTTGCCCCAGGGTACATGTCTGTGAATCATCAGACATTACATATTTTACAGCACTTACCATAGCATATACCCTCCCCAATTTTAAATGTTATCTTATTACTCCTTAAATAACAGTCATGAAATTATTTTTTACCTGCTAAAACTGTCCCTCAAAGAGGATAAATTCTTTTTAAAAATCACATAACTAATGAGTGAAAGAGTAGGGAATTTTATTTTATTTTTATTTAAATTCAAGTAGTTAACAAATAGTATATTATATGTTAGAGTTTATGTATAAAGTTTAGTGATTCATCATTTCATACAAAACACACTGCTCATATCAAGTGCCCTCCTAATGCACTACACCCAATTACCCCATCTCCCCATTCACCTTCCCTCTAGCAACCTTTAGTTTGTTCCCTATAGTAGAATCTCTTATGGTTTTCCTCTATCTCTGTTTTTATCTTATTTTGCTTTCCTTCCCTTCCTCTATGTTCATCTTTTTTTGTTTCTTAAATTCCACATATGGGTGAAATCATATGGTATTTGTCTTTCTCTGACTGACTTATTTCGCTTAGTATAATGCATTACAGTTCCATCAAAGTCATTGCAAATGATAAGATTTCATTCTTTACTATGGCTAAAATTCCATTGTATATATATATACCACATCTTCCTTATCTATTCATCCATCAATGGACATCTGGGCTCTTTCCATACTTTGACTATTGTGGACATTGCTGCTATAAACATTGGGGAACATGTACCTCTTTGACTCTATTTTTGTATCCTTTGGATAAATACCTAGGGTCATAGGGTAGTTCTAGTTTTAACTTTTTTTTTTAAGATTTTATTTATTTATTTGACAGAGAAAGAGAGATCACAAGTAGGCGGAGAGGCAGGCAGGGAGAGAGGGGGAAGCAGGCTCCCGCTGAGCAGAGAGCCCCACGCAGGGCTTGATCCCAGGACCCTGAGATCATGACCTGAGCCGAAGGCAGAGGCTTTAACTCACTGAGCCACCCAGGTGCCCCCTAGTTTTAACTTTTTGAAGAACCTCTATACTGTTTTCCAGAATGGCTACACCAGTTTGCATTCCCCCCAGCAGTGTAAGAAGGTTCCCCTTTCTCCCCATCCTTGCCAACATTTGTCATTTCTTGTATTGTTAATTTTAACCATTCTGGCAAGTGTGAAGTGGGGTCTCATTGTGATTTTGCTTTATATTTCCTTGATGATAAGTTATGTTGAGCATTTTTTTATTGTCTGTTAGCCATTTGTATGTCTTCTTTGGAAAAATGTCATACATGTCTTCTGCCCATGTTTTGACTGGCCTTTTTGTTTTTGGAGTGTTGACTTTGATAAGTTCTTTATAGATTTTGGATACTAGCTCTTTATCTGATATGTCATTTGCAAATATCTTCTCCCATTCTGTAGGTTGCCTTTTAGTTTTATTGATTGTTTCCTTTGATGTGCAAAAGCTTTTTATCCTGATGAAGTCCCAAAAGTTTAAGAATGGAGAGTTTTAAAATCAGTTTATTTTGTCTCAAATACCTGATTTTTCTATCAAACTATATTCAGATTTTGACTGTGTCCCAACAGACTATGTAATTTTCTCTTTTTATATTTTGTGGCCACTTTAGGTATTAAAATATGTACCCTTAAGTTATTACAGTCTACTAAGAGTTAATATTACATACAATTTTACATAAAATATATGAGTATTATATTTGATTTACTCCATATTTTATGCTATAGTTGTCATATACATTACATCATCATATATTATGAACACAGAACAATAATACATTTTCCCCTTTAAACAGATATGTCTTATAAAAGACATAAGACAACAAAAGATAATTTTAAAAAGTAAACTCTTATTGTTTCCAATAATATTCATTTGTTTTTATAGTTATAGCTGGTTTTATTTCATCTGATTTCCTCTGATGTTATTATCCTTCAGCTTGAACTATTATTTCCTATATTGCAGGTCCACCAACAACACACTGTTTATTTTTGCTTATCTGTGAATGTATTCATTTTGCCTTAATTTCTGAATTTAACTTCCTGAATATAGAGTAATAAATTGTCAGCTTTATTTTAGAGCTTTAAAGATGTTATTCCATTGTCTTCTTGACTCCATGGTTTCTGATGAGAAGATACCATTATTAATCTTATTGTTTCTTACTAAGTAATGTGGCATTTACGATTTTTTCTTATACTTAATTTTGAGTATTAATTTGACTATAATATGTGCCTATGTGTTTTGCATTTGTATCTATCATGTTTGGGGTTTCTTTGAGTTTCTTAATTCCCCATTTGGGATATATGTGGCCATTATCTCTTCAAATGTTTTTATTTCAACATTCTCCCTAGTTTTCCTTTTTTGGAATTCCAATTACACATATATGAGACCATTAGATACTTTTTATAGGTCATCAGCTTTCTATTGTTTTTTTTTTCTCATTAAGAATTCTTTTTTGGAGAGCGCCTGGGTGGCTCAGTGGTTAAAGCCTCTGTCTTTGGCCCATGTCATGATCTCAGGGTCCTGAGATCAAGCCCTACATTTGGCTCTCTGCTATGCTGAGAACCTGCTTCTCCCTCTCTCTCTGCCTGCCTCTCTGTCTACTTGTGATCTCTCTCTCTCTTTGTCAAATAAATAAATAAAACCTTTTAAAAAAAGAATTCTCTTTTTTTTTTTTATTAAGATATAATGTATTATTTGCTCCAGGGGTACAGGTCTGTGAATCATCAGGCTTACACTTTTCACAGCACTCACCATAGCACATACCCTCCCCAGTGTCCAGAACCCAGTCACCCTATTCCTACCTCCCCAGCCCCCAGCAACCCTTAGTTTGTTTCATGAGATTAAAAGTCTCTTATGGTTTTTCTCCCTCCTAATCCCATTTTGTTTCATTTTTTCCATCCTTACCCCCGATGACCCCTCGCCCTGCCTCTCAAATTCCTCATATCAGAGAGATCATTTCTATTGTTTTTAAAAATATTTTTCTTTCCCAACCCCCCACCACTGCCCCTCCAAAACCCTCAGTCTGTTGCTTAGAGTCCACAGTCTCTCATTGTTCATCTCCCCCTCCAATTTCCCCCATTCACCCTTTCTTTCCTTCTCACAATGCCTTCCATGTTTTTCCTTATGCTCCACACGTGAGACCAAAAGATAGTTGACTCTCTCTGCTTGACTTATTTCACTCCACATAATCTCTTCCAGTCCTGTCCATGTTGATACAAAAGTTGGGTATTCATCCTTTCTGATGGAGGCATAATATTCCAGTGTATATATGGATCATATCTTCTTTATCCATTCATCTGTTGAAGGGCATCTTGGTTCTGTGATGGGTATTGAGGAGGGCGCGTATTGCATGGAGCACTGGGTGTGGTGCATGAACAATTAATCTTGTAACACTGAAAAAATAAAAAATAAAAGTATTTGGGAAAAATATTTTTTTTCTTTCTGTTTTTTAGGTTAGATATTTCTATATATCTTTGCCTAAGATCACCAAATTTCTTTTTTTGTCATCTCTAATTTGCTGTTAAGACATTGCAGTACTTTTAAATTCTAGATATTTTACTTTCTACTTCTAGAATTTTCCTTTAATTCTGTTGAGATTTCCCATGTCTTTATTCATTACTAGGAAACTCTTCCTTAAGTCATTGAAAATCCTTACCATATCTGTTTCTCCTAAACAATGCTCTGAGTCACATTAGGATTGGTTTCTATAAACAACTTTTTTTTTTCTGAACTATATCTCTGTTTTTCTACATGTTTAATAATTTTTATTGCATAGACATTGGGAGCACTATGTTGTAAAGGTTCTGGTTTTTGTCTTTTTCTACTGAAGAATGTTTATTGTTGTTATTGTTCCTGTGGACAGTTAACTTAGCTGGACTGACACTATAAACATGTTTCCTCTCAGGGGAACAGGAGATTAAAGTTCTGTACAATTCTTTTATCCTTCTACCTGTTGGCTTTTAACTTCTCTGTTTAGAATACCTTCAGGCATACATAGCTCAAATATCAGCCAAAAATTTGGTAGAGTTTAAGCACCGTATTTGGAGAATGTTTTTTGTGGTTCCTTCCAGTCTGTGACATTTCCTCTAACTTTTAGGTGCTCTGGCAGCTTTGAATTCTGTTCTTTGATTCTTCAGAAACATAGTACAATGGATTTCTCCTTTGGTTTTAATTCACTGCTTTATATAATGAGGGAAATGGCCTCAGGGAAAAAAACATAAAAACATGATTTTTACTGGTACTGTTCCATTCTTTCAAGATTCTACCCCTCTCTAATTTCTGCTTGTTTTTGGCAACTCTATATTAGCTCCAGTTGTTGTATTTTATATTTCCTCTAAAGTTGTGATTGATAATCCATGTGAAAGTTGATTTGATATAAGAACCTGTGTCATACTTGGAAGAAATCTTCTACCCTATTTATTTACTTACATGAAATATATCTTTATATGAATGCAGTCACCTAGTCTCCTGGTGAAATTTTCCAACTTGTTGTTCAAAGCCCCTTTTTCTATTATACATATATATATATATATATATATATATATATATATATATATATGAATAATGGTTCATTAATTGTAACTAATATATCAAACTAAGATAAGCTAAGATAATAGAGGAAACTGGGTGTGATTATTTGTAAATTCTATAGTATCATTTTTTCATACAATTAGAACTATTCTAAATATATACTATTATATATAATATATGTTTATATTATATATAATGTACTAAAAAATACTCCATTTATCCCAAGAGGTATTATTTTTCCAATTGAATTATTTTTAATGGAATTTATTTTTAAAATAGTTCTAGATGTATGAAAACATAAGATCATTATAATAGAGTTTCCAAATAATCACTTCCATTTTCCTCTATTATTAGCAACTAATGATGGTGTGGTGTATTAGTTATGATTAAAGAATCATTATTCATTTTTATCTAACATTATTCATTGTATCTAACATTCTTTTTACTGTTTCACAAGCTATTCTAGGATACCATGTAATCTTTTAGTCGTTAGAACTCCTTAGTCTCCTCTTGATTGTGACAGTTGCTTTCCTTGTTTTTGATTACCTTAATGGCTTTGAGGAGTACTGGTCAAGTATTTTGAAAATTGAAATTTTTCTGGCATTATTTTCCATGGATAGACTGGATTTATGAATTTTGGGGAGAAGGACCCGGTAAGGTGCTATTTCCGTTAGCTCATATCAAGGGTTCATATTGTCAAAATGATTTCTTACTGTTGATGTGAACCTTCATCACCCAGTGAAGTAGAGTTTGTTAGATTGCTTTACTATCTAGTTATTCCCACATCCCTTTTCTATACATTACTCTTTGAAAGGAAGTAACCATACACTGTTCACACTTACGGAGTGGGGAACTATGATTCCTCCCTTAAAGATGGGTAACTCCAATCAAAGAGAGATGGAGTAGCTATATTAATTTCAGACAAAGCAGACTCTAGAACAAGAAAATGATCGTGAATAAAGAAAGGAATTACATAATGATAACGAGTAGAGTTCTCCAAGGAGAAATGACAATTATTAGTGTGTATACATCTTACAAGAGATCATCAAAATACATAACATAAAAGGTGATAGAACTCTAAGGAGAAATAGAAATACCCACTATCAGCACTCTTCTTTCAGTAATTAATAAATCAATCAAGAAAAAAATTTGGAGGGACATACAGTTTTGTTTCATTTTAGTAAGGACATAGTTAATATGATTTTAATAGGCATTTATAGAGTACTCCATCTAATAATAGCAAACACATATTTTTTCAGCCTCACATGGAATATCCATTAAGATAAATTCTAGGCATTAAACACACCGTAACAAATTAAAAAAAAATGGATATTGTACAAAGTATGTTTTCAGGTAAAGAAAAAAATTAAACTAGAAGTCAATGACAGAAAGATAGCTGGAATAAACCAAAATATTTGGAGATGAAAAACATATCTCCTTAAATAACACATGGGTCAAAGAAGTCTCAAGAAAAAATAAAAATAGTTTGAACTAAACTAAAATGAATATACAATTTATCAAATGTGTTATATATACTAAAAGCTCTATTTAGAGGAAATCTTGTAGCATTCAATGCATATATTAGAAAAGAAAAAAAATATGTAAAATCAATCTTATCTTTTGCCTTAACAAGCAAGACAAGGAGGAACAAGACTGAAACAAGCAGAAGAAAATGAAAAATAAAAATTAGAGCAAAAATAAATGAGGGACGCCTGGGTGGCACAGTTGGTTAAGCAGCTGCCTTCGGCTCAGGTCATGATCTGGGGTCCTGGGATCGAGTACCACATCGGGCTCCTTGCTTGGCAGGGAGCCTGCTCCTCTCTCTGCCTCTGCCTGCCTCTCTGCCTGCTTGTGTTCTCTCTCTGTTAAAATAAATAAATAAAATCTTAAAAAAAAATGATGTTGGGGTGCCTGGGTGGCTCAGTGGGTTAAAGCCTCTGCTTTAGCTCAGGCCACGGTCTTGGAGTCCTGGGTTCCAGCCCCTCATTGGGATCTCTGCTCGATGGGGAGCCTGCTTCCCCCCCCCTCTCTCTCTGCCTGCCTCTCTGTCTACTTGTGATCTCTCTTTCTCTGTCAAATAAATAAATAAAATCTTAAAAAAAATCAATGATGTCAAAAACAGGAATAAAATAGAGAAAACCAATATATCCAAAGTCTCAGTTTTTTTCCTTTACAAATGAATCTCCCCCTCCACAAAAGATTCTCTTACCCTTAAAATAATGTGGGTACTATTGCATAGATGTGTGCCTCAAATCACATGTTGACTAAAGTGGTTGAAACCAAGGCTCCAGATACAACTTGGTTTTGTTTATTGGTGCAAAACTTGTTATCCACCTTTTTTCAGCAACTTAGAAGGAGATTTTTTTTCCCTAAAACTCTCTATACCAGGAATTCAAAGGATCATGTGAGTATACAATGTTAAGGAGCTGGTGATTTTCAACTTTAAGGCTTCAAACTTTAAGGTTTGTGTGAATCATCCATAGATACTGTAAAAGTTCTGATTCATTAGGTCTTGGATAAAGCATGAGATTATTTTTAGGAATCTTCGTGCTGGTGTCAATGTTGTTAATCCTTTGAGGAGCAAGGATGTAGTCAATGATTCTCATCTCACACCAAGAGGAAGTAAAACTTGAGAGAGCCAGCTGTAACTTATCCCAAATGTCTTTCAGAATACACTATTCAAATATATAAGTCTAAAGCAATGATCTTAAGTGCAGATTTGCTTTTATTTCTCAAAGTTGCTATAGTAGAAAGAACCCTCTTGTCTACATCATTTATTATATTGCTTTCTAAGTTTCTTTGGGATATACTCATATTTGATTTACATGTTTGCTTTTAATTTGGCATAAAATGCTTGTATTACACAAAGATTCAGTCAAAATCTAAAACAGATAACGCGCAATTTTCCAAGATGTCTGAGAATTTGTAGTATAAAGAAGTCATTATAAAGAATTCTAACCCTCCGGAATACTTAGGATTAGCTGAATGCTACCTCTCATATTGGCCAATCTTACCTGTCTATAAAAGAAAAGGATGACCAAGCGGAAGTATATGCTGGGTCTGAAGTATTCAGAGTGTTCATTGCAAATATAGCAGGTAAGGTTGCAGCTATTCTGGATAAAGAAAAGTAATGATATATTCTTCTTAGATTATTGTGTAAAAGAATTCTGTAAATATTTAAGAGGAAACAAAGCTGGAGGAATCCTGTATCAGGAATCCTGTATCAGGAATCCTGTATCAGAACAACACATTTTTCATAAACCACAGAGCAGATAGAAAAGACTAATCTACGTGCCTCCAATCTATCATAATATCTCTTATCAACATTCCATAAAGGTGAAAAAATTAAATTGTGTTCTGTTTTTTATTTGACATATGAGCTAATATGAGTATAATAAATAACCAAATAAACCTGTATTTCTGGCTTATTGCTCATAAAATTCACATTAAATGGTCATCAATAACTAATGGGCAGGTATAGATGTTCTTTGTTTACTAAATCTTTTCAGAGGTTTTATTTGTAAAGTTATTGCTTCCACTTCTCTTTATACCTACCTAAAGATTTTATGTTCCTGGATATTGGCAATTAAATCTAATAGTGGCTTACTGGATATTGCCTCAAAAAACAAAAAGTGTCTCATTTACCTGGGTTTAAAATTATTTATAGTCCTTAGCTCCTCTTTCAATAGTTGAGAAGATTATAAAAGTGCTATGCTATGGCTGACATGAATTTTAGTTAGGAAATATTTATAGAGCAGTGACTCAAAGAATAAAGGTATATTTGATATGGTAATAATGGAATTCACTTAGATACCTATTCTAAAATTTTTAATTCTGATGTTTTTCAGTAGCTTTTTATCAAGCCTTTTGTGTGCTCTGGAATATTTGATTTCTCAGAGATTATTGTGAACAGGTCTCTATGTACAGATTTATATTTTCTGTAATTCATTATGTTTGTGAAGATTAAATAATATTGAATGCTTATGTGACACTAATTTTCGTATGCTGCTTGAACTGTCTTACATATTTATACTCACTCAATACCCACTTCAACTCTATGAGTAGATCCTACTACTGTCCCAGTTTGACAGATAAGGAAATGTCCACACAGCAGGGTTAGTATCTTGCTTAGGAAAGGATTGAGATCGAATTTCACACAATCTCCCTCTCATCATATAAAATAATAGATGTAGAATTTATTTTGCATATTTAACCCCAAGAAATTTACAAGAATTATTACTTTTCTTCTGCACTTGCTTTTGATTTCTGTTTCTTTTTCTTTTTCACCCTTAAAATGTTTATTTTTTCTTAACATAGGTAAAGAGAATAGAAAGAAAAATCTTTAGTAGCACAGTTTAATATACACATTATGTAGCTTTGGTCTTAATATTAAATTTTTTTTAATATTAAATTTGCAATGGTAAAATCACAAATTTTATTTTATACGCTCTATAATACTACAAAAAAGACTTTGATTTTTTTTGTTCTTTTTCTGCATATTTTTGGCCCATTTTTAGTTAATCCAATTTTACAGCTAAACTTTTAAGAAACAACGAAATACTTCCTGATAGAGTGGCTGAAAAATTCTCACTGACTATGTTGTTAAATGTTTTGTCATGACTTTTGACAACATAAATATTATAGATGAAAAAATAGTCTAAAATTTGTTTACATATTAAAATAAAAACTAAAATGAAGGTTTGAAAAAAAGGTAATGATCTCAGGGTCCTGGGATCGAGCCCTGCCTCGGGCTCTCTGCTCAGCAGGGAGCCTGCTTCCTCCTCTTTCTCTGCCTGCCTCTCTGCCTACTTGTGATCTCTCTCTCTTTCTGTCAAATAAATAAATAAAATCTTAAAAAAAAAAAAGAATTGTTTTAGAGCTCCAAGTATGAGTTTGGAAACAGTCAGTGGTAGATATTAAAACACACACACACACACACACAATACAAAACAAAGCAAATGAAAAAAATGCTGCGGTTATCAGCTCCAAGAAAAACAAATTCTGAGAGAGAGCATTATAAATAAAAGTTTTAAGAAATGGAAGTTTAATCATACACTACGTACTTTTTTTGGTAGTGGATAAGTTTACAGTTATGTTACTGCAAACACTGAATATAGATTTAATCAAAGTTAAAACAACCATAATAGCAGGATAGGGGAGAGAAAGAAGGAGAAATTTAAGGGAGTTCCAATAAAGTATATCATAACATACAATAGATCATGTTTAACATTGGTGCATCAGGATATAATTGTGGGATAGACTGTGGTCAACTTGACAGGCATTGTGGTCAAATGCTTTTAAGGTCTTCTCTAAGACGTAGAAATCAAAAACTATATTTTCCAGCTTCCTCTTCTCCACATTATTCCCACTGAGTACTATTTTCATGAGTTTGGAAAGGTAGAGAAGAGGGACAAGCCTTTATTACTAAGTGGAAATTAAAGATAGACACTTGACTGATGTGAGATTTCAAGAAGCCTCTAATTGAACTTTTTGAGAATCACGATTCTTCTTTGGTGTTGATAACTGAGGTACTTGAACGGAAATGGTCTGGAGAGTCTTGAGATTTGCAGTGGCTTTGGGATAAGCATATATGACCCACTTGTTTACATGCTTAAGCTAAGATCTTCACTGGCTGTTTTCCGGACTTTTCCTCCGCAGATTTTCTAACAGTTACAGAAACTTTTAATTTCTTGTATTAAAACCATCGAAAGATATCAGCTGGCTTCTGCTTACTAACTGAATTTATACTTAAATAAGCAGTACAAAATCTGTATTTGAAATGAGATCAATATGAGAAGAAACAACTCAAAAGCTAAATCTTGGAAAATCGATGACAGAGTATGATTTTTTAAAGATTTTATTTATTTATTTGACAGAGAGAGAGAGAGATCACAAGCAGGCAGAGAGGTAGGCAGAGAGAAGAGGGGGGGGAAGCAGGCTCCCTGCTGAGCAGAGAGCCCGAGGCGGGGCTTGATCCCAGGACCCTGAGATCATGACCTGAGCAGAAGGCAAAGGCTTTAATCCACTGAGCCACCAGGCGCCCCTGCAGAGTATGATTTTTTAATTATTTTATTTATTTATTTGAAAGAGAGAGAGAGCATGAGCAGGGGGAGATGCAGAGGGAGAGGAAGAAGCACACTCCCCACTGAGCGGGAAGCCCAACATGGGGCTTGATTCTAGAAACATGAGATCATGACCTGAGCCGAAGGCACTTAACCAACTGAACCACCCAGGCACCCCAGAGAGTAAGATTTTTAATATCCATATTTATTAATATTATTCCAAATGCACACCAAAAATTTCAGGACAGAATATTATTGTTTATACATAACAAATAAAGCATGTGGTTTCTCAATAATCCCACAGATTATTGTATTTTCAAAAAATTACGGATCATATGGTTATTTAAACTGGTGCATATGCTACTGTAATTAGTAAGTCTATTATTATTTACTACTTTTTAAAAGAATAGATAATCTTGGACCTGGATAAGACTTTGTTGGTGAAGTAGTTACAGCCGTAGCAAAAATAAGAATTTCAAACAGATCATTACCTGATTGACTATTTTATAATACTTGCCTACAGAATGCTCACTTCGGCAGCGCATATAATACTTGCCTATGGAAATGAGAGGTCTTTAGGAGTCACATATTTTGTTGAAGGACCCACTTGCTGCTTTTGTGAGATACAGTGTCACAACACTGAAGTCTGCTTATGAAGCCCATATCCATGTTAGTCTTCAAAATACTATTGGTTGTAAAATTTGCTTTAATTTTCACAATAGTGCTTTTCATTTTTAGAGGGAAATATTTTTATTAAGTGCATTAGTTATATACCTTCCACCCCAGCCCAGGATCATTGTTTTAGCACAGTTATTTTATTTTTTTATTTATTTTTAAGAGATTTTTATTTATTTTATTTGAGAGAAAGAGAGGGTGTAGGAGTAGGGGATGAGGGGCAGGGGGAGAGTAGACTTCCCATTGAGCAGGGAGCCCTATGACAGGGGGCTGGATCCCAGAACGCTGGGATCACCACCTGAGCTGAAGGCAGACGCTTAACCATCTGAGTCACCCAGGTGCCCCTAACCCAGTTATTTTAGATTTAAGCTGATAGATAGATTCCGCTTCAGCTTTTAGGAAATTAAAAACAAATCAGAAAGCCTCAACAAATTAAAACTGAAACATCAGCAGTACCAAATAGGAGACAAGCCTTAGAAATTGTGAGGTTATTTGCATGCGGCTTATGTTGTAATTCCCAGGAACACATTTGATTTTTTCCGCACTCTTCAATGGTAGTATATTTTATTCCTGCTGACAGCAAGAATAACTGCTTTGAACATCACAAAAGCAATTGTGTGAGAAGTTCAACATGACTTTATTGTCCTACCAGTATAGTCTCTGCATTTCTTTTTGCATATTTAAATGTGAAAAAGCAGATACATTCCTGGTACTTAAAAAAAAATGAGATTTTGGTAAGGGCAGCGTGACATATTCAGGCAGAACATGCGCCTTCTTAATTTCCTATTTTTCTCGGTTTAAAATACTTAGGGAGAGTATTTTATAGCTACTTGATAACTTGTGTCTTTGTAGAAGAATGATCTGGAGTAGCAATAATTATGTTGCAAAAAATCACACAGGACCAGCTTTTTCTAGGAACAATGACAAAATCAGACCCTGTCTGGTTTCTAACATTTGCGTCCCTGTTTTCCTCACACACACCTCCCACTTGCAGCTTCACATATATTTCAGTCCCGAAAATGAACCTTATCTAATTAAAAGAAACTTGACTGAAGACATTCTCTGAAATTCCACAGTGAATCACCTCATCTGCCTGTGTGTTTTTGTGGGATTCCTACTGAGCGACCTCCCTTCTCCAGTGCCTCCTGGACCGCTCGCTCCTGTACTTAAGACTCACTTCCAGCATCCCCTCTGGGAGCCAGCCCTCCATCCATACTCAGACTGGTTGCCTATCACCCCCTCCATTCTGTCTACCTCTATTATGGGTTGATCACATCACATTACAGCAGCTCACATGTTTGAAAAGTAGATGATTGGAGTCTTCGAAAGCAAGGAGTAAGGTATCTTTCTTCATATCTCCCTTCAACAGCTATGAAGGTACAGGCACATGCAAGGACTTAAAGAATGCTTGCAGAAGGGCTGAATGAGTAATTGATATAATTCCTTGCAGATTCAGTAAATGAGGGTAGAGACCAAGTAGCCTCGGGTGTCCTCTGGACCTTGGGAAGTCCCAGCCAGTTGACTCACTTTGCAGCATCAATGTTATGATAAGGCCTGGCAGAAGCTTTAAGAGGCCACCTCACTTAATTGATTTCACTTTAGGGCTCTTTTAGTTGATCAACATTTTCTAGATATATTTCCACAAACTGAATTTTAGCACCCAGAGAAAATTTTACTTCTTTGCTTTCTCTTCATTGTAGGGATCTACATAACAGGTGCAATGCTGCTGAAAGCAAAGTTTAAAGAAATAAACAAAATTTAGAAAATATTCTTAAAATTTTCTGGATAAAAAAATCAAGGAAGGTAGACTTTTTTCTTTGATAATCCAAGCTCCTTATTTTTAAGAGCTACAATATTTCTTCTTCTTCCTCCTCTTTCCTCTCCTCCTCCTCCTCTCCTCCTCTTCCCTCTCCCCCTTCCCCTCCCCCTCCCCTCCTCCTCCTTCTTCTTCTTCTTCTTCTTCTTCTTCTTCTTCTTCTTCTTCTTCTTCTTCTTCTTCCATTGTCACTTCTTTAGCATGTAACTAGATCCAGCGGATTAAGCTAGTGTTTTGACAAAAGAAAAAAAATCGACTACTACTGAATTTTACCACCTCACTTACTGATTATGCCAGTTTATTATGAAGATTACTAAAATAATCAAGTTCTCACCTCAAATGGTTGTTGTTGAATAATGAAAAAAAAAAACTAAATTGGATTGACCATAAGCATCAGTTATTAGTTAGCTATACTTATCCAGGTAACTTTATAACTGAGTCCTAAGTCAATAAAGGTGAGAAAAAATTATTTCAATCATTTCAATTTCATCATTTAAAATTTTTCTTCTACTTTTTGTATTTTTGACATACTTCTGAATTATTTTAGAAAAAAATTCTTATTCTTGAAAACAGGTTAAATGTTTCTTTTTATAAAAAAGATTTTATTTATTTATTTATTTGTTTGTTTGTTTGAGAGAGTCCGTGTGAGTGGGGGGACGAGCAGAGGGAGAGGGACAAGCAGATTCCTTACTGAGCTCAGAGCCCTTCAGGGGGCTCAATCCCACTACCCCCAAGATCATGACCTGAGACAAAATCAAGAGTCCAATGCCTAACTGACAAAGCCATCCAGGTGCCCTCAAAAGTTAAAAGTTTCTAATAATCATTGCTACTGCTATGTGTTTTCAAATTTTACCTTTAGTTAGTTGTTACCTTTAGGTACTTACAACTTAGATTCATAACTTTTTCTTCCGACAACTCCTGGCTCATGTCCCAATTCCAAATAATAAAATAATTAAGATATCTTTGACCTTCATACATTAAGGTCTTAAACTATTTTTGGATTTTCTGAGAATGCTACTAAGAAATACAAAACTTTGCCTGTTTAGGTTTTAAAATAATGGATAATGGAAATAAGTAGATTTGTGTGGCATTCTCCATATTTTTGTTTAAAGAATTTAGGATTAAAAAAACAACAAATTTCAAATGAAGTTTACTTTTTCTAGATTAATTTTATAAGAAAATGTGTTAATATAATATATTTCAGCGATTGCATATTTTTCAGGCTAAAAATATAAACACACAAATTTGTACAATAGTCTACAATATTTTTTCTAGGTTTCAGTGATTTTTTTTAAAGATTTTATTTATTTATTTGAGAGAAAGATAGTGCTTGAATTGTGGAGGGGGCAGAGTGAGAGAGAGAAGTAGACTCCCCACTGAGCAGTGCCCAACCAGGGACTAGATCACAGGACCCTGAGATTACGATCAGAGCTGAGGGCAGACAGATGCTTAACTGACTGAGCCATACAGGCACCCCTAGGTTTCAATGATCTTATTTTTTTTAAAGACTTTATTTATTTATTTGGCACAGAGAGAGAGAGAGAGAGAGATCACAAGTAGGCAAAGAGGCAGGCAGAGAGAGAGAGAGGGGGAAGCAGGCTCCCCGCTGAGCAGAGAACCCGATGTGGGTTTGATCCCAGGACCCTGAGATCATGACCTGAGCCGAAGGCAGAGGCTTTAACCCACTGAGCCACCCAGGTGCCCCTTCAATGATCTTATTAACCAGGAATATTCATACTATACTTTAGGGTATAAACGCTCTAGGGATTTTTTCAATGTTTTTATTATTTGCAACATATTCTTATTCCCAGGGTATTCATTGTGTATATTTTCCTGGACTAATTTTATATCTCAAAAGAAGGTCTCATTCTCTCCCATTCTCATGTTTTTTAACATAATATACTGAACAAAGCTCTTCAATATTATCTTCATAGCAGGTATAAACTTGCTGTTATCATAAAACAATATTCTGAGGGGTGCCTGGCTGGCTCAGTCTGTAGAGCATGTAACTCTTGATGTTGGGATTGTTGAGTTCAAGCCTCACACTGGCTATAGTTTTCTTAAAAAATATTAGAACAATATTCTGCACAAACTTTAAATGCATAGCCAAGAGTGGCTATTGTCAATGTCCTAGGTGCTCCTGCAATGACATGCTGACAAAATTGTAAACTGTGAAAAGGACTGAGTCAAACTTCTTTGAGCACCTCCAAATGAATTGTAAGCAATTGCTCCAGCTATGGGGTTATGAATATAATTTGTTTATTACATATTTGTAGTCAAGATGGATAGAAGGCTCCGCTCGTACAGGGACAGAAAAAAAAGTTGCTTGACTTTTTAAAAATTTGTTTGACTTTTTATTTCCTCTCTTAAGGAGTCTCAATGCTCTTTTTCTGAGGATAGCAGCATTCACTTCACCAAATCTGTTATTAAAGAACTTTGCGAGTTATTGTATTTAATTCAGAAATTCTGATGCCCACGTCACTGTCAATCTTCAGATGAGTTAGAAAGGATAAATGGAATTTTCAAACTTGAGCCAACTTTCAGAAACTTTGAACTCTGTGAATATCATCCCCAATCCCAGAGGCTGCCTTAATACAGACTAATACAGCGAAATATTTTAAAGGCCTCATGTGATCATATTACTAAAAGATATCAGAAACTTTTTCTGTGAATATCTTGTGAAATAATTCCTTCACAACTTACAGCCTGGAAAAGACATTCAAGAATGTCTGCCCCTGAACCTTGAGTGGCCCTTAGGGTGTTGATCCTTGGATTCATATCCCTCAATTAAATAAACATAAGTCATCTTCAAATTACTGAGACTGTCAGTAAGAGAACTCAAACTGAGGGTTTGGGGAGAAGCTTCCAGAAGCATCTGAGAGCAGAAAAGAGACAGCTTCTGCATGATACTAATCAAGCAGCTGACTGACAGCTAGAAGTGGACTAATTCTGCCCAAGTTCCATGGAATAAGATAAACAGAGCTATGGATTGTTATGTTTAATCTCTGTGTTTTTTGTGCCTCTTTATCTTCTTAGATATTTTCCTTCTCATTGGCTTGTTTAATATTTGTGATTTTTTGGGGACACCAGGGTGGCTCAGTCAGTTAAGCATTTGCCTTTGTCTTGAGTCATGATCCTGGGTTCTGGGATCGAGTCCTGTGGCAGGCTCCTTGCTCAGTGGGGAACCTGTTTCTCCCTCTGCCTGCCATTCCCCAACTTGTGCTCTCTCTCTTTCTCCCTCTCTCTGACAAATAAAAAAAAGAAAATTGTGGAGTTTCTTTTTTATGGACACATAATACCTCTTAGCAGTGATAAAATCTCTATTTTTTTTGCAGATAAAACATTTTTTGAATTATCATTAACATAACAATATTATATTAGTTTCAGGGGCACAACATATTGATTCAATATTTTTATACATTACAAAATGATCACCTCATTAGGTCTAGTTATCGTCTGTCATTATACAAAATTCATTATAATAATTCAAATATTATTGACAATATTCCCCATGCTGTATGTGACATATAAGTGCCTTATTTATTTATTTATTGGAAGTTTGTACCTCTTGTTCCCCTCACCTATGTCACCTGTCCTCCTACTTTCTCCTCTACCCCCACTTTCCCCTCTACCAGCCACCAGTTTGTTCTTTGTATCTAAGGGTTTGTTTCTGGCTTGTTTGTTTTTAAATTCTACATACTAGTGAAATAATATGTTGTCTTTATTTGACTTACTTTACTTAATACACTCTAACAACCCTTCATGTCGTTGCAAATGGCAAGATTTTTTTTCTTTTTTATGCTTGTCTAAGATTTGCGACTTCTTTACAGACACGTAATACCTTTTGGCAATGATAGTCCCTATTCTTTTTTTTTTTAAGATTTTATTTATTATTTATTTGCTTATTTGACAGACAGAGAGACAGCAAGAAAGGGAACGCAAGCAGGGGGAGTGAGAGAGGGATAAGCAGGCTTCCTGCAGAGCAGAAAATCTGATGTGGGGCTCAATCCCAGGATCCTGGGATTATGACCTGAGCTGAAGGCAGATGCTCAAAAGACTGAGCCATCCAGGTGCCCCAATAAAGTTCTTATTCTTAATATTAACTTTTCCACCCCCAGTCACTCTTTGATATAAATTTTAATACCTGAACAGTATTTGCTCACACTTTGGCTAACATATGTCATGAAACAGACTTGGGTTTGTATTCTTTAATTTGGGTGCTTGTTTTTCTCATGTACCAGTTTCTTGTAACAAATCTGTAGGTTTTCTAAGTGACTTTCTCAGATGGCAAACGCAAAGACCAGAGATTCAGAAATCATGTCATACCTAGGGTGGGAGTTTTGTTTCTTCACTGAAACAATCCATGCAGACAATTCCTTTTTGACAGATTTTTAACCAAACTTTTACAAATTAGAGTTTGGCAAATAATTAAGGAACTGATGGTGTATATTCCAAAACTGTCTTGTTTTTCTAGAACTTACAAAAAAAGATGCCCCATTTATGGTCAGTCTCACACTCTTTTCCTTTAGATGTCTCCTGTGATGTTGTTACCACAAAATTTATCTCCTAGTATTATCGCCATACTTGATGAGTGATTCCTAAATATTACAAAGTTATTCAACATTCCCAAGTCACAGTTTGGGCTGAAAATGGATCAGGACATAATAAGAAATATTACTTTATTTTTTGATATTTGACTACTAACGTCTTTCTTCCTGCCTTTCTGTTCCACTCTTGGGCAAACTGGTAAGAAATTCACTCCTTTTGGTGCTGGAGGGAGATCCAGAACATGCAAGTTCCTACCCTGTTTAAGAAACTCACTTTAACTTCATTTTTATTTTCATGTCTTTAGGCACTCTCTTTATTATTAAAAAAACCCAAAACTTTATTTTACTGTGATAAGAAAGTTAACATGAGTTCTACCTTCTTAATACATTATTTTAGATGTACAATACAATTATTATTGACTGTAGGTACAATATTGTATGGTGGCAGATCTTTAGAGCTTAATCATCTTACATCCCTGGAACTGTCTACTCATTGATTAGTAACTCCCCATGTTACTTCTCTCTCCTTAGCCCCTGACAACCACTACTCCACTCTTGACTTCATGATTTGACTATTTAAAATATCCCATATATGTGGAATCACGCAGTATTTGTCTTTCAGTGACTGAGTTATTTCAAGTACCATAATGTCTTCCAGGCTTATCCATGTTATTGCATATTATGTAAATTCTTTCTTTTTTAAGTTAATATAAGTATTCTATTATTGGTATATACCACCTTTTCTTTAACCATTCATCTATTGATAGACAGTGTTTCCACATCTTGACTATTGTAAATAATGTTGCAATAAACCTGGAATGGTAATGTCTCTTTGAGATCTGATTTCAATTCTCTTGTATATCTGCCCAATAATGGGATTGCTGGATCATATGACAGGTCTATCTTACTTTTTTGAGGAACCTCCACACTGTTTTCATTTTACATTCCTACCATAGTGTGAAAGGATTGCAATTTCCCTACATCCTTACCAATACTTGATATCTTTGTTTATTTGCAATTTTTGATAATAATTATCTTTGTTTGTTTATAATATCTGATAATAATCATCCTGACATGTGTGAAGTGATATCTCACAGTGGTTCTGATTTGCATTTCCCTGATGACTAGTCACACTGAACATCATTTCATGTACCTGTTGACCATTGGTATATCTTTGGAGAAGTGTCTAATCAGGTCAGTCCTACTATTTAACCACAATAAGAAATCTGAGCCAATCTTCTTTCCTTGCTCTTTCAAGACATTTAGGACTTGTTTAAGAGGTTTAATCTGCTCTTCCCAGAGACCTCAAATTAAGTCATATACCTTTTTAATCCTCTTGGTATATGTATTGTGTCATCAATTTCAATACCCAAATCAAATTTTGGGTGGGGTCCATTGTGTATTTACAGAATGATCACCAAAAATGACATTAATATTTTCTCTAGCGGTACCTGAGTGGCTCAGTTGGTTAAGCATCTGCCTTAGGCTCAGGTAGTGGTCTCCAAGTCCTGGGATCAGTCCCACATTGGGACCCCTACTCAGAGGGGAGTCTGCTTCTCCCTCTCCCTCTGCCTGTCCCTTTCCACTTGTGCATGCTCTCTCTCAAATAAATAAATAAATAAATAAATAAATAAATAAATAAAATCTTCAAATATATATTCTCTAGCTTTACTTGGAAAATGACCCAATGTCAGTACCAAGATAATTGTGTCAACAAAACTTAGCTATTTGCTCAGG
Organism: Nasua narica; assembly: GCA_028533885.1. Classification (NCBI taxonomy): domain Eukaryota; kingdom Metazoa; phylum Chordata; class Mammalia; order Carnivora; family Procyonidae; genus Nasua; species Nasua narica. Next base: position 179,401,055 of record CM052799.1, on the reverse strand, counting down.
AAATTCTGAGGGAGATAAGACTGCAAACTAGTGAAAAATTGTTTACCTCAGGAAATCTGCAAACCAGTTTACCTGAGTTTGGTCATCTGGGCAAATAGTTATCTAATCAGGACAACAGTTTGCTCACTTGGACAATTAGTTTGTTGGTCAGGACAATAGCTCACCAAGAGGGGCGCCTGGGTGGCTCAGTGGGTTAAAGCCTCTGCCTTCAGCTCAGGTCATGATCTCAGGGCCCTGGGATCGAGCCCACATCTTGCTCTCTGCTCAGCAGGGAGCCTGCTTCCTGCTCTCTCTCTGCCTCCCTCTCTGCCTGCTTGTGATCTTTCTCTCTCTCTGTGTCAAATAAATAAATAAAATCTTTAAAAAGAAAATAGCTCACTAAGATTTGTTTTAAGACTTTGGCCTTGGTATGTCCACCAATCTTAGGCCAGTATGTCATGAACTCTTAATCATTTTTTTCTTGCCTTGGAAGTCTTACATTAAGTCCCTGAAGTCCAGGAAGTAAAACCTATAAGTACCCTTTCCTTTCCTCCTTCTTTGATACTATTAAGAGTTTGTAAAAGTGATGTTTTCCAGGTCTGTTAATAAGTTTAATAAACTGAGCTTTGACTGATCAATAGTTCTCTTTTTTTTTTTGAGGGGATGTGATCATTGTGATGAGTCTAGAATTAACACATATTACACCTTCCTCAATCCTTAATTTTTTTCTAATCGCTCTTTACATGGCTTAACTAATGTATAACTCACTGTTGATTATTCAAATTGCAGCCATCCTTAATATTGACCTAAGTATTCCAAGGATAGTTTTTCTGTTCTGATTTATATTTGACTCTCAGTTCATAATCAGGCTAAATTTCACATATATACAGGAATGGGAACTCCTTAAGATCAAGAGACTATGTGTCTGTTATCTATGGCACCATGATTTACACAGCAAGTACCCCATGAAATGTGTATTATGTTAATGAAATCCCATTGAATAAGCTATGACAAAATTCTTGACTTTATCGCCCAACATATGGTACTTCGTACCTTGTGTTAGTTGTATTTATGTAGTTAATTCTTTAAACCAGAGGGCAGAACCAATTTGTGTAAATTATGTATAGTGTCCAGAACCAAATCTAGTATTCCAAACAGAGCACAACAAAGAGATTTCATTCTCATGTTGCAGATATCCTATTTTTACTATAAAGCCCACAGGATTGCATTGGCATTTGATAAGCATATTGTATTTCCAATCAAGTACAGAATTAACTAAATCCTTAATGTCTATATTTTTTCACCACCTACAAGGCTAAGTTACATCTTGTAGTATTTCTACACGTGTTGATGTTTCTTTGAACCAGGGTCTAATTATTTTATTTCATTATTAGATTACTCCAGCCTCTCAAAATCTTGTCAAATTTTGATGCTGTCTTGTACTGTATTAATTATTCTTTTTGGTTTTCTGTTAATCACAGATTTAGTATTATACTCTCTAAATCTTATATTGATTATTGATGAACTTCAGAACTAAACAGATTCAAGAAGTGAATTTGTGTCATGGAGTAGAAGACCTATAATAATACTAGCATCATTTGTTCATGTTTGTTTAGACTGGATACATGAAGGAAATCTGTGTAATTTCGAAAGTTTGGTCAGATGCTTTCCCATTCTTGGATCAGTCTACAGATAATCAATATCTTTGAAATGAAGCACTGAAACTTCTGGTTTGTGTACAATTCTAAGACCTCATTCACTGACAGAATATTGATTCATTCTTCATGTTTCATTTTAGACGCTGTTTCTGGGAATCTTTCTGATTACACCTTCCAAGAATGGTTAGGCACCTCATCTACGTATTCCTATAGGACTCTTTACTACACTATGACAGAAGTTTCATACTTTATTATAATTGTTTATGCACATGTTTATATTTCACACTATAGTGTGAAAACTATGAGGGGAACTTAAGTTCGTTCATGAATTGTATCTGAAGCTTTTAGATTTGTGGCTGATATATATTCAATAAATATAAAATGTCATCTCAAATACACTCATTTTTTAATGAATGAAGAAACAACTTCTTTGTATTTTATGAGTTTATTTTCTATGACTTCCCTTGGGAACATTAATTCTACTGGATATCAGACAAATTTAAGTTTGAATTTAAAAAAAAGCTATTTTTTCCCAGTATATATTCCAAGTTCAATTTGGTCTCAGGAGTGGTATTAAAGTACTTTATGGAGAAGATCAGTTTTTCTATGTCCTTCCCCCTTTAACCCACTTCCCACACTATTTTTTCTCCTTCCTATAATTATATGAAGGAGTGTACTGAGTCATATACAGCATAAACAAAAGCATTCTTCTAAACCATGAAGTCTTTTGGATCACAGAGGTTCCGTGGAATGGATGGTTTCTCTGTAACAAAGAATTTGGCTTGCCTTTGTCCCCAGTTCTGGGAAGTAGCTTCTAAATCCTTGGAAATTCTCCAAGTACTTAAGAGTTACTTATAGTGGAGCATGATGGTTTATGCTAATGAGATGACTCATGATAGCACTCCAGATAGTGCTATTGAGAGAAGATTCTGGATAGGGACTGACCAGACCTGAAAGACCAACCATATGGTTAGGTGAATCCAGCTTTGAGCCATTTGGTATCAGCTCAACTTTCAGGGAGGGGAAGGAGGGATTGGAGACTGAGTTTAATCATATAGCCAATGAGTCAATCAATTATGCCTACTTAATGAAACCCCAATAAACTCTGGAGACCTAAACTCAGAAGATCATCCCTGGGTAGCAATATGTTGCGTGTGCTTTGTTACACGTTGATGTGTGGAAAGGGAGACATATCTTGACTCTATAAGGAGAGGACACTGGAAGCTTGGAGTTTGCAATCCTCTGAGACTCTGATCTATGTGTCTTGTCTGATTTAAGTCTTCCCTACTGTAATAAAACTGTATTAAGTACACACTTTCCAAAGTTCTATGAGTCAATTGTAACAATTATCAAACCCTACAAATCCTCAAATTTGTAGCCACTTTGTCAGAAGTGAAGGTGGCCCTAGAAACTCACAGTCTATGACTGGTATCTGAGTGAAGAGTAGTCTTGTGGAGGAAGGCACCCTTATCCTTTGAAGTTTGGCTTAAGTCTAGGTAGTTGGTCTTGAAGACCTTGTACGAATATTTTCTGTGTTGCTAAATTCTGAGCAGTTCTTGTAATGATCCTCCCTTTCTGGAAACTTGCCATCATTTGTAGAATGCCCGTGGTCCTTATCCAGAGGATTTGGTTAATCTGAATCCCCTGAAAACCATAGGACCTGAGTACATCAACTTGAGGTTGATACATCCATCTGCCATAGCTTCTAGTATGCCATTATTCTCTATCTTATTGAAATGGCTCATACACTACAGGCTAGTACTACCTCTGAAATTTCCAGAGTGGATTTTGTGATATGTCATCTAGAGTCCCCTTCAGGACTAAAAGACTGAGTCCCTCAGATTCTCAGAATGTTGCCACCTAACTATTCTCAGGTGATAGTCTTCTATGGAAAATGTTGCTTGCTGGAATCAGCTGTTTTGGCCAAGGTCACACCCCTTTCCTAGAGATAAGCTGCAAGTAATGATGATAGCTGCAAGAATATAAAATCTATGCCTTGGGGCGCCTAGGTGGCTCAGTGGGTTAAAGCCTCTGCCTTTAGCTCATGTCATGATCTCAGGGTCCTGAGATCGAGCCCCTTATTGGGCTCTCTGCTCAGCAGGCACCCTGCTTCCCCGTCTCTCTCTGCCTGCTTCTCTGCTTACTTGTGATCTCTCCCTCTGTCAAATAAATAAATAAAATCTTTTAAAAAATAAATAAATAAATAAAATAAAATCTATGCCTTACCACAACATACATAATCCCAAAGAGCCATCATAGCTCCAGAGTTCCTTGTAGGTTCTACTTAGGGTTTTGTTTGGAGGACATCACAGTTCACCCTCTCCTTCTGGCCAATTATGCCTCATTGTTTTTCTTTTTGAGGTTGTCATGTGCTCTATGATGAAGTCCTTGCATGTTAATCTTAGATTCTGCTTCCCAGGACCCCAACCTGCAATTTTTGTTGCCAGGACTGTTCAGAGAAATAAGAGAGAGAATTTAGGAACTTAATCCTCTGTTAGCTCACATCTAGGTACTGTCATTAGTATTAGATGAGCACAAATGACTCTGGCATAAGGGAGTCAAACTGCTGTTAAAACTTTCTCTCACAGTGAAATGGTGGTGGAAGGTGAGAGATATCAGTGGAAAGGGATCCATGGAAAGCCAGGGCAATGTATTACAACTTTGAGAGATATTGAGTATGTAACAACTGACATAAAGCACAGTGAAATAAAGTGACTGTTGCTAAGTGCAATAGTTACTTTAAGAAAGATAACCAAGGGGTAACAGTGATTAGACAGCAACTAAAAATTAAATGTGAAAACCAGAGGGCTTCCCTGGGTAATATACCGGGCTCTAATTAAAGCCAGAGAGTGATGAAAACTGAAAAACAGGCCAAGAACTTTGTGAATAAAATACCAAAACTTCGAAGAAAGTTAAACAGTGAACCAAGATAGTTTTATGTATAGTCAAGGCTCTCACTGAGCAATAAAATGACTTAGTCATGTGAAGGAGACATCTGGGCTAATACATTAAGCAATCTTATGTTCTCAGATCCACTCCCCCAACCACCTGTTCATGCAGAAGCAGTACACTCCTGGGGCACCTGGTTGGCTCAGTCAGTTGATTCTGGCTCAAGTTATGATCTCCAAGTTGTGAGACTGAGCCCCACTTCAGGCTCTGTGCTCACTGGGATTCTCTCTTTCCCATTGTTTCCCCCACTTGCTCTTTTTCTCTCTCTCTAAAGTAAATAAATAAATCTTAAAAGAAAAAAAAAAGGAGAAGTAGCCCACTCATCCCTATTAAAGCCTAGCATACTTCCTCCTCAGTAGAGTCTCTGCTGTAGGAATATGTGTGTCTCATCCTCAAGATCTACCCTTATCTCCTTCACTGTTTGTTGGGCTGTTAGGATTAAATCCCAGCATAATTTAGCTGTAGGAAGTGTTTGTTGAATAAGAGATTAAAGTTACTGTTACTCAAGGACCTGCTGGAAATAGTTACCCTTTTCCTGGGAAGAGAAATAAGCACATCCTTCAGAGAAGGTTATGAGAGAAAATGGAAGTGCATGGCATAGAAAAATAATCCATAAAACACATTTTTAAATGAATGAATGAATGACTCAACTCATGTCACCTCCTCTATGAATATTCCATGTCCCATCAGGGTAGAAGTGCTTCTTCTTGTGCACACCAATCACCTCTTATTGATATTTCTATTGTAGGAGTTATTCCATTGTTGTTATTCTTCAGAAACCTGTCTCTTCTACTACTGGGGACAGTTCTGGAGAATAGTGAGTTAACTTGATTAATCTTTGAATATAGAGTAGATAATAAGCACAGCATCTGCTTTTGAGATGAAACATTGAAACCTACACAGTAATTTGTAATTCTAAGACCATTTGGACTGAGGAAACATTGACTCAACTTTTAGGTCTTCTCTTAAACTCACTTGTCCTTAAAATGTTTTGTAGTTTCCAAATTAATGAGTGAATAGGTGAATAAAGACAATTTTAAAAATTCAGTTGAGATGATTAAAACCTTCTCTCTTAATGATATCTAGCTGGCTAAATGGCTTTGATAGACCAGACATCTGGATATGTTGAGGTTTGAGTTGGCATGATTATACTAAAATGATAATACTAAGTGAAATTTTCTTTCCTCTACATGAGTCAGATGTTTTAGATGTTTTGGGGGAGCCAATTCTTTGTTGCACTACTGAAAATTCTTGACTTTGAGAAAATGAGTAATTATAACCAATTCCATTTTGTTTACACCTACCCATAATGACAGAATGTTGTCAAAATCCAGCTCTAGAAGTCAGGGTCATTACCTTCTACAAACACATGAGGTGAACCTGCTAATTTGAGGCTTAAGGTAAGCCCTCAAAAGATAGCTGGTTGCAGTTTCTCTATGTAAGTTGAAGCCAACTAGCTTAAAGTAATTTAAAGACATTTTATTGGCATCCAGGCTGCCCTGAGACACAGTAATGCAACCATGTTCCTACTGCCTAGAACAATGGTGAAACTTCATAATACTCAGCTCCAAGTGATAGATGCAAATCCTTGGAAATTGTGCTAAAAGGGAATTAATAAACTGGCTACATGATGAAGAGAACACTAAGTGCATGGAAAAATATGGATTCAGCTGGTGCTGTTTAGAGATCAGAAGATATATTTTTGTGTTACATCTGATCTGTGAAGTTCCAATGAGAACATGTGGCATTCAGTAATCCACTATCAAAGTTGATCTGCTCACTATCAAAATGACCGATATGATAGAAAGAGGGATTAGAGTCTCCGATTTATTTCATTCTTTCCAATGTTTTTGGGGGGATTAAGGATGACTGATGCTGATACACCAAAACCACATTTAGGCCAAGTAATTCTTGAGAGAGAGAAATGACAGATATATCCAGCTGTGCACCTGGACACTGGGAAAATACTGATGAAACTTTGCTTTGAGTATAGAAATCTTCATTCTGATAGATCTTGTACATATTTGAATCATGCAGGAAAGAGGAGAGCTATAGGAAGTCTGTGATAAAAGGCACATTTGGAATGCCAATTTGGCATTTTCATAAGCATACTTCCTACTTGGGAATGAAGTTGAAGTACTTAGAGACATACACTACAGTATTATTTATCGGAAGGTGTCTACAAATTTCCCTTCAAAAGGAATGACACTTTAAAGTGTCCACTCTGTTAGGGTGTGGCTACAGTGAGATTAGTACTGATACTGCTTTTGGCAAAGACACATTCCTGACAATGGGTGTGTCAACACAAAGGGCAAACCAAACATAGCTTCACAACTGAGAACAAAGAGCAGTGCCTCAGACCCAAAGGAAGTGTATGAAAAACATAACTGTTGCTTCATAAATGTTTGGTGAATTGAATTATATATGTGAGGAAGATCAAGTAGATTACAGATTGCAAATTGCCCCAGAAAGAAAGAAAACAAAATAAAACAAAACATCGAAATGTGGAAGTCATTGTAATGTTTTTAACAATGCTCACAGAAACCAATGTATATATATATTAAATGTACTTATTTAGAAATAAAACTGAAAGTAGTTACTTTTATTTAAATAATACTTTCCGAAATAAGTTTTCTTAAACCAAAGGGCCACTTTTTTGCCCCATCATGGGGTTTAAGTGATTAGAAATAGACTCATTTGATGTGTCTTCAATTCCATATTGATAGATTCCCTGAATAAGCCATCGTGACATGACTGAAGAATTCCACTTAACATTAGATTGTCTGTTAAATTGGTACATTGGCTGGATAATTTAATACCAGGAGAAAAATGATGTCCTTTGAAAAATAAGTATATTGTTTTTTTATCAGATCATGACAGATAATTTATCATGTTTCCATTTTTATCTTGCCAGGATGCCCAGAACTAAATGATCAATTAATATAACGATTTAGGCAAATGTTGATATATTTTCTTTGACCTATTTTTATTTTCTCTTTATATTCTAATATTAGTAAAACTATGTAAACCCATGCATATATAATAGATTTGTAGGTGGGCACTAATCTAAGATCAAATATCTGTCATTATGAAGATGTTAAACAACCTGAAAAAAATCTGTTGATTAAAACAAACAAGACCCGAGGGTACTCAAACTGAATGAGATGTGAAGAATGACCTTAAAACTAGACACCAACGGGCAAGATGGTAGAGAAGTAGGAGACCTTGTTTCGGCCAGTCCCCTAAAGTGAGCGAAATATCTACCAGAGCACTCTGTACACCCATGAAATCAGCCCGAGATGTAAGATTATACACTTCTGGATCACTATGAGGGCAGAAGACAGCAGTGGAGAGGTAAAGTGGAGTGAGAACACTCGGACTGATATCGGAGGAGAAACAGAAGGGGGAGGGAGCCACTAGAAGTGACCTATTGGAAAGTAACACTCCAATATGAAAGTGCCCTGTGATTGGGGACCAGCATTAACTTGGAGTCTGGTTAAAAGTGCTCAAAAAGGGCAAAAGATCTTAAGGAGCAACTGGTGGAATCAGGCAGTCATGGGCATGGGCCGAGGCCCATGTTCCCAGGAAGGACACCACTGGCGACCACTTGGGTCAGAGAGAGTCCAGCGGGGCCTTCAGTCCATGTCCCCGAGTCCACAGCTTTCCCTTGCTTGCACCACCACTTGGGCTGGGCACACTCCCGCCTGCATCTGAGGAACTGTGGTGTGGGTGCCAGCCAGCGGTCTCTAGGATAGCAACCTTCTGTGGTCTGCCATGGGGTCTGAGCACACTCCTGCTCATGCCTGAGTGAGCCTGGTGTGAGCATGGGTCTATGATCTCTGGGTCCACAGCCCCCGTGCGCTCCCAACCTGTGCCTGAGAGAACCTGGCATTATGACAGGTGGGGATCCCTCCACCAGTAGCCTTCTGCAACCCACCCCACCCTGGGGTCTGTGCAAACCAGGAATGGGCCTGAACCCCAGAGAGTAGTCCCGGAAATGGCAACCACCTGAGGCAGGTTCCCTGACCAATATCACTCTTGGTTTTGATGGTGTGGGGGTGCAGAGACAAGCAGGGGCCTCAGGTGACCACTGGGATGGTGGCTGAGGGTGCACACTTCCTGTGGAAGTTTGTGGTGTGCAGCAGAGTTTGCAGAGGGCAGGTCTGGGTGTTCTGGACCACCTAGAGGGGAGCAGACTAAGACTTCTCTCTGGAAGCAGAGGCCTGGGTATAGATCCTTTGCTCTGATCCTCTGAAAAGCCTCAGAAAGCTGCCACAGAACAAAAACCTCTAGAGAGCAAAAGCCTGAAAAATCAGTTTCCACAGAGCCCAACCCCTTGATAACCAGCAGGGTGACTCAACCCAAGCAAGATTGACTGGAAAACAACACGGCAGGCCCCTCCCCCAGAAGACAAGCCAAAAGCAAGAGGATGATAACCACAAGGTCCTCAAAAAAATGTAAAACCCCAACATCAGGGGGAAAACAATATATTAAGCCCCCTGTATGCCCCTAAAACCTGTATATTTCATAGATACAAGTTTTTTTTTAATTTGTTCTTCCAATTCTTGTTCTTTTAATTTTTTAAACTACTTAACATTACAAATAGAGGTTGAATACCACATATCTCATAACTTTTTAACTTGATTTTTTTTATCCATACACCTGTGTCTCTTTTTCTTTTCTTTTCTTTTCTTTTCTTTTCTTTTCTTTTCTTTTCTTTCTTTTCCTTTTCTTTTCTTTTCTTTTTTAACATACGTATAGATATAAGCTTCAGGGTAATCCTTTCTCCCTATTCAAAACTACCCTTACATATAGTATCTCTGGAAAGTTGAGTCCTTTAACAAAGATAATAAGATACACCCAGGAAGAACCAAAATAACCTTCCTTGCCCACATCGAGGATTTATAACCACCGTCCCATCTTATTCTTCTGTCAGTGTTTCAGTTTATTTGTTTTTGTTCTGATATTATATAATTCTAATTCTTGGGGTTCATTTTGGCTGGGTTCTTCTTTTTTTTCTTGTCATTTACTTTTGTTGGTCTTTTTGTTTGTTTTTGATTGTTCTATACATTATAAATCTTCCTTTTGGCACTCATTTTGTCTGGGCTTTCTCTTCTTTTATCTCTTTTTCTCTCTCTTTTTTCTTTCTTTTTGGTGAGGACTTCTGATTGCTCTGAAACATTCCAGGGTGCACCTTGCCTGGATAGTGGTTGATATATTCAGCTACACATGCCCCCAACCACCTCTCCCCAAAATGATTAGGAGAAGGACCACCCAACACAGGAAAAATTCAGAGATTACACCTTCTCCCTCAGAACTATTGGATATGGACACAAACAGTATGTCAGAAAGGGAATTCAGGGTAATAGTTATCCAGGCAATGGCTAGGTTGGAGAAAAACATTAGTGACAAAATAGAACCCCTGAGGGCAGAAATGAGAGCTGATCTGGAAGAAGTAAAAAATGCTATCGACGAGATCCAATCTAATCTAAATATTATAACATTTAGGGTAACTGAGGCAGAAGATGGAATTAGTTATCTAGAGGACAAACGGATTGAGAAGGATCAGGAGGAGGCCTGGAACAAACAGCTCAGAAGCCATGAAAACAGATTTAGGGAAATAAATGATGACATGAAACATTCCAAAGTCAGAATTATTGGGATCCCTGAGGGGGTGGAGAAAGAGAGAAGACTAGAAGATATATAGTTGAACAAATTCTGGATGCAAATTTCCCCAATCTGGGGAAAGGAACAAGTATTCATGTCCTAGAGGCAGAAAGGACATCCCCAAGATCGACAAGGTTAGAAAGACATCCAGACACTTGATTATGAGATTCACGAATTATAATTTTAGACAAGAGGTCCTGAGGGCAGCTAGGGAAAGAAATTCCTTATGTACAGAGGAAGACCCATCAGAATAACATCAGAGCTGTCCACAGAAACCTGGCAAACCAGAAAGGCCTGGCAAGACATATTCAGGCCACTATATAAGAAGAACATGCAGCCAAGGATACTTTATACAGCAAGGCTGACATTCAAAGAAGGAACATTCCTCAACTTCATAAAATTTATCTGTGAAAAACCCACAGTGAATATCATTCTCAATGGGGAGAAGCTGACAGCTATCCCTTTGAGATCAGGAACATGACAAGGATGCCCATTCTTGACACTCTTGTTCAACATAGTACTACAAGTCCTAGCAGCAGCAATCAGAAAACAAAAAGAAATAAAAGGTTTCAAATTGGCAAAGAAGAAGTCAAACTCTCTCTCTTCACAGATGACATGATACTTTACATGGAAAACCCAAAGACTCCACCCACAAACTACTAGAACTCATACAGCAATTCAGTAATGTGGCAGGATACAAAGTCAATGCACAGAAATCACTATTATCACTTATACACTAACAATGAAAATATGGAAAGGGAAATTAGGGAATTAATTCCATTTACCATAGCACCAAGAACCATAAGATACCTGGGAATAAACCTAACCAAGGAGGTAAAGGATCTGTACTCAAGGAACTACAGATCATCGTGAAAGAAATTGAAGAAGACACAAAAAGGTGGAAAAGCATTCCATGCTTATGGACCAGAAGAATAAACATTGTTAAAATGTCTATACTGACCAGAACAATCTATACTTTCAATGCCATCCTGATCGAAATTCCACTGGCATTTTTCAAAGTGCTGGGACAAACAATCCTAAAATTTGTATGGAACCAGAAAAGATCCCGAATTGCTAAGGAAATGTTGAAAAAGAAAAACAAAGTTGGGGGGATCACATTGCCTGATTTCAATCTTTACTACAAAACTATGATCATCTAGACAGCATGGTACTGTCACAAAAACAGACACATAGACCAGTGGAAGAGAGTAGAGAGCCCAGATATGGACCGACAACTCTATGGTCAAATAATGTTTGACAAAGCAGGAAAAAATATCCAGTGGAAAAAGACAGTCTTTCTTTCTTTTTTTTTTTTTTAAGATGTTATTTATTTATTTACTTGACAGAGAGAGATCACCAGTAGGCAGAGAGACAGACAGGGAGAGAGGGGGAAGCAGGCTCCCTGCTGAGCAGAGAGCCCAGTGCAGGGCTCAATCTCAGGGCCCTGAGATCATGACCTGTTAAAGCAGAGGCTTTAACCCACTGAGCCACCCAGGCCTAAAAGACAGTCTCTTCAATAAATGGTGCTGGGAAAATTGGACAGCTACATATACAAGAATGAAACTTGACCGTTCTACACCATACACAAAGAAAGATAAACTCAAAATGGATAAAAGACCTCAATGTGAGGCAGGAATCTGTCAAAATCTTAAAGGAGAACATAGGCAGTAACTTCTTTGACATTGGCCACAGCAACTTCTTTCAAGGTTTACCTCCAAAGGCAAAGGAAACAAAAGCAAAAATAAACTTTTGGGACCTCAAGATTAAAAGCTTCTGCACAGCAAAAGAAACAGTCAACAAAACAAAGAGGCAACCCATGGAATGGGAGAAGATATTTGCAAATGACACTACAGACAAAAGCCTGATAGCTAAGATCTATAAAGAACTCCTCAAACTCAACACTCACAGAACAGATAATCATGTCAAAAAATGGGCAGAAGACATGAACAGACACTTCTCCAAAGAAGACATACGGATGGCTAATAGACACATGAAAAAATGTTCACCATCATTAGCCATCAGGGAGGTTCAAATCAAAACCACACTGAGATACCACCTTACACCAGTTAGAATGGCCAAAATCAACAAGACAGTAAACAACAAATGTTGGAGAGAATGTGGAGAAAGGGGAATCCTCCTCCACTGTTGGTGGGAATGCAAGTTGGTGCAGCCACTTTGGAAAACAGTTTGCAGATTCCTCAAGAAATTAAAAATAGAACTGCCTTTGACCTGCAATTGCACTACTGGGTATTTACCCCAAAATACAGATGAGGTGAAAAGAAATGCCTTATGTACCGCAATGTTCATAGCAGCAATGATCAAAATTGCCAAACTGTGGAAAAAGCCAAGATGCCCTTCAACAGACAAATGGATAAAGAAGATATGGTCCATATATACAATGGAATAATACGCCTCCATCAGAATGGATGAGTACCCAACTTTTGCATCAACATGGATGGGACTGGAGGAGATTATGCTGAGTGAAATAAGTTAAGCAGAGAAAGTCAATTATCATAAGGTTTCACTTACTTGTAGAGCATAAGGAATAACATGGAGGACATTAGGGGAAGGAAAGGAAAAGTGAATTGGGGGAAATCGGAGGGGGAGGCAAACCATGAGAGACTGTGGACTCTGAGAAACAAACTGAGGGTTTTGGAGGGGAGGGGGTTGGGGTGATGAGTGATCCTGGTGGTGGGTATTGAGGAGGTATTGAGGAGGGCACACATTGCATGGAGCACTGGGTGTTGTGCGTAAATAATGAATCTTGGAACACTGAAAAAATAAAATTAAATTAAAACAAACAAACAAAAAAACTAGACACCAAACTGCTGGCCCTTGCAAAACATCACATTTTTAATATTTAAAAAAGTCACCAGAATACCAGTCTTTTTTTACCTTCAGTTTCAAAAGGAAGGATTAAATAAACATTTGTTTTTTTAAAAGAAAATTTTATGTCCTTGTAAGGATAATTAATATTATCTTCCCCCATTTATTAAAAAAATAAATCTTAAATACCATCGGGAATTATATTTTTCCTTTGATTAATTTCTTTTGTTTTAAAGATTTTATTTATTTATTTGACACAGAGAAAGGGATCACAAGTAGGCAGAGAAGCAGGCAGAGAGAGGGGGAAGCAGGCTCCCTGCTGAGCAGAGACCCTGATGTGGGACTCAATTCCAGAACCCTGAGATCATGACCTGAGCCGAAAGCAGAGGCTTTAATCCACTGAGCCACCCAGGCACCCCATCTTTTGATTAATTTCTATAATAATATGGAAACACTTAAATTTATTTGTATGAGTTTGTTTTTATAGCATATATAGTAAATATGTGGTAATTATAGCATATGACATGTAACATATATAAATGTATATTAATATAAATATATTATATTTATAATATAAATGTAAAATAGGAAAAATATTTGGATATTACTTTGTTTTTGAAGAATAAACAAAAAATTTGTTAATCTACGAATCTGTGATAATATTTTGTCAGGTTTCTAAAATTGAAAATTTGCTGACTGGCATTTGCAGAATTCTTTTTCAATAGTAAAATCTCAAACTGCACAACGAGGTAATAAATGTGTTCTTTAACTAGAAAATTAGAGTAAACCACCATTACTGTTATGTTGAAGATTCATATTAAAAAAAATTGGCTAGAGTCTAAAGTTAAGCTTTTATAACAGAAAGCATTTTATTTTATTTGATTTATTTTTAACAGAAAGTATTTTAGATAAACTTGTATTATTTGCTTTTTGGATGAACTAATATGCTATGAAGTATTGTGCTAAGTAGTTTTAAAAAGCAATTATTCTGACATGTTATATAAAAGGTTAAAAGTTGAGATCTGTAACGTACATAAAGAATACTAGAGAGGCAAAGAACATTGAGTAACATTTTTGCTGAGTGGCAGGTGTATTTTGTGCTAGTCTATAACCATCAGGAATTGTGGGAGATCCAAACCCCTGAGTCTTTTATTGAGATCATAGGACAGTATGTGGAACAATAAAACACAGCCTTGGAGCTTTTAGATTTGAAGCAGGTATCATTTTACAAGGGATTGTTTTGTTCAAATGCTGGGTTTCACTTCATTGGAATCAAATAATGCCTCCAGCGCCAGCTGTCTATGACCATCCAGAGATGAAATAATAGTACACATGTTTTGTATCACCCTAGTACTATGGATTCCACTACTTACTAAAGATAGTTTTGAATTACTCTGCTTCCATTTATAAAATATCTTAAAAGTCAAATTACTTTTTAAAATCATAAAGTACCCGGGATGCCTGGGTGGCTCAGGTGGTTGAGCAGCTGCCTTTGGCTCAGGTCATGATCCCAGCGTCTTGGGATTGAGTCCCGCATCAGGCTCCTTTCTCCGCAGGGAGCCTGCTCCTCTCTCTGCCTCTGCCTGCCTCTCTGCCTGCTTGTGTTCTCTCTCTGTTAAATGAATAAATAAAATCTTTAAAAAAAAATCATAAAGTACCCATATCTTTTCTTATGACTTTAACTCATTCCTGAAGACCATATACCTAAGTGAAAAAACATCAAGTGAAAAAGAAATGTTTTAACTTTAATTAAGAAAAGATACATACCATCTTAACTCAAAATTCCCAATTTGCAGACAGAGACATATATCAAATGAATACTGAAAATAAGTTTATATGTTATAAGTGATTTGAAATTAAATACAGCTTATACATAAATGAAATGTGGTAGAGTTTCATGTATTCTTTCTTTATTCTTCTTTTCCATACCTTGTTCTTTGAAAATTTTTCAATCTTTCAGGAGCTAAAATACATTTAAAATACATCTTTACTGAAGGCACAATACCTTTCAGGTATTAGGGCAAGGTAAAGGTTAAACATTGAAGCCCTGAAAAATTGTGGAAAAAATGAATACACGCAATTGACCAAAGTCATAGCATTCGGTATCCCTTCATTACTTATAACTTATATAAACTTATTTTCCACATTCATTTACCAGAATTAGTTTTTTAAGAGCATCTTGATGTTCAGGATGCCTTTAGAGGCCTTGGAAAACTCTTTCCCTTAAGTAGGGTATTTTATGTTAAAATACAAGATACATGAAATTTAGTAGTCAAGGCTTAAATTGAAGCTTTAACTTCATTCTCAGGCTCTGTTGTTAATGGAAAATATTATATTACTAAGGATAATGGAACTATCATGGAAAGGATCTTCTCGAGTTACTTTAGTCTTTTTTTCCCCAAGTAGTTTATATTCACTCATGAAATGATAATTTTTGTTGTTTAACTTGGCATGAACAGAATTCAAACTGACATTGCTTATACTGCCCTCCTATTTTTCTTTGACTTTCATCAGCTGCCCAGGAGGACTGAAGGGGAAAGACTTTTCTCTCCTTTGTTGTTCTCTTTATTTTCTCCCCATTCCCTTAATCTGCCATAAATGGAGGAAAATGTGAGGGTTATATTGATACTCTTTTTGCTTTGTTTTCTTTGGGCCTAGGTGAACCAAAGGCAGGGATATGATGGAAAATATTCTTTTGGAACTTGAATTTCAGAAGACAAATTTTCAGAATCTGGGCTTAAGTGTCTGTTGTAGGTAGGCAGAGAACAAGAAGAGGACACAATGGGTGGGTGGACAGGGAGTATGGTAGGTCCGTGATCATTGCTTCTTACGATGAAAAAAAGTTGTGTCAGCTATCTTAGCCTGTCTTGGACACAGGCCAGGCTCTGGATGATCAAAGAGGGAAAAATTAGAACTTGAATCTAAGGAACAAATTTTCCCCAGGGATTGTTCTCAGGCCAAACTGTGCATATATTGAGAATATTTGTTCCTGGCTAACACCATGTATTAGTTTACAAGGGCTGCTGTTTTGGTCCTCTAGGGTTGCCCTAACAAAGTACTGCAGAAAGGGTGGCTTAAACAACAGAAATGTATTTCTTAATAATTTTGGAGGCTAAAAATCCAAGATCAAAGTGTCAAGAGGTTTGGTTTCTCCTGAGGTTTCTCTCCTTGGTCTATAGATGGCCACCTTCTGGCTATATCTTCACATGGCCTCTGCTCTGCATGCATCACTGGTGTCTTTTTCTCTCCTTATAAGAACACCAATCATTGGAGTAGAGACCACCTTAACAAACTTTTTATTTATTTTATTTTATTTTATTTTACTTTATTTTATTTTATCTTACTTTATTTTACTTTATTTTATTTTAAAGATTTTATTTATTTGACAGAGAGAGACACAGCGAGAGAGGGAGTACAAGCAGGGTAAGTGGGTGAGGGAGAAGCAGGCTTCCTGCCACAGGCAGCCTGATGCGGGTCTCGATCCCAGGACTCTGGGATCATGACCTGAGCCGAAGGTCATGAAGCATCATGAAGATGCTTAACGACTGAGCCTCCCAGGCACCAAACTCATTTTAACTTAATTACTTCTTTAAAGGTTCTGTCTCCAAATAAAGTCATATTCTGAGTTAAGACTCAACATATGAATTTTGGGGAGACACAGTTCAGCCCATAACAACTATTATATTATTATATTATAGTAATCATAATTATATTTTATTATATATCTTTCAGTAAAGGTATTCTAAAGGTAAATGTAACATGGTGCCCTTCCCAGGGTATGAAAATAATTTTCAAAACTAACCTATTTAATTAAAGGGCACAAAGCTCCAAAGTCATTATCCCTATAACATCCTTAAAAACTTTTTTTGTGGGCACCAAGTCAAATGGTACTAAATTAACTGGATATTCGCATGGAACAAATAAACGTCACTTTTTTCCAAAATATACCTCATTTTAGAAACAATATTTATTTCACACTGGATCATGGATCTAAGTATAAATGTGAGAGTCATAAAATTTATAAAAGAAATATAGGAGAACATATGTGACCATGGGGATAGACAAATGTTTTGTGGATAAGCTACAAAAAGAACCATTCATAATGGGAAAAATGGTAACTTAAAAAAGTAATTTCTTCTGAAAAACCATAATTTATTCTGTTTTTTTAGGAAATGAATCAATAGCTTACAGTTTGCCTAGTGGTGGAATACATCTAATGTTGTTTTTTGTTGTTGTTGTTGGTTGTTGTTGTTTTTTTTTTTTTTGTGAGACTAACGAGTTTTATTTTAAAGACAATAATTCAACAGCAAATGTTGCCAAGTATGGAGATAATGGACTAGAGCTTAGCAAACCAATTCTTAGGAAGCACACACATACATATGAATATACTCATATTCCCACAAATTGATAGTCAATGATCAATAACTATACATCATAATAGTCTAAATCTGGAGACAAACCAAAGGTCTGTCAACAGGAGAATAGATAAGCACATTGTGGTAAACCCCCCTAACAGCACTACTCAGCAAAGAGAAGCCACAGTTGAAACATGCAACAACATGGATGGGTCTTTCCCACTGAAAGAGACACAAAGAATTTCTGCAGTAAAAGAAATGTACTGTGTCTTGTCAAATGCATTGAACTGAACACTTAGAATCTATGCATTTTATTGGATAAAAATTAAAAAAATAGAAAACACATATGCACAAAACTTTTTGATGACAATAAAAGGGCTGAACATCTATTTGTTTGCTATTGGATGTTGTTGCATTAACATTTCTGGAGAGACAGAAATAGGTTTTAACTAATTTACTTATTATTATAAAGAATAATTACTATTTAGGTGCCCAAGAGGAGTTATACTGGAAAGATGTTAGGGAATAGGAAGATTCTGAGAAAATAATTTTATTTTATATTATTTTTTCTGATAGAAAGAAAGTTAATTGGCATTTGAAAAAAACATACAGCACACACACAGTGTATGCAAATATTCTCAGAATTGTCTTAGAAGCAATCTAAGCACATTTTGCTATGATTTTGTTGAAGCTTCAATCTGTGAAGTATGTACACTTTTTATTCCTGTGCTATAGGTTAGCCAATAAAATATACAACATCAATCCCTGTCATCTGTGAAAATCTCTGATGAGTTGTGAACTTCATGCAATTTATACTTTAATCACTGTTCTTGGTAGTGAAGTGACTGACTGTATTACAGTCCCCTTGATGCATGAGAGGTTATAAAAGAGGGAACAAAAATATAATCTCTATTTGGATCCCATTTTTTCCTTCTGGGAAGCATATTATTGATGAAAAAGGGATAAAGCCTCTTCCACAGGCCCCATAATACTCAGAGAAGGTTCCTAGGAAGATGTCTTAGTTACATGATCAAAAATTTGAGCATAATGTTAGGGAGAAAAAGTACATCCTGTGGTACAGTCTTCAGACAGAATGATGGGCATATTCAATCAGGTATTCAAACCAGGGCAAGTTCCATGTCTTTATTTCTACTTCATAAGAGGTCATTTATAACTGAGTTACTCTAAGCTGCCACTGAGAAACTTAGATTAGAATAAATAATGGGATGAAGAAATCATATATCAAGCCATGAAATGGAATATTTGATAACCTTTACCTATCATGTTAACTTGTGGAAATCTAAATAATCTGGAAAAAATTGTAAGTGATAAAATAAACAACAGAAAAAAATTTAAAAACTTACATCCAAATTAGCAACAGAAACAACAAAAATAATAAGTAACATCTACGTAGTGATAATTCAGTGGCAGGTATGGTTCTAAATAACTTTACATATCCTTCAACTCATTGAATACAACATTATGAATAAGCATTAACATTTTCCTCTTTTTCGTGTGAGATATTTGAGACAGAAAGTGATGAATTCACTTGCCTGAGGTCACATAGATAACAAAGCCAAATCTAGGACTCAAAACCAAGTTGTCAGGCATTACTCTGGCCTCCATATTCTATGATTCTATACACACACATACACATGCACACACAGTTACAACAATCAACTGGAAAAAGAAAAAGGTGAGAGACACTTGCAAGTGGAATCAAGTTCCTTTCCACCTAGAAAACAATCATGGATGTGACTATGTATGAGCATCCATCATCTCTGGATATCTTATAATTCTACCTACTTCCATATCCTTACAACCAGAGCTAGCATTATTTTCCATGCAGAAAATTCCACAGTAACATTGTGTCATAATTATACTGATGAATAAAATAACTGATGAAACTTTAGATCTTAGATCATGAAATAATCGAGTGATTTTTTTCTAACTTCTTTAGAATTAGGAAAAAGTTATATTTCTTTGTGTAATATTTCAATTATCAAAATGCCTCTTAACTGGAAACAATGTCTCTTAACTCCTACTCTGCTAGATAATTCAGGAACCATCCATGTGCAAACAATTTCCAGATGACTTTTGGGTTTCTCCAATTGGAGGCACTATGGGAGATCAGAAGGGATAAGCACCAGAGACCCAGAGTTCTTCATCTTTGGTTCTAACTCTCTTCCTCTGTTTTTGGGAGTAGTGTCTCTTGAGTGTCTCTTCCAATCTCTCAACTTCTGAGATATCAATTCCAATCTAGACTTAGTTCTTGTAACACTTTTTCTTCCTCATTCTCCCATAGCCCTAGGGATGGTGGCTGTCACCTGCAGTTTCTGGATTACTTTACTTCCTCTTTTCATTCCTCCAGTTTTCTAAGACCTATATTACCAACATCCTATATTAAGCCCATTCTTTTTGAAATATCTAGCTTGGTTTCTCTAGATCTTGAACAGGATTCTCTTACACACTCATGCAACAAATTCTTATCAGTAAGAGTGGATTCCAGAGAGAGCAGAAAAAGAAGACAATATTTTTATATCATATTTTATTATATTACTATGTAGCAAAAAATTATTTATAAAATATCTAACATTTATTGAGTTTACTATGTACCAACCAGGTGATTTACTTATTTAACTGTCACAGGAATTAGAGGTAGAAGCTATAATTGTGCACATTTTTCAGATGAAACCAAATTTGAAAAACTATTCCTAGCTAATAGAATTGTTATGGGGCAGAGAAAAGGAGTTTATCTGTAAAGGAGAACAGAGATTTGAGGAAGACTTGTTGGGAAAAAAATGATAATAAAATTAATATTGGCAGTAAAAATAAATATTGAAGCATGGTATTCAGGTGGCCTTAATCTTATAGAATGGGAAAAGTTGATGGTATGAGAAATATAAAAATTACTTGCAGGATTAATTTGAGTTACAGGTGAGGGCTTCCATACAATGAATATGGAGATGATTTTCCCTTAGAAAGGAAAGTAAATTTTAGGCAAAGTAGGCGATACAGATACAAATACATTGATAGAATGGAGGCAAGAGCATATGGAAATTCATTTATGATTGTCTCTATTTTCTTAGTATATAAGAACCAAGGCTAATAACTGATAATGAGGACAGGAAAAGAGTGTTGGGATGACTAAAAAGAGAGGGGAGGCATAATTTGGTCATTTAAAACTGAGTAACTTAATAAAGGGAATATATGGTTATGTAGTACTAGGAGCTAGATTGAAGTTAATGGTCATGAGTTTAAAGTGAGATGAGTCAACATGGTTGTATCGGTCAGTGCTCTCCAGAGAAACTGAACTAATAATATATATAAAAACTTATATCTATTTCTATGTTTTGGATCTCTCTCTCTATCATCTCTCTATCATCTATCTATTTATCATCTATCTATGTATGTATCTATAGAAAAGGAGTTGTATTATAAAGAATTGGCTCATGTGATTGCGGCAGTTGAGACGTTTCAAGATCTGCAGTTGCAAGCTGGAGATCCAGGAGAGCCAATGGTGTAAGTTCCAGTCTGAATCTGAAGGCCTTAGAACCAGAAGAGCTGATGGTACGAGTTTTAGTCTAAGTCTGTGTTTGAAAGCAGGAGACCGCTTGAAGATAGTTAGAGATGGGGGGAGAGAGGGAGAGAGCATTTTTCTCATACTCAGCTTTTTTGTTCTATTCAGGCTTTCAATGGATTGAATGAGGTCCACCCACACAAGGGAGGGCAATCTGCTTTACTCAGTTGATCCACTCAAGTGTTAATCTCATCCAGACATACTCTCATGGACACACTCAGAAAAATATTTAACCAAATATCTGGGCACCTCATGGTCCAGTCAAGTCAACACATAAAATTAACCAACACAATTGTGGTATGATTTTTCTCCTACCATATACAGTTATAAGATGCAGCTGCGGAAGGGACAGAAAATGGGATTTATTCTGAGCTGAGGTTTTACCAGTTTATTAAGATAGAGAGAGGAAAGAAGTCCAAGGTAATAGAGAAAAAGATGCGAGAATGTATGAAAATAAACCATGTCACCCAGCTTGTGTAATAAAAAGATGTTTCTGGAGAGTGAAAAAGTCTAAGACTGATGAGATGGCAGAATTGCTGGGATCTGGGACCAGAGAAAATGAGCTAGGAAGGGAGGAGCCAGTTGTCTGAGATTGAGACAATTGCAATTCAAGTCAGGAAGGGAGTTCAATAGTGGGTTTGATAAGGCAGATAAGGAACATGCAGAAAGGATGACTGAGGAAGAGAGGGAGATGACCCAGATCTCTGCCCTTAATTGTAGAGTATAGGGTGAGATAAGATTTGTGCATATATCAACTATTTTATAAATCAGAATGTGGTCAGTGCCATAAGACGTGTATGAACAAAGAACTAGGTGAGATCACCTATAAAAAAAAGAAATTATTCTTGGCTGTTTAATCAAGAAAGAAGTGGGATTTCAGTTCCATTCTCCAGAATGGGAAATATTTGTAGATATGGGAGTGGAGGAGAGAGAGCATTCTAGTGGAAAAGATATCACAAGTATTGGCTTTTGTGAGCTGACCTTGGAGGGCTTTAACACCAGGGATTGATCTGATAGGCAAGGGGATTACTAGAGGTTCTGAGCAGTGACATCTTCTTATCTATCATCTGAAAAGAATGAACGCCAGTGGTGTGAAGGATGAATTAGATGAGAAATATTGGTGAAAAATTAGTCATCTTATTAATATAATTGTGGCCTAGATAAATATAATAATGTAACCAGGACACAGGGGTCAAAGGCACCTGGCTCAGAGGTTCCCAAGCAAACAAGATTTGGTCACTCACCACTGACAAAGGCAGAGACAAGTGGTAGTAAAACACGGAAGGGATTTATTTCAGTGAGGCCAGCACTGGAAAGACACCAGACCATTGTCTCAAAGACTGTCTCCAAAGTGCTGAAAATACTTCTAGGCTTATTTAAGGAAACTGTGGGACAAAAGTTGGTGGATACATGCAGGTGGACTGTAAAAGTCAAGTTGATCATTATCTTGGGGTCAATGACATGGGCTCTTACTGCCTCAGGGCAATCCTTGTTGCTTGCTGGAATAGTTTTGGTTTCCATTATGGGACGCTTTGCTCATGGGTCATTTAAATGATACTTTGAGTGTGTGTGTGTGTGTGTGTGTGTATGTGTGTCTGTAATGAATGTTCTTTTTAGTTTAGAGAACAGAGATAAAAGAGTTCATTTTGTTATAAAAGGGGACTTCCACTGCCTCCATTTTGACCTCAAGATCATCAGGGCAAAGCATCTCTTGATGGGAACAAAACTACCCCCTTAAGTAATAAGGACAAAAGGACAAAAGAACAAAACTACTGCCATGAGTTAGCAAGGCACCACCCCCAATTGACTCCATGACAGTAACAGATCTTACCTTCACTGCCCATCTGCTCTGCCCACCTGCCCAGACCCGCCCACATTTCCACCACCCTTTTCTTATGTAAACCTGGAAGTATTTTCAGTATTTGGGAGGCAGTCTTTGAGACATTGGTCCACTGTCTTTTCTGTGCTAGCCTCACTGAAATAAATCCCTTTCTTGTTTCACCATTATTTATTTCTCTGCCTTTGGATTTTGTCAACGGTGAGTGGTTGAACCTGATCTGTTTGGGAACCCTGGAACCAGGTGCTCGTACACCCCTGCACCCCAGCAACTTTATAGTGCAAGTAAATTAAAAAACAAACAAACAAACAAAAAACCCACTACATTTTAGAATATTTACTATTTTTCTCTAGAAAAAGATCAGTGACAGGACATTGAGATTCTGATACAAACTGCAGCTACAAGACATGGCTTATGTAATGTTATGTAAATGTTAAAATCTCTGTCACAGGTTTTCTGTGACTAATTGCCTCTTGATGGTATCTCTGGATTTTTCTATGCTCATTTTTCATATTTTATATCATGAATTTTAAGATTGTACAATTTAATTTTGAAGAGGTTAAATTGGCTAAAATGAAAATAAGATTGAAATATATTTTATTATCTGGGATTAAAGGTAACAACAAAAGCAATTAACAAATCAACAATTGCTCTCTTGAAATAAATTCTTAAGAGTGCATGAGTTATCAGTTACAACAACCTATTTAAATAAAGATAAAGCATGTCTGAGAATAAAGTGCTCCTTTTTGTACAAATAGATAGAACAAAAATTCATTTTGGATTTTTCCAAATTCAAATGAATACATTTATCAATGTAGTTGGCATTGTTTTGTGTACTCCATGGATATTTAGTTGCTATTCAATTTTCCCTTACATACATAACTAACTACGTATACATTATATACACACACACACACACACACACACACACACACACACACTATGTATAAGGCCTCGTGCATAATAGGTTATCAAATGTTAGATGAGTGAATGGATGATTCAATGATCTTTTTTTTTCAATGACCATTATTTTTAACACATGTTTACAAAACTCTATTCATGGCATTATTATACATTTAAAACATTTAACAAATCCTTACCTAATTAAGACACTCATCTAATTTATTGTGGAGCAAGGTAACACCTGTGATGATTGATTTTAGAGACACTGAACTAAATTTATCTTTCCAAATAATCTCTATTCTTTAGAATTTCTTAAAATTCTTCACTTAGTGGGAAAAGAAGAATTTTTGTGAAATTGTTTTAGACTCAAATGACTTTAGCAGAGGTTACAATTGTTGACTCTACATGCTACTTGAAGTTGAGGTTTTTTGTTGACTTCATTTGAAAGTGACTAAAAAGGGAGCACAAAGGCAGAAACTTCTGGAAATAGATTTTAATGATGGAGAAATCAGAGGATCCATCAAACTGAGGGCTCAGCAAAGAGAAGGATTGCCTTTGCAGTTTTGCTCAGTGCTGGTTCCACAACATGGGTACCTGAACTACAACAGCTATTGGCAGACACACAGATGAAGTGGACAGCTCCCCATCAATAAGATCTGAAAAATTGAATCAAGGCAGTTGAAAAAAAATGACCTGCCTTAATATTTCCTAGATACCTGAACTTAATGGCCACCATTTTAATAATTTAAGGTGATTGTCAATGTGAAGAAAGGTTTTAGAAAAACTGCATTAGAATGAGCAAAGGAGCCTGGGTTTGAGATCTAGCTTTGGTGTCTCTTTTTACTTGAGGGATGATGGAGAGGGAGGCATGAGGTTAAGACAGGCTACAAAGAGGAACCTCAGGAATAAGTAAGAGAGAGAGAAATGAAGGTGTGTCTGCAAAAGAACCAAAATGAAGTTCTTCAAATAGGGAGGTGATTACCAGGAAGGTGATGAAGGAGAAATACCAGATTTTCTCCTTCATCTGCACCATGTTTGAGGTGAATTTATCAGTGAGTTACCAGGAGATGCACATAGTATAAGGGAACTGGAGTACCCAAGACCAGTGAAAGGGAAGAAGGAATTAAAAATCCACTGAAGTGCACAGGCAAATATATGTTGCCTTCCCTTGCTTCCCCGGCTCCCTACACACATAGGTCATATCTGCTTAGAAGAATTGATGTTAATAAAGTTTGGGGAATTATATTATGTGTCTTAATTTCTGCTAAGGTACTTTAGTTTATAAAAGCTTAAAATTCTAGTCTTTCCTGGAAAACAAAGCCTCCCACTCTTTTATCTAATGTATGTAATAAATCATTAAAATATTTTTTGAAGGAAGCTAGGTGGCAGGACAGAGGAATAGGAGTGGGAGAGTTGTTGGCATAGGCAGTTACGTTTTAGTAGGATGCTGGAGGCCAGTAAAGAAGTCATGGTCAGCTATTTGGCAAAGTTAGAGGTCTGCCGTGGCAATACTCCAAAAATAAAACCATAAGAAGACAGACAAAGCCCAAGACAAAGAAGACTGGAAACCCTGACCAAGTAAGGGAGAAAAGACGTGAAACTTGTGCCCAAAAAATTCCATCTCCAGGCAGTAAATATTCCATCCCCTAGTTAACACCTGTCAGTAAAAGAAACACAAGCTCTGGGACGTACAGCTATCCCTTGAGTTTGCCCATGCTTATGTCTTGAGAGTGTACTCTTACTTTACTTTTTTAAAGATTTATTTATTTATTTATATGTGAGAGAGAGAGAGAGGGAGGGGCAGAGGGAAACGGAGAGAATCTCAAGCAGACTCCGCCCTCAGTGTGGGGCTCCGTTTCATGACTCTGAGATCACAACCTGAGATAAAATCGAGTTGGATGCTCAACTAACTGTACCACCCAGGCACTCTGAGAGTGTAATTTCACTTAATAAACACTTTTACTTGGACCTCTCAACCATTGTTAGTGGTCTGTCTTAATTCTTTCTTGAGATGAGACCAAGAGCCTCTAGTAGCATCCTGGAGACCGGCTGGGTGGAGGCCTCAGGGCCCTGTGATCTCCCCAGTTGACCCAGCAGCAGAGAGCCATTGAAAACAAATTTGATTACCAAGGAGGGAGGCTGAGGGATCAAGTCATTATTTCAGTGGCTCAAATTATGCCTTTATTGATACCCAAGTAGGTGACTTGGAAATTCACTTGGTTCCAGCTGTATTCATGTTTAGGAAAATACACATTGGACATTTGTACATTCCTCCCTTGTATGCACTCTCAAACTGAGGTTGTAGAAAGTGAGGAAAAAGAATATGTGTTGATTCACATGGAAAGTGAGAATCTTGTCACAACCCACTCTTAAAACACCTATCAACAGGGCCCATGCTTCCTGGAAAAATAAGGCGTCTTCTTGTTAACTCAAATGCCAACCTTAGACCCCTTTTGCTCTCTTGGCTTCCAGGAGAGAAGTATCGACATGGTTGGCTGTTTGGTCTTTCAGGTGCTCAGATGAATGCTGTGCATTGCAGACTTAGCAATTTCATGCTGCGCTCTCTCAATTCCTTTGAAGTTAGCTTCTGCCTCAAATAACACAAAGCTCCTTTCCTGAAGTATTATGCTATTTCTCTCCCTGTCTCCACCTGACTAGAAGGAAACCTGTCTGTGTTCACAAAGATTAGCTCATACTTCCTCCTTAGTGTTGGTGTCTTAGTTTTGCCATGGTTTGTATTCCACAGTAAATCTATTAATCCCTGTAACATGAAGGAAGAAATGCTCTCTGCAGTCAGCCAACCCTGTGTCTATGGATTATAAGTGAAGGTACAATTCTTTGACCCCCACCAGGCAGGGGTCAAGCATATATGTATTTCTGAGTGAGTGAAAAGACACAGGAATAAAATTAAAAGAAATTGTCATATTTCTTATCCATATAAGTTTGTTCACCCACAATTATTTTAGCGTGTGCATTTTTGAAATGAAGAATGGCTAAACAAATCTTGGCTTTTGCAAACAACAAACAACAAAAGTCAGTCTTTTGCACTCAATGCAAAATATGAAAGCTTTCATTTTCTGATCTCTCTCTTACCTTTGGCCTCATGCCCTTCAACATCATTGATGTTGCTGTGTTTACTATTTTGTCTAGATTAAGCTTTATGAAATGCCTGTGGACAGGAGTGAACAACAAATACAATAAACATACTTAGAGTATTGAATAAAGCTGGCCAAGATCTCTATCTTTATAGTTTATATGAATTACCTAATGGTTGAAAAAGAAAAACTTTGTAACATTAACTTAATTTCTTGAATCATAAGTAAAATGTAAATTCACATCCAGACTACCAATATGAACAGATAAGGTATGGAAATAGTAGGTCTAAAAAAAAAAAAAGCTAAATAGAGTAGTTCAAAACCATGTGTTTGAGTACATGAGTACATGCTGAAAAAGATTGCATAGTCAGACATCTATGACAGCAATGACCATGTATGGGGTGCTTTCCTGAATCTGCACTTTCAAATAGACCCACTTTACATGTCTTTATAAATTAGTGCAATGGTTTTACAGGAAGACTATTTTGCCGTGATCTCTCACATTCTGTAGGTCTGAATTTCTAAACAAAAGCTTTGTCAGCCAATTCTCTCCAGACTTTCTTTTGAGAATGCTTGTCTAAATAAGTAGACTTGAAAGGGAGGGTGATTCTTCTCCCTGGAGCAGATCTGAATTGCAGAGTAATAAAGGTAACACCTCTCTCACTGGAGGGGAGGTCACGTGGGTTAGCCAGCTGTACCTGGATAAGATCAGGGCTCCCTAATATCAGTACCCTTCTCCTGTATTTATGTTAGTGTATGCACAAGTAAGGCCTGATCCTCACTCACCCTGTCGTTCTGTGGGAATGGGGGCTCAGAGAACACGGGCGAGATGTTACTCTGGTCTGGGCTATAGCTGTGTGTAATAAACTGTTTTCTCGCTCTGACCCAGAAAACTCACGTCTTTCTACCAGTATCTATAAAACTGTGACAAGCGAACTAGTTAGCTTGCAAGTAAACTAAAAGCTGAGACATTGTTCCTGAGGTGACAAGTTTATTTGAACTTTAAGAAATGCCTTAACAGTTTTCCTCAATTGGATTCTATTTTGTCATTGTGTTTAGAGAAACATTTGTTTCTTTCACATCAAGATAACTTATCTGATTGCATGATTAATATATATTCACAGTAGAAATTTAAAGGGACTCTAAAGTGTATATTATATTTATATATTTTAATATATTTATATAATATATATACATGTATATAAAATATATTTATATATTTAATTTACTTATATAAAAATATATACAAATGCACATGCATATATTGACCATTAAAGATATCCCTCATTCTACTTTAGAGAAAATTGTTTGTAATAGTTTCTGTATATTCTTAAGTATGGCTTCCCTGTGAGTATGTACACACACACACATTTACATATAGATATATAATTTTATAATTAGGGACTATAATGTATATAGTATTACATTTTGTCCTCTAATTCTAGAATCTCATATGTGTCTTCTACCTTAAAATTCTCTGTATGATAACTATCATTATTGGATTATAAAAAATATGACTTTGGTTTTAATTTATTTTTCCTATTATCTCCTTTGTCTCATCCTCCCTCCCAGTTCCCACAAATTATATTTTAAATGAACACTGAAAGGACACTGACTTACCTTGTACAATCTACTAAAAATTTTATATGTATTATTTTTGTGATAATCTCAAGAACTCTGAGTATATTGTTAGTCTACCTTTCTTGTCTATTTTTCTGTAATATTGCATGATATGATTCCTATCGTCTTTAGAAAAACCTTCCTCACACCTAAGATAAAACTATTTTATTTTATTTTATTTTACTTATTTTTGTTTTACATATTTATATCTAACATAGATCCATTTAATGAGGTAGCTGTCTGATATTTCTAATAATTATGATATTTAATATTTACGGCACACTGTGGCCAAGTGCTTTTCTAAGAATATGTATATGTACAGACTATCATTAAACTGTCAATCTTTTCAGCTGTTAGATTATATTCCTCCTTCTAAAGATGCATTAACTGAAGCAGAATAACTTAAAATAATTTTCCAAAATCACTGAGCAAAGAGGTTGCAGAGCTAAGACTCACATTGTATAGAGTCCGACTTCAGAACCCACTCTGATGACATACAGTTTTGTCTTTGAGAGCTACCCAAGTGTCTTATCACTATTTTTTGAATAATTTGTCACTTGTCCCATAATTGGAATGCTTTTTTATGATGTGTTTAGCTCAGCGTTGGACTTGGGTCTGTTTCTGGGTCTTCCCTTCTGTTATAAAAATCTGGCTGCTTAACTTGTGCCTTACAAAACAGTTTCTTTGAGGAGACAGCCCACTCATCCTGATCCACATCCTTCAACCAGAGCTTATCTCCAATGCATTTCTTGAGGGCCAGATAATTGTAATATATAACATTTATTTAGGAGCTACCAATAATTCAGGAAAATAAACTGATATGGAAGGAAAAGCATCAGGCTATTACAGTCATTCACCAGTGTGTCATTTTCAAACATTGGAATTGCTGTGTAGATAGACTGTATTATATCCCATCCCAGTGTCAGGACTGATAGTATTATGTCTTTATGAGTCTGCATCTAAGGAAGCTAACCAGGTGGAAGGCTCATGTTTTAGTCTGTTAAGACTGCTTTAGCAAAATAGCATAGGTTGGGTAGCTTAATAACAACAGATAATTTATTTCTCACATTCCAGAGACGGGAAGTCCAACATCAATGCGGGGGCAAATTTGGTGTCTAGTAAGAACACACTCCTGGTTATAAAGGGCTATGTTCTCACTGTGTCCTCACATGACAGAAGGGATGAGGGAACTCTCTGGGGTCTCTTTTGTAAGGTCACTCATGCCATTTATAAGCGTTCCACACTGATGAACTAATCACCTTCCATATGTCCCACTTCCTAACACCATTACCTTGGGTGTTAGGATTTACTCTATGACATTTGTGAGGGGCATACACATTCAGTCTATAGCAGCCCACTCAACAGAGGAGGGATACAAATTCCATCCACAAGGGATAACAAAGTCTTCCAAGGCCACTCTTGCCGAGAAATCATGAAAGGAATGATGAAAAACCTTTCTTTGGTTTTTTTTTTTGCTTGTACCATTTTATCTTTAATTAGGAAAAATGGTCAGGACACTCTTTTTTTTTTAAGATTTTATTTATTTGGCAGAGAGAGAAAAAGAGAGAGCACAAACAGGGGGAGCAGCAGGCAGATGGAGAGGGAGAATCAGGCTCCCCACTGAGCAGGGATCCTGAAGTAGGATTTGATCCCAGAACCCTGGGATGATGACCTGAGCCAAAGGTAGAAGCTTAACCAGATGAGCCCCCCAGGTGCCCCAGGATCTGGGGCTTGCTCTTCTTGGGATCCTTAAACATCAAGGTTCCTCTTACCAGTCCGACCTTGGCACGTATGTGTGACCGAAGTGACAATCTTCTTAACTTCCCATCCAGCATTTGGTCCACTGTCAGGCTCCCTAAATTTAGATCAGGAGACTGCTGCAGAATTTGGCAAGTATATTGTACTCTTGCCATTATCCTAGAGCTACAACATACCCTTTTATCTTTGTACTATTAAATCGTTTGTGTGGCGCTCTCTGAGATTGTTTATCTTTATAGCAGCGTGTAGTGTGAAGCTGAAGGGTTTAGAAAAAAGTAATTTTATTTTTTAAGCTAAATATAATACCTAAGCTTTACAAATTATTTCTAATACTTATTTACTAATTTTCAAGCAGATCATTGCAACATCTGTGTCTATCACTGAAATAATGACTTACATTTTCAGATTTTGATAGAGGAAGAAAAATGATCCATACTTCTGATTTTTCACATATGATTTGCAAAATGTGACCTAAAATGGTTTAGATATCTTTATATGTTATGTATGGGACATTGTTATCTAATGTATTCTATTTTACCTAGAAACATCCTTAAGTTTTTTCTCACTAGGCTATGTGTAAAATATATGAAATGATATATAAAATGTGCCTTCTAACAAAACTTCTATCATTTTTCTGTTGTTTCATTGTTTTCTGTTGTTGGGTTATGACAAAAGTCTTATTGCAATGGTTTCATCCCTCTGGTGTGCCAGGGAGAATCATGGTGGCCTGACATCACACATGGTCACAGCTACCACTACTGACATACATTGTGTTTATTTGACTTCACTTTTGCCAGACAGCAAGCAAAGTCAGTATTTGGGTTGTGGACTATTGGCAGGAGGAAATAGGGTACATGCAGATCCCTCCCTCTGCTCTATGTCTCAGATCTATGAACAAGTTCACTCTGTCTGTAGAGTCAACACACACACACACACACACACACACACACACACACACACAGTGTGGGCACATAGTACTTGAATTACAAGTCATATTGCTTAATACTGTCAATAGCATGCATCAGGTTTTGAAGATTAAGAGTAATATTTCTCCTTGAAAAGTCTGAAGATAAACCATCTGTGGTTTTTTCCTTCCTTGCAATTCATGTTAATTTTAAGACCTGAATTGCTTATGGTAAAATTGAGAATTAGTCATTTAGTTAAGTATACTATTGATGTTATTTCCTTCTTTCCAAAAGATATAATTTTTGGAAATTGCTGCTTTCAAGAGAATTCAGTTGGGAACTGTTACAGATAATGTGTCTTTTTTAAGAATCAGTCCGAAACATCATATACATTGCTAATATATACTGTTTTCCATATGGTTTCCGCATGGAAAATATTGTTTTATCCATGTTTAAAACTGTCTACAACATCTGCATGTCTGTTTCTTAAAAAGGTTAACAATTAAAAGTTATAACTTATTTTAAAAAATTTAAAATGTATTTCAAGTTCTCTTTTATTAAGTTTATTGAGGTAAGTAGGTCTACAATAATGTACTCTTTTCATAGGTGGCACTGGCTCAGATATGATGAGTGACAATGCCACACAGTCTTGGTTGGGGCCTCTCTCTTATGACTCTGAAACCAGTGAGTTTTAAAATTAGTGCTTCATTTTTCACATATAAATCTTAACTTCCTTCTTACAGACATTGAATATAGCTGTTCTTAGGTTGTAATATATTCTCTGAATTAAGAAAAACCATATATTATATCTCACTTAACTTTTTGTACTTTCTTTCAGTACTTTTCTTCTTCTACCTCACCTCTTTGGAAACATCCAGGGCATATCTATTAAAATTCAGAGAGTAAATTAGTCATGGCAGGAGCATAATACAATGATGATTTCTTGACCCTGAGTGTCATGAAAGTCCATCAGACTCAATAAATCTAAACCAAATAACTTCATAGTCTTCCTTAATTCAAAGATAATATTACAATTCATTAGGTTACCCAAGTCAAGAGCCTTAGAGAAGAGAGGGTTGTGTTTGGTGAGGGAAGGCACAGAAGAATTTTGAGATGCAGGAAATATTCTGTATGGTCCCCTAGTAGTGAATACATTATATTATACGTTTGTCAAAACCTGAAGAACTTTAGACAATGAAGAATAAATCCAATATAAGCAAATTAAAGAAGAAGAAGACGACAATGATGGCAATGACCATAACATCAGGGAATACTGAGAAGGGATGCATACTGTGACAAAAGAATTAATTATATTGCAATTACATGACACATCTTCACTGAAGATAGTGGGGTTTAAAGGTATTGACTTAAGTAATGTTGGAAAGTGGTGTTTTGACTGTAAGTTATAAGGCTAAAGAGAAAAGAAACTGTATATAAACGCTCTACTCTGGAGGGTAGAGTTGCTTCTCACGGAGGTACAGGTTAATAATTCTGAAACGGTTGTACATAAATCTTGGGATTAAACAAATAAGTAAATGCATGACAGATGGGTGGGTGCCAGGTTTCTCACTGTTGGAAAGGAATATTGCAGATTAGCCAGAGGAAGGCTAGAATAAACATCCAGTGCTAAGTTAAAGTCTTAGATAACAGTATGAATCCAGGTTTAGCTTAGTATAGATTCAGATGGACAGATGTATATACTTATGTATTTCTCCAAGGATCCCTATTTTATTTTATTAAAGAATGAAGTTAGAAAGCAAGGCCTGGACACTAAGTATGTTCATTGTTACTGAGGTGTCATGCTTGGAGGCTCTCTGTAAATATAAAAATTTATGTATATAGACTAACCCAGATGATAGATAGATATTCAGGTGTGAATAGATCTGAATCTATCTGTTATCTATGTATCTATGTATCTATGTATCTATGTATCTATGTATCTATGTATCTATCTATCTATCTATCTATCTATCTATCTATCTATCATCTGAGCTGTGTTTAGAGACTTGTCTACAAAGAACAGAAAATGGGAAGGAGAAGGTAATCTTACAATGAAAAAATTTGTCTAACTACCATGGTAGGCGATCAGGTTAGCATGACCAATGAAAGGTCATTAGTATGTACCCTTGATACAATGTGATGAGAATGGTATTTTTTTTTCTCCCCAAATTTGTTTATTTTAATTTTTCAGTGTTACAAGATTGATTGTTCATGCACCACACCCAGTGCTCCATGCAGTACGTGCCCCTCTCGATACCCACCACC